>CAWUFW010006398.1:0-600000 GCA_963921515.1 Calotriton arnoldi | reverse complement strand
CCCAAAAAATAGCACACTGGCACAGGGGCAGTCAACTCCTTCAGTCTTCTTGGTTCTACTCCTTGGAAAAGGTCCGTCCTGATTCCCAGAAGTGATCTAAAGTCTTGGGGTCTGGGCCCCAATATTTATACTAGTAAATCCTTTGTCCCCTGAAGGCAGAGGGTGCCTGTACCTAGCCAAAACCAGTTCTGTGCAGCTTCCTGGCAGGAGGTGGAGACAGCATTGTTGAAAGCAGACCTGGCCCAGGTAGCTGAAAGGAAATCTCCTCCCCCTACTCTCTATTCTATGAGGGCTCAGGGGAGGGAAAGGAAATCTCCGCCCCCCCCCACTCTCTATTCAGCCAAGGTCCTATTCAGCCCAGCCCTGATTCATCAGACTGCTGGAGCCCCAGCCCTCCTGTCACTCACAAACCAGACATGCAATACACAACCTAGCAGAGGCAGGCTGGATGGTTAGGCAAGAAAATACCCATTTTCTAAAAGTGGTATTTTCAAACACATAATGTTAAAACCAACTTCACTAAAAGATGTATTTTATCATTCTGAGTTCAGGCATACTAAATTCGTTTTTCCACCATGTTCCCTGGGTCAGTTAGGATTATAAGATGTTATAATCAAACTGCCCATTCTAGCCTATGGGGACAGGTAGCCTTGCAATAGTGAAAAACGAAATTGGCTGTAATTCACTATCAGGACATGCCACACACATCAGGGCATGTCCTACCTCTTACTTACAATGCACCCTGCCCATAGGCCTACCTTAGGGGTGTCTGATATGTAGAAAAGGGAAGGTTTAGGGACTGGTAAGTGGGTGCACTTACCAAGTCAATATGGTAGTTCTAGACTGCCCACAGGCTCTGCAATGGCAGGCCTGAGACACACTTTACAAGCTGCTTCTGTGGGTGGCACAACCAGTGCTGCAAGCCCACCAGCAGCATTTTATTTACAGGCCCTGGGCACACATGGTGCATTATACTAAGGTCTGACAAGTAAATCAAAACAAGCCAATCATGGAGTCACTAATCCATTACAATACTTTACAATAGGGAGCACTTGCACTGTGGCACTGGATAGCAGTGGCACAGTGCCCAAAGCATCTAAACCAGCAAAACATATCAAAAACAGAGGAGACAACAGCAAAAAATGGGAGGGAGACTCATGCCAATGGTACCAGGTCTAACATTCACGATTAGTGTTTCATGCATATTGATTTACTAATTTGTGTCATGGTTCAGTTCCGAGCAGCCTTGTCTAGATCTGTGGGGTAAATCATGTATTTGGGAAATGTTTAAGTGCTCCCTTTTCATGACATATTGAAAATCTACCATAAATGTTGAAATGTTAATGAAAATATTTGATTAAATTCACGGGCCAAGATGAATCAATTTTCTTGTCCTTAATTCCAAAAAGAAGAGGGTTGAAAAATTAGAGCTAGATTCTGTATGTGTTCAGAATTATTAGTGACGTGACACAATCTAACTGGGTAGGGGCCCAACCCCTTGGTACGTTAATTTTAGGAATTTGGCTTTTTCTTGTCCTACCCATTTGGTGCCTGAAGACTGTATCCTAGGTCACATGACTAGGTACACCTGGCAGCTGGTCTTTGTGTATTGCTCCCAGACAGTAAGACTAAGAGGGAACAGGTGCTGGCAGGTTGAGCCATCTCTGACTTGATGGTGGGCAGCAGAGCTGCCAACTACCACACTTGCACATCACAAAAACTCCTGAGCTCACTCACAAAGAGTTTGACGCTAGTCTTAGGCCATGGCATGGAGGCAGGAAACTCCAAATACCTTTGGGGGTGGAAATCTCCAGAACCTTCTTCTGTTTCAAAGTGGGCACCAGGTATTCATAGTGATCCCTAAGACCCAACTCTTCAGTGCACCTCAGAACCTGTGGATACCACAGAAGGGGGATAGCTGTGATGCTCTACTGCCAGAAGGACTGCTACCCTGCTGCCATGTTACACTGCTGCCCTGCTGGGCCTGCACCCTTCATCCCAGGAATGCCTCCAAGTGCCAGCTGACTGACTTCCTGTTCTGAGGGACATAACAGGGACATAACAAGCTCCAGAGGCCTCTCTGCATCTGCCCAGCTGACCTGCTGCCTGGACCTGCAACTGGAACTGCCTGAGCTCTGCTGGCCTGTGCTGAAGTGAGTTTTGAATCCACAAAAGGTGCTCCTCAGATCTTGGACCCTTTGTGTGGTATAAGTTGAGCTTCCTTTCCAAAAAAAGGAGAAATCCTGAAGGTTTGGTCTCTTTGTGACTGCAAACAGGGCTGTTGACATCAAGATCTTGGCACCCGTGCTGCCCGTCAATGCTAAGCTCCATGAACACAGCTCTTCAAGCCACAGCGATAGCCATCAATGCTCAGCACCACGAGATCTGTACTTCATGCTACAGCGTCGACAGCCCAAAGGGACTGCCAACAAGTATCTCACGACGCCAGGCCTTCTATTCGCGCAACAGCGATGACCATCTGCAACGCTCTCCCTGCTTCTCATGGCCCCCTCCACTGTGAACAGAACTCTTCGTGCTGGACTTATGAAGGTAACAATTTTAGCAGTACTGACATTGTCCCTGTATCTGGCGTGCGCTCCAACTTGCACAACCAGATAATCGCAAGAGCGCTTTTTGTTTTTTCAGGCAGTATACTTAACTCTTAAATGTTTAAAATTGCATATTTCAAGTTCTATTGATTGGACTTTTGTCATTTTGTTATCAAATAATTTATTACATTTTACTCAATGTTTCTAAATTGGTGTGGAATTTTTCTTGTGTTGTGTTTTCACTTTATTACTGTTTGAAGTGCTGCATAAATACTTTACACATTGCCTCTAAGTTTAGTCTGAGTGCATTTGCGCCATGCTACCAGAAGGTTAAACACTGGTTAATTTGGGGTTTGCTTGTGGTTCACCCCTACAGAACGGTGGATGCTGCTTGAGTAGGATTTCACCCCCCTCAGTCAGTATCCCAATTTGCTACACTGGCTCTGCAGGAACTACTTTGTGGGCGGATGGGCTCGCTATAAAGGAGCAGAAGGCAGTCACTCCAAGTGAACTTAGCCAGTAGCTTATGTAGGTTAACCCACTTCCTCATGCTGTATAGGGAGCGGAAGCAAAATTTAAATGACACAACAGACCAATGGATGAAGAGAGGGTTGTATGATGATACAACGCATGCTTTTATCCCGCATGCCGCTACAACGCAATTTTTTACCCCGACTTGCTGTCGGGGTGCGCTGGAGTTTAGAATAGTATAATTTACTATTCCAACTCCAGTCTGTGCAACAGTAGGGAAGGTGTTGGAGTTAAATCCAACACCTTATAGCCCCTACAGCAAGCCATTTTCGTTGTAATGGCATGCAGGGTAAAAGTATGCGTTGTAATGCATGCGCTGTAACGGCTGTTTCCCTGAAGATAGGTGGCATAAAGCCTCTTTATGTAAGTATATTGCACATAGAATTTTTCTGGCTAACACCAGACCTACAAGTGAAATTAACACTCTCTGTAATAATAATATATATATTTTTTAAAGTAAAAGCAAAAAGGAACAAAGAAAGGCAAATGGGCAAATAAAATCGGCTGCATAGTCATTTCAAATATTCAGCTTAATATTATTCTTATTTGTTGGCTAAAATAAATAGATGTTATATCCTTAAACAGTATTAGTTACCCCGCATATAAGGAGCTGATTAAACTTCGAAATATTCGCTTTTCGCTTCTCTCCCTCTCTCCGTGCATGGCAGCACCCATGAGCTCTAAGGCTGGCGGACAATGTCTGCAGAATGCAAACTAATCAGTGCTCGTTATCCACAGTCGCTTTCCTTAGTCCAGGGGAATGCCCTAGAGTCCAGGACGTGAATCCTGCTCAGGCAGCAGCACGTGCGCTCGGAAGGAGCAGGGACAAGAGCCACTGCCTTCAAGGCAATGAAACCAAGGGTCCCTTCGAGTTAACCCAATCAAGCTCTTTCTCTCTTGGTAAGTCTGAAGAACATCATAAAGGCATATTTATGAATTGTTTCTGGGCTGACAGTTTATCTGCTGACAGCTTCAGTATTCATTAGTGATTGACAGGAAGGTCTGATTGACAGCCCGTGCATTAATCTTGGAGAAAAATGGGGTGGGATGTCAGGAAGGTGCCAATTTTATCTTTCTTTCCTTTTTTGGCATTTGTTTCCTATTTAAATATCCATATTGACGCATTTTTACAGATTTAAATATGACTCAGAATTTACAGATGTATAGTTCAGGCCTGATTCACAAAGCATGGAATAAGTAAATGTATGCTATTTACGAGTGCATGATACACACTAATGTGTGCACAATGCACACACAGTTTCGCACTTGGTTTAGAAGAATATACCTTTAGAGAAGAGCGACATAGGACTGGCCTGGAAATATAATTACAATTACTTGAACACTCCACATAATAAACCTTGTGTTCCACATAATAAACCTTGTGGATATTTGGAAGAAAATACAAGGCATTATTTGCCGCACTCTTTTTGCATGAACGGTTAATGCAAGTGCTGCAGGAAGTGTGGCAAAGTACATCAAACTGTACTTAGGTCAAAGGGCGGATGTGGAAAGATGACAGTAAAGAGAAATTAATGTTCTTGACAACAGTGGCGTAGCAAGGGGGAGCGGTCCACTACGGGCGGCACGAGTTTTGGGGGTTCCGCCCCACACTCAAACAGAAGAATCACCAGCAGTCCCCTCCGCCACCCCCACTCTTACCTACGGCCGCCGCGGGGCAGCAAACACAGGGACCGCCACGGTCAGCCAAAGGTCTAGCTATGCCACTGCTTGACAACGAAAAAGTCTATCATAGTACAAACGTTGGGACCCCTTCCCATTTCCAAATGATTAGCACCACCTTTGAGGTGTTGGTAAAAAATTGATGTTTTGCGACTGTTATTTGGTCACAAACATTCATACATACCATTGCGATTCGGTATTAAGAAGGGATACCCTAATACCAAATTGCTAAGCACAAATTACGATTCGGTAACATTGGCGAATAGCAATTTGTCCTCTGTACATATGGAAAAGCATTTTTACAGTCAATAACAGCCCAATTAATCAAATCGGGCCATGTCTGGCTGCAAAAATTTCATCAATTCTTTAAATTATCCTGATAGACCCCTCAGACAGCAGTTACATCTTGTGGCCCCTAACAATTTTCCAGGCACCAAGAAGCCCCAGTCAACCACACAACAATCTCTTCCCTTACAAACCTCAGGAGCTAGATGAATCGTCAAGTAGAAAATCAGCTATGTTATTGCACCATGAACTCCAGGATGAGGCCTCTGCTGGAACATGAACAATTGCATCATTGTCAAGGTCCTCAGAGATGACCTCCACAAAACACAAAGACATCCTACCAAGATTCCATATTGGCCTACCTGATGCTCCAAGAGCTCCCTGTAATGCTTCAATGACACTGCCAGCATCTGACCAATGGGAGAACTCGCTACAACTTTCCAAGCAGTTTAATTCTCATCCATTGCCTTTCCTTGATCTCTTTCACAATTCCCTTGCCTTTCCCCCTGTTCATATTCCAGCACACCATTTCCCTGTAAGCTGTGACCTTATCCTTGAACTCTGCAAAAATTAGGTTCAATGGAAATCCTTGCTTTGTTTTTCAATCACCACGGATTCTAATGTGACCATGGCTTCAATCTCTCAAAAGCTCAAAAAGAGAAAACAAGTGACAGAATTGAGAGTCTTACAACAAGAAGTGTAATCTGCAAAGCTTTCTTCCTCCATTTTAGCTAATAAAGGCTCTAGTGGCCTTATTAAAGCACTCAGATGCTACAACGCTGTTGTGCTAAATTTAGGATCTACTCAAGAACTCCCTCACTTTTATACTCTCAAATTGAGGGTCATTTTCAGTAACTAGGTACTCAGGTAAACACTCTCAGCTGAAAACATCCTCTACAAAATCAGTATCGTGTCAGTGGTAATTATCTTCACTAGCCTTAATTTTGGATATTTGGCTATAATCGACTACTATAAAAGCATGCATCTCCTTCCGAAGCCAAACAGAACAGGACAATAATATTCACTGCCAGCTTCCGCCAAGGGCCATCCTCAAATATGTAAGCTACTTCATACTCAGATTTAAGGTCACAAGTTTAGCACTCTTAAAGATACAAGTCACAACAAGTATGTTGTTTTTACCTGGGACATACTCAGTAGGAAATGGAAAAGCCTAGTGTTTAGGTGCTACTTAGCCAGCCTAGCTGTTAAGAATTCTTTCTCCTAAAGGGGCATTATTGCATACAGTGCCCTGGGGGTGCAACAGAATTGTACACCCGTTTTCTGTACCCCCTCTGCACTGTAGTCCTACAGAAAGGCTACAGGAGCTTATGCGGCACCTTTTGTAATACACACTGGTGGTATACGACTGCGGCTATGTTAAGAGGGCGTTGTCTCATTAAGGGCTGTTCCCCCCTATTACTGAGGCAAACATTTTGCCTCTGCACTTGTGCCCTCTTATGGATGTGGGTGCAGAGGCAAAGAGACTATCAGAAGTTGCTGTGAATGTGCCACAAAGAGCTGGCACACAGTCAGTGTGCTCACCTGAGGGTGCCCTCTAAATGAAGGGAAGAGGACTCCCGGATATCCAGTTTGGGCTGGACTGTTGATTGGATTGGGATGTGGCCCGAGTGATTACCAGTGGCCGAGATTATTTCAAGCATTCCATCCATCACTGTTTTGTATACTTATTGTGTCATCCTGAGTGATATGGGTGTTCCAGACATGGACCCCGTGCACACTTTGCCCGGGAAACCAAGCGGGAAACATCATTTAACCCACAGTACCAACCTTTACAATGAGGTTGGTACCTCGCATGTGGCATTGACATGTGTTACTTTAGCACACAAGTCGTTACAATGACTTGCGGAAGGGGGCGCGTTGTTGGACTGGTGTTGGATTTTTAAGTCCAACACCTTCACTACTGTTGTGTGGACTGGTGTTGGAATAGTAATTTATACTATTCCAAAGTCCAGCGCCCCCTAAAGCAAGTTGTTTTAATGACTTGTGTGCTAAATTAACGTGTGGTAGAGTCACACGTGGGGTACTGACTGCATTGTAAAGGCATGCGGGGTAAATGCCTGTAGGGTCCTGTCATAGAACCGAACCAAGCTGTACCTGGCAGATGAACCCACAACTAGGGCGAAACTGGTCCAGGGTTGCTTGTGTTTCGGTTCAGGGTGGACCTGGCTTGGCAGTTCGGGCTGGACTGTTCTTATTGGAGCAGGGTCAAAACTGATTTGCATATAGCTGTGTCCATACTGAGGTGGCATGGTGTGCAGAAAAAGGATGTATTGGGATGCGGCCTGAGTGATTACCAGTGGCTGAGATTAATATGAGCATTCCATCCATCACTGTTTTGTATACTTATTGAGCCTGATACACAGGGCATCAACTATCTCTTGCTTGAGAGTTTGAAACACTCTTTTTTTGGGTATTCCACCATGAAAATGCCACATTCCTTTTCAAGAGTTCCTCATGGATCAACAATCATAGCACTGCTGTATGATGCCAGAACCTTAAAGGTAGTTACCAAGGTATTTAACCTCAGAACTTGTGAATTTGCCAGACCCCAATTTCAAACTTAAACCTTTCTTTTCCAACACAAAAAGAAACTTCTCCAAATTCACATTTTTTGTTGATTGTCACTAAAACCCAGAATATCATCCTTAAAAGTCACAGCGCCGATAATTCCATCATCTCTCATAATCCTCTGAAATACCAATGTCGTGCCAACTAACCAAATGTCTCCCTTTTACACCGAAAAATACCCTTTCTTGCTACTATGATTCTCATTTCTTTGCTTTTTAATCTTTCCAACTGGAGTTTTCTACCGACAGCATATGCTTCTATCACAATTGTCTTCTTAATTTTATCAGCAAACCTCTCAGTATTCAAAACTCTCTTGGAAATGTATATGGCCAAGGATAAGAGTAATTCAGATTCCACCCGCAGTTACGATAGTCAATCTTCCTTTTGGTCTTCATCAGAATTTAATCCCTCAAGTTGGTGCTAATGATCTCAATACAGCAGCATGTTTTTCAATCATTTCTCCATCTTCCTCCTTCCATGAAAAGAATTAGTAATGCTCCTTAACAATATTGATATTTTTTCCATAACATAGTGCCATTTGTTTGATGGCTTAATCAAAATCGCTCAAATCACCTGATGCATCAAGAGATGATCATAATTTAAATTCTTTAAGGCCTTCACTCCTAAGCTGTGTTTGAGTAAATATATCTTATTTTGTTGGCATTTCAACGCCTACACATAGGCCAAAAAAACATCATAAATCCTATGCTTCGTTCTATGGGTACTTCCTCAGCTGAAGGTAAGAATGTAGGTGAAGGAAAAATATTTGACGTGGTCAAGAATATGAAATTCTAGATATGAAGACATTTTATGCTTCAGTGTTCATTGGGTATGTTGCAGAAATAACAGTATCAGGAGCCAACCTTAAAAAATATACTCTGGAAATACATCTTGTCAAAGAGCATGAAGTGTATTAATCACACCCCTGTAGTAGTTCTGCATTGATTTGTTCTTCCAATGATCATTGATTTGGGGATAGGCTTTACACTTGCAATGATGAGAAGTGCGTTGCAGCAGCGATGTGTTGTAGAAATATGTTTGTGGCTTAAATACCGAAAAGAAGATGTCCGACATGTTGTGCCTGAGGTCAGATGCACAAATGCGTCCCTATTGACAATGGGAAAACCCCAAAGATGTTCTTGCATTCCCATGATAAAAGCTTTGTCCACGATGATGGCCATGGTCACATTTGGATAGCAGTTATGGCACCAACTTCTTTAACAATAGCTGAATCCACATTACTCTTGCCTTATGCCTTGATTCCCTCATTCATTGTGCTCCAGCCATCTGTGTTCTGTTCCCACAGTCTCTGCTGTCCTACATTAATCTGTGTAATGCTCTTGATCTTTCTGATGTGCTCAGTAGTCTATGCTGTGCTATTACCACTTGTGCTGTACTCCTGTAGTCTTTGCTGTTTTCCAATAGTCTGTGCTAGTCTCCTGCAGTTATGCAGGATGTGTCATGCATCAGTTGCTTCTCTTCTCTTACCTTCTGTGCTGAAAGTTTGCAGTATCTGCTGTGCTCTGCCAGGCTGAGCTGTTCCTCTGTTGTCTCTGTAGTGCTCCACCTGTCTAAGCTGTGTTCTTCATTTGCACTATGCTCCATCAGTCTATGATGTGCCCATGTGGTTTCTGTTGTGCTCCTTCAATCTCTGCTGTCCCTTAGAATTCCGTGATGGGTCCCAACATTCAGTGCTGTACTTATGCTGTCTGACCATGCCCCTGCAGTCTCTGTTGTGGTCTAGCAGTCTGTGCTGTGCTCATATAGTCTTCCTGTGCTGCTGCAGAGTGTGCCATACAGCTGTAGTCTCTGCTGTGCTCCTGCAGGCTGTATCTAGCAATCTCTGCTGTACTCCTTCAGTTGTTGCTCTTGTTCTGCAGTGGGTGCATAGCTCCAGCTGTCTGTGTGTTGGGTTCCTGCACTCTGTGCCATGCTCCTTAATTTTCTGCTGTCCCTCCTGCTGCCGCTTTTGTAATACACATATGTGTGCTGTGTTCCATCAGCCTCTACCATGCTCTTGGAGTCTTCGAAGTCACTTGCCAGTCTGTGCCATGGTCCTGTGGTCTCTGCTTTGCTCAGATAGTATGTGATTGCTCATGAAGTCTTTGTTGAGCTCCTGGAGTTTTATGTTCCTGCAGACTCTGCTGTGCTCCTGCAATCTTTGGGCCATATTATCAAGAACGGGCGATAACATATCGCCGCTTTAGCGGCAGGAAACTGCAGCTAAAGCGGCGATAAGGGGCTTGATAATATGCCCTATAGAATTCCAATAGAAGCCCAGGTCTGATGTCCTTCACACCAGTACCTGGGCTTCTATTGGAATTCTATAGGGCATATTATCAAGCCCCTTATCGCCGCTTTAGCGGCAGTTTCCTGCCGATAAAGCGGCGATAATGTTATCGCCCGTTCTTGATAATATGGCCCTTTGTTTGGTCTGTACTATGCATCTGCGATCCTTGCTGTGATCCTGCAATATTTACTATACTCCTGCAATACCTCCTGTGATCATAGTCTGCACTCTACTCCTTCCATCTCTGTTGTGATCTAGCAGATTTTGATGTGCCCTTGCAGTTTTTGTTGTGCTTCAGCAAATTGTGCTGTGATACTACGGGTTCTGCAATGGAAGCACTGCTTTGGCTATAATCGACTACTACAAAAGCATGCATCACCTTCCGAAAGCCAAACAGAAAAGGACAATAATATTCACTGCCAGCTCCCGCCAAGGGCCATCCTCAAATATGTAAGCTACTTCATACTCAGATTTAAGGTCACAAGTTTAGCACTCTTAAAGATACAAGTCACAACAAGTATTTTGTTCTTACCTGGGACATACTCAGTAGGAAATGGAAAAGCCTAGTGTTTAGCTGCTACTTAGCCAGCCTAGCTGTTAAGAATTCTTTCTCCTAAAGGGACATTATTGCATACAGTGCCCTGGGTTGCTATTCAATCATATGCTGGTTGTTAGAAAAAGAATAGTCAATTAAATGATGAAGTAAAGGCCATTGACTGTATTCTGCTTTTTCCTCTCCCTTTAAGGTTTGGACATTGAGCAAACTTTAGCAGTCTTGCAGAATATATTTTTTCCACAAAATATATACACATATTATACATACATAGGTGTTCTTTTGGTCCGTGAGCTTCATTTATTGGTCTGTGAAAGAAATTGTGTTATTTATTGGGAGGGGGGGTGAAAACCCTATTCAAGCAACAACAACAATCCTTGTAATTGTAAACTTCAAAAGCCAATAAATTAACCTTTGAGTAATCCTCTAGGAACGTGGCACAAATGGAGTCAGGCTTAACTTAGACGGAATGTGCAAAGTATTTAAGTTGCACACAAACAGTAATAAAGTTAAAACACAACAAAAGAAAAAGCCGGGAGCAGCGGATTCAAGGCTGGCGGTCGACGGTGGAGTAAGGATAGATTGCTGCCTCTCCGGCTGTCTAAACGGTCACTAAAGACGGTAAAATAACTAGCGATAGGCTGCCTCGTTTGGTGTGAATATCCAGCAAGGGATTATTTAACTATTGCAGAGACTTTTTGTTCTTTAAAAAGGATAAATATAAGGAAATGTTACTGCTGAGCGCTCTCTGTAATAGTGACGGAGCAGTTGTGTGGAGGAAGCTGTGCTAGGGTTTCGTCTGCTGCGCTGATTATTTCAGGTAGACTATCGGGGCAACTAAACATACTAAACATATTAAACACGATTAATATGCCACCAAAATCAGCACGTGGAGGCAAGACTCGGGGTATATCAGAGACCCCTGCTCGCAGCAGAAACGCAGGCACAGAGATTGTGGGAAGCAGTATGAAAGCTTCCTTGCAGGGCACAGTTGGGGACTTGGATAGCTTGGTGTTGGGGGCTGAGCATGACTTGGGCCTTAACAAAAAGAAGGTTCCGCAAATGTTTGCAGCAGCACCAAGTAAGAAAAGACAGATGACTACCAATGACGGGAAAATGAAGGTTTTAAAAAGTGGCACAGCGGAAGATGATCGTGAGAATAAAGGTGTGAGTATTAGCATATCAATGCACCCTGTACTTTTGGCGGCAGAAGGAGATTCTAATGAAGTACATTTGGACAAAGAAACTGGCCAGGCAGAGATACAGATAGAACAACCGCAGAGTGACCCAGAAGTGCACCTAGTAGCGTCAAAACAAGATAGCGCTCAGGAGATCTTGGTGTCAGACCCTCTTGTAGGGCAAATGGTAGAAGAAGGAGAGGATGAAGCAAATGAAGTAGGCGGTAATAGAGGGAGTGATCCTGGAGAGAAATTCTATTCACTCTCAGAACCTTCGGACTCATCAGACGAAGATCAAGAGGGAGGATTAAAAATAGGGTCCCTGGAGGGATCATCACTAGTGAGTCTTGGTAGTGAACTTAATCTGTCTAATATGTCTAATCTGGAAGAGCCGAATCTGGACGTCACCATGGTTCAAAAGAAGGAACTCAATTTAGAGAAGGAGAGGACAATACAGTTTGGGACAGCCAGGAGTCTTATGTGGGAGATTTCACTGTCCCCGGAAATCACTTCTGCTGGTGATCAAGGCGATGACCAAAGTGCCGATGCTGCAATTGCTAAACCGGAGGAAATATCGCTGGCATCAATATATCAGTCTATAATAGAACACAGAGCGGAAACCCGCACGGAGAATCTTAAGACACATACAGTGTGTCGCAAGTTGCAAAACACCGTCAGGAGGATAGCCAAAACTTGTAATGAATTCTCGGAGAGAATAACTGAGGCGGAAGGTCGCATATCGGTACTAGAGGATGAAATGGTTGTACAAAAAGCCACTATGAATGTCATTACCTCTCATCGAGACGATACTCAGCACAAACTGGTTGATCTGGAAAATCAACTACGCAGGAACAATCTCAGGGTATTGGGCATACCAGAAGGGATGGAGGGAGCGGATGTCCGAAAATTCGTGGTGGAAATATTCACGGAAGCTTTCCCTGAACTATCAATATGGGATTGGGGCCGCGAGGTGCAAAGAGCCCATAGGTTTCCGTTTAAGCAGGCTGTTGCAAAAAGAGGTTAATCAGAAATTAGACCTAGGGCGATTCTGATATGTGTAAATAACTTTTTGGCACGTCAGGCCTTGTACGATTTAGCCCGACCCGATAGGAAGCGGATGGGAAAGGGGGTATACTTTTTTGTAAGACCTGATTTCTGCCACCACACTGTTGAAAAAAGATGGCAGTTGCGACAACTTATAACCCCTTTCCAGAGTAAAGGTGCACTTGCTTTCCTATTGAATCCTGCAACAATGAAAGTGGTAAATAAGGGTCAGACACGTTTCTTTGTTTCGGAAATACAGGAAAAAGAATTTTTGGGTTCTATCTGAGCAAATATAAGGTAGATTGATAAATCCTTTTGGGAAAAGCACGGAGTCGAACAGTTATAGAGATCCTTCTATAATTTTAATTTAAGCAATGTTTAGTATGTATTTATAAAGGATCGTTAGCAACTGTAATCATTTGCTTGAATAGACTGTTTATCTAAAAATGATAAGAAGAGAGGAGGGTCTGAGGAGCGAGTCTCTCCCCATCGCAAGGGCTATGCGCCCTTTTGCTGGTGTATTAGGAGATGGGTGGGGGGGTTGGGGTGAG
This sequence comes from Calotriton arnoldi, assembly GCA_963921515.1. Taxonomy (NCBI): domain Eukaryota; kingdom Metazoa; phylum Chordata; class Amphibia; order Caudata; family Salamandridae; genus Calotriton; species Calotriton arnoldi. The sequence goes on along the minus strand of CAWUFW010006398.1, from coordinate 586,750 downwards.
GTGAGGTGGGAGCACGGGGTTGGCATGGTAGGTGGTAGTGGTGGGCAGTGCGTGGGGGGTACGGGGGGGATAGGGATGGAGGAGGGTATAGGGGAGGGGCAAGGGGGAGGTTTGGGGAGGGGAAAACAAAAGAAATGTGGAAATCAGGCATACATAACGATAAAGGGAAAGCAAGGTTATTGAAATACGATAAGCAATGGCGAGCAAAAGCTAAAAAGAAATAAGATAAATAGAGATGGATAGTTTGCAGATATGTTCATCAAATGTGGCTGGCTTGAATGACAAGAAAAAGAGAGAAAGGGTTTTTCAGATTCTTAGAACGGTAAACCCAGATGTGATCTGTCTCCAGGAGACGCACATTCCCTGGAAGAATAAAGATTTGTTGGAAATTAGGGGATACAATCTCGCGGTGTGCTCCTTGCAAACAACCATGATAAGGGGAGTGGCCATATATGTGAAACAGGGTGTTGAGGGAATTAATCGCACAGCGGCAGATAAGTGGGGACGTTGGGCCATAATAGAGTTAAACTCGAGGCTAACTGTGGTTAACATATATGGGTCTAATTTAGATAATGAATCCATCTGGGAAGAATTGAAGGTGGAATTGGCCACATGGTCACAATCATTGATAGTATGTGGAGATTTTAATATACATATAGAAGTAGATGCACAACCACAGATTCAGAAGTACTCAGGGAGGAAACCTAAGGTATATAGAGCAATAAATACATTTAAAGATACCCATGGACTGATAGATGTGTGGATGGAAAAGAAACAAAAAGACCCAGGATATACATATTTTTCTTATCCCCATAGGAAATTTGTTAGATTGGATTATTTTCTGGCTTCTAGTCAACTGATGGATCAGTTAGATGTTAGGAAACTACCCCAACTTTTTTCTGATCATAATTCTCTGGTGTTGGAAATAAGAGGAATGGTGGATAGGAAAAAACAGGGCTCCTGGTCTTTTGATAAAAAATTATTAGTTGATGAGGGATTTTGCTCATATATTAAACAATGGGCGGTGGAATTCTTTGATTGTAACAGGTATAGCGCTGCTCGCTCGATGGTCTGGGATACTTTCAAAGCCGCTTTTAGGGGCGAAGTTATAGGATATGTAGCCCGATTTCTAAAGCAGCGGAAAGCAGAAACGGATCAAATGATTGGGAAATTGACAGATTTGGAAGCTGAGCATGTTTTATTAATAAGAAAGGGAGGTATGGAAGAGGCAATACGGGAGCATATGCTCAAATTAGCGGTAGCAAAATCAGATATTAATACGCATTTCCAGGAGAAGGTGGCCCAAATGTATCAAACCTATAGGGGGGAAATGTATGAATATGGGGAGACAGTAGGAAAAACACTGGCTTATAGGATAAGGCAAAAAAATGTTAGAAACAATATCCTTAAAATTAAGAATAAAAAAGGCCAGATAGTGAAGGGCTCCGAGAAGATAATGGAAGTCTTTGAGGAGTTTTATAGGAGATTATATCAGGTGGATACTACACTGGATTCGGCAGAGTTGGTGGATAGGAATCTTACCCTGCCTAAACTGGATGAAGACACAGTACAGGAATTAGAGCAAGAAATTACTATGGAAGAGCTGCAGGAGGCATTAGGATCCCTCTCTGCAGGGAAAGCCTCTGGGCCGGATAAAATACCGCTAGAAGTCTATAAATTATTAGCTGTGCAGATTCTCCCTATTTTGCATGATTTATTCTTAGGTATACAATATAGTGGGATCCCACCAGTATCGTGGCAGGATACAGATATGGTGGTTTTCCCTAAGAAGGGTAAAGTATTAGAATTGCCATCCTCATATCGCCCGATCTCATTAATGAATGCGGATGCAAAGATATATTCTAAAATAATGGCTTCTCGCCTGCAAAAAATAATTATTCCAATGGTAACACCTTGGCAACATGGGTTTGTTCCCGGCAGGGGGACCACAGACCACACTAGGCGCGTTATATCAATATTAGATATTGCAGAAGCAGAGGCTATGGAAGTGGCTGTGGTCCTCCTGGATGCAGAAAAGGCATTTGACCGAGTGTCCTGGCAATATTTGTGGGGCACTCTGGGTGAGAGAGGGCTCGGTCCCGGGTTTCTGAGGGCTATTCAATCCATGTATTTTAAACCGTATGCTCAGATACAATTGATGGGTAACACATCTAAGAGGATCAAGATCTCTAGGGGCACGCAACAAGGGTGCCCCTGCTCCCTATTTTATTTGCATTTTATCTCGATCCATTTATAGCAAGAATTGTGAATAATCAGGCGATTAAACCAATTACTACACAAGGTTATGAGACAAAGATCCTTGCGTATGCAGATGATATCGGGATAGTTACATCAGATCCGCAAGGGACAATTAAAGAAATTGAAAGTATGGCAATAGAGTTTGGGAGGCAGTCTGGCTACTTGCTAAATAAAGATAAAACGCAAATTATATGCTCCTCCCAATGTCATCTGCAGGATCCTCGATTAATAGATAAGGCTATGTATTTAGGGGTCAAGTTAACATCACAGGTAGATAATTTGTGGGACATTAATATAGATCCTGTATTGGGGAAAATAGATGCTGAACTTAGACAAATGGATAAGCTACATCTTACGATTATAGGTAGGATCAACGTAATAAAAATGCGGATATTCCCCAAGATTTTATATTTAATGCGAGCGATACCGTTGGAATTACCTGGGAGCAAAATAAAAAAAATCGAGGTTATGTTCTCAAAGTTCATATGAGGTTATCAAAAGATACGACGGGCATAAAAAATTCTTGACTTTGCCTAAAGAAAGGGGGGGGGGAGCTCCTAACATATTATTTTACTATTGGGCGTGTGCCCTACAACAGCTTGGCACGCTGTACTTCTCAGAAGATGACAGGGCTGAAGGATTGAAGATACCTAACATCTATCAGCTGGCGCTGGGGAAAGAGGCAGATGGTCTCTTTCAAAGGCAATCTGAACCCAACTATAGTAAAAGAATTCGATATAAGTGTGTCCAGGGGGTAATAAAGGTTTGGGAAAAGCACTGTCAAATTCCTAGATAGAATAAATATACCTCAGTGTGGCATTCAGATTTTCTCCCACATACACTATATGATGGGATGGCCAGGCAATGGGAGCAGGCGGGAATTGAGAAGGTGGCAGATTTATTTATGAATCAAGAACAAGTAATTTTTGTGGAGCTTGTTCAAAGGTTTGGCTTAAACAGAAGCTCCTGTTTTAAATATATACAGATACATCATCGCATAAAGGGCTTAGCTAAGGGAACTGTTAAAGTGGAAGAGGTACCAATGCTGAGAGTAATGAAATGCCTGGATAGTAGGATCAGGGACTTTTATGTGGAATTGCTACAGAGATTATCAGATGATATGGAGAAAATAGAGGTAAAATGGGCGGAAAAGCTTGTAGATGGGGAGGTAGATTTGGATATGATAATAAAGATCGGGATTAGGGTTTTGCTGTCATCAAATTTGAAAGCGCAACAGTATAAAACTGTGTATGATCTCTATTATACACCAGCGAAGCTGTTTGGCTGGGGATTGAGCCAGACAGACGAATGTCCAAAATGCCAAAGTAGACCGGCAGATAGTATTCATATGTTTTATTCCTGTGGGAAACTGGATGAGCTTAAAACAGGTATAGAGAACTTTTGGCTACAAGGAATTAATATAGAAGTAAAAATTACCCCAACGTTGATGCTTTTAGGCTATGACAAGAGGATGGAATTAGACGTCTCACAGAGAGATTTTGTATTTATAACAGTTGCAGTGGCAAGATTGTTGGTTGCCACGGTATAGAAGGATAAGGAACCCCCTTCGTATCAACAATGGGTGCATAGGATACTGAATATCGGTCAGCAGGAAATGTCTCTGTATAAATATAAAGGTTTTAAAACTAGGCGGAAAGGAATGAAAATATGGGATCCTTTAATGGCTTGGATGAAAAAGATAGCAGAATAAAATGCTGTGTAAATATGTGTAAATATGTAAAGATGTAAATAGCATTGTCAAAGTAGATGAATTTAACAATGAGACCATTGCTACAGATGTTAAACAAATCTAAGAATAATTAGATAATGTAAATATGTATGTACCTGATCTAAAAAAAAATAATAATAATTTAGAAGTATAGAGTAAGTTCTAATAAATAAAATGTCACCAACATGAATTATATCAAATCAGTACAATAGGAGGTATGAATTTGTAAGCTTTTAAGTGTAAAATGGAGCCTAAAAGATTAAAGCTTGCAGTAAACAAGGGCAACCCAGTAACCCCTTGAGAGTGTGGGTAAATGTAAACCAAAAAACAAAAGGCTGACAAGGGGATCATTCACACTCTAATTCATGAAATATAAATAGATTTGATCAACAATATATACATAGAGATATCTCTTAGTACTGAGCATCAAAGTGATAAAGAAAAAAATTAAACACTCAGTTGCATACAATAGATAAACGTTTTTTACTTAAAGGTTCAAGCAGAAAACACAAACAGAAATGAGGGGCTATACAAATTCCAGCATCCAACAGACTAATGACCTAAAATTGTCCCATCAAGTCCATAGATAGGGCCAAAAGTACTGTTGGTCCACTCTTACAAGAAGATAGTTATACCGGGATGGAATCCATTGATAACAAAATTATTTGTTGGTTGAAAGAAGCCAAACTGGTTTCAAAGAGTAAGTAGTGAACAGACATCGACATTTTGGTCTCTTGTATAATGTGAGACCATCCTCAGGACAATGCTTAGAAACAAAGCATCTAGTTAAGTGACCCTCAGCTTAACTTCAGTGTCTCAAGGCATTTTTCTAAGTTTGTTTTAATTGGCTCTTTTACATTTTAGTGAAATCTACATGGTATTTTGTTTGTAGGCATTGTCCTGAGGATGGTCTCGCATATTAAGTATACAAGAGACCGAAACGTTGAAAGTACATCCACTACTTGCTTCTTTGAAACCAGTTTGGCTTTTGCCAAAACACAAATAATTTTGTTTTTAACGGATTTGGTCCTGGTACCAACAGTACTTTTAGCCCTATCAATAGACTTGATGGGACAATTTTGGGCCATTAGTCTGTTGGATGCTGGAATTTTTGGAAACCTTCATTTCTGTTTGTGTTTTTTGTTTGAAATTTTAAGTAATAAACGAGTGTTGGATTATTTTCTTTGTCACTTTGAAGCTCAGTACTAAGAGATATCTCTAAGTGTATATTGTTGATCAAATCTATTTATATTTTTATGAGCCAGGGTTTGAATGATCCCCTTGTCAGTCTTTTGTTATTTAGTTTAAAAGATCAAAGCATCAGCTGTGGGTATCTGGTCATGTGAGACCAGGAGAAAGTTAAGGATCACTGTGATGGAGCGCAGTTCGGCTACATGAGGTAAATTGGGCCTGGTCTTGGCTTACCTTCAAACTTAAAAGAATTTTTGAAGAAAAGTTACTGAGAAGGTAAAGTTCAGAGCTTCAGCGGGACAGGGCAGCTGGCAGCGTCCAAAGAGGAGGCGTTGTTGGGAAGCTGTTGAACGGAGTCGCTATGAAGATTTCTTCCTTCAGGCTTTGTCACTTTTGTATAAGTCAAAAACTGCCAGCGGACAAAGCTGCATGCTTTACCCGATGAGGGCTGCACGAGGCCGGAACCTTCTAGGAGAGAGCCCGCTCAACAGGATTTGGTGCTGCAGAGAAGAATGTAGTGAGAGCTACAGCACAGAAAGGCTGACAGGCGATGCATCTTGAGTAGATCGGCAGGCAGGTAGATCCCAGTCTTCAGTAGCCTTTTCTGGCACTTTTTGCTGGATTTTCTTTTAAGTCCTATGTTTTAGGGTTAGATGGGAGCAGCACCTCTAACATCACTTCCAAGTGTCCAGGACCTAGGGGGCACTATTTGGGGGGTTAGGACACACTCCAGCCAGATGCCTGGTGCAGAGTTCAGGGTCCCTGGAGCTTGTTATGTCTCTGTAGCTCACACAGGAGGACAGCCATATACCCCTTGGAATTGCTCTGGTGGTCCTGGGTTCAAGGAGCAGGTCCAGTCCTCCTTCAGTCAGCAGGGCAGCAAGGCAGTCCTTCTAGCAGCCGGGAAGCAGGGCAATCCTTCTGGCAGCAGGGCAGCAGCCAGTCCTTCTAAATCTTCCACAGGTCCAGGGTGTACTGAAGAGGTGATTCTGAAGGTCTAATATTTATACCTGATGCCAACCTTTGAAGTGGAGGTGACATCCTGGCTACCTCCACATCTGGTTCTGGAAAGGCCTTCATTTCCCCTGCAAAGGCTCCAGGTAGTCTGGATTGACAATAGATTGGTGTGAAGTTCCTTTGTGAGTGTGCTGGAGGCATCCCTTTGAAACGTAAGTTGGGCAGGAATCAGCCCCGCCTGACCCATCGTGGCAGGATTGCCCATCCTGCAAACACCTAGCCCCCCTTTGTTTCATTCTCTGGGAGGAATACACAAAGACCAACTGCCAAGGTATTCAGAGCCATGTGGCCCAGGACACAGGCTGCAGACACTAAAAGGTTGGGAAAAAAATGCCAACTTTCCAAAAGTGGCTTTTTCAGAATTGTGACAAAAAATCCAACTTTACCATTAAAAGAGGGTTTCATCTTACAATTCATTGGAGTCCAAACTTGACATTCCTATCTGGTCCCAATCAAAAGTTAGCACTTATAAATCATAATAAAGGTAACCCAAAGTTGCAATGAAGCATAATTGGGAAATGAGACAGAGACAATGACATCATAACATTGAATATATTATAAAGTGAGCATATTTACATTGGAATGCAAGAGATGTTGGGGGTCAATAGCCAGATATGGGGGGCAAAATGGAATGAGAGGTGATGGTTCTGATAGTCGATTTTCAGGGCACTCATCAAAGCAAAAAAGGAACGTTGTTGGCTACAGTATACTAGGATTTAATTCAAATGGAGTGGCTCAGGAAGAATGAAGGATCTCACCCTGAATACGACACAGAGCAATTTAGGAAGTTCAATTGGATTATGGCTGGCAGAGTGCAGTGATTATGAGATGGCACAATACCAGAGGATTTGACAAAGATAGAAGAGGGAGGTACTGTGGGCTGCAGGAAGACAAGCGTAATTTGTACTTTGCTATGTCTACCAGTTGGCTTAGAGTCAGTAGTTAGAAGTAGGCATTGGGGAGTTGATCATTTTATCCAATAGGAGACAAAAAATATAATTGTAATCAGTTGAGGAGGCTGTAACTTCAGTCTCGTTTGTGAATAACTATTCACAATGTACAATGGAATACATGGAAAATATGATTCTCCTGTAACATTACAAAATGCATTTTGTGACACTAATCAGAGATAGTGTTCCCCCACTTGGGGGCTAATGTGTACTTTACTTACCTTAACCTTCTTTTAATTTTTAGACATTATTTTTCATTACATAGTTTTTCTAACAATATTTTAAATAATTGAATTATTAACGTCAGTAAGCTCTTTTTTTCAAACATTTGCACTGTGATAGAGCCTAATAAATAATGTTAATGTACCTGTGTTTCTTGGGTAAATATGTTATTACTAGAACCAAGGATATTTAGTTTTACATTTGGTAGGTACTTTTGGAAGATATTTCATTTAAAAAATAAAACATATTCCAAGAAATATCTCTGATGACTAGCATGAAACAAAGAAACAGATTCCCCAAACAAGATTGCAAACAACCACATGCCTGGATGGACACCGACTTGGATCAAATTTGTTTACACCAAGGGCTGACCTTAATTACACTATCTATAAGTTATTCAACAACATCCAGTCAGTGTTGGACTCTCACTACCTCTTCCCCCTTTTCCTTCAAAAGCCATCCACCCCGTAACCTATAAAAATCCCTTTCATTAACAACCACAAAACAAAAATGTACTCACTCCTCTGTAGATGATGGCACTCAGAGACTGCAAACTGCTCTCACTGGTAGGAAGGTGGGTAGCTATGTACCCTGTAGGGTGCAGGCGTATGGGTGTGCGTGCATGCACCCTACACTTTCCCAGAACCTCTGCAGGAGCATGGATCGCATTATAGACACCGAGAGAAAACGTCCCCAGCTGCTCATTTCAATAGAGTTTAAGCTTTCTCTTCATGCACGTGGTGCAGCTGAAGGGAATCCAGTAGCCAAGATATCCTGCTGGGGTCCCATAACAATTCTGAAGTCCCCATCCAGGTGGGCAGTGTGAACAGGCAGCTCTTTTCAACAGAGCCTGCTTGAGTTAAGTGCCTTGAATTTATGTGCTAATGCACTAAACACCTTTATCAAACCTTTTGCCTGACTCTATCTGTTTGCTTGAAAGGACTTGACAAGATGTTAATTGTGTTTGCATGTCAACAGGCTGCAGGTGTAGAGGGATGCAAAAACAACAGTTGATGGACAGAATGCAGAACAATGTCATACATTCACCCCAGTACAGAGATCTGGGCCTAAATCCATCGTTTTTTTGCTCACCATGCCATTCCAGTTTGAACCCAGCCATATGCAAATCAGTCTTGACCCTGTGCCTCATGGGAACAGTCCAGTCCGAACTGCCAAGCCAGGTCCTCCCTGGACTGGAAACAAGCATCCTAGGACCGGTTTCGGGGTTTCACCCCTCTTCAGCCAGGATAGCTTGATTCCAGTGGCATGGAGAGCACGGGACCCACGTCTGGGCATACCCGTCCCACTCGGGGTGACAAATGCAAAAACAACAGTTGATGGACAGAATGCAGAACAATGTCATACATTCACCCCAGTACAGAGATCTGGGCCTAAATCCGGTCCTAGGATGCTTGATTCCGGTCCAGGGAAGACGAGGCTTGGCAGTTCGGTCTGGACTGTTCCCATGAGGCACAGGGTCAAGACTGATTTGCATATGGCTATGTCTGAACTGGGGTGGCGTGGTGAAGCAAAATAACGATGGATTAAACCCAGATCTGTGACTGCGGGTGAATGTTTGCCAATGTGCAACATTCCGTCCATCATCTTGTGTGTTTTGCATTTCGCCCTAAGTGGGAAGGGTATGCCCAGACATGGGTCCCGTGCTCACTACACCACTGGAGTCAAGCGATCCTGGCTGATGAAGGCTGATAGCCTGAAACCGGTCCTAGGATGCTTGATTCCGGTCCAGGGAAGACATGGCTTGGCAGTTCGGTCTGGACTGTTCCCATGAGGCACAGGGTCAAGACTGATTTGCATATGGCTATGTCTGAACTGGGGTGGCGTGGTGAAGCAAAATAACGATGGATTAAACCCAGATCTGTGACTGGGGGTAAATGTTTGCCAATGTGCAACATTCCATCCATCATCTTGTGTGTTTTGCATTTCGTCCTAAGTGGGAAGGGTATGCCCAGACGTGGGTCCCGTGCTCACTACGCCACTGGAGTCAAGCTATCCTGGCTGATGAAGGCTGATAGCCTGAAACCGGTCCTAGGATGCTTGATTCCGGTCCAGGGAAGACGTGGCTTGGCAGTTCGGTCTGGACTGTTCCCATGAGGCACAGGGTCAAGACTGATTTGCATATGGCTATGTCTGAACTGGGGTGGCTTGGTGAAGCAAAATAACGATGGATTAAACCCAGATCTGTGACTGGGGGTGAATGTTTGCCAATGTGCAATATTCCGTCCATCATCTTGTGTGTTTTGCGGGTGTAGAGGGGGCAGCAACATAAGGGAAAGCAGGAGAAGGGCGGGGGCAGGCCACATGAGGGAGGTGCAAGCTCACTTGCATAGTGATTTGTCACTTCTTTAACGCACGTGGCTTTGGCTGTAGTGCACAGAGAATCTTTGTTGCTGATCACAGGAAAAAAAATAGAAGGAACATTGGTAGGTAGGTAATAACGGTAGTGTCAGTTAAATAAAACCATTACAATAAAAAAAAACATAATCTGAGTTGCATGTAAAACAATCTTTGATTACTAAACAATATTACAGAGATAAAATATCCATTTCACATTAAAAGTATGTTTTAAAGTGTTAGATAATTGTCTTTGTTCAGAAAAATATTTGAGTGCGGTTACAAATGTAATTGTACAGCTAATATGTCTATTAGTTTGGCGTTGGAAGCACATGGCAGTGGTGGCTGCGACTGTTCTCACACCATTCCTTAGAAACACTGGGTTTTCATAAACAGAGGATAGGCTCAATTGTTTCTGCAGTCCTTTTCCACAAACAGCAATCTCTGCTAACATTCTAGGGTGCAATCCAAGTTCTTTCAGATTGTAATAAAGAAATGTAGAACAGTCTAAATCTGGGAAAAACAACTTTGGCTGCTTAAACCAAGTTGGAGTCTAGATAGGGCTGACTGTGTATTGTTGTGTAAGGTGTTGTTAACATAATTTGAGAATTTGTTTTTCTACATATTACAGATCTTGATGATATGAAATGAATTTTGTATTTTCTTGATAAGGAGTTTTCAAGTCTATTTTTCCAGTGCTATTAAATCCAATATTACAAGGAGATTTGAGATATTCATTAGAGACATAAGCTCCCCTCTTGTTGTCATAAATCCAGTTATTCCTCTGCTTCCCCCTCTTCTTTTATGATGTTTTTTATTGTTGTTTTATGGTCAATGTAACAGTCACTTAAACAACTGAGAGAGTTAGTGGAGTTTAAGCCTTGTGTCTTTCCAGTCTCAGTCGAGGATGTGGTGCCGATTGGCTTAATTTGAGTATTTGTGTATAAGTTTGATGAATACTCATTCTAAATAGTTTATTTCTCTCTTGAATATTACTGCCCCATATTAGAGATTTGCTAATATTTTGTTTTTTAGACCCGTAATTGTGGGTCCTATTGTGCCACCTCCGTGTTTCTTTGAAAATCGCTTTATAGCTTGTGTTGTTGTAGTGATCCAGCACATGATTTTTTCTTTGTTTCAAAGCCAGTTCAATTTAGCGTTGATTTCAGGCCAAGATGTAATGCAGTACTTGTTGGCCCAGATTTAGACACTTTTTACAGGGTTTGCTTCACAAAAGTCACATAACCCAGCGCAAACTTAAAAAAAAAAGAAGTTCTTTCCATCACAAAACTTCTTTTGTGCTGGAAAACTGTCTAAAAGCGCTGCTTTGCGTTACTCTGCATCATGTGGCGCTCCATGAGTGCTATATGGGCGTTACCTTGCAACCACCCATTGTTTTTGATGCAAAACCCTATCTACAAACGATAGTAGACAGGGGGTTACTCCGAAAATAATGCCACTTTGAAACAAGTGTTAAAAGGAAAAATGCTTTTATTTCTCCTAACTTTCCCATTTCGCAGGTGTGCTGCACTGTGCAGCCAAAATCTACAGTGGGAAAAAGTTTTAACCTTAGTCTAAGCAAAGTGTTTTGTACTGGAAGGTCACACTTCCAGTACATAACCTGTGCAAGACTCACACAGACACACTTGCACTATGGTTCACACTTCCCGTACATAACCTGTGCAAGACTCACACAGACACCCTTACACTATGGTTCACACTTCCAGTACATAACCTGTGCAAGACTCACACAGACACCCTTCACTATGGTTCACACTTCCAGTACATAACCTGTGCAAGACTCACACAGACACCCTTGCACTATGGTGCAAAGGTGTGTGCGTGGCACTCCGCTGTCTGATTGTGCGCCGGCGCTAGGAAGAGTGGAGGAGAGTGCCATATCTCTGTAGATATGACGCTTTTATGCTCTCTCCCAGTCATGCAGTTCAGTACAGCAACATTTGCTGCTGCTCTGCTTTCTGGGACATCCTTGTACATCTGGCCGTTATATCTTATTACCTGCTCTCACTGCCTTAACTCTGCACGTGGCAATGCTAATTCACCAGACATTCAATAACCCATCAATTATGACGCACACACTCCCAATCACACACTTGACTTTGCACTTCTCTTCTAAAATCCCCACAATTCATTCCACCCAGCTCTCATCCTTCATCTCCACAATATCTGCCAGACTAATTCCAATACTTATGGAAAGCCAGTCCATGCTGTGCGACCTCTGACTTTTTCAGCTGCCACATGTTCAAAGAATGTAACTCCAGCATTTTCTCCCGTTTTACCTCTTTTTTAACCCACTCCTTTCTCTCTGTGCTCTACTTTCAATGCTTCAAAACTAATGTTATGTAGTCACTATTAAAGAAATTTACTATAAGCCATTGACAACACTGTCTCTCCAGGTTCCCTTTTTATCATGGTCCTTGAGTGCCTGCTCCAGTGTTTCACTTGCCACATCTAATCATGTGTTTAACTTCATCACCCTAGTGCATCATGACTGGACATCTTCTATCCCCTAGTCTGCTTGACCTCTCAGGAGCGTTTCCCATTTATGATCATATCATATCATATTATATCATATCATAACATATGATATCATATTATATAGGGGAGAGAATGTGGACTAACAGCTAGGGCGGTCGACCTCGGAGCTGGGGAACCGGGTTCGAGTCTCGGCAGGGACGCTCAACATTCTGTGATTCTGGGCAAATCACTTAATCTCCCTGTGCAAAAATGAATGTGTCTGTCTGTAACATAACTGGTGCTCATGTAAAGCGCTCTGATACCTTCGGGTCTAGTTTGCGCTATATAAAACTAAAAATATATATATATCATATTATACCATATCATAACATATTATATCATTACATATTATATCATATCATATTATATCATATCATATCATATTATATCATAACATATATCATATCATATTATATCATATTATATCATATCATAACATATAAGTAGTATAAGCGGATACCATTCATCCCCATTCATGCCCTTAAAAGTGACAGGTCCCCCTCCGGTCCCCCGCCCCTCGCTGTGTCCCCAAAAGTGACGTGTGTCCTTAAAAGTGACAGGTCCCCCCTCCCCTCGCTGTGTCCTTAAAAGTGACGCGTGTCCTTAAAAGTGACAGGCCTCAAGCCCTCGCTGTGTCCTTAAAAGTGACGCTTGTCCTTAAAAGTGACAGGCCTCAAGCCCTCGCTGTGTCCTTAAAAGTGACAGGTCCCCATCCCTTCGCCATGTCCTTAAAAGTGACATGTGTGTCTCCAAAAGTGACGTGCGTGTGTGTTTAAAACCGAGGGCTGCTGTGTTGGCAGTTGGCGTCTGAGCAGGCATACCTAAGCCCCCACCAGCCCCGGGATATCTGGGGCTGTCTAACAGAAGGGTTTACGGTGCAGAGTTTTTTTTAAAAAGGGTCTTTCTTTAGAAGCAGATGTTGCAGTTTGAAATGCATCCCCGTCGTAGCTGGGGGCAGAAAACTATCCATTAGGCTCCCAAGTCACAACGTGAAAACACAAGAACAAAAGGCCAGTTACCCTGCCAGAGCACCGTTGAGAACAGGCAAAACTAATCAGCCAGTCCTAAGCTTCCCACGCATCTTAAATTGTATAGTACAGGGTTTCTTTATAAAACATCCGACCATCCTTCCCAGGAGCGCAACCCCCAACAGGCCCTAGGTTTAATTATCAGATGTCACAGGTCAAAGAGCCATCTAACAAAGCCGTGCGATGGTCAGAAAACGGTCCCAATATTGACCCTCACTACAATGCTCTATTACCAATAATGACACGTACTACAAGTTTCTAAACACTCCCCTCCGTAAAGGGTCCTCCTTCCAATTATCATGCCCTGCCAGGTATAAAAACCATACTTTAGAGCCCCGACACAATCAGCCATTCAAAAACCCATTAGGAGCGACCTTTGCTGCACAGACCCATCATCCCTGAAGTTTAAAGCCAACAATGGACCAGACCAGCTTCTCCCAGATCGACGCGGCCTGCTACACATTAATGGAGGTACGTAAATAAGGGGCTGTGTTACAGGCTTAAGAGTGTATGGGCTTATTTAATATGTTGATGCCTGTATATAAATGAGCAGCATTGCATTTTTAAAGGGTGTTTAGCGCAAGACATGAAGGTGTTTACGCTGTTTTAAGTAGGGGTTAAGGAGGTATTGGGGCAGGCTGCTTAAGGTGTATGAGGGCTGTGAAATATAGGTGTAATTTTAAAGTTTAACTATGCCTAGAAGTATTTTTACAATGTTACATACGTTCTTAGAATCCCCAGAAATCGCAAAATTAACCCCAAACAATTTAACAATAAATAAAAATTGTTTAAGTACTCACCCATGGGTCGATCCTTGTGTCGCGGATGGTGAAGGGCTTGTTGAGAGCTATCTAGGCCCATTAGCTGCGAGGCCCAAAAATGCCTCAAGTCAGCGCGGGGTCCTGGTCCCCTAATGGCTGCAGTGTTGTTGGGGCTGTGGTGTGGCTGTCGACTGGGAGGCACTGCTCGGCGGCTCTGGCATGGGGCCGGTGTATTACGGCAGCCCCAGAGCCCTTGATGGTCAGGGTGGGTCCTGGGATGTGGGGCCGGTATGGCGTGGGGCTCGCGACCCCTGAATTTAATAAAATAAAAGCACCCCATACCCTTCTTACCGAGGGCGCTGCGGGGGTCTGGAGGCCCCGTTTTTTAAAATTAAAGGCCCCGGAGCCCTCTGGCTACATGTGGGGCTCCGGGGGTTCTTGTGTTGCTGTGGGGATGGGGGCACCAATGGCGCCTGTGGGCGACGGGGTGCGAGGCCCCGTTTTTCAAAATTAAATGCCCCGGAGCCCGCTGGCTCCATGCGGGGCTCCGGGGTTCTTGTGCTGATGTGGGGCGAAGGCTCCGGTGGCGCATGGGTGCGCGAGGACCCGTTTTTTAAATTAAAGGCCCCGGAGCCCTCTGGCTCCATGCGGGGCTCCGGGTGTTCTTGTGCTGCTGTGGGGCGTGGGCTCCGAAGGCGCCTTGGTGCGCTGGGGCGGTAGGCCCCATTTTTAAAAAAAATAAAACCCCGGAGCCCGCTATGCGCCTCGCGGGGCTCTGGGGGTGCTGGTGCTGTTGGGGATGGGGGGCTCCGAAGGCGCCTGGGTGCACTGGGGCGGTAGGCCCCGTTTTAAAAAAAGGAAACCCCCGGAGCCCTGTGTGCTCCATGCTGGGGCTCCGGGGGTGCTGGTGCTGTTGGGGGTGGGGGGCTCCGAAGGCGCCTGGGTGCACTGGGGCGGTAGGCCCCGTTTTTAAAAAAGGAAACCCCCGGAGCCCTGTGTGCTCCATGCTGGGGCTCCGGGGGTGCTGGTGTTGGAGCGTTCCGTAGGCGCCAGGGTGCGCTGGGGCGGTAGGCCCCGTTTAAAAAAAATTAAAGGCCCCAGGAGCGCTGCTCCGGTGTTCTTGTGCGGGGCTGTGGTGGGGTGTGGGTAAGGATGGCGCCGGTGTGCGCTAGGCCGCACTTTAAAAAAAAAAAAAAAAAAGGTCCCGGAGCCCGCTTACAAAGGGCGCTGCTCCGGGGCTCTTGTGCTGGGCTGGGCTGGGGGTAAGAATGGCGCCGGTGTGCGCTAGGCAGCGCTTTTTTTAAAAAAAGAAAAGGTCCCGGAGCCCGCTTACAAAGGGCGCTGCTCCGGGGCTCTTGTGCTAGGCAGGGGTGGGGGCAAGGATGGCGCTGGTGTGCGTTAGGCCGCGCTGCTTTTTAAAAAAAATAGTAATTAAATAAGGCCCCAGAGCCCTCTTACAACCGGCGCTGCTCTGGGGTCCGTTGTAGGTGGCGTTTTCAGGGTCCACCACGAGGGTTGCAAGGGTGGCCGTATCATGGCTGCCAGGAGCTTCCTCCAGGTTTCACGAAGGAAGCTCCTCCCCTCTGTGATGACATCACGGATGGGGCGGGTCTTCCTTCGTGAAACCTTGAGGGGAGCTCCCGGTAGGTATTCCCCCCATGGGAAGTGTCTCCTAAGGGTGCGCAACAGGGTTTTAAGCATCAGTATTGTTGGTGTGGCACCAGGGCTTTAAATGGAAGCTTTTTCAATATTATATACATGCCTTAGGTGCTGCTTATTTATCTTATGCAACTAACAACCAGTGACAAAGCCAATAGGCCTACCTTATGCAGTTACCAACCCCTGCCAAAACCAATAGACCTGCTGCTGGTACTTATTGTATCATGTATATGGATACCTTGCCATAAACATCTCATGCAAAAAGAGAGAGTGTGTGTGTGTGTGTGTGTGTGTGTGTTTTTTTTATTTTATTTTATAAACGCAAATGGCAGCCCCTAGTTTAAGGGCTTATTTATTCTAAAGGTACCAGCTGCCTATATTATTGGTGCATCTGCTTCCAGGGTAAAATAAATGACTGAGTTTTGTTTTCAATTTAGATATTTATGTTATCCCAAACTTTAACCATGATGTTTAGCTGGGGTCATGTCTACAGTTTGTACACCTATAATCAGGGGCCTGTATTCCGAGGTACTGTTTTATGTAGACGCTGTGTAAGGGTGCATGTCTCTCTGCGTTGTGTATTGGCGCTTTCTAAGGTGAATGTATGAACTTGTAATATTATGTTTATGAAGTGTAGTTTTAAAACAATCGTTTCTATTTATCCAGACGCAGGACATGCCGGAATTAATCCTAACAGACTCTGAAATGCTAGCCCTACAGACAGGTACATGTGTTTTGAGGTGTATAGTTCCGCGTAGTTTTGTTCACATATATCTTAGAAGTTAGGTGTTTCTAATGGTGTTCTCGTGTATGTGTTGTTTTATAGGTCTGGAACCCGAACTACAATGGATTCTTGATGATATAGAATGTCCCCTGGGTGGTCAAGACGCATCGCCATGTGCACATCATAGCCCCGTTCTTACAGGTAAATCAGAAAGGCGCTGCTTCTTTAAAAGGTCTAAACCATGGGGTGTCTAGACCCCAAAAGCCGTAGTTGTGAACTACAGGAACGCGCCGTAGAGGGGGGCTACTAAGGCCATCTGTATACTGTAAATCTGATTATTTTTTCTTCACAGGGTCCATGGAGTCACACACGGGAGCAGTGATTGTGCAAGAGCCGGCGCAGCGCCCAAAAGAAAGACCTGTGAAAAGGAAATCTTCAACATCTAAAGAAGGCCCTGTGGCAAAGAAACGATCTGTGAAAAGACATCTAAAAGGTGTGTTTTATACAAAAAGGGTGTGAAAAAGAACTCTCTGGGTTGTATTCTCTCAAACAAAGGGGTGCACCGCCATGTAGTACCATATGTACTACTATGGGTATTGTAAGCATCTTATGTTCCTTATTGTTTCTAATATATATTTTTTTATGTTACATTCTAGGAACCGTTCAAAAGAGCCACGGCGAAGATACGCATAAGTCTAAGAGGTCTACAAAACCGTTGAGGGATATAACAAAGACCGTTCTGAAAACCGGGTCTGCGGCAAAAGGAGTGAGTAGGCGTGTACGCCAGAATAAGATCTACACATACTACACCCACATGCAACAGAGAACCGACGTGTCCGATGTGTATCTGAACCCTCTCAAAGCCTCAAAAGGAACTCTAAGCTCAAACAAGCCCACACTTAAGAAGAAGCAAATGGTCGCAGAACCACAGACATGCCCTTTAAACCTCAAGAAGCCGTCTTTGGTCCTGGAACCCCAAGCAGCCCCTTTAGACCTCTGCATGAAACGGGTGGTCCCTGAGACCCTAGCTACACCTTTAGATCTAGCATTAAAAAATGTTGCTAAGCAGGGGAACGATCCATCTACCCCAGCGCTCTCTTTGGGCCTCCCGGCTGTGACGCCGGGTATGGAAGCTCTGTTACAAACTCAAATCCCTAAAGTCAACAAGCTTTCAAGAAATTATCTTAAGAATAAGCAAGGTGTACAGGCGTTACAAGTAGAAACATTGGAAGGATCCTTAAACAAACCGGCTACACCACAGGCCCCTTCCCATCCTATGACGCCCTCTATAGTTTCAAATAAATTAGCGTCGTCTGTAGAGGAATGCCCCGTAGAACAGTCCTCAAAACCTTCTATAGGCGTTACTGAAGGGTTTAGGGGCCCCGGGTCTGGAAAAGGGCAGCCCCTAGGAGGAGCGTATACCAGCAGCAAAAGTTGTCCCAATACACTGACACTGGCAAGTATGGTAGACAAGCTTGATAAACCCTCAGAAGCAGTGCCCGAGGGGCCTTCTAGCACATACAGGGGGGTTTTGCAGACCCCCGTTACACATTCACCCATCCCCGGCCCTGACAATAACTTAGCCGTTACCACCCTCGATTATTTCGACAGTCATTTAAACTCCCCGGACCTTATGTCCCCTATCACCCCACAGGGAGCTTACGACCCAACCAGCCCCGCGTCCAGTGTAAGCTCCGCAACACCCCCGACAACATACAACACTGACAGTACAGGGTGGGACGACTGGTCAATTCATAGTACGGGGGTGACATTTAGTGAGGCTCCTTGCCCAAATGCCCCGGGGTATTCGCACTGGGATCCTATTTCTATGATCCCCCCAGGCCCTCAGTTACCGAATGGTGTTGGGGATGAAGGACCTTTAGAGGCCCCTGTGGTGTTAAAGGCTGTTATACAGCCAAACACCGTATTCATACCTAACCCTCCACAATACGCCGCTGTAGACCCAAATCCGGTACTAGATGCGCATGTAAAGGATATACAAATGGCTGTCAGAAAGCTAAAACGCCAGGCGAAAACCGCAGCCTTAAAAATGGGGTTGGGGGTAGCGGCGACAGGTCCATGGTGGAGGCACAGCAGAGGATACTGCAAAGAGTTGACGTGTGTAAAAGGCTGCTCCTCAATACATGCCAGGAAGCGGGATCAGACATAGGGCGTATACAGGCGTGACTAGGACAGCGCCATACCCTAAAGAAACCCCATGCCAGCGGTTCTAATAAAAAAGAACACACATCAAAATATAGCAGTAAGGTCCAAACAGTACTGACAAAGTCCCGGCGCTTCTTACGCATACTCCAGCGTAAAAAGTACATAGAACCATGCAAGCAGAGTCATACCCCGATGCCATCCACCCCCCAATACGTAAGTGTAGGAGAAAACTATCCTAGGGGCGGTCAATTGAATGCTGTTGGCGGTAGAGCTCCAACACTTCGCCACCCGGAACACATAGAGGGGTCGAGGGGTGGGTATGTAGCAGAGGCCTCCATGAGTACAGCGCACATAGACACATCCCATACTGTTCAGATAGGAGGGGGACGGTTACCTCGAAAAGCCTGGTCCCTTAAAAAACAAAAGTGGGCTAATAGCGCCAAGCAGCGACGGCTTTTATTAAGTAAATTAAAGAAAGCCCGAATATGTGCTACACGTGTGCTTAAAAGACCCCCAGAGACCCTACTAAACCAGAACCCCCAAAATGATACGGCAGTAAGCTCCCCAACAAGTCAAATCCCTCAAGATGAGGATTCAGAGGTCGTCTATTTAGAGAGCATTAGAAGCTACAGACGTGATGTAGAGCGATTTAATGCCACCGAGCACTATGAGGAGTTTAGGTTTACCAACCTCCACCAGATAAGGTCCTCCGATCACGGTGTTTTAGCTATACATCAGGCGGTGCAAACGCTCATAGAAAGGTTGTTACGCGATGTGGAGCCTAATGATTTTTTCCAACTACGCTTCCAGGGGCAGGGTTTTGACAGTCCTTTGTTCACCAAACGAAGGTCCCGAGATGTGTTTGACGCCGTGGAATTTTTAGAAAACCTTTCGAGGCTTTTACAGAGCAAGGCTGAACTAGTCGCCTACGGTACTTTCCGTGTCATAGCCCTCATTGTACGGGGTCGTGAGGGGGGTGTTTCAAGACCTTTAAAGAGTGTGCTATACAGTCAGATAATTGGTAAGAAACAACGGTGGCTGCTCGACTTTAACAACGACACATCCAATATCTGTCTGGCGGCCAGCATCGTAGGGTTGTTGATGGGGCGCAACAACACCGACGCGACCATCCTGTCTAGAGCGGCTGAAGCCCACACGTTTCTTGAAATACCACCAGACCGCATGGTCGGCTTTGGTGACATAGGTCTTTTTGAGAACTATTTCTCTGTGACGGTGAAAGTTCTTTATCACAGCGGCTCTTGGAAGTACTTTACAACAGGGGACCGTGTGAGAAACAAGACCGTATATGTCCTTCACCACGAAAATCACTTTTACGGTATCTTGAACCTTAAAAGTTTTCTGCGTGTCAAGTACGTGTGCACCCATTGTGACCACATATACAACAGTAAGGACCGTCATCAGTGTGAAATGCATTGTAATATGTGCCAGAGGGACGGTTGCGTCGTAGACGCTGCCCTGAAGGTGTGGTGTCGCACCTGTAAGATGTTTTGTCGCTCTCAAGACTGTTTGAGCAACCATAAGAAAGCTGTTAAATGCAGCCCTAAAATGGATTGCTTTGAGTGTGGTCGGTATGTGACGACAGATCACAAATGCAAAGGTATGAAATGCCCCAGGTGTCAGACGTCTTTTGAGGCGGGTACCAACCATCGGTGCTACATGGTTAAAGGCAGACCCCAGACCAAAACTGAAGCATACATAGTGTTTGATATAGAGTGCACACAAGAGACGGGAGTACACCAACCTAACTATATTTACGCACACCATCTAACTTCCGACGACAGCTGGGAGTTTGAAGGCAGAACGTGCGTTGGTGATTTCCTTAACACCTTCATTCAAACCAAATTCAAAGGGTATACCATGCTGGCCCACAACTCAAAAGCATACGACTCATTCTTTATTTTACAAAATATGATTCGTGAAAAGGTCCAAGTAGAACTCATCACTCAGGGGTCCAAGCTGATGTTGTTAACAGCCGCTCGGTTACAAATAAGGTTTATAGACACCCTGAATTTCCTACCTATGAAATTGAGCACGCTACCAAAAGCCTTTGGATTCCCCGGTTGTAAAGGTTATTTTCCACACTTTTTTAACACCTGGGCGAACCAGAATTATGTGGGTCCCATGCCACCTCCTGACAGCTACGGGGTTGAATATATGATGCCATCCGAGAAGGAGAGCTTTCTAGAATGGTACTCTGAAAACCGTGAAAAGGAGTTTCATTTTCAAACAGAGTTGAAAGCTTATTGTCAGGCTGATGTAATGATCCTACGACAAGCGTGCAACCTCTTCAGAGATGTTGTGGTGGAAATGACTAAGAAAGTCAGTATCCTGAAACCCAAGAAGTCTCCAATGACAAAGAAAGTCAGGGTCTTGAAACCCAATACGCCTGAAATGGCGAAGGCTGTCGAATACATAGACCCTTTTCAAAACATCACATTGGCCTCCATGTGTATGTCCATCTACAAACACATGTTTTTAAGACCAAAAAGTATTGCTCTAGTGCCGGTAGACCTCTATAATGGCAAACAGAAACGCTATTCAACCCCCTCGATCCGGTGGCTCATGTACGTTTCTGAGAAGGAAGACGTACATATTCAACACGCCTTACAGGGTGGTGAATACCGTGTGGGTCCCTATTATCTGGATGGGTACGCTGTAATTAAGGGGGTGCCGACGGCCTTTGAATACAATGGCTGCTTTTACCACGGCTGCCCCCAGTGTTACAAACCCCATGAGTTTAACAGACTGATGGGTGTCAAATTTGAACACTTGCACAGACGTACACTGTTGAAGGCGCAGTATGTTGAAAAATGTGGCTTTGCTATGAGGGTTCTTTGGGAGCATGAGTGGTTAGAGATGTTAACAACCGACACAGCGCTCTGCTCTTTCCTTCAGAGTCGTGATTTACCAGAACCCCTGGAACCCCGCGATGCCTTATTCGGGGGTCGTACAAATGCCATACAACTGTACAGGGCCGTGGGTGAGGGTGAGAAAATACACTACTATGATTTCACCAGTCTGTACCCATTTGTGAACAAAATGAAGGTATACCCCTTAGGACACCCCACCATCATATATAGAGATTTTAAACCCATATCCGAATACTTTGGGCTAGTCAAATGTGAAATCTATCCTCCACGACAGCTTTACTTTCCGGTGTTACCGTACCGCGTCGATGGTAAACTGTTGTTCCCCCTCTGTCGCACATGTGCGGTGCTTAAAGAGGCTGACGATTGTAGACACACCGATGAACAAAGGATGCTCACAGGGACCTGGTGCAGCATCGAGGTAGAAGCGGCCTTAGAGAAAGGTTACAGGCTCGGTAGGATACATGAGGTATGGCATTTTCAGAGGACCACAACACGCCTCTTTGCCCCATACATTAATATGTTTCTCAGAGACAAGCAGGAGGCCTCAGGGTATCCCGAATGGTGTACTAGTCAGGATGCAAAGCAGAAATACATCGATGACTACTACGCTCACGAAGGTATCCATTTACGACCCCAGTTGATAGAGGTCAACCCTGCATGCCGACAGTTAGCCAAGCTCTGCCTCAACTCCTTATGGGGAAAATTCGCACAGCGTACAAACCTGTCAAATACGACCTTAATAACCGATCCTGATGAGCTGTTTAAGTACCTGTTTGCCCCATGTTACGAGGTGTCCAGCTGCGGGTTTATCGATGACGAGACCGCCGCTGTGTGTTGGAAATACACAAAAGCGTACCCCACAACGTGTAACAACATCAACATCTTCATAGCGTGCTTCACCACCGCCCATGCCCGGCTAGAACTTTACAAGGTTATGGACAAACTACAGGACCGTTGCTTGTATCACGATACCGACTCAGTGATTTTTCTGAGTAAACCAGGGGATGAAGACCCTCCTCTTGGGGATTATCTGGGTAATTTGACCAGCGAACTCGATAAGGATGAGCATATAATAGAATACGCGTCATCCGGACCTAAAACCTACTCCTACCGCACAAACAAAAACAAAGTGTGTATGAAGGTCAAAGGCATAACCTTAAATGTCAGCAACACCCTAAAAATCAATTTTGATAGTCTGAAGAATCTGGTGCACGAATACGCTGCCTCCGACAAATGTGAAAATGCTAAAACCATAGTTGTGAACCAGCCGTGTATAGTCAGGTCCAAAAAGAAGTGGGAAATTACAACCCAGCCCTTACATAAGACATTACGCGTTGTTTTTGATAAAAGGGTCCTGACTGCCGACTATAAAACACTGCCGTATGGTTATTAGCCTCATTAGAGATACAGATCCGCACCATGGACACCAGATTACAACATCCATTCGCATGCGTGTTAGCAGGGCCCTCAAACTGTGGTAAGAGCTACTATATAAAAAAGCTCTTAGAAAATGCTGCCGCTGTTTTATCCCAAACCCCTAATAACATTGTATGGCTTTATTCATGCTGGCAAGCTCTTTATACAGACCTGGCCAGTCGTTTCCCCCATATCAGATTTATAGAAGGCATACCAGATAATCTCAACGATGATGAGTTACTGCCACCGTCCCTTGTAAACCTGATAATTGTCGATGACCTTATGCGTGAAGGTGGGGATCATCCGGAGTTAGAGAGAGCTTTTACTCAATATTCGCATCATCGTAATCTAAGCATCTGCTACATTGTGCAGAACTTGTTTTACAAGGGCAAGAACAGCAGGTCTATAGCTCTCAACGCTTCATACCTTGTTTTATTTAAAAACCCCAGGGACAAACAACAAATATCAGTCATAGCTAAACAGATGTACCCGGGAAACACACACTTCTTCATGGAGGCCTTTAACGATGCTACAGCAAAACCCCACGGCTATCTGTTGGTCGACTTAAAAAATGAAACTCTAGAAGACTATAGACTGAGGGCTGATATATTTGCCCCTGATCTACCCGTCGCTTACACCTCTAAGCCCAAGGCCCGTGCATATAAAAAGCAGCGCTGATGACTTTTAGAGACATTTACAATCCTACCCCTTATAATATAAGGTGTTGACCATGTCGGCCCGCCTACGTCGCAATTTAGCTCTCCTGAAAATGCTTGTTACAGCCAGTCCCCAGCACCGAAAGGCCATCCTGTGCGCTGCTTCTGACGACTTAGTGTCTGCCATTTCTGAAATTGCCCTAAATACCCTAAAAGGCAACGTCCCTATATCAAAGAGTCAGTTACAGGTTCTGAAGAAGAAGAGGTCTCTTATCAAGAAGCTCAGTAATAAAAGGGCCTCACTCATTACCAAGAAGAAACTGGTGAAACAGTCTGGAGGTTTTATAGGCTCTTTGCTGGGCATAGCTATACCCATAATTACGAGCCTCCTCTCGGGACAGTAATGGAGCATGCTACCAAGATGTATTTGGTTCCGAGGCAGCAAATGGACCAGCTGGGCTCTTCAAAGGACAACGCCTGGGATATACGCCGAAATGAGACTCTGCGTCTGGATGCTGAAATTAAAGACATTTTGAACAGAACCGATCTAAACCCCTATGACAAGGCAAACCTTTACACCAGCACCCTTAAAAACTTTTTAAGTTACTACAACCAATGGAATACCGAGAAAAATAAGCTGACTCTATACGCCCCGGACTCTGAACAACCAGCCGCCCCTCCAAATGGCCCTCAGCCCCTGCAACCATCACAGGACCATGCATCACCCTCAGATGACTTTGTTGCCGATCTCTTAAAAAATATAAGTCAAAGACACAGGGGGGCAGCGCAAATGCTGATGAGTAAACTTGCAACTTCTAAAGACCTGACATCCTGGAATGAACGAGGCGAATTTCTCTACAAGGGACAGCCGGTTGCAGGGTCACACATGTACGATCTAGTCAAAGGTCTCACGCACCCCAAAATCATAACGCCTCAAAATGCACCGCGTGGTTGGGAT
This sequence comes from Calotriton arnoldi, assembly GCA_963921515.1. Lineage (NCBI taxonomy): Eukaryota > Metazoa > Chordata > Amphibia > Caudata > Salamandridae > Calotriton > Calotriton arnoldi. The sequence continues at coordinate 562,230 of CAWUFW010006398.1, read as the reverse complement.
GCGTTTCTGCGAGCCGCTGCTGAACTCAACATCCCTTCCACGCTCGTGGGTAATAACGAGCACCGTCGTTTGCTTGAAAATCTGAAGGCCCCCGTACACCCATCACCAACAGGCTCTGACACGCCCCTGCTATCCCCCTCCTGGAGTACCCCTGCACCGGTGGTTGTACCTCGAAAAAGGGCAATTTTCAAACCAAGTACCTGGCTTACACCCTGATGTTTCTTCAGACTTTTTATTGCTTTTTAATAAAATGTGTCTATTACGCGTATAGCAGCGTCTGATTTTTCTTCTTCTTATGTTTCTTGAGCTTTGGGTGTTGCTGTACAGCTGCATAGATGTTTGTAATAAAACACTTTTTTTTTTTAATAACTTTACAACCTGCCTCTGTTGTCTTTTAAAATGTTTTAATTATGTTGTATGTGGTAGCATAGAAATACAAAGTCTGAATACCGTATTTTTTTTTAAATAATGTCTTTTATTTTAGGCGTTCATCATTAAACATACACATGTCCCACGGACTTACAAATAGATGTTTGTAATAAAACACTTTTTTTTATAACTTTACAACCTGCCTCTGTTGTCTTTTAAAATGTTTTAATTATGTTGTATGTGGTAGCATAGAAATACAAAGTCTGAATACCGTATTTTAAAAAAAAATAATGGTCTTTTATTTTAGGCGTTCATCATTAAACATACACATGTCCCACGGACTTACAATTTTGACAAGCGACATATTCGGGTTTCACAGGTCTGACCGAGACCACTGTGTTTTCTTTTACATATTTCACAACTATACTGTCATTGTTAACAAGGTCACGCGAATATAGATTTAAGAAATTTCTAAACGACATACCCTCAGACATTTTACTGATAAAATAAATACAATGCTCCCCACATGTGATGGCTATGGAATCCTGGATCCTCAGCTTGTTATACTCCAACCGCGCAGCTGCTTTTTTCACAAACTTGAATATAGGGGTTGTATAGATACGATGTTCTGGGAATTCACCGGCACTGTCAAACAATATAACCTTGTCACTGTCTATAAACAGGCCCACCCAGTGTGTTCCGCTCTTATCATGAGGGTCTGTGTTAAAGACTAGAGTGCGGGGCCTTTCTAACCCTATTTCAGGTGGTAACCCGTCGCTAGGGAAAACACCTAAAAAGTATTTCCTAGCGGCTTTATGCCTGCTTAAGAACGACCGTATCTGCACAGTGTCCATTTCACAAAATGTTTTAAAGATAGTCAAACAAAATCTGTCTAGCGTGGTTGACCTGAATGATGCTGTCGAATACCGAGAATACGACCATGTTCACATTCGTCGGTAGCGGATTACTGAATCGTATTTCAGCTTTTAGATTTCCGTTTTTGACAAGGTTGTAGTGATCGCCGTCTTCCATGTCGGGGGTCAGGTCGAATGCGAACAGCGTGTACCCGGCCCCATAGCCTTCTCTTGACACAGCTACACCGCAGTCCCTTAGATGCTTCCCGGTTATTGAAACCAGCCCCTGATATTCCCTGATGTAGTTGGAGGTTATAAAACTGGGGGTGTAAGGTTTTGCAGGAATCACAGTGCCCTCGTGGACCAGCGCAGCGTAGTTGATGTTGTAGTGTCTAAAATTGAAGGGGTTTAAGGCGTAGGTGCCGCTAAAAGATGTATTGTCCACAAACCCGATGATGATGAGTTTGGGTAGTTGCCCCAGAAATAAATTCTGCTGCTGGGTTAACCGGGTACCTGCTGGGATGCTGAACACCTTCAGAGCTACTCTTTCCACAGCGTACTTGGCGTTTGATATTTGCAAAGCGTCGGCGTGCGCTAATCTGACGCTCGGGGACACTTTCACTCTCTTTACAAACAGGCTCGCTGCCAGGATGTCCAGCTTGTACTGGTCCGCATCCCCGCTGATGAGACAGAATGAGTCCTTGTTGCGTGTGAGCTTGATCTTAAGGTCAATACCATTGATAAGCAGTTTATCTTGGAAGAAGAGATCTGAATGTATGCGACCCAGGAGGTCAAAGTTGCGACTGCCTGCGGCAAACCTTGCTCTTTTTACAAAACCATGATTGGCACCGTCCAGAACCGTGGTTTCAAACTGGCCGTAGGTATCCTTGTAGAAGAGGCCCGCTGAAAGCTGCGTGTCAAGGGCGTCGCTACTGTAATTTAGAATACTCTCGAGGTAGGCTCTGTAGGCGTACATATTATCGTTCTGTGTGATGAGTCGATCGCCCAGGGTGATGTCCACCTGATTAAACATGGTCGCTAGGGGGTAAGCGATCGTTGCCACTTGAGCGTCTGCTGCTATGTCGGACCCATCTGCTTTTACGATTTTACACATAAGATGCAGCAGCGTGTTGTTGAGATCCAAATACATATCCGTGGACCCTGACACAAAAAACTCTATAGGGGCCAGCGGTGTCAAGGCGGCTAAAGGCGATACCTCCATGAAGAAGCTGTTTTCGATGCTTGTCTGCGTTGGTTTTAGAGTAAACAAGTCTAACTCGGATTTGGCGCACTCGCCAGATGCACAGTGTACGAAGGCCATGGTTTAGTTTACGATGTTTTAAAAAATATTGACTTTAGAGCCGTTTTTCTTCTTCTTCGCAGCTCTCTTCCGTCTTGGAGTTCTTCTTTTCTGAGGGCGTTTTGAAGAACTCCTCCTTTTTTTATAGGGGACCGGTGGACCCCTGCGTCTCGAAGACCGGCGCTTCCTTTTAACACTCGCGCGCGGCTTGTACAACAGACCCGCTCCTTCTTGCGGCTGTTTGTTCATGCGCTCTGCAACCGCCGAAGTAACAGACCCGACAACATCATGGGCAATGTTCGTAGCAGCCGTCTTAACATGCGGTTTTACAATTTCATAGCCTCTTCTCAAGAACGGCATAGCTCTTCTAAACAGGCTCCTGAAGAAGCCCCTAAACCAGCCCCATACATAACCGGCGACCCTTGAAAGTACGGCGGACCTCCATATCCGGCTTGGTTTCTGTAATAGTCCCTGTACATAGACGGGTCCCCGTATGTTTTCACGACCACCATGATGGCTGCTTAATAACCGCGGTCGTGTCTCGGTCTTAAATGAAGCTTAACAATAACTTTCCCGTATTTAAAGGCCACCGGCTCAGACTGATCATCGTAGATCATAATTGAAATAGTGTCAAAATGGTTTTTAGAAACGGCAACGTAGTCTGGTTTGTTAAATTGAATATTAACCATCGTATTATTTTCACCCTGTACATGGACCCATCTTAACAACGGCGAATAACTATCACCGATCCTCTGTGCCTCTACAATGTCGCTATACACATAGAGCGTATAGAACCCCCGTTAATATCGGGGCATGTGTGATCCTGCTCCATCTGACTTTTCGCATGCAGCACGGTGCCTAACTCCCTTCTTAATTTACCGGAACAGTTAAACGTCGTGGTACGGCTTGGTGCTTTAAGAAATACCTTCCTTCTGACGTTATCTAACGACAGATGCGTATTCGGATATGCTTCGAGGCTGTCTATGGCTTTGTTGACAGCATCGACAACACTTAAAACGGTTGGGTAGTAACCGTATGGAATGCTCTCGTGCATGCTCACTGGATCCTGCTCACGCTTTATGTAAAACTTTGCCTCGGCCTGTGTGAATGTATTCCATGTTCTAGGGTATTGGATTTCTGTTAGGGCCACCTCCCAATCCCCTTTCAGGTCCACAGGCTTAGCCAGTTTCACGGTATAATTAAAAATCTGGTTGTCGGGGAACATGCCCTTAGAAGCGTTGGATGGTAAGGTAATATAAAAGGGTGTTGTCTCCATCTTATTAGAGGATTTTAGACGGTCCTTAGCTCACACACCCTTCAGGGAGCTGGCCAACACCCAACTGTTAAATTTCTCCGGCCAACCCCTCCATTTGACATATGCCTGGCTGCTAGCCCCCTACCTTTCCTTTTCAGAACCTTTTCAACCCTATACACACGGTTCGGATCATCAGGTACCATTTGTAACTCTTCCTTGTAAAACACCCCCGATACAGCTTCCCCATCGTAGTCCTTTAAGCTGTAAATATACAACCCTTCTTTAAGCTCCACATTATCCACTATAAATATCTCGTCGCTAAAAGTCTGGCGGTAGCCCTTCGTAAAGACCCCTTTCAATTTTGAAATCCTCACATGTGTGCCTTTTTTAAAAATAGGTTTCTTCACCTTTGTAGCAAAATTATGCCCGTACACCGTTCGCCAAACATCTAAAGAATTACTAGGAGTCACCTCTACGGGTGCTGTTTTGATGGTCCGGTGATAACTGGCATTATACACATCTAAAAAAGCCTGTAGAACATCCACGTATCTGTAGGTGTTGTTGGCCGTAAAATACCGCCACATCTTAGACTTTAAAGTTCTGTTAAACCGTTCTACAACCGCTGCTTTCACCTCCGTATGTGTTACAAAATGTTGAACGCCGTGTTTGTTTAATAATTTCTGAAATGTCTTGTTTAAGAATTCTTTACCGGCGTCTGTTTGTAGTTTTTGAGGAACCCTGCCCTTCGCGAAGATGGCTTTAAAAGCGGTCGTGACGCTGACCCCTCTTTTATCGCTTAACGGTTCTGCGTAGGCGTACTTGGACAGCACGTCTATAACGGTTAATATATAACAAGCGCCGTTGTTATGTTCTGCTATATCTTGAAGGCTGATTATGTCAGCTTGCCACTGATAATCTATTTGAGCATTAACGATTGTAGGACGTCTCTTAAAACGTCTTCTGGCCGGTTTGTGGAGCGAATACGCCTCCTCTCCTGATAGCCATGTCTTGACCAGGTCTCTGCTCACGGGCTCGTTTTCATCTGCAGCCCTTCTGTATAGGGCTTCGACACTTCCAAAGCTGCCAACCCCTCTTGTATCATAATAAAGTTTTCTTAACATAGCCCCCGACATGATAGCATCCGGTACAATTAATGAAATGAAAGACGCTTGTTTTGTGTAAGGACGTTTTATTAAAAACCAGATAAACAATACTACCAAAACCTAAGCAAAAGATACTTTACATTTTCATAGCTAACGTCATAAGTACGTATTAACACATAACCACCTTGCGTTGTAACATTCCGCTTGTTTGTTCTAAATACACACTATCCTGTAACATTACATAAGAACTTAGGTAAATAGTCTTCGGGGGCCAAAGCCCCCTGAGACTATTTTTTTTATACACGTTACACATACGCCTTTCTACGAGTCTTTGTAGCAGCTTTCTATCAAGAGTCGGGCACATCTCCTGCATTTCAGGTAGTTTTACGCTCGGGTCATAGGCGTATTGGATCTCATTGAGTGCAGATGTCAAGATCCTCAACATATCGGGGTGTACAGTTTTCTTTTCAGGGTGCAGGCCGTACACCACCCTTAGCAGCTTATACATCTTGTACGGGTCTAACAAACCACAAATATAGCGTATTGTTCTGGCTCTGTATGATTCGCACAAACATTCGTGAGCCACCTGCTGTGGATCGCTTATTTGATGGCCGTGACAAAGACTGTAATAGTCACGTTTGACACAGTTTAGTACTACCGTCGCTGCGAAACCCTTAACTCCACGCCGTTCAAAGAAGGACAATCCTGCATCTTCATCTTTTTCACACGCGGCGCTCTTAGAACCACATACGCATTTGTCGCAGCCCTCGCTGTTTTGGCACGTTGAGCTTTCAGCCTGTTTTGAACACCACAGACAATTAAAGATTACATTGCTCGCTTTTGCAGGTCGCCAGGCTCCAGCCGCTCTTTTTGGGGCTTCTATCTAGGGTTAAAAAAAAAAGATTGACAGACCATTAGTTGAAGAAATAAAATACATCGTTATATAGATACATGTGGCATAACATTTTCATACTAACCTCCATATTTTCACAACCCTCTGCGGCAGCTCTGAAATCCTGAGAGTCGCTAATGTCCTGCGATGCCCCGTCATCTTCGACGCTTGTACCGGGCTGTTGCAACACGCCCTCCGCAGCAGCCGCATCCTCCTGAAGGTCCATGTCTTCGTAGACAGGGGTGTTAGGAGGTGCTACAGGCTCTTTACCATAGTGCATTATGAAGTAGGTGCATCCTGCTGGTGTTACGCTCTAGGGACAAAAAAGAAAGATTGATATGCCAATAGCTGAAGAAATAAAATACCTCATTTTTTGTAACTACCGAGCATAACATTTTTTTTACTAACCTCTGCATTTTCACCGGCCTCTGCTGCGGCTCTGAAATCTTGAGAGTCGCTAATGTCCCGCGTTGCCCCAACATCTTCGGCGACTGTACCCGACGGTTGCAGCCCAACATCCTCAGCATCCACATCCTCCTGAAGGGCCTTGGTTTCATAGACGGGTGTGTTAGCTGGTGCTACAGCCTCTTCAGCTTCCTCCAGATCCACGAAACTGAGGCCTGCAAACAAGCTGCCACTACCAGAGCCCTCACTCTTGCTGTGGGTGTCCTTAACCGGAGACAACCTGCATACGCAATCCTTGAGATTGAGGTTTTGCACCCCCGACACAGGCCATTACTAAAACCAGTAAGGTCGCAGCCCATATCCTTAGGTGTTTCTTGCTGAGCATTCTCGTCCATTACCAGCGTTGGTAAGCTGCGGTAATATCTACTGATAGGTGGTTGGGAGCAAACCCACATAGGGCTCTTCACAAGAGGGCTGTATCCCTTCATTTTGCTATGGGAACCTTCTTGTCTTCAGGCGGCTGCTTGCTGTACAACGCTCTTAAGGATGCCTTATATGTATCCTAAACAGCTCCTAAAAGGGGGCGTACCATCTATACATCAACAATGCCCTAGAGGCGTCATAGGGCTCTGGCTCGCTGGTGGCTCCTGAAACAACCCCGCCCCTAGCACCGCCCCTTGGACAAGATGGGCATCTCATGATACTCACACTCTGACACATACACGGTGCCACACCCTTGTATTTCCAGGGGCTTGAGGCCTGTCACTTTTAAGGACAAGCGTCACTTTTAAGGACACAGCGAGGGCTTGAGGCCTGTCACTTTTAAGGACACGCGTCACTTTTAAGGACACAGCGAGGGGAGGGGGGACCTGTCACTTTTAAGGACACACGTCACTTTTGGGGACACAGCGAGGGGCGGGGGACCGGAGGGGGACCTGTCACTTTTAAGGGCATGAATGGGGATGAATGGTATCCGCTTATACTACTCATATATCATATCATATTATATCATATCATATCATTATATCATATCATAACATATATCATATCATATTATATCATAAAATATCATATTATATCATGTCATAACATATTATATCATATCATATTATATCAACACTTGTCATCTCTGGTATAACATAAGAGAAGATGCTCGGATTGCATAGTGATGTTAAAACTGGGCACAATATTGGGGTGTATCCTCCGGAATGAGCTGGCTCCTTACATGGTTTGGGATGTGTTTTGTGGCATTCGTTTTTTGGATGGAGACTGGAACGGTGAAAGCCAGGCAGGTTAGAGGAGCAGTGTGGAAGAAAATTAATGGAGTGAGGGTTTCATTCTCAAATTCTCAAATGAGCCATGCATGCACACCACAATTTCCCTTGTTAAGCTGAAATAGCTGCTGATAGTGAGTCATATAACAGGCGTGCCACTTTTACAACACACTGGAAATAAATTAGTCTTTTCCATAATTGAAAACGTTATTTAAACAATTTATCGCTGTTTTTATTTTTTTCCAAGTCCTTTAAGCAAAGATTAGCCAGCAGTCCTTCAATTCTGTAATTAAGACAGCTAATGAACTGGCGCAGAACGCTGCGGTTTCCATCGCGTTGGTAATTCAAAATAATGGCGCATTAATTTATTGCAGAATTACAAATGAATTACAAGCTGTATCCATATTCATACCAAGCAAATTCATCATGATCAGACGTTATTACAATGGATAACACACAAATGAATCGTGGCTGGGTAATCAGCGGCGAAGCCTGGGTGTCATGGGTCCTCCTAATGCAAGGAAATGCAAGGAAGGAAAATTGCCCCGGGTCGGTATATAAATAATGATATAATTAAGGTACAATGGGCCAATCACGCCCCTGGCCCCCGGTACCACTGCACCTGCTGCCCTAATCATGATTACATTCCTACTTACGAGTCTCCAAACTCCCCATTGTACCTGCTCTCTCATCTCCTTCTTCCCTTTCACGTCCTCTTCCCCACCCCAATCCCCTTCCTCTTTGTTTCCTCTCTTCTGTCTTGCATCCTTCCCTAACTTCTTCCTCCCTTTTCTCCTGACATCCTTATTTCTTGGCCCTTTCTTCTTCCTTTCCCCCTTTTGCTCGTCTTTAGCTCCTTTTTTTTATTCTGTGATCATTAACTAAATTTTCCATTTCCTCTCCTCTCTTTTACCTTCTCATTTTCTTTCATCCCTTTCTCTCCTCCATTTCTGTATCCTCTACTCCGTCCTGTACGCCTCAAACCTCCCCAAAGAGTAAACTCAAGCCAGTCACAAGGCAAACCCTGGGCCTCTTTTACTAGTTTTTGGCGCAGGGCAGCGCAGCAAGTCACTTTGCTGTGCTACCCTGCGTCAGAAGGAAAGGCAGGAGTGTGCCGTATTTATGACATTTGGTGCATTTCTGTCCGTTCAGCCAGTGCTTGTGCACAATTTGGTGCCTAGCGCTAATGCATGCACCCTTGCAAGAGTGTCAGCCAAGGCAGGATTGCTGTTGTGCAGGTAGGGGCACCTTTCTGCACAAAAACAATCCATGGAGGCGTTTTCCTCGTTCTATGTGTGCTGCAGAATACAGTACAAATGGAAAGAGGAAAAAAGGATGCGAAATGAAAACATTTCTCATAGTTACGCTTGCTCAAGGGAGGTGTAAGGTTTTGGTACTGCCCCAGGTTTACGTGATTTTGTAAATCAGGGCTGCTTCAAAATCCATGGGTGTTGCGTGGGAACACCCACCGCAACGTCCATGGAATGCCTCCTTGATGCAGAGTAAGGCAACGCAGCACTTTGGGCTGCCTTGCCTTACTACATATCTATCAATCAATCAATCAATCAATCTGTATTTATCTAGCATGGCTTGTCACCCCGGGGGGTATCCAGGTGCTAACGTAATGGAGAGTGGCTTTGCGTCGCTTCATAGTTATGATTGAGGGGCCTGCGCTACTGGGGAGACACAAAAAGTGATGCTATGGCTGCGCAGGCCTCTTGCAAATGACTCCTTTTTGGTTTCAAACAAATATTAAAGGGCTGCCTTTAAACTAAATACAGCTTGTGCAGGGCGGACTGCGCCCCTCTCACATCTGAGCCCCGGTGCCACTGCACCTGCTGCATCACTGGAAGGTACATCCCTGGCTGGCTTCTCGTTTTATTGCATGGCCGGTGCTGAAGGAGGATTTTTCATCAGCAAGTCGTAGTTCACGCACACTGAGAAGGTGGCTCAGGTTCTTATGCGGGTGGGTGACTTTGTTGCCTTTCTACAAGACGTCTGAGCCGAACTGACTGGGAATGGATGCATTGACTCCATATGTTGAAATTGAATAAACAACCTAAATGGTTTTTCATCTGGACAAAAGAAGGAAGTGTTTTTCCAAAGGCAAAAAGTCAGTTTACCAACAAAAAAAAAACAGAAGTGGTGCTTATAGATGAGGTAAATGCACTTCAAATCACTAAGGGACAATAACGAGTCTGGCAGTCCAAAGACTGCCAGACTCGTGGTGGTGCGGCAGTGGCGGTCCAGCCACTGCCAGACTGGCGATCCGACTGCCCCATTACAACTTGGGTAATCGGACTGCCATGGGACCCCAAACGCTGCCAGCGAACCGGCATTACCTGGCAGTGGCGTGGCGGTCCTGAGACCGCAATATGCTTGGCGGGACTGTCTGGTCCCACCAACCATATTACGAGTTTCCTATCTGCCGCGATTTTCATGACTGTTCCACCACCATGAAAACCGTGGCATAGAGGAATCAATGGTGGCCCTATAGGGCCCCCTGGTCCCTCACGCCATCTGGATGCACACAGGGGGGCACAACATGTGACCCCCTGTGTACATGCATACCAGCTTCTGCACGACATTGATTTAACAGACTTGAAGGCACCTTGTGTGGCGTTCCCATTGGGGTGCAGTTTTCAAAGGCACCGCCACCTTTGAAAGAGGCACTGCTGCGGGACCGCCACGCTGCACGCCAGACCACTTTTAAGTTGTAATCTGACAGGCGGGTGGCAGCAACTCTTGGTGGTGCGGGGGTACAGCGGTGGCATGCTGCACGCCACGTACTGCCAAAAGTCATAATTAGGCCCTAAGCTGGGCTAAACTTTTTCCTCTGCAGAAATTGTGCAAAATGCCAAATAAATTATACAATATTAAGTTATTAAATTGTATTATGCAAAAAGTCTGTCCAACACCTGACCTACAAAATAGACATGAGAAGGCATTTGACACAAAAAATTTGTGCAGAATAATGCATGATGTGCCAAACAGTCGCTCCCCTTTGGTTCATTTGCATTGTTTCCATGCTCTGGCAATAAGATTCTTACCTGAACAAAATCATGTTCACACGATCTATTGTGATGGCATAATCTTGGGTGTTACACATAACAATAGTAATATTAAATGCTGGAAATTATGTGAGATTATTCTGACCTGAGGGAAATTTCACCCACACTTGCCCCTTCACCAACACTCTCCTTAGTTCTACAAGGGAAAATTAAGTTTGGCCTGTGCGTATTTTTGTTACTCCAGCGTAATTTAAAGTAATCTCTGCCATTTCAAGTTACAGAAGTGACGCGTAATGCCCCAGATTATGTCAATATTCCATGTCATGTAAAGGAAGAAGTGTGTCTCTATTAAAATCCTATGTGGGAGCACAGAAACCTGAACTCGAACAGCAGTTGTTTAACACAGGCACCATGAAAATCAAATTAAAAAATCATTTCGAGTTGGTTTTTCTCCAGAGAGGACAGCTCGGGTAATTACGTTAGCATGAAATTAATCTTTTTTAATTTTTAAATGTTTTTTGTTTACTTTGCAAACTACCATAAAGACTATGCTACTGTACATAGAGTATAAACTTCCTCCTCCTGTCCTGAGAGCTCCTCCCTGAGCTTTGTTCTTTGGTCATTTTGAATTTGGGTTCTGGAGGGAAAGCATCACTCACCCTTTGTCTCCAATTTCTGATGCATCATCCAGCCTTAGAATATTTAACTTTTTTTAAGGAAATTCAAGGAAGTTCAGTTTAGTACTTTGCAAAATGTTTGTTGTTTGAGGGAGGGTAGGCACCAATTTTTTAGTTCCTTTTTTCATTTTCTTTCTTTGTTGCTGGATGGCCTGGGTTTGTCGTAAGGGGTACAGGCAGGCCTGTGTGGGATTAGTTAAAGCATGTAAGAGCAATGAAAGTTTTGGGATGATGGAGTCCCTGTGTTGCCATGGAAGAAGACGACTTCTAAGTGCTGTTCTTCCTCTTCATCAGTGGTCCTCAAATGTGGAATCAACATTATTAGTAGTGCTATCTAGAATAATATTAAAGTCTATTTAATAATTTAGAGGCACAAACTTTACTGTTTGAGTAAGAAATCCTCTTCTCCTTTTAACTTCCGTTCTAAAAATAGTTTCCTGTCCCAAAAATTATTCACTGCAAATGATAATGCTCCTCCACTTCCTTCATACATTTTCGCTATTGTCATATTAAAGCTATCCGCAGTCACCAATCTTGCACTGCACCTCACAGAGATAGAGACTGTTTACCGACAGAAGAGTCATAGAGCCCCAGCACCCTTTAGATCACTTCCTGCCCTTCAGCTTTTATCCCAGGGACATCCAGTCATCATGGAATGGATATTTTTTTAATCCATATTAAGTAAGCCATAATCTGTATTATATATATGTAGGAAATTGGGTTGGAGTTTGACTGGGGTATGAGCCGCAGTCAGGCAGCAAACACAATGCTAGTCAGGATAAGAAGCAGGCAAACCCTCATTTAACCTGTGCTCACCCTCTGGTTTGGCATAGAGCAGTTAGGTTTAACTTAAAGGCAATGTGTAAAGTATTTTTGCAAGACTTCGAACAATAAAACAGTGAAAATACCACACAAAAAGATTCCACACAATGTATAATAAATAGAACTCTATTTAATAAATAAAACAAGACTAAAACGACAAACATCCAATAAGCAGAACATGAGATATGAATTTTTAAAGAATAAACTGTAAAATAGTGCTTGGAAGCGATAAGCGCTTCCATAGGATATCTGATCGTGCCGGACTGGACAAAGCCAAAAGTTCAGGCCGACTGCGATGGAGCGCGGACTGGATACAGGGACACAGTGAGGCTCGCTGAACAAAAGTACCATGATCCTGGCAGCATCGACGTCGAAGGTGCAGGGTGCAGCCGAAGTGAAGTGTTGGTGTTGATACACATAGTGGTAGTGATACGCCAGTCCTGATCCATGCAGCAGCGGCAATGCGCCAGCTCCGATGAGTGAAGGGCTGCGATGCAGAGATTCGGCATAGTCGTTGAGGATGCTGTTGATGGAGATGCAAAGACTTTGCACCGGGAAGAGCATTGAACAGTGGTGGTTCCGAAGGTAATGCGTCGGGGCCGGCCCACACAGCACAGGAGATGGGTAGGTTTTGGTCCACACAACAGCATCGATGAGCTAGTTTGGGTCCACGCAGCAGGAGTGATGCACTGGTTCTGATCCATGCAACAGGTGCAATGCACCGGTTCTGATCTACTTAAAAGAGGTGATGCCCCGGTTCGACAGAGGACTCATGGATTTAGCTGGAGCAAGCACCTTAGGCCCCCTCCAAGGGTCCAGGACTGGGGTGACACCACTTGGCAGGGCATACTCACAGATGGCAGAGACCAGGTGCAGCATCAGGTTGGTTAGAAGTCTTTTATGTCCCTAACACTTCAGATCAGAAGGCCAACCAGCTAGCCCTTGGAGTCACTCTGGGGTCAAGTGATGCAGGTCCAGTCCTTCTACAGGGCAACACAGCAAGACAGGAGTCCAGCAAAGCAGCAGTCCTGCAGAGTGGCAGTCCCTAAGCAGCACAACAGTCCTTCTTTCTGGCAGAGTCTTAACAGGTCCATAAGTGTACTGAAGTGGTGCCGCAGAATATATATATCACCTACTGGCGATTGCCAGTAGGTAGTTATAGCTAGGATGTAGTTTCCGTAGGAAGAGCGTTTCTTTCATTTGCCAATAACTTTGGCGTCGTTTGATGAATCCTCGCAAAATTTTCAAGACTAATACGCCAGTCACTTCAGCTGCTGCCTTCAAAGTTTTGGGGTGATCCGTCAAGCGTGTGCTGAGAAAAGGGGGGTGTCCCAAAATGCTTTTTCTCCACGTTATTTTCCATAGGAAACTTTAGACATGGCTACAGCTCGAACTGCTGATCGGAATTACACCAAATTTGGCACAAAGGTAGCTCTTGGTCCAGAAAGCACTCTTTTTGTTAATTGGTGTAAATCCATTTAGTAGTTGCTGAGAAATTTAAAGATTTCTCAGGTATACAACTGTGGCCGCGGTGGATCTGCGACCCCTTCTGGTCTTGTGCCTGAGATCTGATTAGTTGCCAACACTTCAAACCAGGAAGTGTTTGGCAGCCATTTTGTGACTCGGTTGAACTGAGTCACAAGAAAAAAGATTAAACGAAAAAGAAAAGGGGGCAGGGTAGAAACACCCTGACACCCAAGCCCTCTTGGTTGGGTCCCACAGGGACCCCCCAGGGCCAAAAATACATTAAAAAAAAAATATTTTGTCTGGAAGCGAAAAAAGAAAACAAAGCACAGGCTACAGAGCTTCGTTTAATTTAGGCCCCGGGGTGAGCCAGGTCCCGGGGGCAATTAAAAACCTCCCCGGGGATGAAGACACAGGAAATGTGGGGGGCCACGCAGCACTCCGCAGTCACAGAGACCGCCACCTCCTGGGGCTATATTAAAAAAATTATTCGTGGGGGGGCTCTGGCCCCTCCACGCAGCCCTGGGGACCACCACCTCCCCGGGGCAACTCTATATTCACTTACATATGGGGGTACGCGGCCCCAGCAGCCCCGGGGACCACCACCTCCTTGAGGCTTAATTAATGTTGGAGGGGGAGCTGTAGATGGCCCTAGGAACCGCCACCCCTGTCTGTAAATATAAACAAAACACAACAAAATGCAAAAGAAAATCTGTACAATTTCAAAATCATAAACATTCAATATGTCAAACCAGTACTTCAAATGCATGCGTAGCAATGAGTCGAAGCATAGTCCTATAAATTAAACATTTGTGTTGAATGCCGTCAAGTGTAAACATCAACTTATATTTGCAAGTGTGTATCAAACATCCACAATTATTGCGAGTAACACAAATCCTGCATAGTTGATAAAACAAAAATCGCTCAACATAAGGCACCAGTCCTTTACTCAGAAATAATAATGGCACATAGGCGGAGAAAAAGAACCCAACTGTCTAAACGCTACTTGCGTGTTATCTCCTGCCTCTATGCACAGCTCTGGGACCTCTAATTTAGAGTGTTGGCAACAAGGGAGGGAAATTAATTAAAGACTTTCTCCCTGAGCACTTGAGGATGTCCTATCCCAGATGCAGCGGTCAACGCGTTTCCAACCCCATCACCATTAAGGGGTTTTCGTCAGGACCTGGACGTGGTGGACTCTCTTTTTTGGCTGCCGTCTCCTTAACTGGTTGACTACTGGCTTCCCGTGCTCACATGTATTCAATTCAAGGCTCTCGTTCTGGCTTTTAGGGCCTTCCAAGGACGCAGCCCTGCCTACCTTAGAGCTCGACTCAAGCACTCGCAACACAGTCGTACCCTTAGATCTAACTACCTTCGCCTCCTGGCGACCCCCCGCTTTCGTCGTTCTAGAATGGGTGGCAGAGCCTTTGCAGTGATCACTGCCAAACTTTGGAACAGCCTGCCACTCTCCCTTCGCAATGCTGAGTCAGAAACCATTTTTCGACGTATCCTAAAGACTTGGCTGTTTTCCAGTACCTAGACCCCTCCTGGGTCCCACAGGGGTAGCTGTGCGCTCTATAAACTTCCAAAATAAAAATAAATAATAAATAAATAAATAACCCCCCCTTGTGGCTGTCTACAGTGAATGCAATTCCCCAGCCCCTGTCACTGCAAAACCAGGCAGTCAATACACAAACCAGCAGGGGCACAGAATGGCTAAATACGAAAATGCCTACTTTCTAAAAATCAAAAGACACACAATTGATGGACGGAATGCCGAACAAATCTAAACATTCACACCCAGTCAACAGATCTGGGTTAAATCCATCATTCTTTTGCTCACCATGCCACCCCAGTTTGGACCTGGCCATATGCAAATCAGTCTTGACCCTGTGCCTCATGGGAACAGTCCAGCCCGAACTGCCAAGCGAGGTTCTCCCTTAACCGGAAACAAGCATCCTAGGACCGGTTTCGGGGTTTCACCCCTCATCAGCCAGGATAGCTTGAATCCAGTGGCACAGTGAGCCCGGGACCTACGTCTGGGCATACCCAGTGCACTTAGGGCGAGAAAGCAAAAGACACACAATATATGGACGGAATGCAGAACAAATCAAAACATTCACCCCCAGTCAAGAGATCTGGGTTAAATCCATCATTCTTTTGCTCACCATGCCACCCCAGTTTAGACCTGGCCATATGCAAATCAGTCTTGACCCTGTGCCTCATGGGAACAGTCCAGCCCGAACTGCCAAGCCAGGTCCTCCCTTGTCTGAAACAAGCATCCTAGGACCGGTTTCGGGGTTTCACCCCTCGTCTGCCAACCCTGAAAGGCAGTCAACACAGGTGGGGCGCACACAGCCCCCTCCCCGGGCCAGTTTCGGCCCTGGTGACCCCATCCCTTGTGGCCTGCCACCTTTTTTTAGGTGGATGGTGGTACGTGACCCCCCCTCGGGCTGTATCTGGCCCCATGGACCCTATCCCCCCAAGGCCCATCGCTTAAATTATGGTGGAAGTGGGCACACAGCCCCCCTCCCCAAGCCATATTTGGCACATGGCACTCCATCTTGTGGGCCTGGCCTTATTATAAAGGGGTGGATATGCAGCCCCCCTAACAGGGCTAATAATGGCCCCAGGAACCCCGTTGCTCAGGGCCCACCCAGTAAATGGTGGGTGTCCTGGAGCCCACCCGGGGCACAGAATTCATATTTAAAAATGTGGCCATCTCTTGGAGCCCGGCCTTATTCTTAACAGGGAGGGGGGTATGCAATTTAAATCTCCCGCCAAGCGAGAGCAAAACGTCGGTCTGCTCCCAGCGGGTGGAAGCTTGAAAAATCTTCCTGCCCACTGGGAGCGAACTTTTCACCTGTTTCCCTGTCCGCTGTGAAGCAGGCAGGGAAACAGATGAAAAAATTGATCCCGCACACAGGGAGCAGCTTTCCTTGCTGCTACCTGTGTGTGGGAGCAATGCCTACTCCAGCTGGAGGCATGGAGCCGGCAGGGACCAAGGGGGCACTGGGGATAGCCCTGCAGCCCCCCAAGAAAAAGAAACTGGGTACACCGGGTGGGGCCAGGGCACCCACCATTTACAGGAGAGGCTCCTGGGGTTGGGATTCCCAGGCCAATATTGGCCCAGGGAGGTAGGCTGTGTGCCCCCTTCCCTTTTAGCTATTGGCCAGGCACCTGGGGATGGGGTCCCCGGGGCCAATATTGGCCCAGAGAGGGGCAGATACTGGCCAGGCCCCGGAAGATGGGATCCCCGGGACCAATATTGGCCGGGGGAGGGTGGCTGCATGCCTCCCTCCCACTTCAGACAATGGCCGGGACCTGGGAGATGGGATACCCGGGGACAAATTCACCCCGAGGAGGGTAGCTGCATGGCCCCCCTCCCCAATTATTAAAAGAATAAGCCCGGGGGAATGGGCTCCCTGGGCCAATATTGGTCCGGGGAGGGGACTGTGTGACCCCATTCACAATAAGGCCGGGCCCCGGGAGATGGGATTCCTGGGCCCAAAATACAGCCCAGGGGGAGCACGTGCCCCCTCCCCTTCTAAATTTGGCTGGGCCCCGGGATGGGGTCCCAGGCACCAGAAATCAGCCCAGGGAGCTGGATGGTAGCCCCCTCCCCATTTACAATAAGGCCGGTCCCCGGGAGATGTGGTCTTCGGGGCTGAAATATAACCCAGGGAGGGGGGCCACATGTCCCCTCCCATAAAAAAAACTTGGCAGGCCACGGGAAATTGGGTTCCTTTGGAAGATTGACCATAGGGCCTGGCCACAGGCCAGTCAGTCCCTACGGCCATCCCCTGCTGCGCATGACCACGCATGGCCATACCTAAATGATTATCTGTATATTTAGAGAGAGATAAAAAGAACTCACTTAAACATACCACAATATTAATAGCCCCCCTGCAAAGTAATAAAAATAACATGAAGACATTTTAAATGTCGCAATCGAGCCAGCAGTGCATGACCTGCAATTGGGTGCATGTGATTCCAGTGTAGTGGTGCATGCTGCAACACACTTGCCCCCAGTGCACCTTCCTCTTGGAAAGACTGTAGCACTTACCAATCCTGCTGCCTTCTGCCTGCATGGGGGGAGTGTACAAAACAAAACAGCATTGTCACCTGCTTCTCTAAAAATATGCTGCTAAAAAAATGGCCTGCACATCGCCTTAAGTAGCTCGTGATGTCCTGCCTGCCTCTACCATGAGTGGTGGGGTGGGACAAAAATAAAATTAAGATAGGCGGGGGAAACAATCTAAAGTGAAAGCACAGGGATAGGGAAATTACACAAAAAGTAAGAGTGAAGCTGGAGAAATGGGAGGGGGCAGGAAAAATGTAAAAGGTACTTCTATGGGCAGGGTAACACTAGGGAAAGGGCAGGAAGGAGCAGATTCGAGTCAGGCCCACACCCTCATCAAAAATTTCCAATGGATTGTGGACGTGGGTTTTAGGCATCACAGTCATTTGTGCTTTTTATCTTGGAAAATCTATCTTCGTGCCATTTTTAGCTTGAGGAGCCAAAATCAAATTTTTCATAATAAATTGTAATTTTGTGTAATTTATTAGATATTTTGCAAAATTTCCAAAAGAAAAGAAAATTGACAGGTTACACCTAGGCCTCGTAAAGACTCTCTTTTTACCATGCTTCCATCAATCACAAACAGTTACTATTCTAGTGAAATTTCTACTCCGTAACTGCACTTTGTTGATGGCACAGATATTAATTTTAATTTTCCCTGCTAGAAATACCACTTTTTACACCAAAGCATGTTTGCTAGCATACATATTGCACACATTTTTTCAACATTGTTTATCTGGCAATGGGGGATATTCACAAGAACGTGCGCTAAACATCTCCAAAAAATGTTAACGCAACTTTACACATCGCAGTCTATCGCGGGAAAATAACCCCCGTGTTAACGTGGAATTCACAACACCGCGGTACCATGCGATAGTCTTCCGAAAACGCGGCCAATGTCTGCGATACAACCACTGCAACGGAGATAAAAACACAAACCCCAACACCAAAAAACGTGCGATGAGCCCATTCGCGATGAGGAAATCAGCGATAAGCAGCGCCAGGCCTGCCATACACACACGGCAGGTGGGAAAATCACTACAAAAGTAGAAAAAACACACAAACACAAAATGATCAACACCGAAGCACCATGGAGGCAGCCGGAGCAGGCGCAGAGGATGAGCGGAACCCCACAAGCACCCTGGACGACCAGCCTGGGACCTCGGGGACAGGGAAGGGCAAGGACAAGAAGAACAGGAAGACGAAGTTCAGTCCGCAGGAGAATAGGATCCTGGTCACGGAGGTGATAGAACACCATCAACAACTGTTCGTCACCTCCAATGTGTCATTGGGCACCAAAAATGGAATATGGCGGGCCATCGTGGACAAGGTGAATGCCGTCGGAGAGCACAAGAGGTCAATGGACGAGGTCAAGAGGCGATGGATTGACATCAAGCGCAAAACCAAGGAGAAACTCGCAGGCAACCAGAAGGCAGCAATGCAGACTAGAGGTGGGAGCCCAGCGCCACAGCTGGAGCTGGATGACATGGAGGAGCTGGTGTCGACAGTCATCAGTGTGGAGACCGTGGCAGGAGTCGGGGCACCGGACACTGCTCGACATGACACAACACAACAGCAACAGGGTGAGTAACCACCCGGTACTGGGGGGGTGGGGGGAGATGGCCACAATGGCACACATGCACAATCAAGCAGAGCACAGTGCACACCCACAATGACTCTGGATCATGGCCCTGATCTACACACTGGCACAATGTACATTGCCATGCTGTCTGAATGTGAACATGTACCATGCGGCTACATACATGTGGACACAATGTAACACAGCATCTCCCCTTCACATTGCAGGGGCACCGTCAACACCTCCTGCAGAGCAGTCCCAGCCACTCTTCACTGATGACGAGGAGGACACCACCAGCATCGATACCCAAGCCCTCCAAGACATCATTGAACTCATCTGCCAATCACCTCCAGGACCAGGGCAGCCCAGCTGCATCGAGGAGACCCCACCCACTCCACAAACCACCCAGCAGGAGGCACCCACAACCCCGGCTGTCTCCCAAGACCCCCCGAACAACTCATGGCCTTCCAACGCCGTGTGTTGGAGGGCCAGAGGGAGATGGCTGAGCAGGTGCGGTTGGGGTTCGACCTCATGGCTACCAAACTTGACGCCATCCATGGGTGTCTGAGTCCCATCAGGGACCACCTCCAGTCACTAACGGACACCCACACGCCGCTCCATGGTCTCCAACTAGCCCTGGCTGACATCGCTGGAGTCATGACTCGGAGACAAGAACACCTGTCTGCTCAGAGTGGCTCCAGCGATCTCAGCCGTGAGATGGCACACATGCGGAGGCTCATGGAGGACATGGTGCGGATGGAGGCGGAAAGGATGGCAGCCACCGCTGCACATCAGCAAAATGTAGCTGGGATCTACCATGCCCTGCATGTCCTCATCATGGCATTGCTGCCACAAGGCGTGGCGCAGATGAATGCTGCTGCCCCTACACCATCCACATCTCCGCCCCCTGGTGTGTCAGTGCCTCACAGTGCGGCAGGCTTTTCCACTCCGGCACCTGATGTGTCACTGCCACACAGTGCGGCCGACAATCCACCTCCGGCCCCTGATATGTGTCAGTGGCACACAGTGACGCAGCCGGAACTGCACCACCCACAGGTGGGGCAGAGGACACATCCGAGGGCAAGGACGTGGATGGGCTTGAGTTTCAGAAGGAGGCACTAGCATTCATGTCCGCCACCTGGCCTGTTGCTGCTTGGTGCCGCACATGGCCCCATGACCTTCCACTGACCCCCGATACACTCTGCTGCACTCACCTTGGACCGCGACATGGACTGCCATATCCTGTTTGGTGACCAATGACACGGCGACCAGACTGCGGACTGTACCCTTCCTCTTCCGCTATACTTGTCATTCCCCGATGGACTCTGGCTGGCCCTCCACGGGCCCATATTGTGAAGAGGGGTTGGCATGGCCCTGTACTGCTCCAGCTGCAAAACTCCACTGGATGTGCCTTAAACATTCAGAAGCGCACTGCTGTGTCATGTCTTACATCATTCATGTATGAATGTGTGGATGAATGTAGGGTCAGTGATTCCCCCTAACGTCAATGATGCTCATCTAGTGGGATTCCAGCCACAGTGTGCTACATTACCGATTGCGTTCCGGGTGCCGTAGACACTACAACAGGGACACACGCATTAGTCACTTCCTTGTCCGGACAACGACTGAACCACGCCCAGAGTCATTGTTGCAAGCCCTGCGCTGGTCCAGCGTACGCCAGGCCAGACCACTCCGCTTATGCTCCGAGGGGGGGGGCCACATAGCTACAAGTCGCAGGGTTTACACGCTAGTGGTCTGCATGTCGCTGGTCTAGTTGTCAGCATGTCACGGTCACTCCCTGAGGGCAGGTGTGCACACACACCACACCCATCCGGCACAGGCATCACAGGCCATGTGACCCTGCCAATATAAGGGGCCGACAACATCACATTCCCCACTGCCGGTGGTGACTGAATGACGGACGTTCCACGATTCTCAATCATAAAGGGCCCATGAGTTGTTGCGCACAGGGTTAGTGGCACCCGGAGCCTTGCGGCCGTCACGGGCCTACCACCACATGGCGCTGAGTGGGGTTGGACAGGGTTAGTGGCACCCGAAGCCTTGCGGCCGTCACAGGCCTACCACCACGTGGGGCTGACTGGGGTAGCACAGGGTTAGTGGCACCCGAAGCCTTGCGGCCATCATGGGCCTACCACCACGTGGCGCTGACTGGGGTTGCACAGGGTTAGTGGCACCGAAATTGCTGAGCGGGTGTGCGGCCTGCGATGATGACGTGTGCACTGATGTGGTCTCTGCCATTGATGCCTCAGGACTCAGCGTCATGTGTTGGACCTGCTGGGCTGCTGTGCGGGTCCGCATGATGTGGAGCATCCCATGGTGGCAGGACCTGGGCCTGGAGCTTGCACGGGCACGTGGTGTACCCACTGGTGGACACACCGTTGGCGGCAGGTGAGCAGTGGGGCCTGGGTGCGCAAGTGCGGACAGCCAGCGCTGGCTTGCAGGAGGGGGTAGGGTGCGGCTGCATGTGTGCGCAGGGACAGACAGGCGTTGTTGCCGTGTGCAGTGAGATGAACTCTGCCATGATTGACTCTGGCCTCAATTACAGATTGCAGACCTGGTGGCTTGCAGTGTATACCGGCACGTGGTTGGAGACACACCGGTGGCAGCAGGTGAGCAGTGGTGCCTGGGTGCACGGGTGCGTCAGTGTCCTTCCTTCTATCTCACTCTCTCTCTCTCTCTCTCTCTCTCCCTTCCTTTCCTTCTCTCTCTCTCTCTCCCTTCCTTTCCTTCTCTCTCTCTCTCTTCCTTTCCTTCTCTCTCTGTCTCCCTTCCTTTCCTTCTCTCTCTCTCCCTCTCCCTTTCTTTCTTTCTCTCTCTCTTTCTCTCTCTGCCTTTCTTTCCTTCTCTGTTTCTCGCTCCTTTGATGTGCGCATGACACACGTTCGGATTGTGTGCTTTATTTTCCAGGCTGTGACATCAAGATTGTCCTGGACGGACACGACAGGAGTCTTCCGCATTGGTGTATTGTGTTGTATTCAATAAAGTTTTTGGTTGTTACTTCAATGATGATTGACTGTTTCTCGTTCTTCTGACCACACATGTGTTTCTTGTTGTCATTGTGCGACATCATGCGCTTTTTGTGACTTTTGTGTCGTGCACGGTATGTGTTTGTCCCGGGGGGGGGGCCTGGGAGTGGTGGCGGTGGGTGTTGTGGCCCTCATGGGTCTCAGAGCTGCATGATCATTGTCTCCATGCATCTGTGGGTCCTCAGATGTGGCTCTGGGCTGGGCTCCCTTTCATACTGCAGGTAGTCGTCCTGCTTAACACCAGCAGTAGGCAGGTGTTAAATCCCTGCTGCTACCACGGCTTATCGCCTGTTTTTGGTTTGCATCGCAGATCTGGCAGTTCGTTGTGAAAGTGGTGTAGTGGTGTTTTCGTGTGTTTTTGCACGGGAACGCCTACTCTGCATCTCATTAGGATTAGTTGGTGGTGTCACCCGTGGAGGTAAATTTTGCGGCAGTTATCGCGGGAATACTTGCGTTCTCTGCAGTTTGCACCCGCTTGTGAATGGGGCGTTAAATCTATCTTCACTTTTGATGCGTTAAGGTGGCGATAACTCGGCGATAAGTCCTTGTGAATATGCCTCAATGTGTTTTCGTTTATGCGATAGACCTACTTGTACCAGCTAAACTAACTATGGGGAGAACATGTGCTCTTTCAATATTTACAAACACTAGGGTTATGCTTTTGTTTCTTAAACCACTGCCCTGTTCCCTGTGAGACCACTTTCAACCAATATCTGGTTGTATTCTTGAAGATTTCAGTGGCATGGCACCCTCATTAGATCGGCACTCAAATGTGGATTCTTTCAGCTCAGCATTTTTATTACTGTAGGTTGTTACCATGGATTCTGTTGGGTATTAATAAATACTTAACATGTGCCAAAAAGAAATCTGCTTTATAATTGGCTAAAACTAGTGCAACCATACACACATATCCAAAACACACAAAGGTCTTCTTCTGTTAACTAGATTCTGAGCTTGAAAAATCAGTAACCATATTTAAATACAACCAATATTACCAATGAAACATTTTAACGTATATCAACTGCCACTGTCAACCATACATTGCTAATAAAGCGTTTAAAGTCAACATAACATGTTTGAATCTTTTGATACACTTTTAGACTCCATTAAATGCCATCACAGAACCAATCACCAGAGGTCGCTGCACTCCCAGACTGTAGAACAAACATTCTACCCTTGGAAGTCCTTGAAAAGGAATGAAACGTTTCGCCAGGTTATCCACTTTAGGACCTGGGAAACATAGGGTTTATGTTGAAAAGTTAGTTGGGGGGCTGACTACTGCAGCCCCCAAGCACTTCTTTGAAACATGATGGTGGTGCCCCTGCTTGCCTTGGGTTACCACAAAAGGCCAAAAAGCACACAAATCATCCTCTCCTGAGGCATTATGTGGTGCTTCCAGCCAGGAACTATGCGTATTTTATTACCGGCTTCTGCTGCTATACTTCTCTGGTGCGGTCTCATGCTACGCATTACCCACCAACAACATTGCGGCAGTGTGGGAAGTCCACCCCAGTGATGCGCAGCAGGCTTTTCAGCTTCCGCTTCCAGCGGGGGCCAGTGGTTCTTTGTTGATGCTCCCGCAAGGACAGAAGCACTGCTCCTGCTGTTTTTGGGCTTTCGTGCTGCAGCAGCCCCAAACACATCCTTCTGCACCCACCTGCAGGTCAGTGCAAAGCAGACCTGCTCGCCTTCTCCTGCTCTAGCTTCTTGAGTTGCCACTTTGTTGTTGCATGGCTCAGCCTTTCTTTCGCGCTGGCCCCTGGGGTGTTGGGGGCTCCAGGGGGGCAATTGAAGATGCAGGGAGGGGGCCCCACGCATTCCCCCTCCCTTGGGAATTATTTATATCAATCAAGTGCCACTCCCAGACTGTGGCCCACCTCGGGAATAATTTAAGAAAGTACAGCGGAGCACCAAACACTCATTTTCTCCAAGTGGGATCAAAGGTAAAATCTTTGAAAGGTCACACCTTGGGGCCTGTTGGTCTGATTTGGACAATCCTGGGCTTATGGTGTTCCTGGTGGTGGGCCCTAGCCATCTGTAGCCTTTGCAGCAGGACTAGAGGCCTCAAAAGTGGCAATCATTTCTGGAAGCTGGTTTCACTGACTCTCTGTACCACCTGTTCACCATTGTTTGGTCTCTGGTGCCCCTCACCTCCTACTGAGGCACAGACACCCAGATCTTCTCCCACGTGGTCCTGGGGGGGGGGGAGGTAAGAGGGAACCAGCCTCACTGGCCCTAGAGAGATCCAATGGTCTTAGGGTCAGCTCTAGACAGAGTCCTTAGTCCATTAGGCCATCAGGGGGTTTGTCCTTTCCTGCTTTCCATGGTCTTGCCTCAGTGCAATTCCTGTGTCCACCTCTAGTTCTGTCCCTCGTGCAAGAGCTTTTAGATGGAGGTGGAAATCTTTAGATACCAGGCACCCCTGGACAAATCCTAGGGTGCCAGTCTACCCCTGCAAACCTCTCCCAACCTCTGCCACACCATGCTGGGACAAACTTAGATGGCTCCATCAAGTGGTGTCTGTGCACATCTCCTCTGTGGGCCTCAGCTCCAACCCTAGCTAACACCATTGGCAGGTACTTTCCTAACAAGACTTCAAAGTGGACCCCCCTCTTGTGTTGCTACCAGAGGTCTGGACTTCCTCCTTTGTTCAGTGGGCCTGTGCTGTCCCAACCCTAGTACAGCGTGACAGCTAATGAACAGATGCAGATTCCCCCCTCCCCCTTCCTCCTCAGGAGCTGAGTGAAGCAGTGTTAATTACTTTTTTGTGTGGGGAGGCTTTTGTTGCCTCTGCTGGGGAGCAGAGTAATTAACCTGGCCCAGTAGGCTGACAAAAGACCTGGAATTTAATTCTGAGCTGAGACAGATAAAATGGCAATTCTGAACAACTCATAAGGTGTACATGTTTGCATATTCAAACTTGGCACTCATGTTTCACCCCACCTTGATACCTTACTGGACTTTGTAGGCCTAAGGGAATCAAAACTGCATTAGGGCAGATTTCCCCTTATGTATATAATACAGTGACCCTAAGGCCTAACCCAGGTCAATATCCAACCTTGCAGAGTCCCCTCTACGCCAGGCTACCTGTGTGCAATGACTGGGCTGTGCACAAAAGTAGTCTCACATGCGCAGCTCACACACAATGGTACACATATGTGCACGTGTTCACGAGTAACCAGACAAGTGCCCTTTACCTTTGCTGCATTACAGCGGTCTTATCTTAAAAGGCGGACACTGGCAGTAAACATGCGCAGTCTATTCACCATGTGATTACCATGGGTGAGATACAAGCCATGAGACTAACCGAAAGTAAAACGTTAAAAAAACAGGTGATCCAAAAGCAAAATATCCAGGTGGATTGAATGGGTTAAACAGGTTCCCAAAAGTGAGTGCCGGTGTCCTCCACCTGCAACCACCAGCACAGATTAATAACTGCTGTTACTAGCAGCAGTAATTTGAACCAGTGCCCGTTATAAGGCTTTAGATGCAGACCGAGTGAGTGAGGACATGTGGTAGCTGGGATCAATGTGTAGCACTAATGTGAGTGTGAATGAGATTGTGTGATTATTCGTGTGTCTGTGTCTTTTTATGTTATTGTGCCTTTCTTTTTCCGGAAGGCTGGTTAGGATGTGTGTATGTGTTTCCATGTCTGCGTCTGCGTCTTTGTCTATGTACATGTATCACATTCACAGGTATAGCTATCAATAGTGCAGCAGGTGCAGCGCACTGGGGCACAAGGATGTGAGGGGCCAGCTGATCCACAATTGTTTTACTTCCAAACCAGGTGATGGAGGACTGATGTTCTTTGCTTGTATAAGTGCCCATAGCACTCTTGCCATACCACTGGCCACATAATTGAGTAGCTTGGCCGACGTGCAGGTCTTTGAGAAAAAGGTAAATTATGCCTTGCCATGCAAGGGAGCGATATGTTCCTCCTTATGTGGCTTGTGGTGCGTTGCGGTGCATTTCGAACAGAGAGTCATTCCATGGGTGGAGCATGGGACTTTTCATGCATGTACCCATGGATTTGACGCTTGCTATTCAAGATTTACAAAAGTTTGTAAACCTGGGATTATGTCAAATCTGTGTGCCTCTACGTATGATGGAGCAACGAGAAGGAAAATCTTTTTTTCTCCTCATTATTTCTTCATTCTGCATTTGGAATCACACAAAGAAATAGGAAAATGCCTCTTTGGATTGTTTTTGTGCAGGAAGGAATTCCTTCCTGCACAAAATCAATCCTGCCTGTAACATAGGCACTGTTGCACTTTGGTGCAAGGGTGCCAACATTGGCGCTAGGTAGCTACCAGTGCACCAGGGAAAGACGATAGCAGAAATGCTCCATATCCTTGTAAATAAGGAGCATTTCTGCTGTCTCCCTTTGACCCAACACTGTGTGAAATAGAGGTAAATGTGCACCAACCTCTTCAGTGTTAAACAAGTCTTTGGTCCATCTATTATGTACATTTCACTTTTCCATAAGGGATCCTACAGGCATTCATTCATTTTCACGTATATATATTTAACAGGAAGGGACAACAGATAACTCTTTACATTAAGGGGCCGATTCCGATCTCGGTCGGAGGGGCACCCAATACCATTCGGTCGGGAAAAAAGCCATGTGAATGCCTGTTTCCCGACCGATCCGTACAGCAGACCGAACGAGTAAGTACGATGCGCACAACAGCACAGAATCCGGCCGAGTCGTACTCACCCAATCCAGGTCCTGTTCTCCGACCGAGGCGAATCCGGAAACGCAGAATCGAGTCGCACGGAAGGGAAAATGCAGCTCCGTCCGGCCGAACAAGTACGATGCGCTTTCCGTACGCGCCGAACCCGTCGCTACGCACGGCACGTCAAAGCATCCGGGAGAGGCGCACATAAGCTCCGATTCGCGCCACAACACGATCCACGGCTACGAGGCGAACACGCCAGCGACGAGGACGACGCGAAGCAACGAGAAAGACGAACGACACGAACCAACCATGAATCCCTTCGTCCCGATCATACCAATATTCTACATTTACTACCGGAACAGGCACGGATGCGTACGGCGCAGAAGGTAAGTCAGACACCAACCACAAAACACATACAACACGTACACGACACATCACACACACACAGAGGGATGCAGAATTGACTTACACCAGCAACAGCAGCACCATAGGGGCGGGATGCCCATCACCAATGCCACATATGCACACAGGGGCCTGAATGCGCACCACCACCCCTACCCAGGGGGGGCCGGATGCCAACCACCACTACCACCCTTAGCCAGGGGGGTGCCAGATGCCTACCACCACTACCACCCTTACCCAGGGGGGGCTGGATGCCTACCACTACTACCACCCTTAGCCAGGGGGGTGCCAGATGCCTACCACCACTACCACCCTTACCTAGGGGGTGCCAGATGCCTACCACTACTAAAACCCTTACCCAGGGGGGTGCCAGATGCCTACCACCACTACCACCCTTACCCAGGGGGGCTGGATGCCTACCACTACTACCACCCTTACCCAGGGGGTGCCAGATGCCTACCACCACTACCACCCTCACCCAGGGGGGCTGGATGCCTACCACTACTACCACCCTTACCCAGGGGGCTGGATGCCTGTCACTACTACCAGCTCTACCCATGGGGGCTGGATGCCTACCACTACTACCACCCTTAGCCAGGGGGTGCCAGATGCCTACCACTACTACCACCCTAAGCCAGGGGGCTGGATGCCAACCACCACTACCACCCTTAGCCAGGGGGTGCCAGATGCCCACCACCACTACCACCCTTAGCCATGGGGGTGCCAGATGCCTACCACTACTACCACCCTTAGCCAGGGGGCTGGATGCCTACCACTACTACCACCCTTAGCCAGGGGGCTGGATGCCTACCACTACTACCACCCTTAGCCAGGGGGTGCCAGATGGCTACCACCACTACCACCCTTACCCAGGGGGCTGGATGCCTACCACTACTACCACCCTTAGCCAGGGGGTGCCAGATGCCTACCACCACTACCACCCTTACCCAGGGGTGCCAGATGCCTACCACTACTACCACCCTTACCCAGGGGGTGCCAGATGCCTACCACCACTACCACCCTTACCCAGGGGGGCTGGATGCCTACCACTACTACCACCCTTAGCCAGGGGGTGCCAGATGCCCACCACCACTACCACCCTTACCCAGGGGGCTGGATGCCTACCACTAGTACCACCCTTAGCCAGGGGGTGCCAGATGCCTACCACTACTACCACCCTAAGCCAGGGGGCTGGATGCCAACCACCACTACCACCCTTAGCCAGGGGGTGCCAGATGCCCACCACCACTACCACCCTTAGCCATGGGGGTGCCAGATGCTTACCACTACTACCACCCTTACCCAGGGGGGCTGGATGCCTGTCACTACTACCACCTCTACCCATGGGGGCTGGATGCCTACCACTACTACCACCCTTAGCCAGGGGGTGCCAGATGCCTACCACCACTACCACCCTTACCCAGGGGGCTGGATGCCTACCACTACTACCACCCTTAGCCAGGGGGTGCCAGATGCCTACCACTACTACCACCCTAAGCCAGGGGGCTGGATGCCAACCACCACTACCACCCTTAGCCAGGGGGTGCCAGATGCCCACCACCACTACCACCCTTAGCCATGGGGGTGCCAGATGCCTACCACTACTACCACCCTTAGCCAGGGGGCTGGATGCCTACCACTACTACCACCCTTAGCCAGGGGGCTGGATGCCTACCACTACTACCACCCTTAGCCAGGGGGTGCCAGATGCCTACCACCACTACCACCCTTACCCAGGGGGCTGGATGCCTACCACTACTACCACCCTTAGCCAGGGGGTGCCAGATGCCTACCACCACTACCACCCTTACCCAGGGGTGCCAGATGCCTACCACTACTACCACCCTTACCCAGGGGGTGCCAGATGCCTACCACCACTACCACCCTTACCCAGGGGGGCTGGATGCCTACCACTACTACCACCCTTAGCCAGGGGGTGCCAGATGCCCACCACCACTACCACCCTTACCCAGGGGGCTGGATGCCTACCACTACTACCACCCTTAGCCAGGGGGGTGCCAGATGCCCACCACCACTACCACCCTTAGCCAGGGGGGTGCCAGATGCCCACCACCACTACCACCCTTAGCCAGGGGGCTGCCAGATGCCTACCACCACTACCACCCTTACCCAGGGGGGGCTAGATGCCTACCACTACTACCACCCTTACCCAGGGGGGCTGGATGCCTGTCACTACTACCACCTCTACCCATGGGGGGCTGGATGCCTACCACCAACACCACCCCCACTCATAGGATGGACAATGCATGACACAACCAGCACACCACAACCTAGGGAATGCAAGAAAAAGACATCCCCCAACACCATGGCAAGCGTGTGTAGACTGTGTCAAATGCCTACAACACTGAACATGACTTTGAACATACAATGTGACCCCCTATCACATGTGCCACACATATATGTGTGTGGCCCCCACAATGCAAGCAGGCCATGACCATTGTGGCAATGGGGTCCAAACCCCCATCATCACAGTGACCAAAAGGTAAGTGTGGGGTCCATAGCTGCAGCACATTTTGAACATTGTGGCAATGGGGTCTAACCCCCCATCACCACAGTGACCAAAATGTAAGTGTGGGGTCCATAGCTGAAGCACATTTTGAACATTGTGGCAATGGGGTCTAACCCCCCATCACCACAGTGACCAAAATGTAAGTGTGGGGTCCATAGCTGAAGCACATTTTGAACATTGTGGCAATGGGGTCTAACGCCCCATCACCACAGTGACCAAAAGGTAAGTGTGGGGTCCATAGCTGAAGCACATTTTGAACAGTGTGGCAATGGGGTCCAAACCCCCATCATCACAGTGACCAAAATGTAAGTGTGGGGTCCATAGCTAAACCACATTTTGAACATTGTGGCAATGGGGTCCAAACCCCCATCATCACAGTGACCAAAATGTAAGTGTTGACAAAGAAAGAGCTGCAACTGCCAAACTGCATGGATGATTCCTGATCACAGAACATAAAACACATCAGTGGCAAAGTAGTGCATGTGTCCCATTGCAACATAAATTGGGGGAGCCAAATACTGCAGTGCAAATAAGACATACCTTTGGCCATGTGCAGACAAACAACACCCATGGGGGCTGACACTGTCAACATTCATCAATGACACAATGACAGAAGTGACCATCAGAATGCAGACCCACATATTTGCACCAATGGCACACAAATGCAGATACCCTGTGGAGACTGTAGATGTGAGGTTAACAGATACCATACCATGGCAGCAATGGGACACACAAACCATGATCATTGTGCTGACCGATGACCTAGGAGTCCCAGGGACAGCAGGGGAAAGCCACCAAACTACATACAGCCAATGGCACACCTAAGATATGCCAATGCAGTGGTGCAGATGCACAAACACAAATAGGCAGACCCACACTGCACATCATACACAACAGGTGAGGGGGTGCCAGTGTCCCCAGGCAACCACACAACACATGAGGAGACCTGAATACCAATCATACAGATGTGCATACAGTGCCACACAAAGGTAACTCATGGATCCAAATCCCCTATGTGGGCAAGCAGGCATTGTCAGATGAGAGGGAGCACAAATCACACCTGTCACACAGGCACGTAGGAACAGCAACTGACACAGCAAGACACAGACACACCACAGCACTACCCCCAGGGCCCCCACAATGTGGTGACCCTGGGCTGCATTACAATCCCACTGTGATGACAAAGCTAAATGTCGTTCACACTGTGAACCACAGTCATGTGTCCTGAGCAACAAACTACCATCACACCTACACAAGCACAAATCAATCAGCATGGCCAGTAAGCCAAGGCCAACATGGAGGCAGGGGCCTAGCCGGGCAACAACTCTCATCTGCACACACTCAACACCACACCCCTCGACCTCCAACAATGTGCAGCAGTGAAGCACACATGCACTGGTGAAATTGCACATGCACCCATGACTATTCCAGGGTGGTGGGTGGGAACCAAGGTGCAGAAACACATCACACATGGCCACTCAACAAGACTCCTGAATGTCTGACACACTGCACACTACGCTGTACATGGACATGACGGCAATACCACACCAACCAATGGGATCCCAGCCACAGTCACACACCAATGAAGAAGCCAAGGTCACCCACAAAGAACTCACATAGACAACAACCAACATTGCAGCCCGGACCCTGAGGAGTGCCAGCAGTCACACACACAACGTGTCACAATCACTGAATGATAACACAAACTGGAAATCACATGACAGGGGCAAACAACAAGTGCCAAGGGGAAACCTGACTGTGACCCATCTGCGTCTGCACACAAACTCAGCCCTGACAGCAAACACACATATGGGTGACACCCTGATGACCAGTAATGTGCCATGCACCCACATCACAGAGAACCCAGGGAGAAGACTTTGGGGGAACATAGGTCAACTCAGCAAGCATCACAAACAGGTACAACACTAGGGATCACAGCATGCACAGCTAAACGGAAGTGAACACACAGACATGCACATACAACACACACCTTGGGCGCAGGCAATGTCACAGGAGTACACACTGCCATGAGGGGACTCCACTCCTGTGTGAGGAAAGCTGTGCCATATGTTGCCTCAGTAGGGCCCCATCATGTCAGCTGAGCACTTGGTCACACAATCAACAATTAGCACCAAATGAGGGCTCCCGTCACATCAGCCTGGTCATGGAAGTGCCAACAAAATCATCAGCACAGATCCAACACACTTGTATAGCAATGTTGCACTGACAACACAGATGAGTCCTTCTCCATTGATGCCCAAACCTGCATGTCCAGTGGAGATGGCCACACGGTCAGGGAAGTAGACGAATTGAACAATGGCAGGCACAACAGATGTGCAGGGGTGGAAGCCACAGATGTGAAATTGCTAATGTAAGTAGGAAAACCCATTGCCAAATACTGAACACATGACACCCTCAGATGCTGCTATGGATGACATGGATACACCACAGGATAGGACACATTCCCCTGGACCACATGGGTTCCTGCACAGTAACACTTCATTATCATGAGACCAAATATCACCATCACTGCAGCAAGGGCATGGTTAGCATCATCAACAACATGTACATCAGAAGCATAAGCACTAGAGAACAGAAAGTTGCTTTATTCAGCATATGTGTGCAATGAAAACTGAAAGTCCAGAAAAAACACAAAGGCCAATGGCCAGTCCATTGTCAAAGTCCAAACAGGGTGACAGTGGCAGATGTCACCCTACGCATGCCTGCACAAAACCAGGGACAATCCACTAGGAGGGGCAACAGGGGGCAGGCCAGGCACCGCAGGGACAGGATCAGGGCTCACCAGGAGGAAGCAGGGAAGGGGTGGTGGGTGCTGGAGAGCCACTGACAACTGCAGTGGAGGTGTCTGACATGGTGTGTGCCGGCACAACTGGGGGGCATGACTCAGATGTTGTGGGTGCCGGCACGACTGCAGTGGACCCTGCAGATGGAGTGGACAGGTCCGCCACTGCAGTGCCCAAGTCAGACAGGGTGGTAGTGGACTCCACTGCAGTGCCTACCACCAGGGAAGGAGAATGGGGAACAGGCAAGGTGGGCTGGACAGAGGGGGAGGACACCCTCACCACATCAGTGGCACAGACAAGCGCAGCGGGGGTGTGGTGCCGGGAGAGCAAGTGGCAGGGGGAGAAGGCCGGATACTCTTGGGGATGGTATATCTGTGGGTGGGGGAACCTGGGGCAGGGTGTGGTGGGGGCACCTGTGGAGTGGGGGCCTGAGGGATGGAGGAAGGAGACCTGGTGCCTGAGCTGCAGGGCGGCGGCGGGGTCTTGCTCTTACGACTCCAGGGGGACTTGCGGGTGGGGGCGTCAGTCTGTCTGCGCCTGGGGGAGGGTGTCCGGGGGCGAGGGGCACTCTGCTCCGTGTGGGTGGGCTTCCTCTTCCCCCTGAATGCTGTATCAGCTGGATCGGAGGGGAAGAGGCCGAGGTCACTGAGGAAGAGCCGCTGGGTCTTTGGGGTTCCAGGTGAGGCAAGGGAGGGTGTTTTGGAGGGAGAGGCAACTGAGGACTGCGCAGTGCTCGTGGATGCGTGTGTGTGTTCCAGGGCCCCATCCCCTGTGAGTCTGGTTTCAGTCCCCTGACTGTGCGTGCGTGTGCGTTTTGTTTGTGGCATGTGTGTCTGTGTGCTGGATGTGTGTGTGCTGGTGTGTGCCTGTGCCGGTGTGTGTGTGCTTGGGACGGGTAAGGTGCTGGGGAGTGTGGATGGAGCAGAGGTAGGAGGGGTGAGGGACTGTCTGAGGAGGGACACTGCTGCCGTCAGGGAGGAGTCCATGGACCTATTGCCCCTCTGTAGGTCAGACATGCCCGATGAGAAGCCCTCCATGAACGACACCAGCTGAGTCAACAGAGCAGTGTGCGCATGGAGGACACTCAGCATGGCTGTCTGCCCTACATGGAGCTGGCGAAGGAGGTACACAGACTCCTCACTCAGGGCAGCAGGGGACACAGGGGCAGGGGTGCGGTGCCTGGCCCAAAGGAGACACGCTCCCGAACATGGGAGCCTCCACGGACCTGGGGAATGGGAGCCGATGGGAGGGCGGTGGTGGTGCTGGTGGTGGCGGGGACAGCAACACTAGCTGGGGTGTGGTGGCTGCTGACACCCGCCTCCATAAGGGAGTCATCCTCCGAGTTCCTCTGGTCCTCAGCTGAGGTGGATGGTGCTGAGGACTCCTCGGTGTGGCTCCCCTCGCCCTCCGTGCCACTGGGTCCCTCCGACCACTCCTCGGCTGCTGACCCAGTCTGGCTCTCCGGCTCCTCCTGGTCCGTGGAGCTGTCCCCTTCCGTGGCCGTGGATGTATCTGCAAACAATGGGGAAACAGACAGACATCAGTCACCTGCACCAAACGCACAGACCACTGTGAGCACAGCACATTACAGAGCAAGCCCTGGCATCATTAGTTGTACATTGCTAAAAGTGCCCTAACTGAACAGGAGAAGCCAATTGTCAGTCTGATGCCAACCATGGCACTCACATCCCACATGGCCTTGCACCCATCTGTCTGGTGTCTGTTGGATAGCAACACCCCAGTGTGGACACATGCACCAACTACACAGTAGTTGGACAGTGCAGAGGACACGGTGTAGCATGTGGACATGCACACATCACAACTCTTGCCACTGAGTCAGTACAGGTTTCCGGATGAAAGGGACGCCCAGAGTCAAATAGGAAATGCATGTGATGCATACCAGCGACAGACACCATGATGCACCCATGTCCTGATAGCCATCGCCACAATGGTGTGCACGTAGCACATGTCACTCCCCTGCAGGATCACCAATAAGTAGACACATGCCATGGCGGAGGCATGACTGCTAAGTCATACATCACTGTCTCAGTGATGTATGACTTGGCAGCCAGACAACAACACTCTGCACTGTGTCACAATAGTAGGTCATGGGGAATGCAAGTCCTGGAGCTGCACAAGTGCACATGTGGAGAGGTGTGGTGCAGCGGCCAGGGCAGCTGACTTCGGAGCACAGGGCTCACGGTTCGATCCCCGGCTCCGGCGGCAGCTCAGCTCAGCACCATGTGACTCTGGGCAATAGCTCACTTAATTTCCACAACGGCCCCCAGCGCCTTGAGACCCGTAAGGGTGAGTAGTTCGCGCTTTACAAATACGGATTTTTTTTAAAATATGTACATCCCCCACACAACACATCATCTTAACCCTCATCTGTCCAGGTCATACCGATTGGACATATGGGAGACCTGTGACACTACCCTCTGAACCTGAGCCCCTCACAATCTGCTGTGAATGGGGAACAGCTGCCTGAACTTCACATTCGCATACCCCAGTCTGCATGGGCAGCTGATCAAACACCTATGTGACACACAAGTATCGTCTCCTATGGTCACATCTCCAGTGGCATGCTGAGCCCCTACCAAGAAACACCCCAGCAGTCCTGGCAACAAATCCACAGCACACTGACACAGAGGCAGACACCTGAGGGGTCAAATCACTGCGCACAATGTGTCAGCTGATACACGGGAGTGGGAGTACAGAGTGCATTGCATGGCCTGGAGTAGGCATGACTGTCCTGCCCCACATGAATGAGGGATGAGCCCTGGACAGTGGATAGCTGTCTATGTATGTGTGACACACGTAATCTGCACACTCCTGGGGCCCAAACATTGTTCCCACCCGCTGCATGGGTGTGTGCCACATACCCCAGGCACATGTGGTGGCTCAGCTCAGCAAGTGGACCGCATATCAAAGCAACACGCAGATTACATGTCCGAACACAGGCGTTGTGTGAACAATGGACCCACCCATGATGCCCACAACAGAGTTAGGGAAACAGATGCTGTCCCCCACCTTTAGTGAAGCAAACTGCAAGGACACAGTCCCAAGTGACACAATTCCCTGAATGTAAGGGCCACACCTGGGTATCAGATGAGGAGTGGGCAGTGCACAATAGAGGGACATGGCTCCTGGACAACATGACTACTGTACTGTGGCAGTTTAACCAGGCCAGAGGAGGGCACATAGCATGTAATACAGAGTTCACAGTGCAGTCTTTGACTCACCCCTCCTTGCTGCTGTCTGGCCTTCAGCTGCCCATCCAGGTCTGGAAACACCACCGCCAGGATCTGGAGCATGTGGGGGTCAGGGTCCGTGTTCCGCCCCTCCTGCGAGGAGGCGACAGCTTCAGCTGGACCCGTGCAATCCTCCGGGTCCAGCCCCGAAGGTCCTGCCACCTCTTCTGGCAGTTGCGGATCCGGCACTTGTAGACCCCCACGGACCGGACAGCCTGGACGATGTCCTTCCAGATCTCCTGCTTCCGATGGGCATTAACCTGTCAGGATGACAAAGTGAAAAGGCCATTACTACACATGCAACATATCCGTGCATGACACAGTTGTATATACATGTCTCATTCACAGGGGCACATGATGTACACAGGCAGTGCAACGCTGCCCATGGACAGTTTGCCAGACGTCACTACATGGTATCATTGCATGGGAAGTAAAACCTTGTTCAAATGCACTGTCACTGCACCATACCTGTCCAGTGCATGTCACTACACACTATGGGGGGTGACAACTACTCAGTGAGCCTGCTATCCAGTGGCGTGCAGACTCTCAGCCTTGCTAGTCAGACAAAATGCACATTCAGAAAGGCAGTGCACAGAACACTCACCTGCTCCCCTGGTGTCCGATACAGCTTGCTGTACTGTGGAAGTAGGCTGTCCAGCAGGGCCTGGTTCTCCTCAAGGCTGAAGGCTGGGGCTCTCTCCACAGTACGTGCCATTGCAGGGTCCAGAGGGGCAGAGACAGCAGCAGTGCAGTGGCAGATGTCGTCCTGGAGCATGTAGTGCAGGCAAGTGAGCTCTCAGGGGAACAGCCAGCAATATATATGTGCTGGAGAGGCAGATACTGTCCCTTGTGTCCAAAGTGATAGGTCCAAGTCGTTTGCATCTTCTGAATCTGGCCAATCCATGGAATAGCAGCACCAATACACGCCCACAGCATCCTTCAAATCTTCAACTTCATGACATACATGATTTTGCAACATTGTTGTGGGTGACCAACTGAATTTCCAGCAACCGACTCGTTCGAATTTCGAAAACGCGTCCGTTGCCAGGCTAGGCCATTGTCAATGGGTGCGCACCGATCGGTCCATTGCGGTACAACGCGTACAGGGGTACAACGCGTACCCGCACACATTGAATGCAATGGGCCGGCCGGGGGCACCGATCGGTCCATTGCGGTACAACGCGTACAGGGGTACAACGCGTACCCGCACACATTGAATGCAATGGGCCGGCCGGGGGCACCGATCGGTCCATTGCGGTACAACGCGTACAGGGGTACAACGCGTACCCGCACACATTGAATGCAATGGGCCGGCCGGGGGCACCGATCGGTCCATTGCGGTACAACGCGTAAAGGGGCACAACGCGTACCCGCACACATTGAATGCAATGGGCCGGCCGGGGGCACTGATCGGTCCATTGCTGATCAACGCGTACAGGGGTACAACGCGTACCCGCACACATTGAATGCAATGGGCCGGCCGGGGCACCGATCGGTCCATTGCGGTACAACGCGTTCAGGGGTACAATGCGTACCCGCACACATTGAATGCAATGGGCCGGCCGGGGGCACCGATCGGTCCATTGCTGATCAACGCGTACAGGGGTACAACGCGTACCCGCACACATTGAATGCAATGGGCCGGCTGGGGGCACCGATCGGTCCATTGCGGTACAACGCGTACAGGGGTACAACGCGTACCCACACACATTGAATGCAATGGGCCGGCCGGGGGCACCGATCGGTCCATTGCTGATCAACGCGTACAGGGGTACAACGCGTACCCGCACACATTGAATGCAATGGGCCGGCCGGG
The DNA here is from genome assembly GCA_963921515.1 of Calotriton arnoldi. Taxonomy (NCBI): domain Eukaryota; kingdom Metazoa; phylum Chordata; class Amphibia; order Caudata; family Salamandridae; genus Calotriton; species Calotriton arnoldi. The sequence continues at coordinate 524,615 of CAWUFW010006398.1, read as the reverse complement.
GGCACCGATCGGTCCATTGCGGTACAACGCGTACAGGGGTACAACGCATACCCGCACACATTGAATGCAATGGGCCGGCCGGGGGCACCGATCGGTCCATTGCTGATCAACGCGTACAGGGGTACAACGCGTACCCGCACACATTGAATGCAATGGGCCGGCCGGGGGCACCGTTCGGTCCATTGCTGTTCAACGCATCCCTGTACAAGTGACTGGCATATGTCACCATGCCTGTCTCAGATGGACATATGCCAGCCACAGATAGCTCCCAGGGAGTGAGGGGCACACCTACAACACGACAGCCTGTCCAAACTGTATGATAAGGCATGTAAGGCTGCATTTCCTATTGTGTGTATGTTGGTGTACATGTTGTCCTGTGGGTGTCACCTGGGGGCAGCCACCCCCAGGCTGTGCACGTGTTCATGGGGACAGGATCCTGGGTGTTACGTGTACATGACCACTGTGATGTGCAACTGTTCATATCTGTGCATGTGCCATGGTCACATTTCACGGTGGTGTATGTGTATGTCATGTCACATACCCCGTGAGTCCCATGTGGGACGGTATGTTTGAGCCAGGGTGTCCCAGTGGCACAATAGTGATGGTCCTCCACAGTCTGTGTGCATGTAGTGTTTACAATGTCTCTGATTTCATGTGCACAATGGGAGACAGTCTCCACATCCATGTTGTGTGTGCATGGACTTTGATGTTGTGCGTGTGTGTGTCACAGACGTCCATGTCTGTCCTGCAGTGGCAAGTGGGACCACTACCTGTGGGGGTCATAGTTGTTTTGCTGTGGTGTATACATGATACTCCATGTAATGCCAGTGTCCATGTGGCAATACAGGGTCCCTGGGAATGTACCTGTCGTTGAGCTGTAATGCCTGGGGCACATCTGTCGTCACATGTCACTGTGGGGGGTGATTGTGACATGGCAGCAGGAGATGGGAACTGTGACACGGCCTCATGATATCCAATGGGCCAACCTGGGACTTATTGATGCCACTTGTTGAACCATGATGACAGATGTTGGCCATGTATGTACCATACATGTCCTTACGGAACTGCACACTTCATGTAGTTGTGCCTCATAATGATGTATGTTGGGATATTGAGTGTGTTCAATGCCGCATATGTGGGCTGACTGACAATCTTGCTTTCTTCTCCTCTGCACTGCAGGGCTCCTGCTGTCCATCGACCATTCCCAGACCTGGCAACGATGGTGGAACGGGACAGCATCTGACGGTACCGCTTCACCAGGCAGCTGATTGAGGATTTGGCAGTGCAGTTGGCCCCACATTTGCAGCCTGGCCGGCCGTATCCTACAGCGCTGACCCCCCAAGGTGAAGGTGATGGCAGCCCTACACTTCTTTGCCACCGGTACCTTCCAACATACTGTGGCGACTGCTGGTGGGATGTCACAGACCATGTTGAGCCGTGTGCTCCGCGATGTTTTGGTGGCAATGTTGCTATTCCTGAACCGGTACATCTATTTCCCTAGACTGCAACGACTCACTGACGTGAAGAGTGACTTCTATGCCCTGGGGAGGATGCCGCATGTCATTGGCTCCATTGATGGGACACATGTGGCTTTGGTACCACCACAGGCCCAGGAGCAGGCCTACAGGAACCGCAAGCACTACCACTCGGTCAATGCACTGGTGGTGTGTCTTGCAGATATGACCATCACACACGTGTGTGCTCGTTTCCCTGGTTCAGCACACGATGCCTTTGTGATGAGGAGTAGTCGCATCCCCAGGATGATGGCACAGATGCAAAACCAGCGTGCCTGGCTTGTCGGTGTGTACTGACTTTGTGCCATTGTGTGTGATCTGATCTGTAGTATTCCGCCCACTTTTCCAAGTCAGCTAATGTGCACTTGTCTGTCCGTAGGTGACTCGGGATACCCCAACATGCCGTGGTTGCTGACACCCCTCAGGAACCCTGTGACACCAGCCCAGATGCGCTACAATGAGGCACATGGTCGGACCAGGAGAGTGATTGAGCGGACATTTGGTCTCCTGAAGAGCCGCTTCCGCTGCCTGGACAAGACCGGAGGGTCCCTCCCATATGCCCCTGCGAAAGTGTGCAAGATTATCATCGTCTGCTGCATGCTCCACAACCTGGCAGTGCGGAAGGAGTTGCCTCTCATCCAGGATGACAATGACCAACATCCGCCACCTGTGGAGGATCCTGGCCTGGACCACGATGCCAGTGATGATGATGATGATGAGGGTGATGTCCGCACACAGCTCATCACCAACTTCTTTAGCTGAATGTGAGTATCCTGAGGTGTCATGTCAATGATGTGAGTTGGCATGATATGTGTAGGTGGTGCTCTGGTGCTGTTGGAGTGTGTCCATGGGCTACTTGACTGGATGTGTGTAGCGATGTGTGCTTACAGGTGGTCTGTACTCCCCAACAGTGTTGACATGCTAACTTGGTTCTGGGTGGGTATCTTGTAACATGTATTGTGCATGAGTTTTGCTGTTCTGTCCTGTTCTCCATTTCTTTTGACTGTGTGTCATTTCTGTCCTTCACAGGGTACTTTCAGATTCGTTTGGTCAACTGTGTCCACCGACGACGTGATTGTACTTCCAGGGTGGTAGCTGTGGTGTCCCTACAGGTGATGTGCGCCACACCCATGGACTTCCTTCCTTCTACAGTTGTTGACTGTGTGCCCGCTGCCAGGTGGGATTACCTTGCATCTGTAGTGGTTACGACATGTTGCAACTGTGTAATAAACCTGTGCTTCACTTTGTGATGTGCGTTGTCTGTGGTCACACATTTGACTGCCATTTGCTTACTGCACCTGTGGGCTACTTGACTACAACTGGGAATAGGTGTGGTGTCTGTGCATTGCACCGTCTTCCCTGGCAACATCAGTGTAGGCAATGAGTCAGATGGCCTAGGTGTGTATGTGTTGTGTAGCCCTGGTGGTGTGTCTCCCTCATATGTGTCACGTTGCCTTTACTCACATGCCTGTGTTGTACTTGCTGTTGCAGTTCGCATACACAGTGTAATTTTGCAGTTCATCATCCCCATAACAGCACCCACGTTGGAATCACAACAGAGGCAAGTATGGTGTATTAGTGTGTTTATTGTGATACATTTGTGTGAATAGTGCATAGGATGGGTAGTGCTGTACATATATCTTGCAATCAGAAGTTCCTAGGTGAATTGAAAGTCCTGGTAGACAAAATCCCCAGTATCGGGGCCACAGTTGTCTGAGACATTGGTCCAACTTGTACTCCCCATGCAATGTGTGGGAGTTGTGTTGCCGTCAACAGGGTGAACAGTCTGTGCACAAAGGTGAACATCCAGAACAGGTTCAGGCTTCCTGGGAGTTGCGCTTGGCCATCGGCCTCTCACTTGCCCCTCCTCGGACGACCCCTCTTCTTTGGGGGGCCCCTCAAGTACAGGCTGCTGCGGTGCAGGGGACTCTCCGCCAGAGTCATCCTCCCTCCCTGTGGCAGTTGCAGTTTGTTCAGCACCAGATGTTGTTGGCACACAGGGAGGTGTGGACTGGTTGCTGTTCATCTGGCGGAGGCATTGTAAAATGTCCCTGTGCACCGCCGTCATCTCATGCAGTGCGTCCCACTTGGACTCCACGCGGGACATATGTGAGTCCAAGCGGGCATGATGGTCAGCCTGCTGCTGTTTCATGTCTCTGAGGAGCCCCACTACCTGGCTGAGATCTCCGGTGCTGGACTGGTACGCATCAGCTATGCGTACCAGTTGTGGGTCATCATGCACACCAGCAACCTCTGCAAGCAGCGACCTCTGTCTCCCACCCCTCCCACCACCCCTGCCGACATGTGCAGTGCGTGCAGTGGCACGCACAGATGACCCTGGTCCACCTTGGGGGTTGGTGGTGGTGGTGGTGTCCATGGCCCCACGTTGGTCCAGGGTCCCTGTGCTGGTGTTGCTCCTTGTTCTGTCCATGTCGGCAGGGATGGTATTTGTGGTGACAGTCATTGGAGGGGTGGGTGCAGGGGGTGCAGCTGGTGGTCCTGCTGGTGCTGCAGCTGGTGGTCCTGCTGGTGCTGCATGTAGACTTGCACCGGATGTGCCAGGTTGGTCTTCTTCGTCCGAGGAGGGCAGAGGCTGTACTACACCAGTGAGCTCCGCATCCTCTTGAGCCTGGGACTGGGACTCCTCAGCGTCTGCTGCTGTGTCCCCATCATCACCTGTTTTTGGGAGACACACACAATGTATGTTATGTTTCTGCAGGCATTAATGGTTGACACACCTGACAGTTGTGACTGTGCCTCTGGGTGCGGGCCTGTACATTGCATTGTCCTAAGTCGTCACAGTCAGGGATTGATATTGGTGTGGCACATTGTCCTGCATTATTTGGGCATTTCTATGTATTTGTTGGGGTGTGAACATGGTCTGCATTGGTTGTATTTGGTTGACAGCCGGCCCTCCTTCCCACCCAGCCAGTCAGTTATCCCACAATGGACTGTGCTTGCATTGCAGGGAGTGGATGTTGTCTCTCAGGATGTCAGTCAGTGGTGTCCTGCTGTTTGTTGGTGCACAGTTCCCAGCAGGGCCTTGTGCTCCCCACAGCAGTAGCCAGTGTCAGCCATCTTGTGAGTCCTTCTCCACTCCCTGTGATGTGAGCATGGTTCAGGGTGGTGTTGATGGGACAGTTGTGGGGGTGAGCTATGTCTGTGACTGTGACTCCCATCATGCTATTGCCTCCACCCCACTTCCCAGCATTCCCATACTTACTTGCTTTTGTGGGGAGTTCAGTGTGTGTGGGTGTGAGGGCAATGGCAAGATGGCTGACAGTGGTGTCCTGCTGTTGGTTGGTGTGCAGTTCCCAGCATGCCCTTGTGCTCCCCACAGCAGTAGCCAGTGTCAGCCATCTTGTGTGTCCTTATCCACTCCCTGTGATGTGAGCATGGTTCAGGGTGGTGTTGATGGGCCAGTTGTGAGGCTGAGCAATATCTGTGACTACTACTCCCATCATGCTATTGCCTCCACCCCGCTTCCCAGCATGCCCATGCTTCCTTCCTTTGACTCTGCTTCCCTGTGGGGTGGGCTGCCTGTGCTGACAGGATGGCTGGGAGTGTTGTCCTGGCAGTTGTTTGGCTAAAAGTCCCAAGAGTGTCCCTGTGCTTCACACAACATAACCCAGGGTGGTGGTTCTTTGTGGGATCTTGAGTTAGGATGTGAGGCATTGCATTCTCCCAGGTGGGTTCTGTGGAGTTTGTGTTAAGGGGTGTGTGAGGGGAGGTGCTTGTGACTATGGTCAGTGCTGCAAGTCCTCCTTCCCACCCAGCCAGCCAGATATCCCACCATGGAACGTGCTTCCATTGCAGGGAGTGGAAGTTGTCTCTCAGGATGTCAGTCAGTGGTGTCCTGCTGTTTGTTGGTGCACAGTTCCCAGCAGGGCCTTGTGCTCCCCACAGCAGTAGCCAGTGTCAGCCATCTTGTGAGTCCTTCTCCACTCCCTGTGATGTGAGCATGGTTCAGGGTGGTGTTGATGGGACAGTTGTGGGGGTGAGCTATGTCTGTGACTGTGACTCCCATCATGCTATTGCCTCCACCCCACTTCCCAGCATTCCCATACTTACTTGCTTTTGTGGGGAGTTCAGTGTGTGTGGGTGTGAGGGCAATGGCAAGATGGCTGACAGTGGTGTCCTGCTGTTGGTTGGTGTGCAGTTCCCAGCATGCCCTTTTGCTCCCCACAGCAGTAGCCAGTGTCAGCCATCTTGTGTGTCCTTATCCACTCCCTGTGATGTGAGCATGGTTCAGGGTGGTGTTGATGGGCCAGTTGTGAGGCTGAGCAATATCTGTGACTACTACTCCCATCATGCTATTGCCTCCACCCCCTTCCCAGCATGCCCATGCTTCCTTCCTTTTGACTCTGCTTCCCTGTGGGGTGGGCTGCCTGTGCTGACAGGATGGCTGGGAGTGTTGTCCTGGCAGTTGTTTGGCTAAAAGTCCCAAGAGTGTCCCTGTGCTTCACACAACATAACCCAGGGTGGTGGTTCTTTGTGGGATCTTGAGTTAGGATGTGAGGCATTGCATTCTCCCAGGTGGGTTCTGTGGAGTTTGTGTTGAGGGGGTGTGAGGGGAGGTGCTTGTGACTATGGTCAGTGCTGCAAGTCCTCCTTCCCACCCAGCCAGCCAGATATCCCACCATGGAACGTGCTTCCATTGCAGGGAGTGGAAGTTGTCTCTCAGGATGTCAGTCAGTGGTGTCCTGCTGTTTGTTGGTGCACAGTTCCCAGCAGGGCCTTGTGCTCCCCACAGCAGTAGCCAGTGTCAGCCATCTTGTGAGTCCTTCTCCACTCCCTGTGATGTGAGCATGGTTCAGGGTGGTGTTGATGGGACAGTTGTGGGGGTGAGCTATGTCTGTGACTGTGACTCCCATCATGCTATTGCCTCCACCCCACTTCCCAGCATTCCCATACTTATTTGCTTTTGTGGGGAGTTCAGTGTGTGTGGGTGTGAGGGCAATGGCAAGATGGCTGACAGTGGTGTCCTGCTGTTGGTTGGTGTGCAGTTCCCAGCATGCCCTTGTGCTCCCCACGACACAGCAACAGTGTCAGACATTTTTGATGGGCCTTTCCACTCTCTGTGGGATGTGCATGCGTGAGTGTGAGCTTGCTGGGCCATGTGGTGGGGGATGTAGAGCTGTGACTACGACTCCCATCATGCTATTGCCTCCACCCCCCTTCCCAGCATGCCCATCCTTCCTTCCTATTGACTCTGCTTCCCTGTGGGGTGGGCTGCCTGTGCTGACAGGATGGCTGGGAGTGTTGTCCTGGCAGTTGTTTGGCTGAAAGTCCCAAGAGTGTCCCTGTGCTTCACACGACATAACCCAGGGTGGAGGTTCTTTGTGGGATCTTGAGTTAGGATGTGTGGCATTGCATTCTCCCAGGTGGGTTATGTGGAGTATGTGTTGAGGGTGTGTGTGAGGGGAGGTGCTTGTGACTATGGTCAGTGGTGCGAGTCCTCCTTCCCACCCAGCCAGCCAGATATCCCACCATGGAACGTGCTTCCATTGCAGGGAGTGGAAGTTGTCTCTCAGGATGTCAGTCAGTGGTGTCCTGCTGTTGGTTGTTGCACAGTTGCCAGCAGGGCCTTGTGCTCCCCACAGCAGTAGCCAGTGTCAGCCATCTTGTGAGTCCTTTTCCACTCCCTGTGATGTGCGCATGGTTCATGGTGGTGTTGATGGGACAGTTGTGGGGGGCAATATGTGTGACTACGACTCCCATGATGCTATTGGCTACACTGACTTGCCCAGCATACACAGAATTCCTTTCTTTCAGTGGTCTTCACTGTGTGTTGGTGTTGTAGTGGTGGCTACATGTCTGGATGTGTTTGTTAGTTCTATTTGTGCCACTGCCTAGCTGTAGTTGTAGTTGTGTTTGTACATGTGATGGCACGGTTAAATGTAACTTTGAGATGGCATGTGTTGTGTTTATCTGACTGACATACACATTTTGGGATGATTCTGTTCTGGTTGCTGTGTAATTGCTATGAGTGCATGGTTTGACTCTCCCCTTGACAGTGATGTGTGTGTGTATTGTGGCAGAATATTGTGTACATTTGTTGTGTACTCACCAGGCTCTGGGATGTTCTCTAGTCCATATACGCTCACTGGCGGAAGGATGGCCCGCACCTTCTCCTCCCAGGGCCTGAGGTATACTGGCTTGGCAGGAGGGCCACTGCCGGTGTATTGGTTCAGGAGGTAGTCTTTCTTGAGCAGCTCCCGGACCCTCCTGCGCACGTCATACCACCTGTTCTGGATGTCGGTCTTTGTGCGCAGACATGGTGATTGTGCGTTCACCCTGTTGATGATCCTCTCACACATCTTGGTTTTCTGGGAGATGGGGGTCTGTTGGACCAGTGTGCCAAACAGCTGTGGCTCTACCCTGAGGATCTCGTCTACCATGACTTCCAATTCACAATCTAGGAACTTGTGATTCTTCTTGGGGGGCATGGTGATGGTGAGTGATGTGTGTGTTGGTGTGCAGGTGAGGGTGTGTGGGTGTGTGTTTTGCTGGGTGTATGTGAGGTAGGTATTTGTTGGTGTGCTGATGGTGTGTGGCTTGTGTGAGGGATGAGCTGTGGGTGTGTGGTTGCTGTCTGCTGGGTGCTGGCAGTAGAATGGCATTTGCAAAGGATCATGGTTGGGATTTGTGTCCTTTATATGGGTGGAGTTGTGGGTGTGTCTTTGTTCTCTGTCCCCACCCCCCCAGTATTTATTGGCTTTGTAATTGCTTGTTTGGCCTTTTTTGTGTAATTTTTCCTTTGTACTGTCTGTGCATGTTGGAAACGTTCTTGTGACCGAGTCGGACCCTGCATTTGTCTCGTACGGTCTTCTCCGTTTCGTTCACGCTGTGTTTGTGCAGTTTTCTATGCTGCGTACGCGTCGGTTGCGGTGTTTTGTGTTACTTCGGCTCGGTTTTGTATGCGTGTCGGTCGTACGGCTTGCCCTCCGTACGACTCGGTCGTGGTTTTCGCGCCTTGCATCGTACTTTGCGGTTTGGAGTTCGCGTGTACGTTTCGGTTGGATTTGTTCCGGGTGCGTGTCGGTCGGTTCGATTCGCGTGTTTTTCCGGCCGGATTGCTGTTTTCCGTGCGGCTCGGTCGTTCGGCTTGGGTTTGGTACGTGTCGGTCGGATTTTGCACGCCTTGCATCGTACTTGGCGTGTCGGGCGCCACAGGTACGTGTCGGTCGGAATAAATTCCGGCTCCGAGTCGGTCGGTGCTTTTTCCGGCCCGAATCGGAATCGACCCCTAAATGTTGTGGAACATAAAATATATTTAAATGATTGCCAAGCAAGGAGTGTGGCCACGACAATTCCTCAACGTACCAACACCAGTGGACAACCTGTTAAGGATCCTAGGGTACCCACAAGGCACTCATACTGTGTTCTCTTGGTATGCTGATAACATCTCATGCTTCCCTATTAATTACTCCATATATGACCCTGTATGCTTGTAGGTCTGGTATGCTATGAAGGACTCCCGATGCAATGATTTCAAATGGATCAGTGATTTGAAAACTTATCCCAAAGGGGCAATCTTGATATCTGTCAACAAATATTGTGGATGGTTAACATTTTCTACAGGCTGGTCAGTTTCCATATTAATGCTTGCTTAGTTTTGATTTGTGAAGTGTATACTCAGGTCATTTTTTTCGGTTTGGGCGCAGAAGTAACCCAAGATGATCGGCAATCAAGATGTTTGTGCCACAAGTTTTACCTGCACTACAACTGGTGACTATAGACGTTAATAAAATTCATTCACTTCTGATGTAACTTTTGAATCCATGGCAAGTAGGCCTGGATTTAATATAGCTTGATTCACCTCAGCTCTGACAGAAAGTGTCCTTGAAATGGGAGTGTTTTGAAAGGTAATAGCAGAAGTCTTTTGGAAGGCTTCGGAAAAATAAATTGTTGTTTTTTATTAAAATTGCCAAATGGGACATTTTCTTTGAAGAATGTCTTTAAAGCCTGGTGTTAATGAATGACAATCCATCACAAATGAGATTGTGTCACCTTTACTTCTTCTACTCTTGATGCTCCAATAAGTACTTCGCTGGGTAAAGGCAGTCTGTGCTATGCAAAGGATAAAATGGCACCTGTTATAGTCTTGTGAGCGGAGATGTTGTTGAATGAACGTTTCCTCGTTGTAATATTCCAAGCGCTAGGCTGCAGATGCGGGGGTTTCACGTGATGTACGTGGAATTTTGTCCACTTTAAATACAGATGAAAATCTCTCGCCTGCTCTCGAGATTTGGTAGGAGTTTATTTTCAAGAAAACAGAGGTGCACACCCAAGAAAGGGAAATACAAATGTGTTTTGAATTGTTAATGTAATTGCCTAAGATGAGGCCAGCTGAGCTCCTATCAAAAAGGCTGGGCTTGCAGATGGCGTTTCCAATTGAAAGTGAATTTGTTGAATGAAAGAAGAGTCTAGCCAAATATGTAAGAACTTGGAAGAACTTCTTTTACTTAATTATTTATTAGGAGCTTCAGTCAATGTCATACTATCATCATTTGTTATGTCATTGTTTCGGAATATACCATAAAAGTTAACCAGGAGAGTGTTACCTCTGTAGTTATAGGTTGGGTTTACATTTTTAAGTAGTTTGAAGGTAGTGACTGGTATCGTTAGTTTTCGACCTGGTTCTTTTTGCAGGATAACCCCCAGAGTTTTGCGTCCTGTTGCCGAACCTGTGTTTTTCGCCATTAGGACTCTGTGCATCTTACCACTGCTAACCAGTGTTAAAGTGCTTGCATTCTCTCCCTAAACATGGTAAAATTGGCATGCACCTAATTGGCACATTTAATTTACTAGTAAGTCCCTAGTAAATGGTACTACATGTACCAAGGACCTGTAAATTAAATGCTACTGCAGTACTCAATGTACCACTCACTGAATTACCCTTGTAAAACATGTGAAAGGCCTGCCACTGCAGCCTGTAGTTGGATTTGATGTTACAATCCTGAAAATGCCACTTACAGAAAGTTGGCATTTTCTTGTCCTAACTATTTGTGCTTTCTACAAATGTCCTGGGTGACATGACAGTAAATGGCTATGCTGTTGGAGTTTGTGAATTGCTTCTAGACAGTAGCACAAAGAGGGCTGGGGTGTGGACAGGATGGGCCATCCTGGCAGGATGAATGGGAGGGGCTGTGGTTGTAGACGCAGACATAACGCAGGCAGACAAGTTGACAGTGCTGATGCGGCGAGGTGCGGGGAAGCAGCAGGCAGAGCGGGTGGACAGCGTTCGTGCTATCGGACTTCAGACCTCCGTGTGGATGCCGAGGGACCAGGGCTTAGAACTGGCTATTCGGGGTTGAAACTCACCCCAACGCAGGTCTTTCCTGTGCGGCCCGTAGGTCTGTCAACAACTTCATGACCGTTACCATCGGCTTCCTGACCTTACCTAATATTGACTGCACTGGGCCCTCGAGCTGTTCGCTCTGAGCCTTGGTGAAGATGAGTGGATGTGTGAGGACATGACATAAGTGTGGGGATTAGATATTAGGCCTGAGTCCTCCAGTAGGGAGGCCACGCCAGGGGCAGAGCTCGAAGGCAGTGGAGGCAGCTGCACTAGGTCACGGTGCGACTTGTTGCCCTGCGCCCCCCCTCCGTCCCACTCCCTCTTTCTCTCCTCTACCTAGCAGCTCGCAATAAAGGAGCATAAAGGAAGGAAGAGCATGGTCAGCATTCTCCGAAGTATTTCCTGCTTCATTATTATTATCTTGGGAAGCCTATCTCTAAAGATTTGAACTGTCTAGTGACTGTTCCCTTTATATGGAATTTGAAAGGCGCTGGTCATAAGCCTCCAGTTTTGTGGCCACCCCGTCTATTGCTTTGTTGCTGCTGATCTCAGTATTTTTGAAGACCTCCATTGGGGTCTATGCTCGGTATATCCTTGAGCGGCGTAACACATAGGGGATTGTGCTCCACCTTTATGTGATGTTAACCCCAAAAAGTGCCTAGTATTTATGACTAATCTCCAGTCACTAAATGTTGCAAGGCTTGGTATATCCTTAAGTGCTGCGACATACAGGGGATTATGCTCCATCTTTATGTGATATTAACCCCGAAAAAGTGCCTAATATTTATTACTGATCTCCAGTCCCTAAATTCTGCAGGTACCTTCATTACTCAGGGGCGTTGAGGTTTGTGGTGTGCCCCTGAGAACAGAGGCAGCAGTAAGCAGAAGCAGCTTGAATAGGACTGTATAGGGCTCTCTCCTGTTCATATAACGACTGAGGACTTAAGCCCTAAAGCAATCTTGGTAGTCACTTATCTTCTTAAGCATCAAAAGTGGGTCTGCAATATTGGCATTTGTGGTATTGGAGGAGCATAAGTATAATGATGGCAAGGAAACTGAGATCTGGATGCCTGTTAATGGGGAGGACATGCACAAAAACTAAATCTAATCCGCTGCGAAATAGAGCTCTTTGAGTCATTGCACTGAAAGGCAAGAATCAAATCTTCTCTCTGTGGGAAAAAGTGGAAATTACCCAAGAAGAACTGAAGGACAGTATGAACCCCGCTCTGGGGCAAAACAAGACTACTTCGTGTGAAAGTTTGTGTTTTGTGCGTTAAGCTCAGTTGTGGTTGTTCCAACAGCAATGCCCCGTGAGGAGGACAAGTTAACAGCAACGTACCACACGGGGCCATCTCAAAGAGAAGTATTTTGTTCACTAAGTGCTGATTTTGCTCTCTATCCTAAGCACACCTCTTCTTTATGCCTGGTCCTAAATATGCCAATAATAGATCCCTGTGTAGAAGGAAAGTCAACAACATTACCTCCTGAGGATCCCTCTCAAAGAGAAGCATCAGGCATATTGAATGAGGATTTTACGCTCCTGGACATAGATTTAGATCTGTACAGGAAGTATAGGTCAAAAGAAAAGGATCACAAATTGCAGTCCTTGGACTCATCTCCTATGACATTACCTACTGGTCGCAACTTTTCAGCAGTACGTCTTCAAACCACTCTTCTTTACTATCTCAACTGGATCACTGGCAGAATATCGACAACAAAAATGTCGAGGTACAAAAATATCGGGACAAAAATATCGTTGTCCAGAATATCGAAGTCCTATCTACATCATGGTAAGTACAAAAAAATTGGGAAAAAAAATATCGTCAAAAATATCGTTGTCAAAAATATCGTTTTTTTAAATGCTTAAAAAATAATGTAAAATAAAGTAAATAATACATATAATTAAAAAAACATAGTTAGAATTATTAGAAAATGTTTAAAATAATAAATAATAAACATAATGTTAAAAATAATTAAACATACATATATATAAAATATAATATATAAATGTACTTAATAATATTTATAAATAATTATTATAATAAATTATAAAATGTTAGAAACATACTAAAAATTATAAATACATATATATATATACATATACCAGTAAAATAAAAATAAAAATAAAATATATATATAATAATTAAAAAATAATAATATTATAATCTTTTACAATTACATTTGACACTACATTAACAGCAACAGTAGGGGAAATGTTGGATAGCAGAGGGGATACAATTACTATTCCCACTCCAGGCAGTGCAACAGTAGGGAAAGTGTTGGATAGCGGAGGGGAATAATTTACTATTCCCACTCCAGGGAGTGCAACAGTAAGAAAAGTGTTGGATAGCTGAGGGGAATAATTTACTATTCCCACCCCAGCAAGTACAACAGTAGGGAAAGTGTTGGATAGCGTAGGGGAATAATGTACTATTCCCACTTAAGGGAGTGCAACATTAAGGAAAGTGTTGGATAGCGTAGGGGTAAATATTACTATTCCCACTCCAGAGATAGCAACAGTAGGGAAAGTGTTGGATAGTATAGGGGTAAAAATTACTATTCCCACTCCAGAGAGTGCAACAGTAGGGAAAGTGTTGGATAGCGGAGTGGATAAAATTACTATTCCCACTCCAGCGAGTGCAACAGTAGGGAAAGTGTTGGATAGCAGAGGGGAATAATTTACTATTCCCACTCCAGCAAGTACAACAGTAGGGAAAGTGTTGGATAGCGGAGGGGAATAATTTACTATTCCCTCTCCAGCAGGTAGAACTGTAGGGAAAGTGTTGGATAGCGGAGTGGAATAATTTACTATTCCCACTCCAAAGAGTGCAACAGTAGGGAAAGTGTTGGATAGCGGAGGGGTAACAATTACTATTCCCACGCCAGGGAGTGCAACAGTAGGGTAAGTTTTGGATAGAGGAGGGGAAAAATTTACTATTCCCACTCCAGATAGTGCAACAGTAGGGAAAGTGTTGGATAGCAGAGGGTATAAAATGTACTATTCCCACTCCAGAGAGTGCAACAGTAGGGAAAGTGTTGGATAGCGGAGGGGTAAAAATTACTATTCCCACTCCAGAGAGTGCAACAGTTGGGAAAGTGTTGGATAGCAGAGGGGAATAATTTACTGTTCCCACTCCAGCAAGTACAACAGTAGGGAAAGTGTTGGATAGCGGAGGGGAATAATTTACTATTCCCACTTCAGCAGGTAGAACTGTAGGGAAAGTGTTGGATAGCGGAGGGGATAAAATTACTATTCCCACTCCAGCAAGTGCAACAGTAGGGAAAGTGTTGGATAGCGTAGGGGTAAAAATTACTATTCCCACTCCAGCAATAGCAACAGTAGGGAAAGTGTTGGATAGCGGAGAGGAATAATTTACTATTCCCACTCCAGCAAATGCAACAGTAGGGAAAGTGTTGGATTGCATAGGTGAATAATTTACTATTCCCATTAATTTTTTTTAACTCCCACCATATTCCCCTATAAATGACACCACCAATATTGTAAAACATAACACTATTAACATAATTAATTAATAATTAATTAATAATTAATTAATTAATTAATTAAAATTAACAAGCAATTTAAAAGCAATCAATAATACATTAATTCACACTATTAACACTATAAAACAACTTAAAATAAATATTATAATAAAAAATTTAATAAAAAATATTATAATTAAATTACTTCCCAGCCTACTCCCCTATCAACCCACAACACACTCTTAAAAAAGTAACACAAATAACATTATTAATAATGAATAAATAATTATTAATAACCAATGAATAAATAATTAACAATAAATTATTTATCACAATTAACAGTATAAAATTTTAAATACATAAATATCAAATAATTAAAAATATAAATCAATTAATAATTATTAAATTACTTCCCACCCTACTCCCCAATAAACCCACAACCCGTTCCTAAAAAAATAACGCAATTAAGATATTTACCAATGAATTATTAATAATTAACAAGCAATTAATAACTAATTAATAATAAATTAATTACCATAATATAAAATATGAAATACATAGGGGGTCATTACGATGGCGGGCGGAAGCACAACCGCCGTGCTGGCGGATGCAAAAACCACCAGTTACCGCCGGCACGCAGCAGTCCACACGCCCGCCCTATTACGATGCGAAAAGTCGGCCAAACACCGCCGGCAAGCCAGCGACACCGTCCGCCATCAAAGTGCGTCCGTACACGTAGCGGCGCAGCACAATTGACACACACCGTCCGACGAAATCACGTCCCGCCCGGCGTACAAATTACGATGCCGCAAACAAACGGCTCCCACGGCTAAGAGACACCGTACGACAAACCGAAGCGGTAACACGTACGCCGAGCACGGACACCGAAGAAGCGGCTCCCCGAGCATGAATCCAGCACTGCAGGCCCTCCCCATGCTCTTGCTGATGCACCACCAAGGACGCAACGTACCGCGGAGACGCAGGTAGGCACACACACAACAAGTGCACGCAAACAGCGCACACAGTGCAAGGGCGGAAAAAGCGGACAACCCCCCACCCCCCGTGTACACTACACATCCACCATTGCATCCACATATGACACACAGGCCAAATCGTAACATCTCGTAACACATGTGTACACACCACCTGGGACTAGGAACCAACGACCCCATCACGCCCCAAAGCGGCGATGACGCCGCCACACATGCGCACAACGCAGAGGCCAACCGCAGCGCCATGCATGCGTCGCACACAGATACAGGCACACAACCAAGCAGCACACACATCAGCCCCACCCCGAACGCACATGACACGTGACAGGCCTGCCACAGACATGTCCCCAACGCCCAATTCACGGACAACACCCAACGCCACACAACCGACGCACACATGTCAGTGAAGTCACGCAACAGCAGGACACACCCCAGTGTAACAAACATGGCGTAGCACACAGCGGCGGCAACACCAACTAGGAGAAGCAGGGCTCCTTCGGGAAGAGGAACGCCAGTACCACACTGAAACACCCATACCACCCTGCACATATGAACAAGACATATAAAACGGAACACCAAAGAGCCCGGGGACCGACAACAGGTGGCCCAAGAATAACATTCACACACAAGGCCCAACGCAGAGCGGAAAGGCAGCCTGCCGCCCACACAAGGGAGAGCAGACAGCACTGAATGACCTTCCATTCCAACTCCGAAACCACAGCCCTACGAAAGAAGCCGGTGAATACAGCCATTGTCCAAGAAAAGACCAACACAGGCATGCCGAGGAGACCGACCACAGGGCAGATAGCGCATATCACAGAAGAACACAACGGACGGGAAAGAAAAAAGAAAACACTCCCCCATGTCGGCCACATGCAAGTTAATTGGAAGGAGTCACACATCACTGACCTTGAACTGTCTGAGAAGCATGTGGGATGAGGGCCCGTGTCCTCCGCACAAGCCAACAGAACACAAGTCCTGTCTCCCTACGACTACACAGAGCTCACAGCAACCTCGGAGCGTGCACATTGCAGACTGCACACACAGCCGGAGCACGCCACCACAACGCACCGCTGCAAAATGGCAACCGCAACACACCTACCCAACTACGCCGGACAGGTCAAGCTGTACAAAACCAACCTGATACATATATTGGGATGCGAACTCCTGTCCCTGCTGAACGTCAGTTACCGACTGACTTACCGCATCACATTGTTCAGCTGCGTCATGCCCGTCTTCTACTGTCGGAGGTGTCCCTACCAGCATTCCGTGGAGATGTGCCTCTCCAACCCGGCATGTCTAAAGGCGGACCTGCTACCACTACTCCTCCCTCTGGACGCACACGACAGGGCCTGCTCTGCCTATGGGGGCATGGCGTATGTGGCCAACATCGCACCCGCACTGAAATGGGACCACTGTGCCTCCACACGACGGATCATCGAGAACAGCTACATCGAATGTCACCCAGCATGCCCCATCATGGTCCTCCAAGGGACAACTTACGAACAACACCTTGACAGCCACCATCCGCTACATTGGCTGGCAAACATGTACACCACCAATGACATGGAAGCCCTGCTGGACGGCATCGCATACCTGACAACCTGTAAATTCGTCGGACCACAACGCAGGTTCCCCGATTGACCTATGATGTCCAACCCCGCACCCATGCTTAGCTTCCGCACGGACTGGCCAGTCACCACCACAACAGCCATACCAAACGACCGGCAACTGTTACCACACCATCAACGACATCGCCATGACATCGGATATGACCGGGACATGCACACTGTTCCCCATCACATCCAGGAACACCGCATGCATCGTGGGAGGCAGTGGCATGGGGTCTGTGTATCGCACCCACATGGACGGAACTGCACGAACAACCAGGACACGACATGGATCCAGCGCCCATGGACACACACACCGCTCAGTGGACATGAATAGGTCGCCTGGAGTCTGTGGGTGCTGCACCCCTCCCACCCCCGCCCCGGGAATCCCATACCAGGACCTTTGCATGGACGACAAGTGCATACAACAACAACACGACCCCAGTGACTGTGACATGTCCAGTAACCACCACATTGCAACAACAAGTGGCACGCCGCTGCATGCACGCAAGCACATGCCCTGATGTCATCTCACATGCACGCGTGCATGAGGGACAACCGCAGCAAACCTGTCACATGGAACTGAGATGGACTGTGCCCATGATGCCAAGCGGTCTGGTAGGCTACATGTATACCGTCTGTGTCAAAGTCCGCAGCTCCGCAGCTATACGTAAATGTACATTAGCACAGCCTTGGCCAAGCAGATGTAACTCTGAAGCCCACATCCCACATGCAACAGCCAATCACATGTAACCCCACACCCTATCCCATTTGTAATCATGCTCAGTATATCCTCAACATGTATTCCGCTGCCAGTAGTGTCCACTATACTGCATCACAGAGGACAGAAGACTCAATATAATGTTTGAAACCAAAACTGTCTCCGCTGACTCATTTCACAAGTACGAATGAGAGAGGATGAGAGTATGTGAAGTACACGGCAGTCGTGACATGACCATGTAGTCCACTGGTATTGGATGTCAACGCAAATGAGTAGCACAACTGTGGAAGACACACATGTGTCGTGTGAAGTCGTATGGATGCAGTGCTCAGGTGGGTGGGTGTGACGGGTAGATGCGCACATGCCAAGTTGGAGCACGCCGTGTTGGGAGGGGTCATGAACAGTACACCACCGCTTCCCTGGGCATTGTGAGAGGACACCTGTCGGGGGGGGAGTGAACACGTGTGTGCACAGCAGACGGGCACACGAACAATGCGGTACCAGGCGCACACGTCAGCCCACCCTCCGTGGACAAGCTGGATCCTGTTGTGCGCATGCCATGCCCCTTGACAAGGCACACACAGCCCCAGTCGACCAGGTGTAACCCCAACATAGTCAATCCGCACAGGCGATACAGGGCACGGGATGGCAGTGGAGCATGGTGTGTGAGAGGTCTCCTCGCGCTCCTCCTGGTCATATCACGCAGGCAATAGAACCTCAACGTGTAGCATGGCACAAGTCAAATGGAAGTGTAGGGGGACGCACCACAGCACGAGCAGCACTGACGTCACGGGAGGTGGCTCGCACCATCCCATCCATTGCCCATCATACCAACCACGCCACATGCCATTGCGACTAAGTGCAAGCGCGTGCGCCACCACCCCCGAGCCCTCCCCAGAGAGGCCAAAGAGTGAATGTGTGGGCCATCAGCCACAGACGGACGCGGCATGGCCGCAAGGGCAGCCACAGCCACTGGGTGTCGCAGGTGGCGGATCCGGAAGGCGAAGACTGTGATGCATAGTCCATGCAGGCCGGGTCTCCATTTGGGGCACCACGCAGGTGGACGGCATCCCGCCACACATCATACCCTGAGACAGCCCACTCGTGCAACTGGACCCACACATACACTCCTTGCCCTCTCTGGTGCGAGCTTGGGGCTGCCTGTGCAAGCGCTAGCCTCGCAGGTGCACATGCATATTGGGGGAGCGAGGGGAGGACATGAGGGCTGGGGCGAAGATGACTGTATCACTGTCAGTTAGTACAAGGGATGACCCAGATGTGGAAAGGAAGAGACGTGTCCCGTGTGTACTGCAACTAGTCGCCAATCCAACTACCCCCATGTCCGGAATGTAAGCCCGCACCTAGGCCCGCCCATCCGCCACATCGAACATACCACCAGCACGACAACCTTCCCATTCGAAACACTGACTGGGGGTGGCGACCAGTGAACAATCATGTGTAGCCTACCCACGCGTACATGTGGGCCCTCCATGATCCATGTCACCTGCGGCAAAGTCATGACATGCGCAATGAGGGAAGTGAGGAGAGCTGTCCGCCCCACGCACAGAAGGTGCATCAGCTCCACAGACCCAGCAGCGAGTCCAGCAGGGGTCACATGTGCAGGGGCAGCTGTGCCTGGTGTGAAGGCACATGCATATAGACAGCACATCGACCAATGTGTAGTATGCCCACATCTACAGTCCATCATCATGCGGACATAGGAATTGAACACAGGGCAACACATCTTAGTTGGTGCACCTACCGTGACCAACAATGCGCAATCATCGACGTACCCGCCCTGTGCATGGCCCCCCACCCAACGGAGGCACATCCAGTGCCACCATCCCACACACACAAGCCTTCCACGGAACATGCTGTGTCCAATGGTCAGTACAGAGTCAGCGCCCATCTGGTGGATCCTGAACAGGAGACACATGCACACACATGCCAGTTCCCACTATGTACGTCTGCCACCTGGCACGTGCAATGTAACCTCTCACCTGTGACGTGTGACTGCAAGCACACAGCCGTCTTGGCATGGGGCTGTCAATGTGGACACCTGTCAATGTTTCGGGAGGTGTGATCCGTACAGTGCTGTACATAGGGTGCAGTGCTGACACCTACTACTGTCTCATATCCCCTCGTGCCACAGGTCCCGCTTGTTTTGGCCGCTCAGCCTGTGCCCACATCGTCGTCGTCGTGTGCCATACTCATCCAGCCTCGGAAGCAGTGCCATGCTCAGCAGACATTCATGTTGCCGTGGCGTTGCCGCTTGACGAATATGCAGTCAGTCCCCATCAGCACGCCCCGCAAGTCATTGGGGCCTAGATCCCCATGTGCATGCACATGGCAGTAGTTTGTATCACTAGCCATTGCCATTGGTGGGAGACCTGTGTAAGTGTATTGTGGCCGTGCCGTCCCTGCTTGACAGCTGGGCTGTGACTCATGTGCTTGCTCAGTCATGTCAGTGATGTGTATGCGGAATTGCTATGTGTCGTGTTGCTTTGACATGTGTCCACTGCCATTTTCCCTAGGCGGAGACCGAACATTGACCGCCCATACCAATTGCTGGCGGACATGGACGATACTGAGGTCATTAGGAAGTTTCGGCTGGACAGGCCAACCCTGCATCGACTGTGTGCCATGTTGGAACCCCATCTCCGTCCCCGCAGGGTGTATCCGACAGCAGTCACCCCCACGGCTAAGGTGATGGCCGCCATGCATTTCTTCGCCACTGGGTCATTCCAGCACACAGTGGGCAGTGGAGGAGGGATGTCCCAGCCCATGTTCAGCAAGGTGCTGAGGGATGTACTGGCAGCCATGATGCTGTACCGAAACAGGTACATCTGCTTCCCCAGGGCTCGTGAATTGGCGGCAGTGAAGGGTGCATTCTATGCCCTTGGCAGGATCCCACACGTCGTTGGAGCCATTGACTGCACACATGTTGGCCTTGTTCCACCACAGGCCACTGAGCACCTGTACCGCAACAGGAAGCACACGCACTCCCTGAATGTGCAAGTGGTGTGCCTTGCGGACATGGTGATAACCCACGTGTGTGCAAAGTTCCCAGGCTCGGCCCATGACGCACACGTCATGCGCAACAGCATCTTGCCACGACTGATGTCCAATCTGCAACAGGATCGTGGCTGTATTGTCGGTGAGTATGTGGAGTGGTGTAGCGTGCTGGCTGTGCGATGCTGTCCCCTGTCCAGTTGGATTAGCAACGGTTCTCTGTGTCCCTCACACCCAGGTGACTCTGCGTACCCGAATGGGGCATGGCTGCTCAGTCCATTGAGGAATCCTCGCACCCCAGCTGACGATCGCTACAATGAGGCACATGGGAGGACCAGACGTGTGGTCGAGCGTACCTTTGGCCTCCTCAAGTCCAGGTTCAGGTGCCTGGACCGCACCGGGGTGCGCTGGCGTACTCCCCACAGAAGGTGTGCCAGATAGTGGTGGCGTGCTGCATGCTGCACAATCTGGCCATTCGGAAGCAGATCCCCCTCATCGTGGATGACGGAGATCAACCAGGGCCCCAGCCCGCAGACCAGGACAGCTCGAGTGAGGAGGACAGCGGAGAGGAGGAAGCTGGTAATGTGCGGCAGCAGCTCATCGCCCGCTACTTCACTTGACGGTGAGTGTCCATGTACGACGGCTGATGTGGCTGTATCTGTGCAGGTGTGTGTGTGCTGTGTCAGGGTGGCCGTTTGTTCACTGCGTGCTGTGTGTCAACGCTCCATGGCCAGGGTAGTATGCCACTGTTGGTGGCTGTGGCATTGTGCCCTATTGCTCTGTGCGATGTGTGTACATTGCTTGTAGTTGTTGACATGTACTGTGTGATGGGTGTGTGACACACTCATTGAATGTGCTCCTGTTCTGTCTCCCACCCCTAGGTCCCTACAGGTCCTCCGGTTCCATTGCCATGCCACGCATCAGGTGCCTTTCCGCCCAAGGTGGCCGTTGTATTCCGTACAAATAAAACACAGGGCACAAACAGCAGTTTGTGTAAGAGGTGCATTTATTTCAAACTGTGACATGTGATTGTGTGCGAGGTGATGACAAAAGTGGTGCGTGCAGTGACAATGAGCTGTCGGTCACGGCTGCGTGATGCTCAGGGTGTACCCACTTGTTCCATGTCCATGGTCCAACAGACACATGCCATCCAGATGGCTGTGTGGAGTGGGATCGTAGTCCAAGTCAATGCAGTGGGTGGTCAAGGAAGGCTGGCTGGCTGGCTGCCTCACTTGCGTCTGGAGCGTGCGAAGTCCTCCCGGGAGATCTGTTTCCACTTCGGACGGCCCCTTCCACGTTTGCGAGGGGGTGCCTGCTTGCGACCTGCTGGTGGTTGAGGTGTGCTCACTGGCTGTGGACGCAGGGGAACTGGACACTGCTGCTCGACCCTGCGCCCCGGCAGGTGGTGGCGGTGGTGGAGCTGCTGTCCCTGGCTGTGACCTCACCACCAGCTGGCCCATGAGGTCCACGAGTTGGCCCATACGGGCGTCCATGGACCTCAGCACCCCCAGCACCTCCCGCGTGTCTGAAGCAGACCTGGCCCATTGTCCTTGGGCCTCTTCATAGGCCCCAAGGACTCTGGCCATTTGAGGCAGGGCATGGCTCCCAGGGGAGACTGGCGTTTCCCTGACCCTGCTCCTCCTACCAGTACTGCTGCCACCGGCCTGCCCACTAGCCACATTGCCCACCACGGTCCTCGCCCTGGCTCCCAGGGTGGATCCAGTCGGCCGGGCCACCACCTGCGCTGGGGCTGGTGCCAGCGAAGACGTGGTGGTGGTGGCGGCGGTGGTGGTCGGTGCGGCGATGGTGGCGGTTGCGGCAGTGGTAGTGGCCGCAATGACCGTGGGTGTGGCCGCAATGACCGTGGGTGTGGCCACAATGACCGTGTGTGTGGCCGCAATGACAGTGGCAGCAGGGGGCTGGGAATGTTCAGCAGCCCTGGATGATGGGTTGGTGGGTAGGAGGGGTCCTGGGAGCGGCTGGGCCCTGCCACACCAGATGGGCCTGCTTGGTGGTCCGTGTCCGAAGAGGAGGACAGATCCTCCACATCCGTGTGTCCTCGTTGGGGGCTTGTAGGCTGGCTGTGCTGGCTGCTGTCTCCATCCCCAGCATCCAGCAGTTCGTCACCTGTGGAGAGAATGAGATTTGTTATTGTGTTGCACCTGGCGAATTATGTATTTGTCGTCTGACATTAACAGTTCGTGCAATCTCGTACATGGGTTTCCCGGAGGCGTGTGTGTGGCTGTACCATTTGTAGTTGTGTGTGCTTGGCAATGGGACTGTGTGCTGTGCACATGTGGCATGGGACGGATTGGCCATGCCGATGGGTGTGTTGCTGTGCCCCTACTTATTGTGACTCTGGTGTATGCGGGCTCCTGGCCCATCCTGGGTCTGGTTTGTACTTTGCTTTTGGTGTTCAAATGGGACGCTTAGGAACGCATATGGCAACATGGGGGCCATGCCCCAGATTCGCATTTGGGATGGAATATGCTTTTGGGGTACATGCTGTGAGCCATGGGTGCCGAACGTGACATGTGTTGTGGCAGCATGACAGTGCATGGTCTGAGGTGTGTGCATGCCTGACATGGCCTGCATATTTGCTGTCTGTTGTGATTACTGGACATGGCATTGGACGCATCGTTATGAGTGAGTGATGGTTGTGTGCCAGCCAACGTATTGCAGTTGTCCCATCTCCTTGGTGTGCGTGCTGCCCTGTGCCATGTGCATCACTGCAGTGCTCGGGGGGTGTGGCCCATGTTGTGTGTTGTTGCTCACAGTGTGGCGTGCGCTTCATTGACTTCTGGCACATGGTTGGTCATGGGCATGTATCTTAGCGTGACTGCTGTATGTGTGGCAGCTGTGCGGATGACATGCCTTTCATGAGACTGGGGCTGACGGATGGGATGGATGGTATGTTGTATGTGCATGGTGTGTCTGTGTGTTTGATGGGTTCAGTGGTGTTCGTGTGCATTTATGTTGTTCCGCTCTGTTGCGTCTAGTGTTGTTTGTCTTACATAGGCGTAGTTGTGGGGTGTGTGGTTGACAGGCAGTAGGGGCTACATGGACAGGACTTCAATGGTGTTTCGGTTGTGTGTGATGGGTTGCACAGTGGCTGCCGTGTGGTACTATATTCAGTGTGGCTTGTGCATGCAGACGTGGCTCCTTGGGTGTTGCTGTGTCTGTGATGGGTCATGTGAGGTGTGAGTCTGTGGTTCATGTCCGTGTGCACATTGTTCACTTGTTCGTGACGGTGGGCGGTGCTGCGTGTTCGTCTGCTACGTGACATGTCCCATGTGTTGGTCGTGTTACGGTCCTCATGCCTCCAGTAATCCAGCCCTGTCCAGTTTCCCACCTGCAGGTTGTTCGGGCGTGCACTGTACTGGATGCCACATGGTTCTAAGCGGGGGTGCTCCATGTTGCAGGTCTGTGGGGGTGGGGGTGTTATGGGTCGTGGTGGTGGCTGGACACCCACTGACACCGATTGTTGTGGACCGTGATGTCTACCTTTCGGCTGTCGATGTGCACTGCGGTGGCTGACACGTGGCTGTGGGGTGTGGGGGATGCTCCTCCTTGCTGTGCTGTGGGACTAGGGGCCTGGTGTGTGTTGTACTTGGGCTGTCCACCCTCCCACCCACTGCACTTTGTGTTCCTGCCACTTACCTGTTACTTGTCGGTTAGTGCAGCTATGGCGGACACATGGGTGTGGTGGGTGCTCGTTGTGGCGCTTCTGGCAAACTTGGGGACCTGTTGGTGGTTACGTGGCTGGCTGAGTGTACACATGTCCCCACGTATCTTACAGTTGTTCGGTTTGGGCTGTGTGTGGTGGTGTCTGTTGCATGTGTGTGTGATGTGTTGTGTATTGTGTGCTGGACATGGGGGTGTTTGTCCCTGGGAGCTGTGGCATGGTGGTAGTGCATGTGAGTACATAGCGGTGTGCTGGTATACATTAGTTTGTACTTACCAGCCTCCACTCCCCTGGTAATCCGGCGAGGATCTCCGGATGTATAATGACTCGCACCTTCTCCTCCCACGCTTTGAAGGTCTTGAAGAGCACGGGATTCCCTCCGCCAGTGACGGCAGCCAGCTCTCTGTTCTTGCTCTCCTTCTTCTTGACCAGGCTCTTGACGTCATTCCACCGTTTGTTGATTTCAACTCTGTTCCTGGGCAGGGTCCCGACTGCATTGACCTGGTCTACGATCCGGTTCCACATTCTCTTTCTGGTGGCTAGTGGTGTGTGCTGGACCAGGTTCCCATAGATTTGTGGGTGCACCTTGATAATCTCGTCGACCATGACCGTCAGCTCCATGGGCGTGAACTTGGGCATTCTTTGTGGTGCCATGGTGTTTGTGGTGCTGGTGCGGTGTGTGTTGTGTAATGTGCAGGAGGTTTGTGGTGCCGGTGTTTGGTGGTGGTGGTGGTGGTGGTGGTTGTGATGTGTGCGTTTCTGTGGTGTGCTGCTGTCCTTGCTGTGTCACTGTGTCCTCTTCTCTCCTCTCTAGTTTGCAATGTTGCAAGGGGTTGTGGTCTGTGGGAGTGCTGCTTTTGTACTTACCTATGTGGGTGTGTCCTCATGGTCTGTTGTTTTCAGGTGTGTTGTGTCTGGGGTTCTGGCCTTTGTAGTTTTTGTTTGTCCAGGGGGGTGTTTTCGGGATGTGTACTGTGCTTGTGTATTTGTGCGTGCCTTGCTGTGTGGACTTGTTGGCCATGTTGTGTGCGATTGTTTTTGTCAGCGGATGGTTTCTGTGCAGGGACGTGGGCGCCATGGCTTCTGCCGTGTCGATTCTCATCGGCGTTGTTTGCGCTGGCGGGCGGTATATTTGTAGTTTTCCCTCGCTCATGGCGGTGCGATCGTAATCTCACGTGCGGTGTGTCGGCCGTGAGGGCGGGCGGTTTTGTGTTGTCGTGCGTGTTTCCGTCCGTGGCGGGCGGTTTGACTCCGACTCGGACGATGGCGGGCGGTATCTTGTGTGATTTTTCCGCCGATGGCGGTTTTCGGTTTGTGTCATCGTAATGGCGTGGTCGGTGTTCAGACGGTGTGTGCGGGCGGATTTTTGCCGCTTTCATTCCTGGCGGATTTTTTTACGCCGGGTATCGTAATGGGCCCCATAGATATTAATTAATTAAAAATATTAATTAATTCATTATAATTAAATTACTTCCCACCCTATTCCCCTATAAATCCACAACCTGCTCCTAAAAAAATTACACAATTAAGATATTTACCAAATAATTATTAATAATTAACAACCAATTAATAACTAATTAATAATTAATTAATTACCACAATTAACAATATTAAATATTAAATACATAAATATTAATTAGTCAAATTTATTTATTAATTAATTATAATTAAATTACTTCCCACCCTATTCCCCCTTAAACCCACAACACGCTACAGAACAAAAACGCAAAAATTAATTAAAATAAATTAATAACATAAAAATTATTAATAAATGTATTATAATTAAATTACTTCCCACCCTATTCCCTATAAACCCCCAACCCGCTAAAGAACTAAAACGCAAAATTTACTTAAAATTTGTTTATTAACTTCTCAAAATTTAACACAAACAAATGCAATACTTACACAAAAAAATAGAACACATACATATAAAATACACACTAAAATACATAACACTAAATAAAACAACGATATTTTTGCTAACGATATTACTTCGATATTTTTAAAAACGATATTACTTACCTTCAACTCGATATTCTTGACAACGATATTCTGACTGTCGATATTTTTGTAGTCCGAGATTTTGGACTCGATATTACTGCTACTCGATATTTCCAACTCGATATTATGTCTTTTCACCGTCTCAACTATCAGCGACACAAGATTTGGAAGTAATTGACAATTAGCTGTGTCACCTCCCGGACCAGGAGGTGAAGGTCTCAGCTTCACTATTTCATTTAGAGAGACTCTTATCTTCCATTTTAACTCTGCAGGAAAAATATGTAGGGGGTCGGACTCTGTCCATGGCACAGAGAAGGCAATATTGAAGGAACTGATCAATGGAAATAAAAAAAAAGGAGAGGTAACACAAAATGGCCTATATGGATCTGCCCAAATGGCCCAGACAGAGGTGATTTCAGCAGCAATTGTAAAGGGTGACCATAAAGAGACGCACACGCAAATTGATTTTGGTTCTCGAGCAGGAAAGCCACAATGTAAAGCCACTCTTAAAGAAGCTTTCATTGTTGAAAGTCCCATCCCCTCTATAACATACATTTTTTATACTGACCTGGTTAATCCTGAAGTTAGGAGGCCCACTGGGAACATTTTGCATACAGAACAGGAAGTGTTACCCATTTATAAATCTTTCTCCAGGCAAAATCCAAATGTGGGTGCTCCATATCTCCTCCAGTCTAAGCTTAAAGGTGAGATTAAAAAACGGAGAGGGAAGAAAAGACCCAATCACCAAATTACAAGAAGAGGGGTTGATGCAAAATCTCCAATTAGCCCTCCAATGGTGGGCCCGCCATGTGCAAACTCTAGCTCGTCGAATAAGAGGGATGCAGAGAAGACAGCGGCAGTGACCTCCGCTGGTCAGACTTTTACTACTCTGGTCATCTTTGAATCCAACGGCGATCCCGTTTGTGGATTCAAGCATGAAGAAGGGTCCCCCGGTAGTGCTTAATCCAGAAGACAAAAGTCTCCCATGGTGCAATATTGATGTCTGTACATTAGATTTTATTCCACTCTTTGACTCTTATTTAATCTCGAACCGGTCCTCTTTACTTGCTTGTTTTAATCCAAAGTAGTGATATTTATTTGTTTCTTTATTACACACTGGGATAGGAACAAAATCAAGGGTAACTTTCTATAAAAAAATTATTGTAAATACGATATTATAAAATTGTGAAAGTTTGCAACGCAGAGGTATTGATGTTCTCCCATTGTTTGAAGAGAGGGGAAGAAAATATGTAGGCCCGGATTCATGCCAGAGTAGTGAAAGGGTTGGGGGGTCATCCCATCTCTTCCCCTTTAATGGTGATCTGTTGGTAGACTCCCAGAGGTTGAAAGTCCACCTTGGAAAAAATGGAAGATGGGTGTCTTTCAGGGAACCCAAAAAAGTCTATGATCAATGTGTAAATGATGAAATACAAAGGTGGAATTGGTTGCCTGGTGTTTTAAATAGCGCATGTATGACCAGTTGTCCTCTGCTACCCTGTAATTAGCAATGAGCTAAAAGTCATCTCCTGGAATGCAGCAGGAATAAAGAATAGCAGATAGAAGTTGCAATTCTTAAGCTCACTAAAGGCGGATGTGATTTGCCTCCAGGAGACATGGTGTGAAGGGGAGTTTCAGTGTGAAGACTATTTAATTCTAGATTATAAAGCTAGGCCATCTAGGAGGGGATACGCAAAGGGGGGAGTAGCATTTCTCTTGTCCAATAAGTTCAAGTGGAAGTATGTTTGTCATAGAGATCCCTCCATTTTATTTATAGCAGTAACTCTGTTCCTTCCTGGTGGGGAGCTTGAGGCACTACTTCTTTCACTGGTAAACGTTTATGTTCCGCCCGATGCACCCTATGGCGCACTCTTGCATTATGTTTTTCCTCTGGATGCACCCTATGATGCACTCTTGTGTAATGTTTTTTTCCTCTATCAAGAAATCCTTGGATGGGGGTGTGGCCAGCAGCCGGAGAAGATGGCGGCACTCTAGCGCGGCTCCGGCCTCCTCCGTCGCTTTTCTCTAAATATCCAGCACTAATCCGCTCTTACTGGACACACACTTGAGTGCGGGGACATCTGGTGCGACATACCATTGCTCCAGGCGATCTTCAGCGACTGTCGGAGCAGCTGGATGCCCGTGGAGGTAGAGGCCTGTAAATTTAGAGAAGCCGCGGCGAGACGCAGACCCGGTCGCACCGCTGAGGTGCGCACAAAGGCATCGTGGCAAGGGGCGGCCACTGCTCGCCACCGCACCGGAGGAGTAAACAAGTCCCTGGGGCCAGCAGTGGGGCAGCGGAGTACTGGGATCGTCGTTCTCGGCCGGTAGAGGACCGGCGACTAATCCCAGCAGAACAAAGCCTGAGCCTTGCCGGATCGAGACGCCTACCAAAGGCTGATGAGGAGCGCGCTGGGTCCCCAGGGCGAGCGGCGATGCTCCGCGCCCATAGTTGAAGGCGAGGTGAGCCTGAGAGCACAGAAGATAAGGAATACGCTGGGCACACTGCTGGGAACACGGGTGACCTGCTCCACGTGCGGCCGGTGTGACCGCTGAACAATGCAAAAACACTGCAGCGCTATAACTTGCCTCCTAGTCACACCTCAGTTGGGCGAAGGCGCCACCTGACTGAAAGCAGCGCAGAAGACGGAGCCAGCCAGGATGGGGGACCAGTCTTGGAAACCGCTGAAGAGTACGCAGGGACCCCGGGGCAGGCGATGGTGACCCATGCCCCTAATTGAATGCGCTGCAGGGCCTAGAAGCTTGGGGAGAGGTGTGCGCTGGGGGCATAGTGGCAAGTACGAGCAGCCCGACTCACTTGCGGCCGGGGTGCCGCTCCAAATTTCAGGTATGCTGCAGCTCTAAAACCACCGCCAAACCACAGTTAAACTGCGTTAACCCATCATATCACAGCAAGCGGCACAGACACGCGCTGCAAGGGCGTGAAAGTCCATAAGAGGTAAGCCGACAGGCTGCGCGGGGGATCTCTTGGCAGGCAGCGGTAAGTATTCTGCAAGCACTCACTCTACGTCCTTATCTGCACCACTTTGGATGCAATAATGTCGGGCAATAGAGGAGGGTGTAGCTCCTATCAACCCAAGCTTGATAAATTCTCGTGGCAGAAGGTGCAAGACGGGGCGATGGTGCAGCCAGACCCAGAACATGAGACACTGCAGAAGCAGGCTGAACAGGACTCCCCCACGCTGCAGGATATAATGGCGGCCATCACCAGTGTGCGCTCCTCCTTAGATGGGCGCTTGGATTCAGTATCCACGGACATCTCCCAACTGCGGGCCAACTTGAGAAAAATGGACTCCCGGGTCAAAGAAGTGGAGGATGTAACCCCCGGTCTGTTCACGGACACAACAGCTTTGAAGAAACAAGTCTTGGATCTGCAAGCCACCAGTGAAATCTTGGCAGCGCAGCTGGATGACTACGAGGGCAGATCTAGGAGAGACAACGTTCGAACTTTGGAGGTGCCAGAGAGAGCTGAGGGATCAGCTGCAGATCTCTTTGTGGAAGACCTAGTCACGAAACACCTGCAGCCGCAGAATCTCTCCAACTACTTTTCTATAGAGCGGGCGCATCGTGTACCGGGAGGCAGACCCAAGCCGGGTGTGCTCCCCGGCCCATCCTGGCGCGAGTGTTCAACTACAGAGACCGGGACAATATTCTCTAAACTGCTCGTTGCGCACCGCCTCTCAAGTACGAAAATAGTACAATAACATTTTTTCATGACTTCACCATAAAGGTGCAGAGACAGAGGCGCAGTTTCTTGGATGTTAAAAAAGCCCTCAGACACAAGGAGTTGAAGTATGCGAGGCAGAGGGCAAAAGCTGGTTTTTCACCGAGCTGGGAGATGTCTGGGAATGGCTTCAGGGATGGCGGAGAGTAGGCGATCGGTACAACCCAGATCGTCGAGAGCGGCGGCTGGGGAGGACGCATAAATGACAGGATCCTAATCAAGAAGAGAGGAACCTCACCAATAAGAAAGACTAACTCACAAGCCATTATAGCAAGATCTGCATTTCGTGGTTCGTCTCTCCTGGGGCCTAAGAGACACTGAGAGGCCTCCCAAGAATAATGAAACACGGTCCCCTTAACTACTTGAGCTGCCTTATAGATACAAATGGAACTGGAAAAGTGGCAGGCAGTTTTGTACTTCGACAAGGACTGGGGCAGCTGCCAGCATATTATTGAAGAAGAGACGGCCGAGTATAACAATAACTGCATTTATGTATTCATTGTAGTAAATTGCCCAGTAAAAGTTGAGGGACGGGTGAAGGGGGTACTGGCACGTGGCTCTTCTGATACAGGGATGGGTGGGAGATGAGCACTCTGCAAAGTTGGGGAGGCAGGCACTTCTGAAACCATCATGCAGGGAGGCAGGGAGGGTCTGATTCCAGGGGGGGGGTTCGTTGTAACTTATGTTATATTGTTTACTCGCAACAGCATTATAGTTAACTAATGACACTCCAGGGACCACGCCTCTTACTGCAGAATAAAATATCGAATATGCAGCACAAGACACAAGTCAACCGAGTCCACATAATGGGTGAATTCACCTATCGCTTCTCATGTAGTGATCACACAGACGGCCACTGAAAATACACAGGTGACATGCACACCTGCAATGGAGGGGAGGGCAGAAACGTCATTTCTCATACTCTCTTGAAACGTTAATGGCCTAGGGGACAAACTTAAAAGAGCTACAGTGCTTCAGTACATTAAAAGGCTGGCTCCAGATGTGGTGCTGCTCCAGGAGACCCACCTGGTTGGAAATACCTGTGAGGCGCTTAACAGATGGGGTTGCACACTTATTGTTCAGTCAGGGTTTACCTCAGGCTCCAGGGGGGCAGGGATATTGGTGCGGAAACAATTCCCCTTCACAGTGGCAGGTATCCATACGGATAAGCAGGGCAGATTTGCAGGGGTGACCGGATCCTGGGAGGGTACAGGGGTCAATATCTTGTCGGCCTATTTACCCCAGCATTACACAATGTGGCACTACCTGACATGAGCAAAATGATTCTAGATTTCCCTGAAGGGACACCAGTGATAGGAGGAGACCTAAACATGACCCTAAATGATTAGCTGGATAGATTCCCGCCAAGAACTAATACACGCACCCGAAACACAATGGCTGAATTCTTGTCCGCCCTTGGCTTAGTAGACGTGTGGCGAGAAGCCCACCCCGAAGCAAAACAATTCACGTTCCACTCAGAGCCACATAATAGCCTGTCTCGAATTGACCACATCCTCACTGTTGCAGAAGACAAACAATATTTCACTGATGTTAAACACTTGGCCAGGGGGATTTCGGATTACGCACCACTGTGGGCAAAATATATTGTGGTAGAAAATCCACGTGGAAATCCATATCAATCAGTCCTTGGTACCTCACAATTTCGTATATTAAAGCTAGCATGGTAAAATCCACTGAATGTTACTTTAAAGAAAATGTGGGGTGGGTTCAGTCACCTCAGACCATCTGGGAAGCCTTCAAGATGGTTTTGAAGGGGCAGGCACTCTCCCTTATGATAGGACATGGGAAAGAGAAGAATACAAAGCTAGATACTTTGGAACAGTCCCCCACCTCCTTAGCAGTCGAAGACACTAAGCATAGATTAGAGGTAAAGCGTCAAGAGTACAGAAACCTAATGAAGGAAACAGCAAGAGGCAGACTTCGGGCGATGCATCATAGAGTCTATGAGTTCGGAGATAAGGAGACAAAGCTAGATACTTTGGAGCGAGCCTTGCTGGCTCTGGAACAGTCCCCCACCTCCTTAGCAGACGAAGACACTAAGCATAGATTAGAGGTAAAGCGTCAAGAGTACAGAAACCTAGTGAAGGAAACAGCAAGAGGCAGACTTCGGGCGATGCATCATAGGGGTATATTCACAAGAACGTGTGCTAAACATCTCCAAAAAACTGTTAACGCAACTTTACACATCGCAGTCCATCGCGGGAAAATAACCTGTGTTAACGTGGAATTCACAACACGGCGGTACCATGCAATAGTCTCCTGAAACCGCGGACAATGTCCGCGATACAACCACCGTGACGGCGATAAAAACACAAACCCCAACACCAAAAAACGTGCGATGACCCCATTCGCGATGAGGAAATCAGCGATAAGCAGTGCCAGGCCTGCGATACACATACGGCAGGCGGGAAAACCACTACAAAAGGAGAAAAAACACACAAACACAAAATGACCAACACCGAAGCACCATGGAGGCAGCCGGAGCAGGCACTGAGGACGAGCGCAACCCCACAAGTACCCCGGATGACCAGCCCAGGACCACGGTGACAGGGAAGGGCAAGGACAAGAAGAAGAGGAAGACAAAGTACAATCCGCAGGAGAATCGGATCCTGGTCACGGAGGAGATAGAACACCATCAACAACTGTTCGTCGCCTCCAATGTGTCATTGGGCACCAAAAATGGATTATGGCGGTCCATCGTGGACAAGGTGAACGCCGTCGGAGAGCACAAGAGGTCAATGCACGAGGTTAAGAGGCGATGGAATGACATCAAGCGCAAGACCAAGGAGAAACTCGCAGGCAACCAGAAGGCAGCAATGCAGACTGGAGGTGGGAGTCCAGCACCACAGCTGGAGCTGGATGACATGGAGGAGCTGGTGTTGACAGTCATCAGTGTGGAGACCGTGGCAGGAGTCGGGGTACCGGACACTGCTCGACATGACACAACACAACGGAAAGAGGGTGAGTAACCACTAGGTACTGGGGGCACGGGGGGAGATGGCCACAATGGCACACATGCACAATCAAGCAGAGCACAGTGCACACCCACAATGACTCTGGATCATGGCCCTGATCTACACACTGTCACAATGTACATTGCCATGCTGTCTGAATGTCAACATGTACCATGCGGCCACATACATGAGGACACATTGTAACACAGCATCTCCCCTTCACATTGCAGGGGCACCGTCAACGCCACCTGCAGAGCAGTCGCAGCCACTCTTCACTGATGACGAGGAGGACACCACCAGCATCGACACCCAAGCCCTCCAAGACATCATTGAGCTCATCCGCCAATCACCTCCAGGACCAGGGCAGCCCAGCTGCATCAAGGAGACCCCACCCACTCCACAAACCACCCAGCAGGAGGCACCCACAACCCCGGCTGTCTCCCAAGACCCCCCGAACAACCCATGGCCTTCCAGCGCCCTGTGTTGGAGGTCCAGAGGGAGATGGCTGAGCAGGTGTGGGTGGGGTTTGACCTCATGGCTACCAAACTCGACGCCATCCATGGGTGTCTGAGTCCCATCAGGGACCACCTCCAGTCCCTAACGGACACCCACATGCCGCTACATGGTCTCCAACAAGCCCTGGCTGACATTGCTGGAGTCATGACTTGGAGACAAGAGCACCTGTCCGCTCAGGGTGGCTCCAGCGATCTCAGCCAGGAGATGGCACGCATGTGGAGGTTCATGGAGGACATGGTGTGGATGGAGGCGGAAAGGATGGCAGCCACCGCTGCACATCAGCGAAATGTAGCTGGGATCTACCAGACCTTGCATGTCCTCATCATGGCATTGCTGCCACAAGGCGTGGCGCGGATGAATGCTGCTGCCCCTACACCATCCACATCTCCGCCCCTTGGTGTGTCCGTGCCCCACAGTGCGGCAAACATTCCACCTCAAGCACCTGATGTGTCACTGCCACACAGAGCGGCCGGCAATACACCTCCGGCCCCTGATGTGTCAGTGGCACACAGTGTCGCAGCCGGAACACCACCACCCACAGGTGGGGCAGAGCACACATCCGAGGACGTGGATGGGCTTGAGTTAAGAAGGAGGCACTAGCATTCATGTCCGCCACCTGGCCTGTTGCTCCTTGGTGCCGCACATGGCCCCATGACCTCCCACTGACCCCTGATACACTCTGCGGCACTCACCTTGGACCACGACATGGACTTCCATATCCTGTTTGGTGACCAATGACAGGGCGAACAGACTGCGGACTGTACTCTTCCTCATCCTCTGTCCTTGTCATTCCCCGATGGACTCTGGCTGGTCCTCCACGGGCCCATATTGTGAAGTGGGGTTGGCATGGCCCTGTACTGCTCCAGCTGCTGAACTCCACTGGATGTGCAATAAACATTCAGGAACGCACTGCTGTGTCATGTCTTTCATCATTCAAGTATGAATGTGTGGATGAATGTAGGGTCAGTGATTCCCCCTAACGTCAATGATGCTCATCTAGTGGGATTCCAGTCACAGTGTGCTACGTTGCCGATTGCGTTGCGGGGGCCGTAGACACCACAACAGGGACACACGCATTAGTCACTTCCTTGTCCGGACATGGACTGCACCACGCCCAGAGCCCCCGAGTCATTGTTGCAAGCCCTGCGCTGGTCCGGCGTACGCCAGGACAGACCACTCCGCTTACGCTCCGAGGGGGGGCTACATAACCACATGTCGCAGGTCTACATGCTAGTGGTCTGCAGGTCACTGGTCTAGTTGTCAGCATGTCGTGGCCCCTCCCTGAGGGCAGGTTTGCACACACACCACACCCATCCGGCGCAGGCGTCACAGGCCATGTGACCCTGAGTATATGAGGGGCCGGCAACGTCACATTCCCCACTGCCGGAGGTGACTGGATGACGGACGCTCCACGGTTCTCAATCATAAAGGGCCCATGACTTGTTGCGCACAGGGTTAGTGGCACCCGAAGCCTTGCGGCCGTCATGGGCCTACCACCACGTGGCGCTGACCGGGGTTGCACAGGGTTAGTGGCACCCGAAGCCTTGCGGCCGTCACGGGCCTACCAGCACGTGGCGCTGACTGGGGTTGCACAGGGTTAGTGGCACCGAAATTGCTGAGCGGGTGTGCAGCCTGTGATGATGACATGTGCACTGATGTGGTCTCTGCCATTGATGCCTCAGGACTCAGCGTCATGTGTGGGACCTGCTGGTTCGCGGTGCGGGTCCCCATGATGTGGAGCATGCCATGGTGGCGGGACCGGGGCCTGGAGCTTGCACGGGCACATGGTGTGCCCACTGGTGGACACACCGTCGGCGAAAGGTGAGCAGTGGTGCCTGGCTGCGCGGGGGCGGCAGTGTCCATCCTTCTCTCTCTCTCTCTCTTTCTATCTCTTCATTTCACTTTCACTCTCCCTTCCTTCTCTCTCCCTCTCTCCCTCTCCCTTTCTCTCTCTGCCTTTCTTTCATTCTCTGTTTCTCTGTGTCTCGCTCCTTTGATGTGCGCATGACACACGTTCTTATTTTGGGCTTTATTTTCCAGGCCGTGACATCAGGATTGTCCCGGACGGACCCGACAGGAGTCTTCCGCATTGGTGTTTTGTGTTGTATTTGAATAAAGTTTTTGGTTGTTACTTCAATGATGAGTGACTGTTTCTCGTTCTTCCATCTCAACATGTGTGTTTCTGTTTGTCATTGTGCGACGTCATGCTCTTTTTGTGGCTCTTGTGTCGTGCACGGTATGTGTTTGTCCGAGGGGAGTGGGGGGCCTGGGGGTTGTGGCGGTGGGTGTTGTGGCCCTCATGGGTCTCCGAGCTGCATGATCATTGTCTCCATGGCATCTGTGGGTCTTCAGTTGTGGCTCTGGCCTGGGCTCCCTTTCATGCTGCAGGTAGTCGTCCTGCTCAACACCAGCAAAAGGCAGGTGTTAATTCCCTGCTGCTACCGCTGCTTATCGTCTGTTTTTGGTTCGCATCGCAGATCTGGCAGTTCGTTGTGAAAGTGGTGTTGTGGTTTTTTCGTGTGTTTTTGCACGGGAACGCCTACTATGCATCTCATTAGGGTTAGTTGGTGGTGTCCACCGTGGAGATAAATTTTGCGGCAGTTATCTCGGGAATACTGGCGATGTCTGCACTTTTCACCCGCTTGTGAATGGGGTGTTAAATCTCCACTTTAGATGAGTTAAGGTGGGGATAAATCGGAGATAAGTCCTTGTGAATATCCCCCACAGAGTCTACGAGCTCGGAGATAGAGCAGGTAAATTACTCGCCTGGCTAGATAAGAGAGAAAAGGTGGATAGATGGGTAATGACCATTCGGGGAGCAGAGGGGGAATGGCTGTGCAAACCCCAATAAATCGCAGAGGCCTTTGCGGCCCACTACATGCATCTCTACTCCCCGGAAGCGCCGGGCACGATAGGGGAATCCAGAGTTTTATTAGCGGATATCGCAATTCAGACTCTCTCAAACGAGGCTAGGCAATCGCTTGAAGACGATCTCATGGCGGAGGAAATAGTTGCAGCTATAAATAGCATACAATCCGGCAAAGCCATGGGGCCAAATGGTATCCCAATTGAGTTCCTCAAGCTAACCGCCACCAAGGTGGCGCCTCACCTCCTCAATATGTATGAAGAGAGTAGACAGGTGGGTGTACTACCCAGTGATCAGAGACTAGCATTGATTGTGGTTATACATAAGAAGGGCAAACCAGCGGAGGAGTGCTCCTCCTACAGGCCGATCTCCCTCCTCAATGCGGAGGTTAAAATTTTGGCTAAGGTCCTGGCTCAGCGATTGATCCCAGCGGTGGCCAAGCTTGTGCATCCGGACCAGTCCGGATTTATGCCGGGACGCAATACTGCTCTCAACCTGAGGCGGTTGAATGCTGTTCTGGGCCGAAGGGGCTCATTCAAGAAGATGCAGCAATACTGTCATTAGACGCTTGTATGGCCATTCTACACCGTCGAATGGCCATACATGTTAGCAGTCCTTGAGCCCATGGGACTAGGTGGAAAATTTATAGCATGGCTTCAACTGTTATATACTGCACCGTTGGCCCAAGTCGTAGTAAGCGGGCGAACATCAAACACTTTTACTTTAAATCGGGGAACAAGGCACAACAAGCTCCAAATGCTACCCAGCTAACCTGCTGAAACTGGAACTGCTTGGACCTGCAATTGGACCTGCAATTAGACCTGTCTGAACCATGCTGGCTTCTGCTGGAGTCAGTTTTTGATACCCGAAGGGTCCCCCCCAGGCCCTGGATGCTTGGTTGGCATTGGGCTGAACTCCTCTCAAGAAAAAAAGATCTTATCCTGAAGTTTGGGCTCTTTGCGACCCTGAACATGTCCCTTCATGCTGAGACTGCCAACACAAAGTTCAGGTGAAGGCCTGCACATTGTGCTACAGCAGTGACAGTCCGCGGTGACTGTAACGTGAAGCTCCACAGTGACCATCCATGAAGCCTGACTTGCTCTTGGTGCTAGAGTGATGACCATCTGTGCTGCTTTCCCTGCTCTTTGCAGTCTCCTCCACAGCAATGAGATCCCATCACACTGGACTTTGAGAAGGTAACTCTTTCAGCAGGACCAACCTGGTCCCTGTATCTGACCCATGCTCTATTGTGGTTGCCTGTGCTTGTGACTTTACCCCAGGTCCAGCATGACCAGATGACTGTGAGTGGTGTTTTGTGCTTTTAGGCACTATATCTAATTACAAATTTACAATTAACAACTAACAAGCATTGGAGTTCTTGCCTGAGTGGGACTTCATCCCCCCGCAACCAATAACCCAATTTCTTAAAGTCGGACAATTATGAAAGCTCTTGGGAAATATGCTCTAGGTGGGCTACAAGTACCATGATTCTCTTAGTAGCCGAGCCATTCACAGAGATAGGGTGTGGAACCTTTTGGTGGTTATAATTTATATTTCAAGAAAAGGATGCCTTGGACCTTATGCAGTCCAAAATGTAGGAATGTGGGACCTTTTAAATGGATCTAAGGTATATACTGGAAAACCAACATTAGACATGATGTTATAACATTTTGTTAGCTTTCATATTTGCTTCCCATCGATCATTGTACTGCTAAGGGAATTGGTTTCTAATAGTGATAATGCTGTTTTGTGAGCCTGAAGGTATATTTTGTCTTCCTGTTCTCTTTTTAATCAGGCTTACACATGTTTACAAACTGAATATCTGATCATAATATGAAATGAGGAGGAGGCATATATAAAACGTAACATGTTTCTAGATTAAGAAATGTATTTCTTTAGATATTGCTAGTTGTCATCTTTTTCACATTTGCAGTGTTCTGTTATGTTTGTGCCATTTCACAGTCGTAGATTTATGTGTAATGTAGAAGTTGCAGTTCAATTTCTAACTTTTTGTGGCCTTCCTTTTCATCGAGTCCAGAGCCAATATTCATCTTGGTGTTGACTGGTTCAGCATTGCCTGCTTTACACATTGACTCTGAGGAAAGCCTGACTGCTCAGTGCAAAGCTACCCAAGGGTGAGCACAGGTTATACAGCGAGTGTAATCACCCGCCCCTGACAGGAGCGGTAGGTTCTGCCTGGCTGGGGACATCCCTTCAGCCAACCAGAAAGTGCCGGTTCCAACAGAGTGTGC
This sequence comes from Calotriton arnoldi, assembly GCA_963921515.1. Lineage (NCBI taxonomy): Eukaryota > Metazoa > Chordata > Amphibia > Caudata > Salamandridae > Calotriton > Calotriton arnoldi. The sequence goes on along the minus strand of CAWUFW010006398.1, from coordinate 485,942 downwards.
TTGGAAATCTAGTGGCATATGTACAAGGAGCTTGCGCCGCTGCTGCGTCAGTTTTGTTGACGCAGCGGCGGCACTTTCTTTGCTTCATTTTTACAGGGTGACGCATCGAGGCAGATGCGTCACTTTTTGTCAGCCTGTGTTGATTTTTACCTTCATCGAAATCAGCTTTGTCGTGTTAGTTTTAATATATGCAAGGTAGGCGTTCCCACCTAAAATCCCCCGCAAAACTGACACAGTGGTGTTTTTGAGATTTTGCAAAAGTGACGCATCTTCAGGAAGCAGGCCGATGAGCTTGAGATGCGTCTAAATTCCTAAGCCTCTAAAACTCAGGGTGCGAATGACGCATTGGCTGTGGCATAGGTATCCGACCCGCTGAAGTGATTGAACCAGTGTAATCTGCAATCAAGTCACATCCCCTCATCAGGAAAGTGCACACATAAGGCAGGTAACACAGTAAATATCACATCACACACCATCACAGACTTGTATGCACTCACATTGTACTTTCACATAATATGTAGGCATAGTGGTACACATAAGTACAGTATGCCCACTTGTACCATTGAGTTGGGTAACAATAAACATCTGTTATTCAGCGCCAAGAGACCTCGTTGGGGTGAACGTGCGCTTTACAAATACACATGTGTTATGTTATGTTGTATGTGTGACATCCAGGACTACTGTAATACAGTGCAAGGTGAGTTTTTCACCTTTTCACGCTCTATTTCATTGGTCTCCACACATGAGGCTACTTGCGTCAATCAAAATTAATGCATCCCTTCTGATTTCTGGCGCATGGCTGTAGTTGTGTTAGTCTTATGACCAACTACAGCAATGCACCACTTTTGGGCTGGATGCCTTGCGGCATCCTACCCATGGATGTTTCAGAATTTCTGATGCATCCTTGGAACCTTGCGCCATGGAGCCCTGTATTGTACATAGGGCGCATCCATGGCATCATAAGGTTTTTTGATGCAGACGCAAGAAAGTTTGACGCATCGCTGCCTTGGAGCAGCGATGTGTCATTTCTTGTAAATAAGGCCCCTAGAGTTTTGTGGCATATTCCTTGGTACTGTGAATTCTGAATAATGAAGACATCTAAGCAGAATATGTGAAGAATTCTGTGCAACAGGTTTAATCTTGGACCAAGAGAAGTCCCTAATTCGCACAATTTGGATTGAGATAATTAAACAACATGAAAGAAATTACACCAGCTCGAAATTATACATACTTTTCTTTACTGGGAGAGTACTGCAATTTATCAGTAGTAAACTGGTACTCTGATATAATGAGAACCTGCACTTCTGTATTCCCATTTAAAGCACTGCTCTCAGTTAGTTGTGTTGGGAGTTCTAGCCTGTGTAGATATTTACCAAGTGGTATGGCTAGCAATGCTGCAGTAGGGAAAATTATGTCTATAAACTATAATAAATAATCTAGCCACCGAAATTGGATGAGTCCATCAAGTTACATGTTCTGCAAACCGGAAGGTTGTTATACCTGAATCAACATATCCCAGCCAGCTAAAGTAGAGGGATCATTTCCTCTTACTGTGATGTCAACATGTGTTCAGACCAGCAACCATTCAATCCTACCTGCTACCATATTCTGCCAGTGTCACATTGATCATGGGAGAAGATGTGACCTAGCGGCGAGAGCTGCGGACTCGGGAGCTGGGGATTCGAGTTCGAGTATTGGCGTTGGCGCAACATCCTGTGATTCTGGGCAAATCACTTAATCTCCCTGTGCCCATGGACAGCGCCTGGATACTCTCACGGGTGATAAGCCACGCTATATAAATTTACAAACTAGTAATCCTATTGATTACCTGGTCCACCACTTACCTTTGCAGTGCCACATTCATTTAACAGCTGTCTTCACTAAACGTTGGTTAAAATCCAGTGACCTGAGACGACCTTGCTTATAATGTAATATGGCTTCTAATGCAAAAACTCTATGCTACGATCATCTCCATGAGAGTTGCTCAGGAAACTGGGTTAACTATCCCCTCAGCCCTTCATTGAGGTAATCTGTGCACTGCAAACTCACACAGCCACTTTCGGTCCACCTAGCCTAAACATTCTCCAATGTCATCACCACCTATTAGTAGCATCTGTATGGCCTTACAATGCTTATAGCTGCCAGAATCAGATTGACAATCTGCTGCTTTGTCCACGAGGCAGACCATAGTAATGCTCCACCTTATCTGATCTACTTGGCCAAGGTCTCCCATAGGCAAAGAGTTCTAGAAGTGATAATTCGCTCCTTCATGAAACCCCCAAGTTTAGAACCTCTTCCGCTCAGAGACAATCTTTCTGCAGTGCCACTCTCTCAACATGGAACTCTCTTAATCCGTGCCTCAGAACTGCAACACAAATAATCTCCTTCCTAAAACAACCAAAGAACCACCTGGTCAAACAATAATTACTTTGTTTTTGCAACTTAGGCTGGTTACCATCAAATGCTCTGTCTCGAATGCTCAGCTCATATGCTATCCATTCTGTTGATCTCCAATTCCCCTTCTCAGTATAGAATGTTTCAGAGTAATGTGCCCTAATGCAATGAGGTCCAGGTGCACTAATGCTAAAAATAAAATGACTTGAATATATGTTCGCCTGAGTAAAACACACATAGCCCTCACATGGACAGCAGCTGAAAACTCTACAAATGCAGCACCTCAAATGCACACTAAAGGAACCTGATGCAAAGCCAATCAACCTCAAGCAAATCAAAGCATAGTACAGCTTCAAACTTCATACCTCATAAGAGGGGTGGGTATAAACACACAAAAATTGTGAAAGTTAACAAATTTTCATAAAACGTTTGTAAAGTTTTGCAAAATGCACTTGTCGGTATCTCACATGAAAATTAAAAGTGGGGCCATACCGTGAATTCAGCTCCATTCGAGATACCGGCAGGAGACTGGTTTGAGAAGAAAGTGTCTCTTGGCTGCGGTTGTACTCTTTCTGTGAGACATGTATTGACTTTCAGTTGCACAGCATGTGAAATTTCACACCTGCAAAAATTTTGTAAAATTCGTGGAACACAAAAATTCCCAAATTTCATGAGATATTTCCAGTTTCAAAAATATTTTGACTGGGCCTAGTCCATATTACAAACAACTCCACCTGTACATCTCCTAGGTGCTACACCCATGTTTCCTCAAATGTAGGCGATCATTTTGAGAGGCTGTTATTAGTCTCTTGACTGCTAAATGCTTCTGTATTTCATATATACGAGGCTAACGAATGCTACCTGAGACAAGAATATAAGTAGAGCAGCTACTATTTTAGGCCTGGCCTTATCACCAGGATATTGTTTTTCCAAACAATTCAAACATAATATACTTTACAGAAGGGGACCTATAGTTAAATTGTTTCATCCATTTGTCTTTTAAATTGTAATTCATCATTTTTTACACCCACCACACCATATGGCACGCTTTACCCATTGGCTCCCATCACACTGAGTGACAGCACAAAGCATGTGCACATTTCTCACATTATTATTATTATTAACAAGCCCTTTTAAAGCGCACACTTCACCTATATACAGCGGCAGTTCCTCCATTAGAGCGGAGGAGCATCGCCCCCCGCCCGCTCACAGTGGAGAAAGCATGAAAAGTAAAACAGTAATGAAGACATTTCATTACCATTTTATTTGTCAGTTTAGCCAAGTCGAGTGGCAGTGCTGGGCGGGGCAATAGCTTCCGATTGGCAGCAGAGAGCAGTGTTGCTGGCTGCTCCAGTTTAAACTGCGCATGTCATTTTAGCTGGCTGTCTTGCGCCAGCCAGCCTGACATGCGCATTTTAAACCTCTGCACTCAGGTGTCTGGGTGGAGAGCAGATACAGGCCCTCAAAGCCTGCAGGAGTGTTGAGACAGCCTGCTCCAGCCAATCCTGGCACTGCTCTCATGCTGCCTAAGATTATCATCAGCCTGAGACAAGCATCAGGAGTAGTTAAGGGAGTGACTCAGACACTCCTTTCTGCCTTGGAGCCTCAAACTGTAGCAGGACCAAAGAGGAACACGAGGCGAGGAAGTGGGTGAGTCCTTATTTTCTTTTTCAATAAAATTGCTTTCATACCCACTTGCAGGCAGTGTGAGAAACTTGCACTGTCTTGGTTCAGTCTCCAGAGCTCCCAATCGTGGCCCATTATAAACGCTGTTTATAACGAACCACAGTTGAGAGCTGTGCTAGTTTCTCACTGTTCCGGTAAGTGGATATACAATTTCGCCCCACCGTTTTAAATTGTAAGCAGCAACTACTGCCTAAAGAGGTATCATGGAGCTGGGATGTTGCCTGTCAGCCACTTAAAAGTAAGTACCTTTCTTCTCAGTGACAAAACTGATTCGAAGTGTACATTTTTGTTATGCTTATTTTTTTATATTAATTTTAAATACCGCACATTTATTTGGACTACACTCTTCTTAAAGTTTATGCTATAAAGTTGATAGAGCGCAAAGATATTCTGAAAATTGTAGGGGTACATTATATTCGCAGATAGTCCGTACCCGCCTATATTCTTATGTGTGCGCTAACATTAGTTAGAATTCGTGTTGTAATAATCAGTGGTAATTGAAATGCTAAGCCATTTAAGAAACGTAAAGTGGCATTTAGAAGAAACTATGTAACTTTCGATGTTCATTGCAAATGCATAATGAGGTAGTTATATGTGTAATGTAATGCAGTAGATTTAAATGTGCATCATATTGAAGTTGCACACGCATAGGTGACTAATTGTGTTTAAATGTGATGAAATGTAGTGCTTACAGATGTAACATTCAAATGTGTTTAAGTGATGTTAAAGGCCTAGATGGAGTACCTGCTCCTTCGCGTTAAGAAAGGCCTATTCGTTTCCTTATGTTAGCTGGTTTATGTAGGCCCGAAATGTATATTCCCCTGGTGAGGCTCTCATTGGGAGACAGTCAGCGAAATTCATCTGCGTGCAAGGTTGTTTCGTTCTCATGCATTTGTTGCAGGTGCAAGGACATCGTCTTCGTTAGTTAGAATAATGTTTTTGTTTTAGGAGTTAGGTATGGAGGAGATCCGCTACAAAGTCTCCAGGAATGCTGATAATTAGAAGTTGCGCTGAAGAAGCCTGAGACACAAGGACACTTCAACCGTCGTTGGACCGAGTTCAACTTTTAGTGGAAAGCTAGCTAGTAGAGGTGTTTGGCCAGGAGAGGTGTTACCTGGGCGGGCCTATCGAATGTCCATTTTGTATTAGGGACAGTGCCCCGAGGGAAGAGAGGGCAGTCAGCAGAGAGGGCAGATTGAGCAGGAGCAGATTGAGGAGAGGTAGAAAGAGCAAAGAGGGTAAAAGGAAGGGATCGATTCTTAGGATGAAGACTTAGACGGTCTTTTACAACGTGAGTGCACTTCTGAGGAAGTTATCACAAGCTGACACCTTTTTATGGTCTTGCTTGGGCAAAGTTAAGTAGGGATGCCCCTTTAGAATAGTGTAGGGATAGACTAACGAATTTCCTTTACAGATTTCAATGAAGACTAATATAGATGTTGGTGCAGTTATTGCTTGTTTAGTATTTTTGGAGTTGCTCATTCTCTTTATGCTATATCGAATTAGATTGGTGCGTAGGATGGACTTTGTATTAGTGCCTTTGTATTTTTGTAACCTCGTTCTGATGTGTCTGTATGTTCAGTTATTTTTGGTTTTGTAATAAACCTCTAAAACTTGGAATTCGGAGTCAGTGATCTTTTCCGAGAATTAAATTGTCTCATGACAGGATTGGAACGAATGTATTGTTTCTCCCCTTTACACTTCTCAGCAGGTAATAACGGTTCAGTCGGCCGAGGGTTCCTAGTAAGTTGTACAGTGGAATCCGGCGTCATCAAAGTGTTTAGTGATATCGTAACATTGTAGTTGCCTGTGATATGAGTGATGATTTAGTATAGTTGTATAGTATTGTATATAGAAGTATAGGTGATGATTTATTCTTAAGTCATTATAAAATAATAATAAGAAAATACATTGCATTACTGACAGTCTTGTTGTTTAAAATACATCTCTAGCAAAACAGCTGCATGGTGAATATTTTCTAAATGTAGCATTTTTATTGCAAGCATTCGGTGGCCATGTTTAAATGGTGGCTCGTCTATTTTTTTCGTTTTATTTTTGTTGCATATGCTTGCAATAAAAAGAAAAAAGAAACAAATAACCATGACACCTGCCCGCTACACCAGCCTGCCAGTGCCAGAACTATTGGCTTTGCCAATGTTAACTCTTTGCAAAGCTGCTGCCATCAATCACTATTTAACTCTATGCGCTGATTGACACACCGACTCTATTAATCCCTGATTAAATTGGACTTTTTCATACAGGTTCAACAAAACAAAAAAAAAGAGCAGTTAATACAATAGAAACCTAGCAGAGAACATCACCTGAACGATACTGTGTACATGATATTCAAACACACTGCAGCGATGAGGTGACGTCGACAAAATGGCGTCTAATGAGCGAGACTTGACCTTATTGAATCCGAATCTCTACATTTGGCAACAAGAGCAGGAAAAATCCCCATTAAAGGAGACTTCCAGCAACCCATTGATATACTACTATGAAGGGAGTGCACAGTGAAGTCACAGTGCATTATTTTTATTGACAGAAATAATTATATAACCGTTTTTCTTTCACAAGGGCACTGGTGCGGCACAGCCCCTGGGGTCTGCTCAAAAGGCGATGCTTCCCATTGCCGCCTCTTTCTTGTTAGCAGAATATTTTCACAAACAAAATAAGTATTGATGTGCTGCGCGGATTGATTAATGGAGGCTACATGGCTGATCGATGACCGTTAAGATTTCTAATATTCCCGCGCCACTCAAACCAAGCAGAGGCTCTTCGAAAGCAGGCGTGCTTGTGTGAGATGGAAACACGTTTTGCCGGATTGAGTAAGAAAAGGGCAAACCTCTGAGGAAAAAATTAAATCGCCTCCTTTGATAGTGAAATACTACTTTTTAGCTATAGCTACAAATTAGATCCATGCCATTCATGTCTGAAAATGTTGACCAATTTCAGTTTTTTTTACCCATCAGCACTCTCAGAGAAAGCACAGACTCTTCTAGCCTTGACTCAAAGCACTGGTTCTCGTGCTTTGGACTGATTTAATTAATTATTCATAATTTTCATCACTCAAATTCTCCCTTTCTTTTGGTGGATGCTTGAATTGCCTGGGTGGGTGACTCATAGCTAGGTTGACTTTCTCCTAGCTCCTAGTTCCTGTAGTTTCGTCCTTATATCTTATTAAGTTCCACATAAACATCATAAATACACCTTATGTTCTAGTACCACCTGACAGGACGCTAACACAAAAAAGCAAACTGGAAGTAACAGGCCATGTCTGGCCTGCAAAGGGAAATGAGTGTGAAAGGATCAACGCAAGTGTCACCTCAGCAGATCTCTGAATGGAAGATCCCCAGCCTCCGCCCATGATACCACCATCCCTCTTGTACAGCTTCACTGGATCTGACCCGAAAGTGCAAGTCTGGTGTAATCGTAAACCAAAGAATTTAAAGAGTAATCCCTTTGGTCCAAGGTCTTAACGTCATTGGAAAGATCTCATCCATGGCATTTGCCACCCTGCTGTACTTGCTGCATGCACAGTGCCCATCCTGACCCTGAAATCACCATGCATTGCAATTCACCTTGCAGCAAGGAGGGTGGATTGCAGCTGCCTAGCAGCAGACATGTCAAGTGTCAAAACTTCTGATAGGCAATGCACATAGACGTTGATTCACCAAAGTACCACGAGTAGTGGAAGTGACATCACATACCCTTTGACCTTAATGACGTCACAGGAAGTGACATCATATGATCCTTGACACTGATTTTTGACCAGGAAGGCATGTCATATGACCCTAACATCAGACTCCTCTCTTACACCCTCTTACTCTCATTCTTATTCATTCTCACCCACTCTGAATCTCACTCATACCCACTCATACTTACTGAAACTCAAGGTAAAGGTTTACTTGGGCTTTGCACTATGTTTGTGTCACTTTTGTGATGCCCGGTGGAAAGTATTAGGGTAAGATTTACTATCCAACTCAATTCCTGATTTGCGTTGGATAATGTGCCAAAGTAATGCAGAATTAGGCTATGCACTGCTCTGCATTATTTGCGTCAAGCGGGTGTTCTATGGGTGGTACATGTGCATTTGCATTCAACCACCCATGGGTTTTGAAACAAATCCCTATCTGCAAACATTTTGTAAAGAGGAATTTGCACTAAAATCTTATGACTCTGTGAAGCAGGCATAACAAGCAGAAATGTTTTCATTTCTCCTTGTTTTTCCAAGTTTGCATGTGTGCTGTATAATGAAGCACGCATGCAAAGTGAGAAAAGCCTTAAAGCAAAGTTTTTGTACCGGAATTAATTATTCGTAGTACAAAAGCTATGCTTCAGAGAATGTACACATGCTTACACATGGCGTAAGGCGGGTGTGTGCATAGGTGTGTGGTTTCCTTAAGGAGAGAAACAATGCACCTTATCTTTTCTCTCTCACTTTGACGCACAGCAGCACAACATCTTTGCTGCACAGTTGGCTTGCATCAAAGAATTGTAAATCTGGGCCTCGATCTCACACAATCTCACTCACTACCTGCCACTGACTCTCACTCGCTTGCACTTTCACTCACACACACACTCAACATTTTTACTTACCACAAATGCCACCATAGGTGTCGTTCCAGCTAAATATTCTCTATTTTTTAGTACACTAGTAGGGAATAATATAATATTATTGTTAGACCTGGCATCCTTGGAGTGGTTTCCCCTGTCTTTTTGCCTCTACCTCCTGTATTTTTGATGTTGTGCTAGACTTCGTTTTTGTTGGATTATATACGCTGGGCACTGTACCACTGCTGATCATTTCTAAAGTGCAAGTGCTCCCTATGTAAATTGTAATTCTGATTGGTTCTCCATGATTGGCATATTTGATTTACTGGTTAGTCCCTAGTAAAGTGCACTGTGTGTGCCCAGGTCCTGTAAATCAAATGCTACTAGTGGGTCTGCAGCACTGGTTGTGCCACCCACATGAGTAGCCCTGTAAACTTGTCTCAGGCCTGCCATTGCAGTGACTGACTTGTTTACCTGGAAAGTGCACCCACTTGCTAGGCCCAAACCTTCCCTTTTACTAAATGCAAGACACCCCTAAGGTAGGCCCCGGGTACCGCAATGGGTAGGGTGCAGTGTATGTGAAAGGTAGGACATGTACTGGCGTGTTTTACATGTCCTGATAGTGAAATACTGCCAATTTCGTTTTTCCCTATGGCAAAGACAAGCTCTCCCATTAGCTATCATTGGAGCTGCTTATAACATTTTAAAAGTGTAACTTATAATTGGGAACAGCTAGATTTTTGGAGTCTGGGCTCTCTGAGTCCAGAATTTAAAAACACATCTTTGAGTGGATGTGGTTTTTAAATTCTGTGTTTGAAAATGCCACTTTTAGATAGTGAGCATTTTCTTGTTTAACCATCCTGTGCCTCTGCCTGTCTGTGGAATCAACATCTGGTTTAGACTGACAGAGGCCTGTTTGTGCACTCAATCTAGACAGTCACAATAAGGGAGTTGAGGTGCGCCTAGCATATCCTGATGGCCCATCACTAGGCTGATTTGCCTTCCTGAACTAGAGTGGTGGGAGGAGCTGTCACCTGCACCTGAATAGGGATGTGTATGGCCTCTTGCAATGCTGTCTCCACCCCCTGAAGTGTGTCTGGAGCCATGACCAGGCAGGGTAAGACTTGTGCACTACAAAGACAAGCATTTGAAGAATACCTACTTCAAATGCCAAAAGGGGTATACATATTAGACCTAGAGCCCAAGACTTTTAGAACACTTCTGGATCAAGAGGAACCTCTGCCAAGGAGAAGAGCTGAAGAGCTGTGAGGAGGAGTATTGTCGCTTGATGTGTGTTGCTTTGCTGGGTTGGCCTGCAGTTGCTGCTTCTGCTTTGGAGAGGAAAAGGACTGGACTTTGCTTTGTATCCTGCTTGTGAAGTTTCTCCAAGGGCTTGTGTGTGCTTGCCTCCTGTTAAGAAGTCTCAGGGCCAGCAAATACTTCACCAGCAGCATCCCTGAACTCCACTGCTGGGAGTTCTGACCTGCCATGTGGTGCTGATTCCAGTTCTGGGACCTTGAAGGTTGTTCCTGCTGCAAAGATCTGCTTGAAACTATCAAAAGCGGTGCATCGCCCTTCCAGCGCCTGTTTGTCTGATGCAGCACCACTGTATGGGAGAAATTTCCACACAGCTCCGCTGTGCGACCGAAGAAATCAACCCAGCACCTGCCCGCAGCTGAAGAAACCATCCCAACCGAAGTTCAGCGCACCGTGTCTCTGAAGTCCAAGACTGCCGCACTGACTCTGACACAGGCCCTGCTGTGCAACTGACAAGATCGGCGCATTGAGGGACCACAGCTGAATAAATCAATGCAGCACCTGTTTGCCACCACCGCATTGACCTCCAGCGCTTCCAGATTTCTACGCATCATACCTGTGTGACAAGTTTCTCCAAGTATTACTCGCAGACTAGAACCGTCTTGGATTTCAGCACATTGTTTCCCCTTACAGTCCGGATTCGATGCCACACTTCTCCTGAGTGCAGCAGAACTGATGCATTGCCTCCCCAAGGATTCAGGAACCGGCACATCGCTGTGTTTTCCAACGCTTCCCTCCTCTGCAGCTGTTTTACCTTGTGGATTTTGATGCATTTGAGGTACTTTGTGTAAAGCCACAGCATCCATAGAGTTCTATGGACAGAAATGCTTGAAGCATTTTAAAAGTCATATTTTGAGTTGTGTATGTTGATTTTTTTTATATTATAATCATAAAGGAATGAATCATTTATATCAATGAGTCAGAGTCTCCAAGAATTGTATCAAAGACCCTCAACCACACATTCACAGTGCGCGGTATACATTTTTCTCCGCTCCTGTGGTTAGGCAGATTGTCTAATCTTTGGGTTGTCATCACTTGAGGGTTCGGTTCTCCAAGTGATTAACCATCCTCCACCAGGAGGGAGACTGTCTGGGTCATGAAGGAGTGACTAAAATTATCTCCTGTCCTGTGAAAAATGCTTTATTGGTCAGGAGAAGGATATGGTTAAAAGAAAACATTGGTCCTAAGGTGGATTAGTAACTGGTCCACTGCACCTCATAGGTGGTCGACATGTTTCAGCCAAAAATTGCCCATATGGTCAGGTGGCCTTCATCAGGACCCAAGTGTAAGTGATTGGGTTCAATTTTCGAACACTGTGAAACTGGTGAGGGTGAGTGGATTCACTTGCCCTTCTTCGTCAGTGAGCGTGTTTGCTCTTGACTGACGTTGTCATCTGTGCAGACTTTTGCCTATGACTTTTATTTGAGGCTGTGTTTCCTCCATAGGACGCAGGAGGTAATTGCGGTCCTTGTGTGTACAGCCATCTCCGCAGGCATTGCTGCATTCCTCCTCGTCCCGAAGGGTCATTTTGGTCTTGTTTGTTTAGATAAAGATACTTCATTTTTTTAATTTGGTGTGGTGTCCATGTGTAGTGTTTTCACTGTGTTACTGTGTGTGTTATGTAGAAATCCTTTACACATTGCCTCTTAAATAAGCCTGACTGCTTCTACCAAGCTACCTAGGGGGTGAGCAGGGGTTGTCTGGATGTGTAACTCTCTTATCCTGACTAGAAGGAAGGGTCTCTACTTGGACAGAGTGCAAGCCACTGCCAAACAGAGACACCCATTTCTAACAATTATTAACTATTAGTATAAAGAAAAAGGGGCTAAAAATAAGGAAAACGGAGCAGCCCCTGAGTTCTTGGTCCTGATTTTTCAATCTCTGAGGCCAGCGGTCACAAAAGCAGTGTCAGAGGTTGTAAAGGACAAGCCAGGGGCTGCAGCTGCGACTCCTGGTGACCCCTAAATGACGTCCATGGCAATGCAGTTATAGGGGTGAGCATTATTCTTCAAGGTGTGTCACCTGACTTGGTGCATCAAACTTGCATCGCATTTCCACTGTGCACCCATCTGAGCATCTGAGAGCATGCCAGAAACCTGTGCTAACCATACCTGACAATAAAGGGTCCCCTCTTTTTGCTGAAAGACTTCAAAATAGTGGGCCAAATTCCAGAGGATGTAGAAATGCAGCAATAACCTTCATGTCACATACAAGGGTCACAGTGATAGACAGGTCAATGATTTTTAGTCTATACTAAGCCTGGGTGAAATTTGCATAATTCCCTTTGTTGAAATTAGGTGAAATGATCCAAAAAAAAATATGTGAATTTATATGTATTGAACACGACAGAAGGCAAAACCAATTCACAAGATTTCAGCATAGAAGGAAAGCCAGGAAAAGAACAGTCACATAATGTACCCAGGCAGCCAGAGAAAAACTGAAAAGGTGAGTATGTATTGCCCATTCCCAGCCATGACATACACAGAATCTATCATGCGTGCCATTGGAAAAAACACTATGCTAATGTGTGGAAGACATCAGGGTGTTCCTCAAGGCCCACTAGAGTGTCAAACCTCAATTAGAACAGAGACTATTTTCAACGTCCTGGTCATGCCCTGGAGCAAAGCTAAAGATGTGAATCTGAGTCCCCTCTAAAGTCGATGAGTCCAGACATTTGAAGAAAATGCTGCCTCTTGCCAAACTATCATGCAATGGTGTTTGGGGCAGCCCAAAACTATCTATAAGCAATTGGTGCCTTGGGAGAAACATGCAATTGGCACCTCATACATACAAACACCAAAAGTGAATCGAGGCTGTTGCAGTGGTTAATTTGTCAAAACAATAAGTGCCAGGGCCCTTCTCAAGAGGCCACCACAGCTTGCACCACCCATTGCCACTGCCAGCACTGCCAATGACAGTACCTACACAACTACTAACCATCACACTGCTAAAAGTTTGACAATTTAGACTGTTCAAGGTCCCCAAATCTATACGAATGGTTTGTTAGCAGGTATTACTTGTTTCAAATGCATAGTGAAATAATTTTCAACGGTTGTTCTGCTTATCTTTAAATTACACAAACAGCGCCACCGTGTGGTAGCTGTCATAAGTGATGTGTTGACACGGGGCGTGTCCAAGATGGCGACGTGAGCGGACGAGTTTTCACCTCACTCTGTCGCGACCACCAATTATCCTGACTCTGACCGCCAACGACCAGACAAACTCCCTCGGACCTGCCGCAGGGCGAACCGTGGGCATCCCGCGACTTCCTGAAAGCTCATTTGCAGTTACTTGGACCGTGGGGAAGCCGTGCACCAAAGCGGAGACTTGGGCTCACACTTGCGGCCCTTCCCCCACCAGACCCTCGCTGGAGGCGCGCCCACCCGCGGAAGCCTGGATCACCCCCGGCGGCCTTCCCCTCGACAGTGCGCAGCACATGCGAGCCCTGCGGCTGAGGCGGGAGCTCGCCGGGACGGAGCGCAGCTCAATTGAGCCCCCCTGTGCGGCAGCCAACGCCAGGGGAGCACCACTACGCCACATTGGAGACGGGCTCGGCCCCGGAAGTAGGAAGGCCGTCCGTACTCTATCCTCCCTGGGCTTGCCTCGAGCCTTGCGGCTCGCTCCAGCTGGGTCGACTGGGGGCCCAATATTCCTCCATGGCTCCCCCCCTCCATATTCATGGACCTATCAAGCGGCAATAGGGAGGCCCGAGATTTGCTTACTGGGGTCGCGTGACCCGATGGAACGCTGCTTAGCCAAGCGCCCTGAATGACTGCTGTCGCTTAGGGAGCACTACTGCAACACACCGGAGCCGGTCTCGGCCAGGGACACAGGTAGGCCGCCCGTGCTCTACATCTCGTGGGCATACCCTGTTCCTCGTGGTGCACTCTGGCAGCGACGTTTGGGGGCCCGACAATTGCCGGTGGGCTTTCCCCTCCCCCACATGCACGTACTCACCAGTCAGCGCTACAGTAGCCTGGGGCCTCCTTCTTGATTTCATGCACCCTGCAGGCACAGTGAGGTCCACGAGGCCTGTCCATACCCGGGCGCTCTCTAGCCCTGCATTGATCGGCAGCTGCCCCTCCCTATTCCTGGCTCACCAAGATCCACTGTGCAGGCTGCGCACCTACACACTGCTCTGGTGCTGGCGCCCCCCGGCTGGCCGGAACGTGGGGCCTGATAACTTCTTCTTCTTGCCCGGCCACCCAACACAATTACCATCATCACTCAACGCACTGGTCTGGGTGCGGAGCCTGCAGGGGGGGGAGGATCGACGACTACCCCCCTCCCGGGGGCTCATCCAGTAGTGGGGCACGTACATTGGCTCCAACACGGCTCTACCCCCTCTCCTTCTGGAATTTACGGAGCACCATCACCACCAGGATGGGCAAGACAAAACCAGAAAAGCAGCAGCCACTGGCAACTGAATCACAGGGCCCATCGTCCGGTGCCACGTGGGCCGACCAGTCATCAGCGACTCAACTAATGCCACAGGCTGATCTCTCGCACCGCCTCAATGAACTCATGGCAGCGGTGATGGACATCAAATCCACCCTGGTCCCTAAAATCGACACACTATGCGCAGAGTTCAGCTTCCTGCGCGATGACCATAAAAAGCTGAAAGACAGGATGGCAGATGTGGAATCCACGATCGCAACCATGAAGCCCTCCTTGTCCTCCACGGTAGCCCAAATCAAGACACTGCAAGAGGAAGTGAACTACCTCAGAGATCGTATCGACGACCAGGAAGGTAGATCGTGCCGGAACAACATGCGCCTGGTGGGTCTGCCGGAACGCGTCGAGGGACAGAGCATGGAGCTCTCCCTGGAAACCTGGTTCTCGGACACCATACTTCAGGGCAAGCACTCCAAGTTCTTCTCTGTGGCGCTCCTCCCAGGCCGGTAGTCGCACGCCCCCTCAACTACTGCGATAGGGACCACATCCTACAGGTCACGAGGGCCCGTGGTCTGTGGGTTATCGAGAACGCGGAAGTGCACATATACCCGGACTACACGTTAGCAGTACAGCATCGCAGGGCATCCTTTATGGACCTTAAACGCTGCCTCCATGAGCACGAGATAAAATACGCACTACAATACCACGCTATGCATACAACATAAAGGCACCACGGTCTTCTGTCAATCCCCTGAAGATGTTTAACACAAATGGGGCCGCTCCCAGTTAAGAGACCAGGGTGCTAAAGTGTTAGATTGTGAGTGTAGGCATCTCACTAAAAGTGAAAGACTGGTCTCACACACCACCTGGTGTCATGCTTCATCATTAACCAGTCCTCGCCCTCTAAAACCTTGGTTTGATAGAGGGCGGGCATACACCTGACGACAGGGATGCACTTCTAAACTAAGTGGGGGCCCTTATAAGAAAAAAGTGAAATTTAAAAGGCCATTATAGATGTCAAATTAATTTTAATGTGACTGGCATCTATATGGTGATTAAAATCAATGATCGGTGCGTTGGGGATTCTATTGTCCCCTCACCGTGGTCAGTGTGGTCGACATGTTTCTGCCAGTTGGCCCAGTAGGGTCCATAGCATTCATCAGGACCTAAAGGAAAAAATGCGGGCTCCACTCTTACCAGACTTTGGTGAGAGGGTTCCACTGTATGGGGTGACCTGTGTCACACTTCAATGTTATGCAGCTTATGAGTTTCAAGCCCTAGGTGGGCGAACAAATCGCCCCTTAGGAGGGTGAGAGAGGAAGACCCCTGTAGTCAAACTTGCCTCAAGGTGCGTCTCCCTTGTCTGCACCTAGATGTGTCCTCAGCACCTCCTCGTCGGACCGATGAATGCCATGGACCCTACTGGGCCAACTGGCAGAAACATGTCGACCACACTGACCACGGTGAGGGGACAATAGAATCCCCAACGCACCGATCATTAGATGTTGGAGGCTGCCTGCTCCTAGTACCCCGTGCCTCTGGTTCCCTCCCCCAGGTCTCCCCTGGGGCAATTGTGGTTATATAATCCCCTGAAGATGCTTGGAACTGGGTGGAACAGAACGGAGTGGCGGCAGCTCCGAAATCCATGGGGGCCCATTCCAATAATGGAAGAAGGTTACACACCGCGGACGCCGCGGACAGCTTCGAGGGCCACGCCCCACCAAGGCCCAAGCAGCGCAGGAAAGGGAACAAGCCCTCAAACACACCGAAAAGCACAGTGCCGCCACTTCACCTCTCTGTCGAGACTCGGAAACGGGGGCCTCCCCAGACCAGGAATACTCCTTATTGGACTCACAGCGCCCCCAACGTGACGCCTCAGACTTTTGATGAACTGGGTTAGCTACTTACGGCATTATGACTCACCGGAACTGTGTAAAACAAACTAATGTAACATTATACACAAGCAGGAGGCGACTGCTGATTGCAAGTCTTTGTCATTCTTTGTGCGGCTGGCTCATGAACATTCTACTATTGTGGTCAGAAGACAACGGCGAGACTAAGCGAGTATCCACACGTCCCACACATGATAAGTGACTGTTACAGACCTATCTTGAGTTGTGTAATTTACTGTTTTTTCTTTACTTTTCTTATTTACTATGTTTGCATATAAGTGCATATGGCCTCTTGCCCAATGGCAATTCGGCCTGGGGTGGGGGGGTTGGTTTATAGTATACCACAAGATGTCTGTTAACAGTATATACCTGTGTGCCATGCTAAAATGCAGAATTGCCTTATGCGGGTTATTGAACTGTCTGTTGCATGTAGGGAATGCACATCTACCGTACTTAGCTCTTACCGATGTAAATGCATGGGAATAAGTACTTATTGTTGACTTGGAATGTGCGCAGCCTGGCTGGTTGTGTCAAGAGACATAAAGTGTACCAGTATTTACGTAGGCAGAAGATTGCCATAGCTCTACTTCAAGAGACTCATTTAACGCACCAAACATTGCAGTCACTTAGTAAAAGATAGAGGGGCACGGTAATAGGCACTACTTACTCAGGCTATGCCAGGGGGGCCCTGATCTGGGTGGCACCAGGTATTCCAATCCAGATAATGTACACGTGCGTTGACCCTCAAGGCCGGTATGCGGTACTGGAAGACGGTCGCCCGCTGTCTGTGGTATCACTCTATGCGCCCAACTCAGGACAATCCACATTCCTACAGACACTAACCCCGGCACTCCTCAGGGATCCATCGGCTCCCACTCATTGGGGGGGCGGCTTTGATGGTGTACCCGACTTAACTCTCGACCGCTCCCGCCCTCCCCTGCCTGGAGCACAGTCTGTTGGGCTTGCACACACTATGACGGCTTGGGCCACGCAGATGCGATTGCTCGATGGTTGGCGCGCAAAACATCCTACAGGTCGGGTATACTCACACTGCTCCCACTCTCCATGACCTGTACACGCGTATCAACACCATTTACTGTACGGAAACGGCGTTAACACATGTAGCTCACGCTGAGTACTTAGCTCGTACGATCTCGGACCATAGCCACCTGCAGGTCCAACTGACTCTCCAAAACCAGATTAGCACATAAGGAAACACTGGATAAACTGTGTGCTTTAGATTATAAGCAGTACTCGGCTAGACGACACGCGGAGGGCGACAAAGCAGGCAAGACGCTTGCGTGGCTGTTGAGGAGCAATCTTGCGCTACCACCTATCACTGCAATATACACCCTGGATGGTACCCTAAGTAATACACAAGAACAAATCAATGACTCCTTTCAGAAATACTATGTGTCATTATACAAGGCCCCAGACTTAAGTGATCCACAGGCAATGCATCAGTTTCTAGATCAGGCGGCCCTCACACAAGTAACACAGGACCAATACTCTGAACTGGAGGCTCCGCTCACGGTAACTGAACTTTCGGACACTATCAAGCAGCTAGCGAGAGGCAAAACCCCTGGTATGAATGGCTGGCCCATGGAATTCTATGCTACCTATTCTACCCAGCTGGCTCCCAGCCTGCTCATTGTACTCCAAGAATCCCCTTTGATTGAGGCACATTGCCTGCTTCTCTCCACGAGGCTGTGCTCGTAGTACTCCCAAAACCTGGTCGGGACCCCCTTCTCATGAGCTTGTACCGACCGTTGTCTTTACTTACATCAGTCTACAAAATTCTGGGTAAGTTGCTGACCAACAGATTGCTGGAGGTTGTCCCCCTATGGGTCCATACGGACCAAAACGGGCAGGAGCATGGGGCTGAACCTTCGTCGCCTGTTCAAACTCCTAGAGTGGGCCCAAACGGCTCCTGAGCAACACTGGATAGCAGCCCTAGACATAGAAAAGGCCTTCGATACCCTGGGGTGGGATTGCCTACAGGCGGTGCTAGCTCGATTTGGTATAGGCCCTAAGTTCCTACGCTGGGTGAAAATATTATACACCAACCCACGTGCCTGGGAGTTATCTCACCACCCTTTGATATTGAGCACAGTACCAGGCAGGGTTGCCCACTCTCACCCATGCTGTTTGCCTTGGCCATGGAGCCCCTGGCCTGTGCGCTCCGCAGCCATGTTATTGATTGGGGCATTCAGGTGCACACGCAGTGGCACATAGTGTCCCTCTACGCGGACAATGCACTGATCTATCTCTGCAACCAGGGCAAGGCGCTCCGAGCTCTAGTGGAACTCCTAGATACCCATGCGCGGCTGTCGGGTCTGAGAGTTAATTGGGATAAATCCATCTTATTCCCGATGTCACCCATCCAAGTCGAGCAAAGGCAGCAGCAGCCCCATGCCCCACTTACCAGAGCATATGACTAATTTAAATACCTGGGAGTCCAGGTCTACCACTCCCCGTCTGATTTGATAGACGGCAACCTGGGGAAGGCGATCGCCAGTGCCAGGGCGAGTCTCCCGTTTTGGACTGCCCTCCAATTATCCCCCATGGGCTGGATTGCCATATCCAAAATGCTCCTCCTCCCTAGACTCCTATACTATTTCGCTGTTCTCCCCTACAGACCACATCAGAAATTGTTCCATGACTTACGTTCACTCTTAGTATCTCTGATATGGGGCAACTCCAGGGCGAGGGTAGCAATCTCAAAGTTTCATCTCCCTATTTCTGAGGGAGGATTGGGAGCGCTCAATTACTAGCTATACTATACAGCCGCCCAGCTCCAGTGGCCCATGCGCTGGCTTGCAAAGAAGAACCTAGCTGAACTAGACACCTGGGCAATGATGTTAGCGTGACCAGAACTGCTTGAATGGTTATCAGGTACTAGAACTCAGTTTCAGAGGACGGAGGGTTGCACTCTGCTACGGGCAGCCCGTAGCGCCTGGTCACATTACATGATACCCAGACGCCGCCCTCTGCCGTATGCCCCAGACCTCCCCATCGAGACATCACCTAGATTATACACCCGCCTAAAGCGACCGGAATTGGTCGATTGGCAAGCAGTTGGACTGACAACATGAGGAGATTTATTCGTAGAATCTGCCTTGTGTGGTTTTGATACTCTAAGGGACGACTATGGGGTGGCACCCGGAACATTCCTTCTGTATGCGACACTGACACAACAGGCAACACGTATCTGGGGGGACATAAGCACGGTACCACCGACTTCTGAGGCCTTGCAGACACTACTGATGCATGGGTCAGATAGGAAAACCATTACGGCCCTCTATAATTCACTTAGAACGGACATAGCCCCCTCATTGTCCCAACTGCTCGACTACTGGACAGCGGCGCTCTCCACTGAAATCACAGATAAGCAATGGCAACAATGCATCAGTAATCCCAAAACCATCTCAATGAATGCCCGTCTGAAATTCACGCAATTCAATTATCTGCACCACACATACTTATCCCCGCACAGGCTGGCGCGAATGTATCCGACCTCCATAGATATTTGCCCCAGGTGCCATGACACGGGCGCTGATTTCTTACATATGGTCTGGACGTGCTCCCATATCATAACAAACTGGGGGAAGGTCTCTGACATACTGTCCGCGGCAACCGGAACCATAATACCAATTCAGGGGGCGCACTACCTGCTAGGCATTACCAAAAGGAACGCGCGACGTAAGAATCTTAACAAATTTATTGACTTGGCACTGGTGCTGGCCAAACACTCTCTGACCATGGCCTGGAAGTCCCTGATGGGCCCATCCACCAGACACTGGCTGCTTGCTCTCTGACGACATATTGACAGCTCAACCCCCATGTCCAACGGCTCGGACGCAACCTGTGGACTGGCAACACTATGTAACTACTATAGAAACAAGACTTCGTGACACAAATGGCCATGGGTGACATGTCACTAACACTGTCGCTGTTCCTGACCAACGTAACTGGGACACCTCGAGCACCCACGCTAGGGCACGCCCATGGTTGGAGAGTGGGGCACACACACACTCGGGCGCGACATTCAGATATAACTGTCCCACACCTCCGGCCCAGCCTGATCGCACCCACACATAACGCAACATCTGTGCTGCATCACCTTTCCCATACTTTGCTCCCTCAGTAGCACCTTTTACAGCAGGACCCTGAAAGCTTGCATTCCGCATAGGCGGCACATTAAGACGGTATATACTCATGTTGTTTATAGAACAGGCACACTAGAAAGGTGGTAACAAGTTTAATAGTTCTTCTTTTTCCCTTTTTTTCTTTTTTTACATTATGTTTTGATATAGCTTCGTACAGTAACATCTGCTGTTAATCTCTGAAGTGACTTAATGTCGTCATTGTTTGGTAGCAATGTTGAGCGTGGCGATTTGCCCCCTCACCCAGCGGGCACAATAATGCAAATGGAGATGCACTATATTTTGTACTTTAATATGACGTATTTACAGTTGTACGTTGTGTTGTGTGTAAAACGAATAAAGATTATTTAAAAAAAAAAAGTGATGTGTTGACAATTGAGTGCTTGTGCCGAGCACCGGAAACCACCGGCTCAAATTATGCACTGGGCTGTTGGAAACTGGATAGGAACCTGGTGTTCCACATAACACAGAATACCAGGCGAGCTCTTAATTCACCTAAATGGTAGAATGCAAAATTTGTTTTAAAATGATAACATCATGACTGTTATTATGGAACTCTTTAAACATGTGGTCAAATTTGTGCAATATATGACGTACACTGGAGAATGAAAAATTAAGCATCAATCTAGGTTTATGGCTGAAAATACCTTTGTGGATTGCTCCCCACTCTTCGTAGGCACAAGTTTCTGTGAGATAGCACTATGTGAATCATAAAATATATTTCCACGTCAAAGTTCTGGATTGGCAAACTGGCACTGAGCTGCCTCTAACTGCAATAATGTAATTTAACAAAGTGGGTCTGCCTCACTCTCCAGTGCAGGTTGTCGGGACATCATTGCATCAGATTTGCTTCCACAAGGGTGTACTCCAGGGTGCCATGGAAACAAGTGGAGACAGTGAAGGTCGAATGAAGTGAAAGTGTGTTACATGAGCACATTTTAAATCAGATTTCCTACCTCCATAATAATTGACCAGCAAGGGCACACATATGGGGGGTGACTAATCTCTTTCGGCAATATTTACAAAAAAAAGTAGTAAATCAACATTCACACATTTTCTTCTATGTACTGATGTAGACTTTCTTCTTTGTGGATATCAATAATTGCTTCTGCCATTGGAATTAGAATGGAAAGCTGAGCCTCGCGCAGGTTTCAGGCGGATTTTCTTTATTGGAGAAATCTAGGGCAGATGTGCGTAGGAAATCGTTTGCGATTACCAAATACCGAATTTTTGCTATTTGCTATCTGGTCATTGCAAACACCCATGTACAAATGTGTGGTTTGCACATTTTGTGATTCCCAGTGGGTCGCAAACAGACCTACCTAATGAATATTAATGAGGTAGGTCTCGGTTTGCGACCCATTGGGAATCGCAAAAATCACAGGGATGGTGGCTTGCTGGGGTCAGTAGACCACCATGTCTGTGATTACTTTTAAATAAAACAATATTTTTTTTTTAATGCAGCTCATTTACCTTAAAGGAAAATGGGATGTGTTTCAAAAAGAAAACTGAAAAGTTTTCTTTTCTTTTTTTAAGAGTAGGCAGTGGTCCGTGGGACCACTTCCTGCTTTTACAAATATTTTAACAAACATTCACATAGGGGAATGGGTCCAGGGTCCCTTGGCAACCCCTTCCCATTTGCGAATGGGTTACCACCTTCTTGAAGTAGGCAGCAAAATGCGATTTGGCGTTGTGAACGGATGCCCTAAACACCCCCCTTCCTAATACCGAATGGCAAACCCAATTTGTGATTCGGTAATAGATTACCAAATCACATATAGGGATTTGTACATTTCAAAAAGCCCCTTTGTAAACATGCTTGGTACATCTGGCCCCTAGAAAGTAGTGTGGGAAGCCCATAAGAATTCCATTGTTTGTGGACATTCCCAAACTTTCCATGTAAGCTACACCTTGAAACACCCGATTTCCCATCCCTTTTAAGGATTCAGGACTACAGAAATCTCTGGCAGAGATCTTTGCTGGCGTAAATGGGCTTATCCTGCTTGGAATCTCTATGCAAATCTCCACCAAATTTGGTCATAAATGTAAGGTTACCTTTGTGATTAGAGCCCTATGTCTTTAAGAATGTTCAGTGTTGTTAATATTTATGCTCACAGCGACAGTATATATCAACAAACCGTACATTTTGGGCTCCTGAAGCTATGAAGCCCTGGCACTAGCCCAAATGAAAAAGAAATCTCACTGCACATTGATGCAACATGCACCAGTGCAGAGCATCATTAAACATTGACACTAAAGTAGAATGGATTAAATCTGAGTGATTAGGAATCTAATTGCACAAATGTGCCTGAAAACAGGCCATACTTGTAGCTATAATAAGGAAAGTAGGTGCTGCCTACAGCCTACCTATGTTATGATGGGCTGTGCTGTCACTGCACAGAGCAGAGTGCTTGTTTTTAAGATCCTCTAGTGTGTACAGTGAATTAATTTAAATAGATATTTCTCCTAGTTGGCAGGGGGTGGCTCCTCCGTAATGGCGGAGCAGTGCCGCCCCACTCGTCAGAGTCAGTCACAGAAAAATAAAATGATAATGAAACAACATAATTTTATTTTTCTGTGACTGCCTTAGGCATGGGTGTAGGGTGGGGCGGGTTGGGAGGAGTGATGGGCACTTAGAAGTGCGCATGTAAAGACAAGCACATTTCTATTTCTCCAACCCAGCTGTGGTTGGAGAAAAGCCACAGGCACCCAGGGACTGTCTGAGCGGTAGACCAGTCCACTTAGACCAATCCTGGTGCTGCTCTCATACCATGGGTCTGTATTGGGTGGGAAGCCCGCTTTCCCAGAGACCCCTGGGAGAGCATTGAGGTGGAAAGGAAAGGTAAGGTTTTTAAATTATTATTATTTTCCTCGTTTCCCCCCCCCCTCACTTTCATTTTATGGCGGCTGCCACTGCTGTTGGTGCATCATTTTAGGCAACCTAGCTCAGAAACAGAACTCAGCAATCCCTTCTCGCTGTTCCTGAGCTGTGCTGTCTGAAAATCAAGCCCTAATTAAGGGAGATATCCGGGTAAATGAATTCACTTTACAAACTTCAGACGCATAGCGCTGAGCCAGCACAGCCCATCATGATACAGCCTCATAAGCATAGATGTTGCACTTTCAAGGAGTGATGGGAAAGAAAAAAAGAAAATTCCAATCATATAGGGCTGTCCACCAGGGATGAAAAAAGAAGGAAGTCAGGTGGTATTTGGTAGAGAACCACGAACACCTGCCAGATGACTCGCTCGTCCTTCCCGTGTACCACAACCTGCTGATTTTTGTTTCTTCTGAGAAATGCATAAAAGGAGCAATCTGTGTTTTTTTCCTGGTCATTAAAACCCTGGTGCCTTTTCACATTTCGCCAAAGTATTTCTCCCCAAACTACTCCCACCTGCCACAACATCCAACCGCACTTGACAGTTCTTCCTTTAACATCCCTGAGGCTTCTTTCCAGCCACTCAACCTTCACCACAAGAAGTAGGCAAGGGCCATTGTGCATCATCAACACGCTCTGCGCTGGCACGCCCCCTGGCAGCCACTCTGCGCTACTGCACAACTGGGAAGAAAAAACGCATTTACATATTAATGCTTTTGGGAAAAAATCAAAGCTGGTTAATCAGAGCCAATAGTCTGCGAAGATAATATTGTGATGGAGAAAAATCACTGTAATACGAACAGCAAAGTCATCCAACTTGTAGTGTGCGGTGCTGTGCTGAGCCAAAATCAGCTTGTCGGAAACCAGCGTCTGGAATGAAATAAATAGACAAAGTATTTATAAATGAAATGAATGGCTGGCAAGTGATTATTCTGTTCATTTATTCAGACAGGAAGAGGAGGCATACGAGAGAGCATCTGTCAGATACAAACCGCTTCAGTACACGGCAGAGAAGCTGAGGGGAGTGCCTGTCAGGCGGTGTGATCCGCGGCACTCGCCCTGTCTGACGGGGTCACTGCCGGTACCTGGTGGGTGTGTAACCACGCTGCGGCGGGAGGGCCTTCCGACCGCCATCTTTTACTAAGGGTGCATCAGTGACAGGTGAATGGCGGGTGGCGGTCTCGCATTGATCGGTCTGAAGCTGTCAAGAGCCCCTGGGGGTTAGCAGGGCCGTTTCTAGATGTTTTGCCGCCCTAGGCGAGAATTGAAAAATGCCGCCCCCTCCCTTTTACTACCATCACTCTCTCCCCCTGTCATCCAGGCTAGAGAGGTACACCCTCTACTGCCGAACCCTTCTATGTCACTCTCATTTACTATCAGGAAACACGATCACAACAGTCAGTCCTGCAAACGACCTCAACGAAAGGCCCAGGCCAGACCGTTACGGTAGCCATACACTCACAGAACTATGTACACGGGTGCCCAATAGAGCCTATTTTTTAAATACCACAGAGGCGTCAAGTGCACCTCGTTTTCAAAACCAGAAACAACAAAAATAGTAACTTGCACCATCTTCCAAGACCAGACCTAGTGGTTTTGCCAACGCTTGTTTTTTTTCACTGAGGCACCTGAAATAGTTATCATCTACCATTGTATCCATTTAATAGAGGCTGATCACAACAATTAAAAGATTTCCACGTCAGGGAGATTATAGTTCATGATGCTCAAATCTGCGCTAATTAGAGACTATGGCAAGACGTTAATAAAGTTTGGCGTACAACACAGAATGAACTGCTTCTTGGCACTGTGAATAGAAGTTATTGACAAGCTCGTGCATGGTACCGCTATGAGACTAATCCTGACCAGAATTTGAGCCGGTGCAAGGCAGAATGCACACTTCACCATAGTTGACAAGTGGTTCCATGTTGTGGAACACCTTCAACCAATCCCGGTTTTGCGGCCACCTGTGCATTGCATTCTGGGATTTGTAGTCTTACTTTTAACAGGGTAAGCACTGGCTCAAAAATCCCAGCGTGGACAGTGACGTTGGCCTAAACAGTCACTACCGGATGACGGTATCGGGCATGACACTAGGCTAGTGGTCAGTTCTTTTTTTTACGGAGTTTTATATAGCGCGATCTTGACCTGAAAGTATCGGGTATCAGAGCGCTTTACACAAGCATAAGTTGCGTTAGTTACATCATGAGGACACATTCATTTTTGTTAGGCACGAACAGCCTATTATTATGACAACAGGCGCAAAGTTCACTGAGCTGCCAATATTTCAGCCCAGAATTCCGAAAGAGAACAATAACCATTTTTAATAGTTCAAGGCATGTTGAAGATGAAGCCAACTTAAGTGCAAATCTCTAATCATTCAGTTGTTAAGCCAATAACCAGTTACCAGTAATGAACTGCGTAAAAGTTATATGTGATACTTATAGGATAAGAGGCAATCGCCACGCAGTTACTCTGCTCAACCTTCCATCAATGTCTTCAAAAAGGTACTGAGCAATTAAAAAAAAATATGAATACAGGTTCAAAAATAGCGCCGGCGCAGACCTAGTGCCGTGATAACTTCCACACGTGAGTAGCCAAGCATGAGGAGGTGCTCGCCTTCTCCTCCGGGATGGAGCTCTGCGCAGAGCTGATGAGAAGTTCCCCCATAACTTTTCAAACCAAGTTGACCAACTCCATTTTATTGCCGCTCCTTGGGGAAAAAAAATCGAAAGTTCTCACACCGGCAACGGGACGTCCCGAGCGCCACAAAGCCCAACGCAGCGCTCCGTGAAAGGAGCCAAGGAAATCCAAAATATTAGAGTCTAACTGAAAGCGGGAACTGCCGCCCAGCAGAGAAAGAAGAGAGTGAAGTTTGGTTGGCAGAGTCCGCCCGCCCCTTTTTTAATTGCGCTCTTTTCAGCAACAAAGGAGCCAGTTAAAGCGACAGTACTGCAAAGAGCACACAATGCCCCGAAGGGCCCGGGCGCGGCCGGCGGCTTGGCATCATTCCTAGACCCCAGGGCTGTGTTCATTGTTGTGCCCTGGGCGCTGGGGTCGCGGTCTGGGGGCTGATCAAAGGGAGGTGTGGGGCGGAAAGACAAAGCAGGTTTTCATTAAACTCCGCAGTGAATTGGTGCAGGACGAGCAGGCTCGGCTTGAAATTAGATAAATATA
The DNA here is from genome assembly GCA_963921515.1 of Calotriton arnoldi. Taxonomy (NCBI): domain Eukaryota; kingdom Metazoa; phylum Chordata; class Amphibia; order Caudata; family Salamandridae; genus Calotriton; species Calotriton arnoldi. The sequence goes on along the minus strand of CAWUFW010006398.1, from coordinate 459,486 downwards.
TATTTTTTCAAGAAGGAATAATGCAAAATAACTGAGAGTTAGAGCAAAGCGGAAGAATACGGAAATGCAAATTGTTTTGTATGAAGTGTGATAGTGAGCATACTGGGCTTTACTGCAGAGAAGAGACAGCACATAAAAATGCATTTGGGGCACACCCATCCACCTGAGAACGAGTCTGTTTTTTTCCCATTCATTGCTAGGTCTACAGGAATACTACATGCTGAGCGTCGGAAATAAAACGTACGTTAGTTACAGAGCTGTCAGAAAAGAAAATCTTTCTATTTAAAAAGTGTTGTTTCCCAAGCAGGGCCGTTTCTACCATTAGGCAAGACTAGGCGGCCGCCTAGCTTTACTTTCGTAGGTTCAAATAAAAAATCACCCTTTTGCCGCCCTAGCCCTTTTGCCGCCCTAGGCGGCCGCCTAGTCTTGCCTAATGGTAGAAACGGCCCTGGGGGTTAGCAAAATGCTTTCTCAAGACACGAGCTTTCTCATTGACAGTTTGCCCGAGGAAGTGACCTCCTTTTTGACCCTATGACCTCGGCGTTTATTTGTCATCTTTTGAATTAAAATAACTGAAGAGGCCTTCTTCAGCTGTGATGGTATTGGGGATGCCTCGGAGGAAAGAGGGGAGCAGTACAGTCCATGTGTTCATCTTTCTACACATTACTGAAACATCTTTGTTTGTTTCTTTGTTTCTTTGTTTCTTTGTTTCTTTGTTTCTTTCTATCTCTCTTTCTTTCTTTCTTTCTTTCTTTCTTTCTTTCTTTCTTTCTCTCTTTCTTTCTTTCTTACAATGACCTGCATTGCATTACCATTACCTCAGGCATTCAACAATTCTGGAAATACCAGGCACAGAACCAGATTTTGAATTGGATGCCAAGAGGATTCACGTCTGAATTTATGCAGATGCTACCCCAGGGGAACAGCTCGGTTTTGTGATATTCCTTGAACCGGCTCTGCCACAAAGCATGGGTTGGTGCATTCCAAAGTTTGGTACCTTGCACCCTCTCAGTGACCAACACTATGCTTTAGTCAGGGCCGTCTGAGCAGCATTATAGGCCCCCGGGCAAAGCAGTGCACTGGGTCCTGCCTACACAACCACTCACAGGAATAAAAATGTTTAACATCTTCGCTCTACAGGAGCCAAACTCCTGACAGTGCCCAGAATTCGAACATCGCATTGGGGCGGCCGCAGCTTTTGCTATGGTACCTCTAAACTCTGGAACACTCTTCCGAGGGAGCTCAGAAGTGCGAGCTCCCTCTCCTATTTCAGGAAAGGACTAAAAACCTGGTTGTTCCAGAATTAGACGCTCGAGCAGGTCTACTAATGTCCTCAGCGCCAAGACACCTCCGGGTATACGTGCGCTTTATAAATTCCAGTAACATTAACATTAACAGAAAATTAGAGTTAAATTCTGAGCTGCTTGTGGACCCTATGCTCGTGGGGCCCCCGGGCAACTGCCCAGTGTGCCCATGCGTTAAGATGGCACTGGCTTTAGTCAGAAATGGATAGCTTTTTCAAACTCTGCAGACCTTATTATTACCGCAGGTTATGTGCAACTAATATTATTTTAATCTTATTCCTGCACAGAGCTTCCAAGGCTGCTTTAATGTGATTGTGTTTCTGCAGTTGTAAGCACATACCCAGTAGGCTGTTTTTCAGATGCCCGCATTCAGTCTAATGGTATTTTGGGTAGCCTAATGTAAATAAATTTCACAGTTCAGTACTCTAGTCCTGCAGTCACTAGACCTCTTCACCTCTTGTTAGTTCTGCGCAGTACACAAATTAAACAAATTGAAGCATTCTCTGAGTCATGATGGACCACTGCACATTGATGCACAAGACCGCTGCATCAAAAATGTTACCTAGGTCTTTGCGTTTCTAGGACAACTATTGCCGCTCGCGGTACAGCTTTCAGGGCTATCTCATTTAGAACCAAGATCTTGGGTTTGGCTCGGTTTCTGCAGGGGAACATTTCATCTAGTGGTGAATGTGGTCAAGGTGATCTCGTGATGTTTAAAAGAAAAATGTGCAATTTATAACCTTTCAAAAAGTCCCTCCTGCATGCATCTTGACTTCAAGCCTTCATTATTTCTGTATATACATAATGTGCTAGTTCATAATTGTCTCATTTTAAACATCAGTCATTTTTACATGCCAAATCTATTTCATTTGATTTTTTTTGATGCCTGATGCATTTTGAATAACGATTGCACTTCTGCAGGGGATCAAATTTTCCATTAAAAGACAAATCAATCAATAAGCATTTATAGAGTGCGTCACTGTCACCGCTGGGGTATCACTATCTGGGTGCTGGGGTGCGAGGTCTCGTAGAAAAGCCAGGACTTGAGGAAACGGCGGGAAGAGGAAAGGAATGAGCAGAAAAAAACAAAACAAAGGGCAGAAGAATGAGCGAGCAGAAAAGGCAAAACAGAGGGCAGAAAAACTGGCAGAAAAGGCAAACATAGGGCAGAAAAACGAGCAGAAAGGCAAAACAGAGCAGAAAAGTGGAAAACAGGAGGGCAGAAAAACTAGCAGAAAGCGCCAAACAGAAGGCAGAAAAAGACGAAACATTGGTCAGAAAAACGAGCAGTAAAAGGCAAAACAGATGGCAGTAAAATGAGCAGAAAAGCAAAACAGAGCAGAGGGCACAACAGAAGGCAGGAAAATGAGCAGAAAAAGCAAAATGGAGGGCAGAAAACAAGCAGAAAAGACAAAACAGAGAGCAGAAAACGAGTGGAAAAGGCAAAACAGAGCAAGAATGTGTAGAAGAGGCACAAACAGAGGGCAGCAGGTAGACAGGCAGCAGAGGGTAGCAGACTGCGGGCAAACTGGATAGGAGAACTCAAGCAGGGGGAGCTGGTAAGAGGACCTGCTGTATGGGGCGCACTGCAGCCTCCACTAAGCAGGTCCTGATGGAGGGTGGGGTGCTGGGTGGGGGGAGGCAGGAAACAGCAGGAGGACGGTAATGGAGGGAAGAAAGAAGAAACGAGCTGAAAAAGGCAAAACGGGCAGAAAAATTAGCAGAAAAGAAAACAGAGGGCAGAACAATAAGCAGAAAAGGCAAAACAGAGTAGAAGAGGGCAAAACAGAGGGTAGAAAATGAGCAGAAAAGGCAAAATGGGGAGCAGAACAAGGAGCAGAAAATGGCAAAACAGAGCAAGAAACGAGCAGAGGCGACACAAGCAGAGGACAGCAAGTAGACAGGCAGCAGAGGGTAGTGGGCTGCGGGCAAGCTGGACAGAAGAACTGTTGCAGAGGGAGCAGGCATGAGGACCAGCTCCAAATCAGATTATTAAAAATGAATCGATTGTCAACAAGGCGAGTGGTCCTTTTAAAGAAACAGGACAAATCTCAGAGAATTCATTTTTAAGCAACATTTCAAAGAAAAGCAAATGATAGCAATCATTTGCAAATTATTGCCAGATTTCTCCATTACCTCTTCACTCCTTATTCACACAAGATGCTCCCGGTCTTGTGTGGCATGCAGGTCCAATGCATCAATTTTTCTTCTTCAGTCTCTTTCAGTTGGTATCCCAACACACTGGGAGACAAAAAGACCATTCTATATCTGTTACAGTTCAGTAAAAGGTTTGATTATACAATTGTTTATTTAGCTCATAGGTCCATTCAGTATTCAGATAATGTATCCAATATGCCTCTCGATTTAGTAATTCACGATCCCTATTCAGAATAGTTTTTTACTCAATGCGCAGGTGTAGTGAGTAGCGCCTGTCCATTTTTATTAAATATGGTTCTGCACTGCTTTCTCTGTGCAATGCAGCACAGGAACTTTATTTGTTGTGCTGCATTGCACTAAAAATAATAAACCTACCTTTGTTTGCTATCTAGCATTCTTTTCAACCAGAGGTAACCAGAGGCCTGTGACCAAACGTAGTAATAACAGATCTATGTAATCCTGACCAAAACAAAAGGATCTTGCAGTTGATGCCAGACAACTTGCTGGCTGATTGACAATCATGAGATGTTAGAGCAAAGTGTATTCCTCAGTTTCCACATAATATTCCTCAAAATATTAAATTTCTCTTCTTCCCTCTTAACTGTGAACATATAGGACGGCTAAATACGCATTGTCCTCTTTGTTGAGAGTGCAGAGGTATGCAGCATGTACTGGTTTGCCTTGCAGTTGGGAGCTTCAGGGACTCTCACAATATCAGTGGAGGGGAGCAGAAAGCTAAGAATGCTTCATGCCCTTCATGTGAACGAGTATAACCTTATTACTGTAGTAAACGTAGCAACGCTGCGTTATTACTCTGATAGTATCAACAAGAGTGTGTCACTGTGTGCAGAGGTTGAGGCCAGTCTGCTGGATGCCAGCCAGCTGAAGGACACCTTATTCCTTGCTGCATTGGGGGCTGTAGAGGGTGGGAAAGAGAAGCATGGCACAAGGAGGCCAAGAAACCAGGATCTGCTTGTGGTGAAGGTGCCATGCCCTGATGGCACCAAACTATCGGGAAGGAATGGGACCAACAAACCCCCCTACTTCTCCTCACTGCTGCACAACCAATGTATTGGTCAAGTCAAGACAAAACGTATTGCACAAAGATTAGAAATTATAACATTAAAGAAAAAAAAATCTCATAACTGAATAACAAACACGATAAGCTAAGACCCTAAAACAATGAGATGCACAACATCTCATCATCCTTTATAACTAGTTCCTTAATTGCCATATCAAGTAACTTCACAACTGCTATTGTTACTTGTAAATCTACCCCACTCAAAGATGTATTGTAGCTTCACTACAAGTCCTATCCTTACTGTCCAACCAAAATGTTCTTAGATATTTCTTAATTTCAGAGATTCATTCCATTACCTGTTGGCATACCAAGGACGCAGATGCAGATGTAGAGTGGGTGAGGCACCGAGGCGAGGCTCTGTTCTCTGCTCCATGCTCCTCACAAGTTGCCCGCGGGTCGCCAGCCGAAATCTCCTTTGGGCCAGAGCTGGCGCTTTCCTCCGCTGCACTGAGCTCGGTCCACAGTGGTTGACGGTGCACGGCCTGAGGGACCAATGCCTCATGCCTCACTGCAGCACCCCGCGGTAAGTGGCAGGCGCGGCCGCCATTAGTAGGCGGCCGCAGTAAGAATGAGCCCTCGGCAGCATCGTGGAGGCGCCCAACTAGGTTGGATGCAGCCTGCGATCCCGCCCTGTGTGCCCTGCTTGCCCCCCCTCCCGGCACCCCTCTCCTAGCTTCCACACTTCTGCAAATAATAAACAACAGCGCACCAACAGCGCAGACAGCACAGACAGTTATAGGATCCCCGTTAAGGAGGCAGAGAGGAGATAGTGGGGGATAGTGGAGGGGCAGTAGCGCCCAAACCTGCCCCTTCAAGACCTCTCAAGTGCCCAGAGCTCAAAGCACCTAAGGACCCCCCCCAGGAAAACAAAAAGGGGGTGAAGCACTCGGGCAACTCTCCCCTATGGAGCAAGGGGAGTAAGCGGAGAGCAGCGCTGGGAAAGGATAAATAAATAAATAAATACATTTTTAAAAAACAAGAACAAAATCCCCTAGTACCCACCGGGGACAAAGATAGCCTCAGTGTAGAGGAGCACCGGGGTTGGGGATAGGGAGGGGCAAGACGTGAGAAAAGACGGGAGTGATTCACAAAACATACCATGCCTCAACTTCCACTCCAAGGCCGTGGCATCTGGGTTCAGGAAGTGACTGCAAAGGAGAGTGCCTTTGTCTTCATCCCCAGAATCTGATAGCACCCTTTGCCTTTCACCTTCAGCTTAGCTTACCCCCAAAGGGACCCTTGTGGCAGCAACTGACGAGGCTGGATCCAGAGCAAGCAAGATCCTCAAGTACCAAGTACGAAGCCGCCATACCTGGAATCCGGGACCCAGGATCAAGCTCCTCCATTATGAGATCAGGAAAAGTCAGAGGTGCAGAAAAAAAAATGCAAGGAAAACCCAAGAGGGAAAAAGGGGGCCAACGAGATGTGGAAAAAAATAACAAGTCACAGGATTCAGTTTAGGAGATCGACCCAGACATAGTCAAAGTCGAGGAAGGAGAGCCGACCGCACCCACCAAGCATTGCCCAAGTGTCAAAGCCAGCCAGCGGGCACTCATCACAGACTTTTTAAAAGTATGTCGCAGGCAGTCCCCCGAGAATCACGAGGATTACAAGGAAGCCAAACCAAGCAATAACAATAACAACACCTATAGCAAAGGCATCGAGGCATCCCTCCTCTGTAGCAGGTACAACAAAAATACAGATACTTACTGCATGGAACAAAAAGATACTTTTTCTCCCATAAGAGAAAATTCAAGTAAGCAAGTAATCAACCAAGGCACACAAATACACAACGATTCACACCTACTTGCCAACTCCCAAGGGCACCACCATCAGCTTGTAGAGGCTTTAGTCCACACTCAGCCGGACCCGAGCTGGGAGCCGCTAATCAGTCAATTGGATCAGCCAGCCCAACAGCATCACCAAACTACAAACCAAAAATCCAATGATGACCCAGGGCTCTGGCAAGATAATATTCTAAGTCCGTTTGCACCAGCTAATTTACCGGCAGACCCACAACCATAGGAACAACTGGGGCACCTATCAGCCAGCGAACAAGATCTTGACATCCTCTTCTCACCACTCGAATCATCTAAAACTGCACAGCAAATAGAACAGGAACCGCCACAACAAAATTCAAATTGGCGTTCGCCTCATGAGGCTAAAGAGCCCATGGCAGCCCTTGCAATTGAATCATGTGACTCACGTAAGAACACACAACCAAGAAACAGCAAGGACCAATTGGATCAATCCCTGACAGAAGTAGCCACTCACTTTTCAATCCCCTCTGTGTGGTCCCACCTGTCAAACACCATGGAAACCATTGGAACCGCCATGACATACCATGCTGACAAGCTAGACACCCAAGTCAAGCTATTAAATGTTCTAGCTATCCATGTCCAGGGGATAGAACAAAAGTTGCACGCTCTCAATACCATGATAATGATGGTACAACAAGACCAGGACACTACATATCACACATGACATTGTCCCCAAATAATCGATAATCTCACAAGGGTACCAATTATAATGACAGAGTTATTGAGGGCAGTCAGGGAAACCCAAAGAAACTCCACATTAGTTAGGGATTGGGAATTCAAGGGAGAAAGCTGTGGCAGCTCCAAGTCTCTAGGGAGCAACACTTCAAGAAATAAAGAGATCCTTAAGTCCTCAGAACGTGCATGCACAACTTCACTTGATGCTAAGGAAGAGCCTGTGCAACTGAACGAACAACCACAACCAGAAGGGTCAGTCAGTATCATCACCCAAACAACATAACCCACCAAGAAAAGCTGACGAAAGCATTAAACAAACAAACTTGCACATCGCCCTCACGAAGAGGGAACAAAAACGCTTGAGGAAATCAAGGAAAAGCAAACTAAACTAGCAATGCTCATATTCACCACCGACACAAAAGACAACGCCTATCCAGAATACGTACGAAAAAAATCGAGAAAGATCTAGGAGAAGAAAGTATCAGGGATGCTACCAGCATACTGGACCACACCTCGACAACTATGAAAAAGGCTGCCGTCTCAAGAAGTCCAAAACAACATAATAGTGAAACCTTATCAACAAGTAAAATATATGACATATTTAAACCCCCGGATATGGGTGAGACAACTAATACTAAAATCCAGGGTGCTCAAAAAATCAACTTAATCTAAACTCCAAAGGAAATAATGACAAAAGAGAGTGAATGTAGTCATCAGGATGCAGCCACAAGCTGGAGAGGAGTTATATCCAAGATGTGTAATCTTAAAGAAGTCAAGATAAGTGCACAAATCTCAAGAGGCTTGGAGGCCCAATCAGCAAAAAACTTTGAAAGCACTCAACAAAACTCCATAGGACAATACCCACAAGTAGCCATACATTGTCAAGGCACCATAGAAGCATCAACAGAGACCCCGACTGACCGTGCCAAAAGGCAGCCAGCCGATTCCTTAACCCCATGCTATGAAAAGATAGAGCTGGTTCCACACTACATCTCGAGGGGAGCTCGTGACATTTTGAACAGAAGATCAATATTAAGATTACTAGAAGCACATTTAATCAGGAGACCTGGAAAGAATCGAGTTTAAACCCAATCCTACTGACTCGGGCCTGAAATCACGATAGCAACCTGGGCAGATCACTCCACCATAGAACAGATCTTGCAGCACAGGGAGTCCTTCGCAAAATGGGGCATTGAGCTAAAAAAGGTGGAGTTACCTCGCTATCCAAGCCCATTACAACAGTCCAACCAAACCAGGGGTGTATTAAAAGGAGCAAAATGGCCTGACAATCTCAGTACAGTGAAAGGTGATGGCCAAACCATAAGGCAAATTACTATTACAATACCCAAACCCCAAATACCTAACCTCGAGGACAACCCACAGGCATTACCCTTAAACATGAAACATGGAGCAGCATGAACCAAAGCAGGTAACGATCTCAAAACAGTCAAGGGCTGCAGGATCTGTTCCTGGAACATGAATAGATTAGGCTCCTAACTCAACGATTCCGACATTGTAGATTTCCTCCTAAAGCATGATATCTTTTTATTCCAGGAAACCTGGTTGTCAATAAACTCCCCAATTGTAGGCTACAAAGAACACTTTAACCCAGCCATAAAAGAGACAAAGTGCGAAAGGGCAAAAGGCGGCCTATCGATTTTCATCTCAACTGATATCCTTTGGGAATATGAAGACATCGATTTAGATTCACCCTGGATGCAATGCATTAAACTCGCAGTTTCAACCTCCACTATTCTGTTAATTCTGAACACCTCCATTCATCCAGCCCACAAGCAAAAGGGAAAAAAAATCCAGGTATTGATTGCCGCGCTAACAACTGCACCTATCCACACACTAACATAATTCTGTCAGGGGACTTTAATATAAATGTATTGCAAGGCCAAGAAAAAAATCCAGCAGGTCACATACAGGCACGGCAGGGCAACACAACAAGATGTGCCACTTTGGGCAAGAGATGCGATGCATTACTGGAAGAACTCTCATTGTTCACACTAAATGGACGAGGCCCTCTGGATAGTCAAGCAGCATTTACAAGAGTAACGGACAAAACTGGTGCAACTATTGATTTTACTTTGGCAGACCCAGATCTGTTCCCTTATATCTCCAAATTTCAAATAAAGGAAAGAGTAGAAACTGACCACTATCCTCAAACCTTTATATTAACTAACATCCAAGAAAGGTCTCGGCAAGCCAAGGCTCTTACATTACCAACTCACCTCTATAGCTTAAAACGACTTACATGGAACGAAAACAACATAGATGCCATTATGGAGACTTGCTCCACCCAACTGGCTCCAACCAATGCAAAGCCACTCGGGGTAGAAGCCTGGGAGGCCTTTGTCACCAATTTAAACACAACATTTTCTCATTGCACCACCAGTCATAAAGCACACGGGATCATTGGTGCAGCCTGGTATACACACACCCTAAGGATAAAAAAACCAAAAACGAAATATACACCTAAGATCAATGCGATCCCAGGGCTTACAACGAACCCAGCACTCACTTTCAACAACCGCAAAAAAGAAAAGAGATCTAAAAAAGGAAATTAGGGTGGCAAAGCGTACATATAACGAGCAAATCTGGATGAAAATGCTCCATGCAAGCCAGAAAAGAAACTCAAAATCATTCTGGGCGAACATCAACATCCTACTAAATGGTAAAAACCAACACTTTAATTCAGATATAACGGAAAATACCTGGAGGAGCCACATGCAAAAAGATGTCTTACTCTGGTGTAACAATTATTAATGAAGCACTGAAAGTGACCCAGTTCGCTTCTATCCAGAGAACGAGTCCCTAGGCCCCAGTGTTAAAAAACAAGTCAAAAACAGATATCAAAATCTGCCCACCAATAATGACAAATCCCCTAAGCCCCAAGATAATTACTTAGAAGATGACGTTGGGAGTACAGGAAACAACAAGGATCGACCCAACGTAATACCATATTCAGATCACGCAAAAGCAGGTACTGAATGCTATAAAACAACAAAGATCCGGCGGGGCCCTGGGGCCAAATGACTTCCCCAATGCCTTATTTAAAAAAGATCCAGCTTTTTGGTCCACCTACCTAACCCCCCTGTTTGCTTATGCCTTGGAAACATGTACCATCCCAGACTCATGGCGAGGAAGTATCCTACAACCGCTATACAAAACAGGGGTGCGCTCAGACCGAAACAATTACGGACTAATAGCGCTCATTGATGTTGAGGCTAAGATATATGCTTCAAACCTGTTGATAGATCTAGAGGATTGGGTTAACACCCTAAACCTAATCCCTAAAACGCAAACAGGATTCCGCTCAGGGATGAGCACCATAACGAATCTATCCACAGTTACGTTCCTGGCCAACAAAGCTATCGCTAAATCAAGTTTCTTGCATGCATGCTTTGTAGATCTCAAAGCTGTCTTCGATAAGGTTCCAAGAACCAAACTGTGGGCAAAAATGAAATCTTGGGGAGCTCCCGCAAAATTGTTAGATGCAATCATCAATCTCTACTCAAGTACGTGGGTTCAAATAAAATTGGGGGATGGACGAAGTCTAACTAATAAAATTCCAACCACCAATGGCTTAAAACAGGGGTTTGTCTTGGCTCCTTGCTTGTTTAACATCTACAAGGCTGATTTAGAGAACTATCCCTGCTTAACACAAGGAGACCCCCCAAAATTGGGAAATGTCCCAATAGCAAGCCTGCAATACGCCGACTACATTGTTTTGCTTTCCCAAATGCCTCGAGGCTTACAGCGGCTGATCACACAGCTGGCAGAATACACATCCTCTGCCCAATTAGTCATTAACTTCCAAAAATCGAAGGTTATGTGCTTCTACAGTGCTCATAAAAAAAAAAAAAATTCACCTGGTCGATAAACAGTAACATCTTGGACCAGGTGGAAATATACAAATATCTGGTGGTACTATTGGACGGGCATCTCAACTGTAAGCAATATCTAGCACTACGGCAAGCAAAACCAAAACAACTGCTATTCGCATTTAAAAAATTGCAGAAAAAACTCAGCGACTGCTCAACACACCATCTACTAAAAGCCTTTGCTGCAAAATTCTTGCCCTCAATTTCGTATGGATCGGTACTGTTAAACACCAAGGATTCAACAGTTTTAAATACTGCACAATCTAGTCTCTTCAAGAAACGATTTTCGATTCCACGCCACATATCTCAAGCCCAGATAAGACTGGAATTTGGTTTAAAAAGTCGGATACTGACAAGATAAGGGGCCCCCGTCAAATATTACTAGAGAATGAGGGCAGCAGAGGAAAATTCCTTAGCCCATCATTGCTGGCTGGAGATCAAAAAACAATCGAAGTTGAATAAGTCAGTACATTATGTTTTAAAACAATCACTTTCTGCTTTAAAGTTAGAGGACGTGGGGGGGTGGCCAAGATGGCGCCGAGGCAAGTCGAGCCTTGACGACTCTCCTGCCCGCCGCCGCCCAGAATAGCATTTCCCGGGCCCGAGCAGGGGCAAATAACGCACCGGAGGGGCCGTTGCCAGCCGTAGAGCAAGCTGGTAGAAGCAGGACCCCGAGCGACCAAGCGGAGAGTGGCTGGCGAGCCCAAACGGAGACGGCGCATGAGGTGTGCGGCAGCGGCCGCGGTGCATGCGCCCTAAGCTGAGACAGGGCTATGCAGCGCCGAGGCTTCTACAGCGGGGCTGAGGAGGATGGGCCACGAGTGCGGGCGCCGGCCGGGCCACGCCGCGCCTTATCCATGGCGTCCCTCATGGTGACTCTGAACCCCCACAGCGCCACTAGGTGGAAGATGCGGCCGATGGGCTTTGCGTGGCTGGAGCTCAGAGGATCGACGATGAAGCGAGATTCCGCACCCGACGTGGCCCCTGGGTGTTGCCTGCCTGTGGTGTAGCCTGCGGTGTAGCCATATCGGCGGGTGGACCGGCCAACGGCGGATGGCCTCAGCTGGCGGCATCATGGGGCTGGGTGTGGATCTCCGGACATCGCGGAGGTGGAGGCCGGCCCGAGTCCCGGCGAACTGGTGGCTGGCATCGAGGTCTTGGCCTGGTGGAAGAGGAAACGGTAGGCTGAGGGCAGCGTAAATCTGTGGCTCCCCTGCAGCGCTTACTGATCTGTGGACAACTCACCCTAGGGCAGGACACGCAACCACTGAGGCTTGGCGGGCTGGTGGAGAGTCGGGCCTGGTCCTAGTGGCCCGGTAGTGTGAGGAGAAGAGGGCATGGGACAGCGGCGGAGGGGAGAGGCGTAGAGGTTCCGCGCCCTTTGAGCTCGTTTCCCTGCCCCACCTCTCGGCGGGTAGCTCGGCCCGCAGCGAACAGCGGCAGCTGGGAGTGACAAGGAGGGGTCGCAACCTTTGGCGGGGAGCGCATCGCAAGGCCGGTCGTCCTACCTAGAGTCTACGGGCCGGCGTTTCAGGGCCACCGGAGGAGGCGGAGGCCCGGGGCGTGGCCACATGGGTCCCCCATCACGACCCTGCTAGGCCCAGAGCTACCGCGGGGAGGACCCAAGCAAGGGGCGCACGGACGTCCGACTTGTGAGCGTCTGACTGGGGGCGGCTCAAGTGGCAGGGCGAATATTGGGCAGTCAGCCAGATAATACATGGAGAGACCCGTCGACAAAGGGGACCCCAGACGACTGGTGACGCTATCTCCCTCAAAATGGCGGCCGGACGCCCTAAAAAAGATCGTTCAATCAAAGATCTCCTCTCCCGAGCTAGGGGGTCCACACCAGAAGACGCAACGGCGCCGATTGACGGGTCGGGGCCCCGGCCAGATATTGCCACAGAGGAACCAGTGACAAGGTCGTTTATGGAAGCACTGTTCACTTCCCTTCGAGACGAACTACACTCTCTTAAAAGTGAATTCGTACAGGAGATCAAGGAGACCCGGAGAGATGTGGACGCCTTGGGAGAGCGCGTGGCGGATATGGAAGAAAGGGAAATGGGCTGCGAGGAGGAGGCAGAGTCTCTTCAACAGGAGGTCATCCGAATCCGAGAGCAGCACATCGATATGGAGGCACATCTGGAAGATTTGGAAAATCGCTCCCGAAGAAACAATGTGCGCATCAGGGGAGTTGCGACGGGGGCAGAGGGAGACGACATCTTCGGCTTCGTTCGTGATCTTTTCCATCATCTCCTGGGGGGCCCCCCACAAACCCCAATACAGTTGGATAGAGCACATCGAGTGGGCCTCCCCAGGCGAAACGCTCCCAGCCCTCCAGACATACTAGTCTGCGTGCATGACTTTCAAGTCAAAGAGGAGATCTAGAAGAAGGCACGCAATGCGCACCCTGTCACTTTCCAAGGCCAAACCCCCACTTTCTTTCAGGACCTGGCGGCTCTCACTTTACAGAAACACTGCTCGTTTTGCCCAGACACGGCACAGCTTCGCAGCCTGGGTATATCCTACTCATGGGGCCATCCCTTTCGTTTAATTTTCCGATGGGAGGGAAAACTCCTCCAACTTCGCTCACTTGCAGAGACATGCCACATTCTGGGAATAGAGCCTCCGAAGGAACAGCGCGCCGAGGACGCCCCATCCACTTCACAAAGAGCGCGGAAAAATGACTGGCAGAAGGTGGGACGAAGTCGGGTAGTTGTAAAACCAAACCCAGAGGAGATCGCCACGGGTCGGCAGGTGACTCTGGACGCAGTCCCTTCAACGTTGGCTAAACCCGCTATCCCCTGATCACGGACCCATCTGTTGCATGATACATTGCTGGGTGCGGGCGGCGGGAGTCGAGCCACGGCTCACACTTCATCACCCCCTTGGACTCACCGTGTATTTTCGTAATTCCACAGGGCTAGAAGAAAGAATGCATGTGTATTTCTCTTTCTCCTTATTATTGTTGTTTGTTAATTTGATAGGGAAACTTGTTGGGATCCACACTCACCCATACAGGGGCAGCATTACCTTCCTACACCGTGTAGACACCAGGCATAGCATGGCTCCTTGGGCTCTTGGGGGGGAGAGGTAGAGGAGAGGGGTTGGATGGAGCAGGCACCGGGTCGTCATCCTCATAACAGGAAATTCGCTTAGCATCCTAACACTCAACGTACGTAGGGCTCAATAACCCGCTAAAAAGGCGAGCAATACTTAATTTTCTTGAGGCCTCCCAGGCAGACATCTGCCTACTGCATGAAACCCACCTCTTACAAGGGGACTGTCACAGATTGAAATCGAGGGCCTTCCAGCAGCAATTTTTTTTGTCCGGTCCCTCTAAGTCGGCGGGAGTGGCAATCCTGGTGGCCAGATCCTTCCGCGGGGTGATAGAACAAAAGACAGAAGAAATAAGGGGGCAGCTATTGATCTATAGGCTCTCCATCGTGGGACGGTCCCTCGCAATAGGCACAATCTACGCTCCCAACGAGAGACAAGAAGGGTTCCTCCATGGGGCACTGTAGAGAGCGCTGGGTTCAGGGGACCGGCTGGTTCTACTGGGAGGGGACCTAAACCTGGTATTTGATAATGCGAGTGACAGGTCAGCTCAGAGGTACGGCCAGTCCGGGGCGTTGTCTATGGAGGGCCTAGCGCAACTAGGGCGGATGGAGGGCTAAGCATCCACAGTCCAAGGAATACTCATACTACTCTAATGCCCATAAAACGTATGCCAGGTTGGATTATTTCCTGGGCACCAAGGAAGTTCTCCCTCTCACACAAGACGTGGACATACACACTGCGGCGCTGTCCGACCATGGAGCGGTCACTCTTTCGCTTTATCTCCTCCCACTGGCTCACCCACTCAGATCTTGGAGGCTGCGGGATACCATGCTACTTCGTAAGGCGGTCAAGGACCAAAATCCAGCATGCACTGGAAGATTATCTCTCACATAATGATACCCCAGAAATTTCGTTAGCGACATTATGGGGTGCACTCAAGGCTGTCATTAGAGGGACATTTATTGCTCTTTCCGCAGCAGACAATAAGATGCGCAGGGAAAAAAGGGAGGCCCTCATTGGACAAACAAGGGAACTTGAACGCATACACCAGCGCACGGGAGTACCACGGGTCTGGCGCCAGCTATCCAACATGCGCGCACAACTATCAGCTATAGATACGGACAGGGCAGAATACTCAGCCCTCCACCTACGACACTCATATTATATTGGGGGAGACAAGTGCGGCCGGCGTCTGGCTAACGCCCTTCGGGCTAAGCGTCAAGAACAGGGTATCACCGAGATTTATTCCCCCGCTGGGAACCTGGTCACTGACAGTTCAGAGATAGCGCAAGCTTTCAAGGATTTTTATGAGCAGCTGTATGACTCCCAATGCCTGGACAGTGAGGCAGGATCCTGATATCTGGCGGGGGCCAATACCTCGACTCTTACCCCAGAACAGGCAGAGTCCCTCGATGAGGATATACGCATCGAGGAGGTTATCTCGGCGATAGCGCTCCTCAAACCTGCGAAGTCGCCGGGCCCAGACGGGATCTCAGCGGCCTTTTATAAAGCCTTCTGCCCCACTCTTGCCCCTGTTCTCACAAAACTGTATAATTCCTTTTCGGCTCCGGGGGCGATCCCTGCTGACATGCTCCAAGCCTCTATAATAGTTCTCCCTAAGCCTGGCAAGGATGTAAAGCGTTGCAGTTCGTACCGGCCGATCTCCCTCTTAAACATCAACCTTAAACTCTACACGAGTATCATAGCCCACAGAATTAACAAATGCCTTCCCTACCTGGTGGACCCGGACCAAGCAGGCTTCATCCCCCATAGACAGGCCAGCGATAATACAAAGAGAGCCTTGCACATTAACGATAAGGCGAATACGTTTCAGGGGGAATATATGCTCCTAGCAGTTGACGCCGAGAAGGCGTTCGACCGGGTTCGCTGGCCGTACCTCGATCAGGTACTGACACATTTTGCGTTCCGAGACACATGCAGAACCCGCATCCTAAATTGCTACCTAGCCCCTTCTGCGTTGGTCTGGATTAATGGCTTTACATCATCCCCCTTCTCCATACACAGAGGCACCCGCCAGGGTTGCCCGCTTTCGCCCTTGTTATTCTCGCTGTATATGGAGCCCATGGCCCAGAGGATCAGAGATCACCCGGACATTGCCGGCGTCCCGTTCGGTGGAGACAGGCACTCCATAAGTCTCTATGCGGACGACGTCCTGGCATCCCTGGCGGACCCGATACCTTCTCTGCCGGCCTTTATGGGAGAGCTGAAAGCCTTCGGGCGGTCTCGGGGTTTCAAATCAACGTCAGTAAATCCCAGGCGCTCAACCTCTTGGTGCCCCGGGGCACAGTGGACCTCCTTGCGGCCCAATTTTTGGTGCAGTGGGCATCAGAGTCTATTCCGTATGTGGGGGTACAATTGGCCAGCACAATCCCAATGACAATAGAAAGCAATTACAAGGCGCTACTCCAACAGATGCGAAACGACCTGGGGAGGTGGAAGCACCTTCGAATTTCTTGGTTGGGGTGGATAGCGGCCTGAAAGATGACAGCCCTCCCTAAGATACTATATCTCTTTCAGACTATGCCCCTCTTTACCCCGCAAGGTATGATTGCCAAACTTCAATCAGAACTCGCGCAGTTCATTTGGCAGGGACGGAAACTGCGTATGAAGCACACCCTGAGCTATCTTTCCCCGGAGGCTGGAGTGCTGGGAATCCTGGATTTGCATCTCTACTTCAAGGCGGCACAGCTGCGCTATCTGGTGGAGTGGAGCCGCTCGGAGTCTGAGAAGCACTGGCTCTTCCAGGACAGGGCGGGGGGGGTACGGCTCTCTGAAAGATTCCATTTCTTCCCAAAGCACATAGGCCGCGAAGCCTGTACCTGTCGTCAATCAACCGCACGACGATGTCAGTTTGGGATAGTGTTAGCACCAGAATGGGTCTGACTACATACCCGTCCCCGCTATCTCCCCTGTTCGAGAATCTGGACTTCACCCCGGGATATGCGGCGGCGGATTTTACAACTTGGAGGGGATCGGAATGCCGCTTCATGGGCCATTTCTTTGACCTGGAGGGCCTGCGCTCATTCACCCAGCTAAGGGAGGACTCCCCAAAACTGAAAGATTTCACTATCTTCAGCTGAGACACTGGATCATGCAACCTGCCAACCGCGCCAAAGCACAACGCTACTTGACTCAGTACGAAAGATGGCTCCTGAACAAGAAGTCCGATAAAGGCATGATTTCAGAGCTTTACACAATCTTGCTACAAACAAAGACTCACACATTCCACGCTGGGAGGGCGCGTTGGGAGGAGGAAATAGGGAGATCCCTGAGCGCAAAAGAATGGGAGGGCATTGCCTACAGGGCTCGTCACACAGCATGCAGTATGGCCCTTACTGAGACACTCACTAAGATCACGTCACACTGGTACTACACGCCAGTCCGAATAAATAAAATTAAGCCTTCACACAATGATAGCTGCTGGCGGGGCTGCAGTAATAAGGGGTCCTTCAGTCACATTCTATGGGACTGCCCGCTGATCCGGACATACTGGACACAGGTTATTGACGATATAGACAAACACTTGGACGCGCAGCTTCCACGGTTTCCAGCATATGTGCTGCTAGGCCTCCCAAACCCAATAACATGTCCTCTGAAATCTGTCCGAGGCCGGCAGATTGGAGTGGCGCTGGGGGCGGCAGCCCAGGCTATCCTCGCCCATTGGGGCACGGCGAATGTACCTACACATACCAACTGGCTGCACAGAATTTTACACATTTTAGGAATAGAAAAGATCTCCATGTCACCACCAGGGAAGGGGGACGAATTTCAGGAGGTTTGGAGCCCCTACGTGTCCCTACTGTCACAAGAATTTCACGAGCTGACATGCCCCAAATACCTCAGACTTTTACGCCTTTCGGAGGTCCCCAATCCGAAAAGACCCACAGAGAAGTGACCGCATTTATATACACACTTGGGTGCAGCCACCACATGGGGTAAGTGGGGATGGGGAGGGGGGAGTTGGGGGGGATTCTCTAGTGGGGTTTTTTGTTCCTTTCTTTTGTTTTTTCTTCTTCCTTTACGGAATTGTTTATGTACCAGTCGCAGCATGGCATGTAGCCAGTCACGCTTTCAGATGCTTGTATGCCTTAAAGATTCACATCAACCGCTATATACGTATGGTACGTTTTGAAAAATCAATAAAAGATTTAAACCATAAAGTTAGAGGACGCTTGGCTCACGATATCAGTGTATCCCGAGTTCAAACAAATAACCAACAAAGCCATTAAACGGCAATCCCAGCTTACAGACAAAGCATCCT
This sequence comes from Calotriton arnoldi, assembly GCA_963921515.1. Taxonomy (NCBI): domain Eukaryota; kingdom Metazoa; phylum Chordata; class Amphibia; order Caudata; family Salamandridae; genus Calotriton; species Calotriton arnoldi. Next base: position 441,220 of record CAWUFW010006398.1, on the reverse strand, counting down.
TGGCTCTTAAAACCCACGCTTGGGTGGTGATGCCAACATACATAACTCTAAAACCCCAACCATACCTGCTGGAACACTTTTCAAGACAAAAAAAGTTGAACCTGATTTCATTGAGACTGGGAGCTTATCCATCTAAAGATCTTACCCCAAAATGGAAATGGTCCTGGCCCACTATGGAATGCCACCTTTGTGGGCATGGAAATCAGTCACTACTCCACCTATTATGTATCTGTCTGGCACTACTAAATATTCGGAAAACCCTTTTACGGCCAACACTGAAGCGAGAACAAATAAGGACTTGCGAAGCTGCCATCACAAAATGCTTAGGAGGCTCGACAGTCCAACTGGCATGCAAGGCAATAAAGTTTTTGAGCCTAGCGGCAAACGAATTAGAAAAGAGTGATAGATGAATTGAATATGTCTTCTCAGAATCACTATGTTTACTCAACTCAAAACCCAGCGGCTCACATGACTATAAGCAGCAGCACTTTATTTACAAATTATGAAACTAGGTTAGCCTGCATTCAGCTTAACCGAAATATATTAGAAGCCCGCTTTTTCTAGTAGGGCCGGACATCATATGCCCACATGCAATCAATGTAAATTGTTTTTAACATCATTTTTAGAATATATTTTAACGAGTTTAATGCAATGTCATATTCAAACTAGTACTATTGTTTAATAATTTTTATGTAGTTTGTGGGTAAACTGTATCGTCCTTTTATGATTTTTAAATGAAATCAAATAAAAGTATTTTCATCAGCGATTCAGAGGTAGGAGTAGCTACAGAGGGGCCTAACCTGTTTCCTGGGCTTGTCAAGCAGGTTACAGGCCTGGTAGTGAAGGATGCTTCAAAAGCAACACACAAGAAAATATCCCCACCTCCTCCCTGACGCATCTGAACAGCCACCTCACGCCCCCATCCCAAATCATCCCAAATCATTTGAGTCTTGTTTCAAACACAAGTGCACATGTGCTGCTGACACAATTATCTACACTCTCATTTACAAGATGCCAGCCCCACCGGAGCATAACTTTTTATGACGTTCTGGTGGCGCAGGCCTCTCAACAATACTTATAGAGACGATGTAAAGTCACCCTGCTTGACTTTGTCTCATAGATATAGAGTAAGGCACAGCAGCGCAAAACTGCCTTGCCTTACTCTAAGTCAAGGAGGCATTCCATGGGAGTTGTTGTGGGTATTCCCACTCAACACCCATGGATTTTGACACTGCCCCAGATTTACAACATCACATAAACCTGGGGCAGTTCCAAAAACGTACACCTCCTCAGAGCAGGCAAAACGAGGAGAAATGTTTACATTTCTCCTTGTTTTTTTCTCTTGTTTTTTTCTCTTTCCACGTGTGCTGCATTCTGCAGCACACATAGAACAGGGAAAACGCCTCTCGTGATTGTTTTTGTGGAGTAAGGCTCCTCCTGCACAAAAACAATCATGCCAACAACACAGACACCCTTGCACCATGGTGCAAGGGTGCCTGTGTTGGTGCTCGGCTACAAATTGTGTGCCAGCGCTGGCTGAAAGGACAGGAATGCACTGTATCTTGTAAATACAGTGCATTCCTGCCCTTTCAAATTGGCATAGGGCAGCACAGCAAAATGACTTGCTGTACTGCTCTATGCCAATTCTTTGTAAAAGAGGCCCTCAGTATGGACTGACCGGCGTCTTTAAATTGCCAGAAACAAGCTTTCTTTGCCTTACATTACATTTAAACTATTTGAGAGTATACATCAGGAGACTTCTGTTGCCTCATGCTTTGCAGGTATTTGTCTTAATTTCTCTTGCTTGAAGCTAAATACCTAAACACACCAGAGCAGGTTTCCTCTTTGGATTCAAAAGAGGACTTCTGAGTTGTGGGTGTGAATTATTTGAAGTTTTTATGAAGTTAGTTATTGGTGTTTTTCATTTCCTCGTTGCTTTGCCTGACACCAGTAGAGAAGAGTTCTGCTTTGGAAGCATACCTTTTTACTGATACTTTTTGATTGGGGACACCTCAAGGTCTGTTATAGCCAATTACAAGCAAGCTCTCTCAAGCAGCTTTAATCGAATGGATTTAGGAAGAATTAAGAGGAGGTGTCTATACAGTAGGTCTTCCTGTATCAACTCCCTATTCACAGGAAGACATCCATCACTGTCCAGTTACAAATAGCGGGGGTCTCCTCCTAGGAGCAGATGCATCATGCTGCCTTCCAATGATGCACATATTGCCACTTCAGCGGTCCTGAAAGAGAAATTATCTGTGTGTGTTTGCATTTTAGTATGGTTCATCTACGGGTCTCTGGATTTATGTGTTTATTTGTGTCTACGTATGAGTTATAGGGGATCAGCATCTCTACTGTATTGAGACTTTACTGCATAAAGTATACACCATGAAGAGGTAAATCACAAATAGTTCCCAAATCCCAATTGTTGGTGTTAGGAAGAATGTAGCAATGCATAGCCTTCCTGCCAGATATCAAGCATTATGATTTTATATACATGGGGATGATGGGTTGTGGCATATGTAGCATCACTGGTCTGTGGCCCGCCATCCTACCACTTGGTTCATTCCAGAACCTTGGGATGTTTCTCCATCAATGATCCACCTGTACAGTTTGGGAGTTCAGAGAAGCTGGGAAAGGCTTGTTGGCTTCACTGTTGTGTGGTGAAACTAATACATTCAGGGTTTTGTATATATCTGCTTATGGACTTCGATACTTCATTTTTAAAACAAAGATGGTATTTTAAGCTTTGCATACAAAGGTCATTCCACATGTTATTGCATATAGCGCCCTGGCTACATTTCATGAATATTCCTTTACACAGGTGTTAGAAATGGGGGTCCAAATAGGGACCCTTGCTTCTAGTCAGGGTAAGGGGGATACACTTCTAAAATACCCTTGCTCACCCCCTTGGTAGCTTGGCACGAGCAGACAGGGTTATCTCGGAGGCAGTGTGTAAAGCATTTTTGAACACATACAGTAATACAGTGAAAACACTACAAATGGACACCACACCAGTTTAGAAAATTAAGTCATCTTTATCTAAACCAAACAAGACCAAAACGACAAAAATCCACAATACAGCAATAAAAATATTACTTTCAAATGGTAGAAATAGTTCAGTTCAAAGTAAATTGCAGATGCAACACTTTTAACACAAAGTACCTTGGATGCGTCGTGCACACACACAATAAGGGTCGCAGGGAAGGTGATGCATCGGTTCCTTACACTCAGGGAAGGTGATGCGTCAGTTCCTTGCTCTGGGGGAGGTGATGCGTTGGTTCCTTACAGCTGCGCAGGGGAGTTGATGCTTCAGTTCCTCACCGGAGAGGAGGTGATGCGTCGGTTTCTTACTGCGTGGGGAAGTGATGCGTCGGTTTCTTACTGCGTCCCCCAACAATGCGACAGACTTGGCGCCTCGATGCGATGTGAAGATCCGGGACGATGCGTGGGTTCTTGCAGCCGCACAGCAGGGCTTGCGTTGGAATCGGTGCAGTGATCACGGATTTCGGAGACCGGTGCACTCGATGCGGCGTGTGTCAATTTCTCGAGCCGCGGGCAGGCGCTGCGTCGATTTCTTCGGTGATACGTCAGAAAGAGGTGCGGATGCGTCTCGCTTCTCGAAGTTGCGTTACTTTTCCAGCTCCCAGCAGCAAACAGCCTCCAGAGGTCCAAAACAACAGCAGGCACCTCTTAGCAGGTCAGAACTCCCAGCAAGCAAGTTCAGGGGAGCTGATGGCAAAGTATTTGTGTCCCTGAGACTTCAGAACAGGAGGCAAGCTCAGTTTCAAGCCCTTGGAGATCTTCCTCAAGCAGGGGACACAGCAAACAGCAAAGTACCTTTCCCTTTCCTTGGCAGAATTAGCCATTGCAGGCCAACCCTAGACAGCAAACAGCACAGTACAGTGAGCAGTATACCTCCTCAGCTTCTCCAGCTCTTCTCCTTGGCAAAGGTTCCTCTTGATTTCCCAGAAGTGATCTCAAGTTCTGGGGTCTGGGCCCCAATATTTATTCAGAAAAATCCTTTGTTCTCTGGTGGCAGAGAAGCCCTGTGCTCAGTTAAAACCAGTTCTGTCCTCTCTGGTGCAGCTTCCTGGCAGGAGGTGGAGACAGCATTGTGGAAGGCAGACCAGGCCCATTCAGGTGAAAGGAAATCTCCTCCCCCTACTCTAAATGCAGCCCAGGTCTATTCAGCCCAGCACTGACTCATCCAGACTCCCTGGAGCCACTGCACATCCCCAGCCCCTGTCACTCCAAAGCCAGACAGTCAATACACACCCTAGCAGAGGCACACTGAATGGCTAAGCAAGAAAATACCTACTTTCTAAAAGTGGTGTTTTCAAACACAGAATGTAAAGATCACCCTCACTAAAAGATGCATTTTAACATTTTGAGTTCAGGCATACTAAACTTTATTTTCCTACCTTGTTCCCAGGTGAGTTATGTTTATAGGATGTTATAAACAAACTCCCCATTCTATCCTACGGGAACAGGTAGCCTTGCAATAGTGAAAAACGAAATTGGCAGTATTTCACTATCAGGACATGCCATACATACCAGGGCATGTCCTACCTTTCACATACACTGCACCCTGCCCATAGGGGTACCTTTGGCCTATCTGAGGGGTGACTCACATGTAAGAAAAGTGAAGGTTAGGGCCTGGTAAGTGGGTGCACTTGCCAAGTCGACATGGCAGTACCAGACTGCACACAGGCTCTTTAATGGCAGGCCTGAGTTACATTTACAGGCTGCTTATGTGGGTGGCACAATCAGTGCTGCAGGCCCACTAGCAGCATTTGATTTACAGGCCCTGGGCACACACAGTGCACTGTACTAGGGACTAATTAGTAAATCAAATTTGCCAATCATGGAATCACTAATCCATAGCAACCATTTTACAGGGAGCACTTGCACTTTGGCACTGAACAGCAGTGGCCAGGTGTCCAAAGCATCTAGACCAGCAAAACGGAGTCCAACACACAGCAAAAACACAGGAGGTAAAGGCAAAAATACAGGGGAAACCCACGCCAATGTTGCCAGGTCTAACAACAGGCATCTGTTAAAACATCAGGGTAATTCACATGATACAGTGCAATCCATCTTTTGGCACATGCTTTGAGGGATGGGTTAATTTCTTTGTATTCCTGGCTTTATTAGCTCATTTGGCATGTAAACATGTTCTATTACACCTCAGGCTTGCAATTGACTTTTCCAATTTTCCATCAGCTCTGTGACTTATTTGTAGGAAGCATCAGCTCAACAGAGCTGGTTGTGGCATGCCAAAGCCCCAAAAAAACTTTTTAATTTGGTTCTGTATCATGTTCTAATGAAGCTGATATTTTACAGACCAGGTCAAAGGTCATGGCAATCTCTGGAGTATGATTTACATCTCCTGATAGACTTTAGCTAAAAAACACAAAAGCTGCGTTAAGTCAACTTAATGAGGGAGGACGGGGTTTCACAATTTAATGATAGAACGTTTTCGAAGCATTAACTTCGCTTTTATTGATAGTGCAATTATCACATCATTATGTGAATTATTTGATTCTAAAACGTGCATTTAATGAGTAATTACATACCTCTGTCTAGTTAATGATACTTTCTTTTTGGGTGATAGTCAAGCAATTGAGCATGAACGTTATGTCATGTAGTGTTATGTTACTTGTTTCTTGTGCAGAGTACTTCTGCCACTTGTATGGCCTCTTGAGACTATGAGTAACCATTGATATTCAGGGAAGTCACCACAATGAGAATACTATTGCAAAGGACTCGGTGTTGGATAATGATCTTGTTTGGGGATGATGTTGGAAGTTTAATATTCTAGTTATATTATGTAGAAATGAGAATTGCTGTTGTGTTTTGGAAGGTGGTGCAATCCCAACACCATATATGCGTGTCTCTTTTTAAGGTCCATGGCTCCTTCTTCTTGTGTCCTCACTGTTTATCCACTCTTCAATGCAGCCCAGTGTCTCTGCCAGGCTGGGTCCTCCAGGGAGGGTAACTGTAGGGGCAACAGAGCACTCTAGATCAAAGAAAGCAATCAGCACGTGGGTACACAGTCTGCAACAGAAAGTGTGGGGTCACTTAAGTGTCTTAGGGGCCCATTAGGATGTCGGGCGGAAGCACTACCGCCGTGCTGGCGGATGCAAAAACCACCAGTTACCGCCTGCACGCAGCAGTCCACACGCCCGCCCGATTACGATGCGAAAAGTCAGCCAAACACCGCCGGCAAGGAAGCGACACCGTCCGCCATCAAAGTGCGCCCGTACACGTAGCGGCGCAGCACAATTGACACACACCGTCCGACGAAACACGTACCGCCCGGCGTACAAATTACGATGCCGCACACAAACTGAACCCGCGGCTAAGAGACACCGTACGTCAAACCGAAGCAGTAACACGAACGCCGAGCACGGACACCGAAGAAGCGGCACCCCCGAGCATGAATCCAGCACTGCAGGCCCTCCCTATGCTCTATCTGATGCACCACCAAGGACGCAACGTACAGCGAAGACGCAGGTAGGCACACATACAACAAGTGCACGCAAACAGCGCACACAGTGCAAGGGCGGAAAAGCGGACAACCCCCACCCCGCGTGTACACGACACATCTACCATAGCATCCACATATGACACACAGGCCAAATTGTAACATCTCGTAACACATGTGTACACACCACCTGGGACTAGGAACCAACCACCCCGTCACGGCCCCAAAGCGGCGATGACGCTGCCACACATGCACACAACGCAGAGGCCAACCGCAGCGCCATGCATGCGTCGCACACAGACACAGGGACACAACCAAGCAGCACACACACCAGCCCCACCCGAACGCACATGACACGTGACAGGTCTGCCACAGACATGTCCCCAACGCCCAATTCACGGACAACACCCAACGTCACACAACCGACGCACACATGTCAGTGAAGTCACGCAACAGCAGGACACACCCCAGTGCAACAAACAAGGCGAAGCACACAGCGGCGGCAACACCAACTAGGAGAAGCAGGGCCCCTTCGGGAAGAGGAACGCCAGTACCACACTGAAACACCCATACCACCCTGCACATATGAACAAGACATACAAAACGGAACACCAAAGAGCCCGGGGACCGACAACAGGTGGCCCAAGAATAACACTCACACACAAGGCCCAACGCAGAGCGGAAAGGCAGCCTGCCGCCCACACAAGGGAGAGCAGACAGCACTGAATGACCTTCCATTCCAACTCCGAAACCACAGCCCTACGAAAGAAGCCGGTGAATACAGCCATTGTCCAATAAAAGACCAACACAGGCATGCAGAGGAGACCGACCACAGGGCAGATAGCGCATATCACAGAAGAACACAACGGACGGGAAAGAATAAAGAAAACACTCCCCCATGTCGGCCCCATGCAAGTTAATTGGAAGGAGTCACACATCACTGACCTTGAACTGTCTGAGAAGCATGTGGGATGAGGGCCCGTGTCCTCCGCACAAGCCAACAGAACACAAGTCCTGTCTCCCTACGACTACACAGAGCTCACAGCAACCTCGGAGCGTGCACATTGCAGACTGCACACACAGCCGGAGCACGCCACCACAACGCACCGCTGCAAAATGGCAACCGCAACACACCTACCCAACTACGCCGGACAGGTCAAGCTGTACAAAACCAACCTGATACATATATTGGGATGCAAACTCCTGTCCCTGCTGAACGTAAGTTACCGACTGACTTACCGCATCACATTGTTCAGCTGCGTCATACCCGTCTTCTACTGTCGGAGGTGTCCCTACCAGCATCCCGTGGAGATGTGTCTCTCCAACCCGGCATGTCTAAAGGCGGACCTGCTAGCACTACTCCTCCCTCTGGACGCACACGACAGGGCCTGCTCTGCCTATGGGGGCATGGCGTATGTGGCCAACATCGCACCCGCACTGAAATGGGACCACTGTGCCTCCACACGACGGATCATCGAGCACAGCTACATCGAATGTCACCCAGCATGCCCCATCATGGTCCTCCAAGGGACAACTTACGAACAACACCTTGACAGCCACCATCCGCTACATTGGCTGGCAAACATAAACACCACCAATGACATGGAAGCCCTGCTGGACGGCATCGCATACCTGACAACCTGTAAATTCGTCGGACCCCAACGCAGGTTCCCCGATTGACCTATGATGTCCAACCCCGTACCCATGCTTAGCTTCCGCACGGATCTGGCCAGTCACCACCACAACAGCCATACCAAACGACCGGCAACAATTACCACACCATCAACGACATCGCCATGACATCGGATATGACCGGGACATGCACACTGTTCCCCATCACATCCAGGAACACCGCATGCATCGTGGGAGGCAGTGGCATGGGGTCTGTGTATCGCACCCACATGGACGGAACTGCACGAACAACCAGGACACGACATGGATCCAGCGCCCATGGACACACACACCGCTCAGTGGACATGAATAGGTCGCCTGGAGTCTGTGGGTGCTGCACCCCTCCCACCCCCGCCCGGGAATCCCATACCAGGACCTTTGCACGGACGACAAGTGCAAACAACAACAACACGACCCCAGTGACTGTGACATGTCCAGTAACCACCACATTGCAACAACAAGTGGCACGCCGCTGCATGCACGCAAGCACATGCCCTGATGTCATCTCACATGCACGCGTGCATGAGGAACAACCGCAGCAAACCTGTCACATGGAACTGAGATGGACTGTGCCCATGATGCCAAGCGGTCTGGTAGGCTACTTGTATACCGTCTGTGTCAAAGTCCGCAGCTCCGCAGCTATACGTAAATGTACATTAGCACAGCCTTGGCCAAGCAGATGTAACTCTGAAGCCCACATCCCACATGCAACAGCCAATCACATGTAACCCCACACCCTATCCCATTTGTAATCATGCTCAGTATATCCTCAACATGTATTCCGCTGCCAGTAGTGTCCACTATACTGCATCACAGAGGACAGAAGACTCAATATAATGTTTGAAACCAAAACTGTCTCCGCTGACTCATTTCACAAGTACGAATGAGAGAGGATGAGAGTATGTGAAGTACACGGCAGTCGTGACATGACCATGTAGTCCACTGGTATTGGATGTCAACGCAAATGAGTAGCACAACTGTGGAAGACACACATGTGTCGTGTGAAGTCGTATGGACGCAGTGCTCAGGTGGGTGGGTGCGACGGGTAGATGCGCACATGACAAGTTGGAGCACGCCGTGTTGGGAGGGGTCATGAACAGTACACCACCGCTTCCCTGGGCATTGTGAGAGGACACCTGTCGGGGGAAGTGAACACGTGTGTGCACAGCAGCCGGGCACACGAACAATGCGGAACCAGGCGCACACGTCAGCCCACCCTCCGTGGACTAGCTGGATCCTGTTGTGCGCCCGCCATGCCCCTTGACAAGGCACACACAGCCCCAGTCGACCAGGTGTAACCCCAACATAGTCAATCCGCACAGGCGATACAGGGCACGGGATGGCAGTGGAGCATGGTGTGGGAGAGGTCTCCTCGCGCTCCTCCTGGTCATATCACGCAGGCAATAGAACCTCAACGTGTAGCATGGCACAAGTCAAATGGAAGTGTAGGGGGACGCACCTCAGCACGAGCAGCACTGACGTCACGGGAGGTGGCTCGCACCATCCCATCCATTGCCCATTATACCAACCACGCCACATGCCATTGCGACTAAGTGCAAGCGCGTGCGCCACCACCCCGAGCCCTCCCCAGAGAGGCCAAAGAGTGAATGTGTGGGCCATCAGTCACAGACGGATGCGGCCTGGCCGCAAGGGCAGCCACAGCCACTGGGTGTCGCAGGTGGCGGATCCGGAAGGCGAAGACTGTGATGCATAGTCCATGCAGGCCGGGTCTCCATTTGGGGCACCACGCAGGTGGACGGCGTCCCGCCACACATCATACCCTGAGACAGCCCACTCGTGCAACTGGACCCACACATACACTCCTTGCCCTCTCTGGTGCGAGCTTGGGGCTGCCTGTGCAAGCGCTAGCCTCGCAGGTGCACATGCATATTGGGGGAGCGAGGGGAGGACATGAGGGCTGGGGCGAAGATGACTGTATCACTGTCAGTGAGTACAAGGGATGACCCAGATGTGGAAAGGAAGAGACGTGTCCCGTGTGTACTGCAACTAGTCGCCAATCCAACTACCCCCATGTCCGGAATGTAAGCCCGCACCTAGGCCCGCCCATCCGCCACATCGAATATACCACCAGCACAACAACCTTCCCATTCGAAACACTGACTGGGGGTGGCGACCAGTGAACAAACATGTGTAGCCTACCCACGCGTACATGTGGGCCCTCCATGATCCAAGTCACCTGCGGCAAAGTCATGACATGCGCAATGAGGGAAGTGAGGTGAGCTGTCCGCCACACGCACAGAAGGTGCATCAGCTCCACAGACCCAGCAGCGAGTCCAGCAGGGGTCACATGTGCAGGGGCAGCTGTGCCTGGTGTGAAGGCACATGCACATAGACAGCACATCGACCAATGTGTAGTCTGCCCACATCTACAGTCCATCATCATGCGGACATAGGAATTGTACACAGGGCAACACATCTTAGTGGGTGCACCCACCGTGACCAACAATGCGCAATCATCGATGTACCCGCCCTGTGCATGGCCCCCACCCAACGGAGGCACATCCAGTGCCACCATCCCACACACACAAGCCTTCCACGGAACATGCTGTGTCCAATGGTCAGTACAGAGTCAGCGCCCATCTGGTGGATCCTGAACAGGAGACACATGCACACACATGATAGCTCCCACTATGTACGTCTGCCACCTGGCACGTGCAATGTAACCTCTCACCTGTGACGTGTGACTGCAAGCACACAGCCGTCTTGGCATGGGGCTGTCAATGTGGACACCTGTCAATGTTTCGGGAGGTGTGATCCGTACAGTGCTGTACATAGGGTGCAGTGCTGACACCTACTACTGTCTCATATCCCCTCGTGCCACAGGTCCCACTTGTTTTGGCCACTCAGCCTGTGCCCACATCGTCGTCGTCGTGTGCCATACTCATCCAGCCTCGGAAGCAGTGCCATGCTCAGCAGACATTCATGTTGCCGTGGCGTTGCCGCTGACGAATATGCAGTCAGTCCCCATCAGCACGCCCCGCAAGTCATTGGGGCCTAGATCCCCATGTGCATGACCATGGCAGTGGTTTGCATCACTAGCCATTGCCATTGGTGGGAGACCTGTGTAAGTGTATTGTGGCCGTGCCGTCCCTGCTTGACAGCTGGGCTGTGACTCATGTGCTTGCTCAGTCATGTCAGTGATGTGAATGCGAAATTGCTATGTGTTGTGTTGCTTTGACATGTGTCCACTGCCATCTTCCCTAGGCGGAGACCGAACATTGACCGCCCATACCAATTGCTGGCGGACATGGAGGATACTGAGGTCATAAGGAAGTTTCGGCTGGACAGGCCAACCCTGCATCGACTGTGTGCCATGTTGGAACCCCATCTCCGTCCCCGCAGGGTGTATCCGACAGCATTCACCCCCACGGCTAAGGTGATGGCCGCCATGCATTTCTTCGCCACTGGGTCATTCCAGCACACAGTGGGCAGTGGAGGAGGGATGTCCCAGCCCATGTTCAGCAAGGTGCTGAGGGATGTACTGGCAGCCATGGTGCTGTACCGAAACAGGTACATCAGATTCCCCAGGGCTCGTGAATTGGCGGCAGTGAAGGGTGCATTCTATGCCCTTAGCAGGATCCCACACGTCGTTGGTGCCATTGATTGCACACATGTTGGCCTTGTTCCACCACAGGCCACTGAGCACCTGTACCGCAACAGGAAGCACACGCACTCCCTGAATGTGCAAGTGGTGTGCCTTGCGGACATGGTGATAACCCACGTGTGTGCAAAGTTCCCAGGCTCGGCCCATGACACACAGGTAATGCGCAACAGCATCTTGCCACGACTGATGTCCAATCTGCAACAGGATCGTGGCTGTATTGTCGGTGAGTATGTGGAGCGGTGTAGCGTGCTGGTTGTGCGATGCTGTCCCCTGTCCAGTTGGAATAGCAACGGTTCTCTGTGTCCCTCACACCCAGGTGACTCTGCGTACCCGAATGGGGCATGGCTGCTGAGTCCATTGAGGAATCCTCGCACCCCAGCAGACGATCGCTACAATGAGGCACATGGGAGGACCAGACGTGTGGTCGAGCGTACCTTTGGCCTCCTCAAGTCCAGGTTCAGGTGCCTGGACCGCACCGGGGTGCGCTGGCGTACTCCCACAGAAGGTGTGCCAGATAGTGGTGGCGTGCTGCATGCTGCACAATCTGGCCATTCGGAAGCAGATCCCCCTCATTGTGGATGACGGAGATCAACCAGGGCCCCAGCCCGCAGACCAGGACAGCTCGAGTGAGGAGGACAGCGGAGAGGAGGAAGCTGGGAATGTGCGCCAGCAGCTCATCGCCCGCTACTTCACTTGACGGTGAGTGTCCATGTACGACGGCTGATGTGTCTGTATTTGTGCAGGTGTGTGTGTGCTGTGTCAGGGTGGCCTTTGTTCACTGCGTGCTGTGTGTCAACGCTCCATGCCCAGGTTAGTATGCCACTGATGGTGGCTGTGGCATTGTGCCCTATTGCTCTGTGCGATGTGTGTACATTGCTTGTAGTTGTTGACATGTACTGTGTGATGGGTGTGTGACACACTCATTGAATGTGCTCCTGTTCTGTCTCCCACCCCTAGGTCCCTACAGGCCCTCCGGTTCCATTGCCATGCCACGCATCAGGTGCCGTTCCGCTCAAGGTGGCCGTTGTATTCCGTACAATTAAAACACAGGGCACAGACAGCAGTTTGTGGAAGAGGTGCATTTATTTCAAACTGTGACATGTGATTGTGTGTAAGGTGATGACAAAAGTGGTGCGTGCAGTGACAATGAGCTGTCGGTCATGGCTGCGTGATGCTCAGGGTGTACCCACTGGTTCTATGTCCATAGTCCAACACACACATGCCATCCAGATGGCTGTGTGGAGTGGGATCGTAGTCCAAGTCAATGCAGTGGGTGGTCAAGGAAGGCTGGCTGGCTGCCTCACTTGCGTCTGGAGCGTGCGAAGTCCTCCCGGGAGATCTGTTTCCACTCCGGACGGCCCCTTCCACGTTTGCGAGGGGGTGCCTGCTTGCGACCTGCTGGTGGTTGAGGTGTGCTCACTGGCTGTGGACGCAGGGGAACTGGACACTGCTGCTCGACCCTGCGCCCCGGCAGGTGGTGGCGGAGGGGAGCTGCTGTCCCTGGCTGTGACCTCACCGCCACCACCAGCTGGCCCATGAGGTCCACGAGTTGGCCCATACGGGCGTCCATGGACCTCAGCACCCCCAGCACCTCACGCGTGTCTGTAGCAGACCTGGCCCATTGTCCTTGGGCCTCTTCATAGGCCCCAAGGACTCTGGCCATTTGAGGCAGGGCATGGCTCCCAGGGAGGCTGGCATTTCCCTGACCCTGCTCCTCCTACCAGTCCTGCTGCCACCGGCCTGCCCACTAGCCACATTGCTCACTACGGTCCTCGCCCTGGCTCCCAGGGTGGATCCAGTCGTCCGGGCCACCACCTGCGCTGGGGCTGGGGCCAGCGAAGACGTGGTGGCGGTTGCGGCAGTGGTAGTGGCCGCAATGACCGTGGGTGTGGCCGCAATGACCGTGGGTGTGGCCGCAATGCCCGTGGGTGTGGCCGCAATGACCGTGGGTGTGGCCGCAACGACAGTGGCAGCAGGGGGCTGGGAATGTTCAGCAGCCCTGGATGATGGGTTGGTGGGTAGGAGGGGTCCTGGGGAGCGGCTGGGCCCTGCCACACTAGATGGGCCTGCTTGGTGGTCCGTGTCCGAAGAGGAGGACAGATCCTCCACATCCGTGTGTCCTCGTTGGGGGCTTGTAGGCTGGCTGTGCTTGCTGCTGTCTCCATCCCCAGCATCCAGCAGTTCGTCACCTGTGGAGAGAATGAGATTTGTTATTGTGTTGCACCTGGCGAAGTCTGTATTGGTTGTCTGACATTCTCCGTTCGTGCACTCTCGTGCACGTATGTCCCGGAGGCGGGTGTGTGGCTGTACAATCTGTTGTTGTGTGTGCTTGGCAATGGGACTGTGTGCTGTGCACATGTGGCATGGGTCGGATTGGCTATGCCGATGGGTGTGTTGCTGTGCTCCTACTTATTGTGACTCTGGTGTATGCGGGCTCCAGGCCCATCCTGGGTCTGGTTTGTACTTTGCTTTTGGGGTGCATATGGAACGCTTAGGAACGCATTTGGCAACATGGGGGTCATGCCCCAGGAACGCATTTGGGATGGAATATGCTTTTGGGGTGCAAATTGAACGCTTAGAAACGCATATGGCAACATGGGGGTCATGCCCCAGAAACGCATTTGGGATGGAATATGCTTTTGGGGTGCAAATGGAACGCTTAGGAACGCATATGGCAACATGGGGGTCATGCCCCAGAAACGCATTTGTGATGGAATATGCTTTTGGGCTACATGCTGTGAGCCATGGGTGCCGAACGTGACATGTGTTGTGGCAGCATGACAGTGCATGGTCTGAGGTGTGTGCATGCCTGACATACCCTGCATATTTGCTGTCTGTTGTGATTACTGGACATGGCATTGGACGCATTGTTATGAGTGTGTGATGGTTGTGTGCCACCCGACGTATTGCAGTTGTCCCATCTCCTTGGTGTGCGTGCTGCCCTGTGCCATGTGCATCACTGCAGTGCTCGGGGGGTGTGGCCCATGTTGTGTGTTGTTGCTCACAGTGTGGCGTGCGCTTCATTGACTTCTGGCACATGGTTGGTCATGGGCATGTATCTTAGCGTGACTGCTGTATGTGTGGCAGCTGTGCGGATGACATGCCTTTCATGAGACTGGGGCTGACGGATGCGATGGATGGTATGTTGTATGTGCATGGTGTGTCTGTGTGTTTGATGGGTTCAGTGGTGTTCGTGTGCATTTATGTTGTTCCGCTCTGTTGCGTCTAGTGTTGTTTGTCTTACATAGGCGTAGTTGTGGGGTGTGTGGTTGACAGGCAGTAGGGGCTACATGGACAGGACTTCAATGGTGTTTCGGTTGTGTGTGATGGGTTGCACAGTGGCTGCCGTGTGGTACTATATTCAGTGTGGCTTGTGCATGCAGACGTGGCTCCTTGGGTGTTGCTGTGTCTGTGATGGGTCATGTGGGGTGTGAGTCTCTGGTTCATGTCCGTGTGCACATTGTTCACTTGTTCGTGACAGTGGGCGGTGCTGCGTGTTCGTCTGCTACGTAACTTGTCCCATGTGTTGGTCATGTTACTGTCCTCATGCCTCCAGTAATCCAGCCCTGTCCAGTTTCCCACCTGCAGGTTGTTCGTGCGTGCACTGTACTGGATGCCACATGGTTCTAAGCGGGGGTGCTCCATGTTGCAGGTCTGTGGGGGTGGGGGCGGTGTTGTGGGTCGTGGTGATGGCTGGACACCCACTGACACCGATTGTTGTGGACCGTGATGTCTACCTTTCGGCTGTCAGTGTGCACTGCGGTGGCTGACACGTGGGTGTGGGGTGTGGGGATGCTCCTCCTTGCTGTGCTGTGGGACTAGGGGCCTGGTGTGTGTTGTACTTGAGCTGTCCACCCTCCCACCCACTGCACTTTGTGTTCCTGCCACTTACCTGTTACTTGTCGGTTAGTGCAGCTATGGCGGACACATGGGTGTGGTGGGTGCTCGTTGTGGCGCTTCTGGCATACTTGGGGACCTGTTGGTGGTTACGTGGCTGGCTGAGTGTACACATGCCCCCACGTATCTTACAGTTGTTAGGTTTGGGCTGTGTGTGGTGGTGTCTGTTGCATGTGTGTGTGATGTGTTGTGTATTGTGTGCTGGACATGGGGGTGTTTGTCCCTGGGAGCTGTGGCATGGTGGTAGTGCATGTGAGTACATAGCGGTGTGCTGGTATACATTAGTTTGTACTTACCAGCCTCCACTCCCCTGCTAATCCGGCGAGGATCTCCGGATGTATAATGACTCGCACCTTCTCCTCCCACGCTTTGAAGGTCTTGAAGAGCGCGGGATTCCCTCCGCCAGTGACGGCAGCCAGCTCTCTGTTCTTGCTCTCCTTCTTCTTGACCAGGCTCTTGACGTCATTCCACTGTTTGTTGATTTCAACTCTGTTCCTGGGCAGGGTCCTGACTGCATTGACCTGGTCTACGATCCGGTTCCACATTCTGTTTCTGGTGGCTAGTGGTGTGTGCTGGACCAGGTTCCCATAGATTTGTGGGTGCACCTTGATAATCTCGTCGACCATGACCGTCAGCTCAATGGGCGTGAACTTGGGCATTCTTTGTGGTGCCATGGTGTTTGTGGTGCTGGTGCGGTGTGTGTTGTGTAATGTGCAGGGGTTTGTGGTGCCGGTGTTTGGTGGTGGTGGTGGTGGTGGTGGTGGTTGTGATGTGTGCGTTTCTGTGGTGTGCTGCTGTCCTTGCTGTGTCACTGTGTCCTCTCCTCTCCTCTCTAGTTTGCAATGTTGCAAGGGGTTGTGGTCTGTGGGAGTGCTGCTTTTGTACTTACCTATGTGGGTGTGTCCTCATGGTCTGTTGTTTTCAGGTGTGTTGTGTCTGGTGTTCTGGCCTTTGAATTTTTTGTTTGTCCAGGGGGTGTTTTCGGGATGTGTACTGTGCTTGTGTATTTGTGCGTGCCTTGCTGTGTGGACTTGTTGGCCATGTTGTGTGCGATTGTTTTTGTCAGCGGATGGTTTCTGTGCAGGGACGTGGGCGCCATGGCTTCTGCCGTGTCAATTCTCATCGGCGTTGTTTGCGCTGGCGGGCGGTATATTTGTGGTTTACCCGCGCTCATGGCGGTGCGATCGTAATTTCACGTGCGGTGTGTCGGCCGTGAGGGCGGGCGGTTTTGTGTTGTCGTGCGTGTTTCCGTCCGTGGCGGGCGGTTTGACTCCGACTCGGACGAGGGCGGGCGGTATCTTGTGTGGTTTTTCCGCCGATGGCGGTTTTCGGTTTGTGTAATCGTAATGGCGTGGTCGGTGTTCAGACGGTGTGTGCGGGCGGATTTTTGCCGCTTTCATGCCTGGCGGATTTTTTTACGCCGGGTATCGTAATGGGCCTTTTAGTCTCTCTGGGTAGATATGGCTGAACAGTCCATGGCGTAACTCAAGAGAGGGTGAGTCTAGGAACAGTACAAACCAGTACTCCAAGAACAATAAGGTATAAATGACCAGCCAAGAGCATGTTTTATAATCTCTCTCACACACACACACACACACACGCACGCACACACACACACACACACACCCACACACAGACAGACAGAAACACACACACACACACACTCTATTTACTAACTGATAGAACGTACATAAAAAGCTAAACTACACAGTACCAAACACAGTGCTCACTACTGCTATGAGACGTTTACGCTTTAGTGAGGTCACTGGACACAATCAGGGTGGAAGTAAAACATGATGCATTAATAAACCCATAGCCATTGTATAAACACTGTATATAGTTTGAGAACATTGCTGAAGATTAAGAAGCTCTATTGCTTCTGAAGCTTGAACCTAAAATGGAGAGAATACAGAACACATGCAATGAGTACAAATATGGTATGGGAAGGTTTACAAACAGCGAATGCAAAGTTTTATCATTGGATACTTCCCAAAGGTAACAACCAACAGTCTGGTTAAAATTACACCCGAAAGGGCTGTGGGAATTGCTTATAAAAACATAAATTTTTAAACAAACCACACTTTAAACAGAGGAGAAGGAGAAGCAAAATAGTTTTTTTTATATCCAGCCACCATAGCTACCAAAGGCCGCAAAGAAAATGACAAACAGACTGATGTCGAATGAACTCTTCTAAGAGAGAATGACGCTCCCCATTATCAGCTGTAAACCAGAAGGAGGTCACTTTAGTGTTTATTGCATGGCTGCTCCTTTCTCCACCGTTCTGATCATATGAAACAAGCTTGGGTCAGACCTTTAACCCTAAGAACAGGCTGTGCATGCAACTTCCCTCAGGACTCTGAAGAGCAGCAAACTATGAACGTTAATACCTATTGGGGTATTCGATTGAACAGGTTTTGTTTATGCATCAAGAACATGTGATTTGAATTTTGTCTGTGGATTATCATGACTGGTATATTGTACTTTATTAAATTAAGAAACATCTATACCAAATCTTTATCATCTGCCAAAATGTGTCTACTCAGCACCTATGTAGGTTAGGTGGTAAATCGTGTACCGGGGTTTATGCCAACGTCTACTACACAGGAGTGATATTTATGAAGAGTTCAGTAAAGAGCCACACACCAGTATTTTGTTTGCATTTGAGTTGTCTAAAGATTGTACACATTTAACTCGGAATTTCCCTCATTTAATGTATGTATGAAATGCAGTCAACACAACATGGAAACAGTAAAGAGGGATTACCTGTCTCTGTTTCCCACTCCTTCCATCCAATGTTCATGTATTAACTTAAAGAAATTGCAACTTATTTGTACGACCACAAAAGTTCCAGAGTAAGTAGCTGGTTTCTGCTAACCTAAGAGGAAGCCTCAAACCCTAGTTCTTGCCGAATACTAGCCAGGGGAGGGTAGGAGAACACCGCATTCACCCTCACACACTGAAAATATTTAAGATATTTAAGATAGTAGCCTGTGTAGCCTCCTTTCATTTAATGAGCAAGCTCTGACTCCACAAAGGTGCCCTAAATAGCATGAGAGTGGTTCCCAAGAAATAATCATGGAGAAGGAATTAAAGTGGCTAATATGAAAATTACAGAAGATTACAGGAACACAGTGAAAACACCACCAAAAAGACTCCACACCAGTTTAGAAAAATAAAGAATATTTTTCTGATTCAACTAAGAACAAAACGACAAAAATCCAATTAGTACTTGTCAAGATATAGGTATTTAGAGCTTGTATGCAATCAGTACAATGTTAGAAGCACCTGCACGCTTCTATTTAGGTATTTATGGTAGGTTTCTTGGGATTACAATGATCCCTGACGGGGATAGACAGATGGACCTCTTGCATGTTAGAGCTGGAAAAGCAGTGCTCCACTAGGATGGTTCGGATTTTACAAAAGGACACAAAGTCAGTGTGCACATAAGAGACCTTGCTTGGTCCCTTACAACTGTAAACTTGCATACTCAGCCGCCCCCGAAGGTTCAGTGGGGCTACAATTATAAAAGTACCCTCCTTCTGGAGCGTGCAGGGTAACGGCCCCACTGTTCAGGCCTGTGTCACAAGAGGTCCCTTCTAGCAAGAAGGAGATGCGGCGTCAGCGTCGCGGGACCCTCCTTGGCAGCTTGATGATCCAACGTCACTCAGCGGCTGCGTTCTCCCTTAGGGTGCCGCAGCGCCTCTTCAGCGGCAGAGTCAGTGGCTGCAGGTGGCACACCGGGAAGTCATGCGGCAGCTGGTAAAGCAGCCCAGAATGGAGGGACGTGCCCTGGGTGCAACAAAGCACTACAGGGAATATGCAGCTCTTTATGTGGGGACAGGCCCTATTCAGGTGCAAGAGGCAGCTCCTCCCTCTAAAGCCACCTGAGGAAGGCCCATCAGCCTGGTGATGGACCATCAAAATGCAAATGTCACACCCCAGCAGAGGCACAAAATGGTTAAAGTAAACAAATTCCAACTTCCTAAAAGTGGCATTTTCAGACGTGCAATTTAAAATCCAACTTTACTAAAGATGTGTTTTTAAATTGTCTGTCCAGAGACACCAAACTCCAAATTCCCATCTGCTCCGAATGGGAAATCTCACTTAAAAGATGTTTTAAGGCAATCCCCATGTTAACTTATGGGAGAGATAGGTCTTGCAGTAGTGAAAAACGAATTTAGCAGTTTTTAACTACCAGGACATGTATAACTTAAAAGTACACGTCTTACCTTTTAAATACCCTGCACCCTTCCCATGGGACTACCTAGGGCCTCCCTTAGGGGTGACTTATATGTACTGAAAAAGGAAGGATTGAGACAGGCAAGTAGGTTAACTTGCCAGGTCGAAATGGCAGTTTGACTGAAAAACGGGCTCTGTAATGGCAGGCCTGAGCCATGTTTATATGGCTACTCAGTGGGAGGCACAATCAGTGCTGCAGGCCCACTTGTACTATTTAATTCACAGGCCCTGGACACATATAGTGCACTTTTCTAGGGACTTACAGGTAAATTAAATGTGCAAATTGTGGATAAGCCAATGTTGCCATGTTTAGAATACTGAGCATATGCACTTTAGCACTGGTTAGCAGTGGTAAAGTGCCCAGAATCCTAAAGCCAGCAAAAATGAAGCCAGCAAAACAGGAGGTCAGGAAATGCAAAACGTCAGGGGAAACCACTCCAAGGATGCCAGGTATAACATTTTCCTTTAGTAAAATTTCTCTTAAGTAAATTGGCATCTACTAAGTATCTTGTCTACAATACCAAAACAGTAGTCAGAGACAGACAAAAGGGCAGGCAAGAAACTTCCTTATCTTGAGCGACAGAAACTGTAGTCTCGCAACTAACCCCGCCATTTACTAAATGACATTGCTCAGGAAGAACTAATCAGCAGTCCTTTGCTAAGTAGACCCACATAGAATTAGGGCCCTTTTCCATCCTCCTTAATTCAGTGTATGAGTCTCCACTCTCCAAACACAGAAATGCAGGGAATATACTTCCATTGTCCGGGGGATGCTGCCCAGATCTTCCATCTGGTGCCATGCTAAACTAGGGTCATCCAAAACAGATCTAACTGGCCCCTGCACTCAGAATCACACAACATTCAGTGCTACTGTCCTGCATGCGCTATAGGTGCACTGCACACACAGGCACTCAACATGCACACGGGATGTAAGTAAAAGATTCAGTGTTTCAAATAACAGAGGAACTTTACACGAGTGTGGTCAGTAGAATGTACACACACTGATGCAGGAAAGATGCCTGGTCAGAGTAACCATTAGAATCATTATATGACACCGCCACCACTGTTTAATTTGATACACCCTGCATGAACAGTGGTCCATTGCCTACTATGAAGGTATGCTTGGTGTGCTGCTCCAGGTCACTGGACAGATCCTAGACTTCGATTTGTCAGGAACAGGCCCAGGCAACTGCTCACAAGCTAGGTGAGATCAGCGTGACACCATCAAGATACAGTTTCACTTGCATTCAGTCAATCCGGGCAGGGGTACATGCTTACCATGTAGAGGACAGTTCCATTCCAACACCCATCCTGATGTACTGCCTCACTGTGTGACCCACTCCCTGTTGTACTGCCTCTACACGCTCCAGGCAGCTGAATTTGGTAGCACTGGAGCGTTCAGCCTCTACTCAGAAGGAGACACTACTTTGAGGCTGCTTGGTTTTTGTGTGAGCTTCCTTTTCCCATATGTGAGGTAGCAGGGGTGGAACCTCACTTCTCACTTGCAACAAGCTATTGAAAGTAAGTAGTGATCTCATTTTCTTATTACAAACACATTTTGACATATGACGTATGGAATTAATATTATCTACTTTATATGAAAATGACACTCTTCCTTTCATTAATTACCCATTTTTACAATATAATGAATTACAATGCTACAGGCCAAGTCTTATATTCTACTATATCATCAAGATTTTTATCCTGCAATTGTATGACCTCATGGCATCTTTAGAGTCTGAGCACCCTTTCTACATTTTTCTGGGATATGTCATTGGCCCAGTGACATTTATCTGGAGGCATTGTGTGTCTTAACATACCAGGCAAATGAAATGTGATAATATTTTTATAAATAGTTTACTCCTTATAATACATGGCAGCACTCAATGCATCATCACATGTCAAGAGTTATCCTTTTCTGCTTTTTGTGTCTCTCATCTTAATCTGTTTTGCATACTTTTGTCCTTCTCCTCTGAGATCCTTAATAAACACTGCATTATTCAGACCAATACTATTCATCATAGTCATCCATGAGCCCCTAATCCTCTGCTGTGCTCCTGAGCTTTGCTGTACCAACAAATGTGTGTGAGCACGGTCTGGTCCATGAGCCTCAATTTTCATGTGAAACACTGTGCCAGGTACCAGGCACCAGGTGTTGCAGCTTGCCTTTCTGTGTGCTTTCCATATCTATCTATCTATCTATCTATCTATCTATCTATCTATCTATCTATCTATCTATATCTATCTATCTATCTATCTATCTATCTATCTATCGATAGATCTATATCTATCTATCTATCTATCTATCTATCTATATATATATATATATATTTAGATAGATATATTTATATATATTCTATATTTATAAAGCGCAACGTTCACCCAGCGGACATCTTGACGCTGTAGCAATGTCAGCTTGCACAGAAGGTTTTACTTGCAGCAAAGGCAACGGGTAAGAAAACTGTATTATGTCTCGCTTATTTGGGGAAGAGCCACGTTTTCAGACTGGAAACTTAGCAAATTTGAAGTTGGTCTTAGAGATTTTAGAAGTTTGTTCCAAATTTGTGCTGCTTTCACTTGAAAGGATTTCCCTCCATAGCTTAACTTTTAAAATCTAGGTACACAGACCAGGTTTGCTGGATGATCGTAAAGATCTTGAAGGTTTATAGTGGCATCAACTGACTCGCATCTGTGCTCTGCTGAACCCCATCTGCCCATGTGTAGGGTGACCAGACGTCCCGGTTTTCCCCGGACGGTCCCTGTTTTTGGAGCGTCCCGGTGTCCCGGCACTTTGCTGCAAATTAAAGAAATGTCCCGGTTTTTGCGTAGTGCCCGGGTTAAACAGATAAATGTCCCGATTTTTAAATAGTGTCTCACTCGGTGCACCTGCTTTACTTCTCACAGGTGCTGAGACGGGTCTCTATTGGGCTCTCCATTTTTGCCCTCACAGAGAAAAAAAAGCTTACTGCTGCAGCAGTACCACCCTTCACTGCTTTTAAAGAGACCCGTTATAGTTCTTTCAGAGTCTGCCTCTTCATTCCAGAACTGAGGCATTTTCAATGCTATGTACAGCGAAGCCAAAGTTGTTGCTTATTTCTCTTATGCAGCTAACAACCGTTGACAAAGCCAATAGTCCAGGCTTGTTCTAGGTGTGGTTACTCGTTATATTGTTGACAAAGCCAATAGTCCAGGCTTGTTCTAGGTGTGATGTTACTCATTATATTGTTGACAAAGCCAATAGTCCAGGCTTGTTCTAGGTGTGATGTTACTCGTTATATTGTTGAGAAAGCCAATAGTCCAGGCTTGTTCTAGGTGTGATGTTACTCGTTATATTGTTGAGAAAGCCAATAGTCCAGGCTTGTTCTAGGTGTGATGTTACTCGTTATATTATTTATCTGGATACAATGACAGAAACAGCACATTTTTCAGGCGGGACGCTATTCTAAGTACAGATTTTTTTTGTGTTTTAAGCCACGTCCTTAATTACATCGGCCACGCCCCGAGAGACACCACCCCCCCACCCCCCTGTTTTTTCATTCCACTTAAAGCCATGGGTACTTCTGACAATCCTACTTCTATGTCTATGACACCTGTCCCGGTTTTTTGTTTTGAGAATCTGGTCACCCTACCCATGTGTCCCACTGCACCTGCATCATCGCCATGATTGCATTTAGGGTTTGATGACTGCTAGATGATGCTGGTTCTTTACGTGTACCCCTTGGAAGCAGGGACATATTTTCACGTTCCTTCTGCTTCAGCATTCACAGACAACACTCTGGCACTTGCATGCCAAAGATCATGTTTGAAAAGGCAGATGCTGGAGTAGCCAACTTCACTCCTCATTTGAGACCTTCCTCTCCAACATGATTGAATATGAGGGAAAGTGAAGGAACTCGTGGGATGCAGGGGGACCATAAAAAAATGGCCCAGGTTCCAGCACCCATATACAGTACTTGTATCTGCCCACCATCCTCTTGCACACTATCTGAGGGAAGACGGGTACCACTTCTGTTTTTGCTTAGCAGAGGTGCTGTGATGTCACTAATTGCTTGTAATAATTCGTTATAGGTGATTAGGGGCATCATTGTGTTAATACGGATAAGTTCTGCCATCAAAACCCATCTGTAACGTTTGTATGCAGATCATAGTCCGCATATTTTACAAATGCATAATGGAAATTGTAAAACGTTTTGTTGGAATTTCATTACATTATACATATCTTGCAGGCTCTCTTTAAAACACAGGAATCAATTCGTGATTGTCGAGAACACATTATTCTTGTACTAATAAATGGAGTTCTGCAATGTCTTTACATGTTTTATTACAGAGTCATAACATCTTTGCCCAACTCTAATAAGATGAGATTACTGCTGGTATTACCATTTTGTTGCCATAGGCAACTAAAAGCTAACAATTGCTCTCTGTGCACCATAACAAAACTTAATGTTATGGATGATGGTACAATAATTTCGTTTTGTGAAATTGCAAAGGACTGGAAACTTGATCAGTCTGTTTAGTCCCCTTCTAGACTGCCTAAAGAAAGGGTATTCTTTCTCCAAGTGTAGCATTCCACGATTCCACTGCTTCTATACCGTCCTGCGTATCGAACAGGTCATGGAACACCTCGCCAGGAACTCAATTGCACAAAGACAACATAGCGGTGCTGGCAGGGCAGGCACTCATACTCATGTTATGCACAGTGCCTCTGAATGTCCTGCTTGACAGCGCAGTCAGTGCTTTTTCCTCTTCAGCCTGAAAAGGGCCTCGGTAAGCTCTCTATCCCATTCTCAGCACAGGTGTAACAGAAATGACTTTCCCTGCAGATCATAGGCAATACTTACTAATGGAGTCACGGGTTGTCTCTGCTTACTTAGGGCTTCATTTTAAGATGAATAAGTATGGATAAGTATACCAGTGGAGTATTAATACTCTTAAAATTAGTAAAGGAAATTTGATATTTTTTGAGATGGTAATTATGTTGTATTTTGATTATGTTCTGAAGAAGGGCATAAGAAGCACAGAATTTCCATAGGAATAAACATTACTGGACCTGATTCCCATATTAATTTCCCATTGCTGGCAGGAGAATTCACCAGGGAACATTGAAATGTCTGGGTTGAGGGAATAATCCGGAGTGTGGTATTCCTATATATCCTGTAATTCCAGATTGGCAAGAATCTCAATTTCTAGCCAAAATCAAGACCCACACTCAATATGGAGTCTAAGTATTGTGAAGGGGAGCTCATGAAAGCTGTGGCCAGGCTAGATATTCTCAATGCCTACATAAGTCAGATGGCCATATAAGGGACATGAATTGACATTATTAACACCATTATCAATTGGAAATGACTAATTGCTGCCTCTGTGTTCCTACTAGTAACTTGTATGCATCTAACCTCTGTGGACCAGATTGTAACCCTTGCAATGTTACTCAAAAAAGGCAGACATTACCCATGCCCATCGAGTTCCGGCCCAACTATTTCCAAATTCAAAGCTGCCTCGGAAAATTTTGATAAATTTTATGGATTTTCATGTAAAGGAACGGATTTTAACAAGAGCTATTCAGAGAAAGCAATTTACCATGGAGGAAATACCTTGCTGCTGCATTTTTTCAGATATGTCAGCAGCAGCAGCGCGTTGCAGGAAGGAATTCATAAAGTTACTACAACTTTTTAAGGCAAAGGGTGCACAGGCAGCAATTGCCCAACAGTCAAAATTAAGAGGGTTGATAAAAGGAAAATTCCATATGTTTTCTAGTCTGGACAAAGCCCAGGAGATGTTACAAACTATTACAAACGAATGGAATTTGGGCTGATGGTTTTAACAGATGCTGGTAGAGGGCTATTTTCTTATTTGACAATCTGATGGGAGTGGAATGTTTACCGGGTGCAATACCATGGCACCCAAAAAGGACAGCTATCACCTTTGGAGGGATATTGTGGGCTATTCCTCTCTCAAATGGGGCTGTAGAGGTTTGGGGAGGGGGCTCTTTAGGGGGGCATGGATAGGTTTTGGGGGTGTTGGTGGTTTGGGGGAGCATCTTTAGTACAAATTAAGCAGAGTACTAGGTAATAGCAGAATGCTGAGCAGAATTGCGATAGATCTTATAGCATCTTTCCGAAAAAATGTCTATAAAATTGATGGGGTTTAAAATGTGAATATTATCTTGCAATGTTAATGGTGTATCCGACAAACAAAAATATGGAGGCTTAATCAGGTGGTTAACATCCTTTTCCCCATGGGTTTTAATGCTGCTGGAGACTCATCTGAAAACCAATACACCAAAACGTTTTATCCCTAAATATTATTATGCGGCATATTTCGCTTCAGCCGGGCTCGCAGTGCGGGGGTAGCGATATATCTTGGGAAGGGGTTAGATTGGGAGGACATACAAGTTAGTCGGGCTCCCAATGGTAGATGGAGCTGTGTTACAACCCGAATAAATGGCAATCCGATCAACTTAGTGAACTACTATGTCCCGGTAATTGACGACTCCAAAGCTATCCTCCAGATCAGTGAGGTGGCCATGGCAGCAGTAGGGCCCATAGTTATATGAGGGGATTTTAATTTCATACAGGATTTGGCGAGGGATACCTCGAACAAAACAAAGAAGCAGTTGAAACCCTACACGAAGAAAATAATAGATATACGGGAGTATCAATTGGTGGATCCTTGGCGTAGAGCTAATATTGAATCTTCACAATATACTTGTTATTCACAGTGATTTAAATCTGCTGCTTGTATAGATTTTTTTTAAATGTCTCATTCTCTTAACTGTGTGGGTTCCGAAATATGGGCTAATGCTTTTCCTGATCATTCTTTGGTTAGTATTGATCTTGAGTTGGAAGTTGGTAAAAGAGAGAGGTCCAGGTGGCAGATGGACCGCTCCCTTCTCTCTAATCAGCAATGGGTAACAGATATGAGGAGACATATAGAGGATTTTTTCAGATCAACAAGGGCACTGCATCTTTTTTTTCAGTCTGTGGAGCCTTCAAGGCCACAATTCGTAGACAAATGGTAGCTTTTATGGTTGCACAATCTAAAAGGCGAGTGGCACATATAGCTCAATTGCAATCTGCTGTCGACAATCTGTTACAGCATAGGGAAGGCTGGCTGAGGACACAAAATATTGATAGGCAACTAAGTAAAGCAAAGCACGAGTTAAGAGAGCTTTTTGCTTTAGAGGAAATCCAGAGCTCACAGCTATATCAGAACTGGGTCGATGAGGAAAGCCAAATGATAGGAAAGTGTCTTTCTCATTCAACTAGGATTAAGCAGGAAGCAGCAACGATTATGGAACACCGGAACTAGAGACAGGTGCTATGGTTTCTGAGAAGGATAGGATAGCCAAAATCTTCTTACAGCATTATAATGATCTATATGATGCTAAGTACAAGTCAAAGGAGACTATTTCTTATTATTTTCACTCTATAAAACTCAACCAACAGACAAGTATACAGGTCGAAGAATTAAAAGCAGATATAACAGCAACAGAAATCCAACTTGCCCTCACCACAATGCCAAGTGGCAAGGCTTCTGGTAATGATGGCTTCCCAATAGAATTTTATAAAACTTTTATTTATAAACATTTTAGTTGAATTCTTCAATTCAATAAAAATAAGGGGGGAGATTCTATCGGATTTCAAAGAATCAACAATAGTTAATTTCGTGAAGATGGGCAAGAATCCGAGAGATGTTAATGCATATAGACCGATAATTTTATTAAATACAAACTATAAAATCTTAATGAAAATATGGGCTAATCGTGTGTCGCCTATAGCACAGAAGACAATTCATATGGACCAGACAGTATTTATCGCCAATAGGATGATGTCATCTAATATAACATTCTTAGTCCAAGCACTCAATTTTTTTAATACTAACCAGACACCCGCAGTCATAATGATGGTAGATGCCGAAAATGCATTTGATCTAGTGAATTGGGATGCTCTTTTCTTCGGCCTTGAGAATTTTGGCTTCCCGCCTCAGTTTACTAATATGTTTTGATGGGTATATCATGGTGCACAGGCAATGGATCTTATAAATTCGAATTAAGCAGGAGTGGTTAAAATAAACAGGTGAACGCATCAGGGTTGTCCCCTGTCTCCTGTGTTATTTTTCTTCTTCATTGAACCTTTGGCCATCAGCATCAGGGCCAATAAGGGTATTGAGGCACCAATTTTGGGAATGTCCAAGCTCAAACTATTCGCAGACGATATAATACTCTATCTCTGGCCAGAAAGACAAAATATTAAAGAGATACTGGCAGAATTTGATTGGTTTCAAGCAATAGGGGGATACAAAATTAATCATAGAAAAACAGAATTGCTTTTATTTAATGCTTCTCTCAATATACTCCCTTTAAATCTTCAGCAACAAGCTTCTAATAATCAACCAATTCGTTAATTAGGAGTAAGAGTAACTAACCAATTCACAGAACTCTATAGATTGAATTATGAAATGATGCTGAGAAAGATCAAGGAATTATTGGATAGATGGGGATTTCTCCCTCTTACATTGATAGGGTGCATAGCAGTGATATAAATGTCTATCCTATCTTTGTTGATTTTTATTTTTACTAATATCCTGATCAAAATCAACAGGGCATATTTTAATTAATTGGATACACTTTTTAGGCATTTTATTTGGAATAAAAAGGCTCCAAGAGTTACATTTCCAGTACTGCAGATGGATATAGGTCAGGGTGGATTAGCATTACCCAATATGTATTCTTATTATGAAGCAGCCCTTTTAGATAGATAAGCGCAGATTTTAGATACTGAAGGATCTCAGGATAATTTTTTTATAGAGAAGATGGTGCAGGAGGTGGGATCTCATCTACCGGTATTTATCAAGACTGCAAAACTCCCAAAAAAGACAAGATATAAAGTACTTCAGGAGTATTCTTGGAGACTTCAAACATTCTATGCCTCAAAGGGACAATTTGCAGGATATAGGTATTTGCAGCTAAATAAATGCCAGGTGCTGGGTCTGCAAATCCCAAATAGCCATACCAGGTATTGGTATATGAATGGATTTAAAGAACTAGGACATTTTCTGGATGGAAGGAATAATATAGCTTGGCAGAATCTCCAAATAAAATGCGGAGACCGCTGCAAGCTTTTTTATTTTGGATATCTGCAGATTGTGCACTTTATAAGAAAATATAATATTCAAACGAGCTCCGTCTCTTCACCAATAATCAGTGCCCTCTTTAGGACAAGGATGAGGGAAATAGGAAATTGGTATAGGTTATTATGAAGTCAAGGGGAGTGCTTCTTGATGAAACGGTTTTTAGAAAAGATTTCATTGACAACTCAGTGTACCTTCTCCGAGGCAGAATGGCAGGTGATCTCAAAATTAGGGAATAAGGCTTTAAGACCCACCAATTTCAAAAGAATGTCTTTTTTAGCTTGATGGATGGCATAGTATACTCCCAAAGCCCTCCAAAAGATGTATCCAGAGTTGGAAGATCGCTACTTTCGGTGTAACCAGTTAGTGGGAGAGTTTGGCTTCATATCTTTTTTACCTGCCCTGGGATTGTGCTGTTTTGGGAACAAGTATTTGATGCCTTAAGCAGGGTGTTAAATATACAGATGGAACCCGATGCAGGTGTTGCACTCTTCCGGTTCAGTACTCAAAGGCAAAGTCAACTATTGAGAAAAGGCGCTGATCTATTTATAACCATTACCTCACTAGTTGCTCATTCGTTCTTTGAGCCTGCAGAACTGGAAAACTAATAGAGTGCCAACTTATCAGGAATGGTATAACAAAATGATTGTAACTCAAAAGTTCGAGAAGGCATATGCTAGAAGGGTTGGGGGTCTCAAAATATTTGCCGCCTCTTGGCAATTTATGACGGAGATTGAGAACAAATAGGGTAGGACTCCTCCTACTAATATAAGATATTCTTGAGGAGCCAATAAAGAACATAATAGAAAGAAATATTGAAATCCCCTTACGAGAATAATGCAGGAACATACTACCCTTAAAAGATGTTTTTGGGGGGTTTTGGCGGGGATCTAGAATGAAAAGACGACGAGATATACTTTATGGTTTTGCTGCTGAACAAAGCACTTGTTTGAGCACATATGCACTTTGCAGGATATATTGTATAGAATGGATAGCTGCTAAACTGCACATTTTTGCATTTTATTGAGAATATATCGGACATTTGCACTTATGCACATCTTCACTTTCTAGTCATATTTATGATTTATTGCATTGTTGAAATTATAACGATGAAAGGGTTGTATACTACTTAGTAGCTGAAGTACATTTTACCATATTGTAGTATAAGTATAATCACTATCTTGGTTTTACTACGGCATAAATTGTATTGAATTGATAGACAGATTTAATACTCCTGCACTTTTTTTAAAATTATACTGGATTATTTCATATATGCACTTTTTCTCTTTATAGATGTATCTAGGAAATGTTCTTGTATAGTTGAAACGATTATGAGGAACCTGCTGTATCATATGTATCTGATTAATAAAAAATAAAAAAATAAAACGGCAGCAGGTGTTTCATAATGAGATATGCAAATTCTAAAACCTCTGTTGTTTAAGATAATTATGATTAAAAAACATACTGTAGTTTGACACCTGATTGGGGATATGTAGGATTCATTTTATGCAGAACTTGAAGTAGATTTGGGATGATAATCATACATCCATTTCCATTCATACACTAGGGGAATAATGGATCCAAATTTAATTTACAGCTTTTTTTTACACTATTACATACTCTGAGCTGAGAACAGATTGTGTTTGAAGGCATTTGTATTTTTGCTTATACTACCAGCATCTTGCTGGTAATTCTAAAAAGTGTACCATATGAACAATGGACAAATGACTTGCTAAACACATGCAAAACACACATCCACAGGGGAGAGGAGTTGGCCTAACGGCTAGGGCGGTCGACCTCGAATCTGGGGAACTGGGTTCGAGTCTCGGCAATGACGCTGAACATCCTGTGATTCTGCGCAAATCACGTAATCTCCCTGTGCCTAACAAAAATGAATGTGTCCTCATTTAATGCACCTGGTGCTATGTAAAGCGCTCTGATACCCGATTTGGGTCAAGCTTACGCTATATAAAACTCTGTAAAAAAGAAATGCATGCATGTAGTGCAATTGTCCCAAATGGTAAATTGGGTGCAAAGAAAAACAATTTCTTGGCACATGTGTAAATTGATCCTGGGGATTTTGCTCTTGAAATTAGCGATCAGATTTTGAACTCTCAACAAGGAACTTAACCATGTTCTGTGAGGTTGCACACCCTTGTTGGGAGCAACTGCCACAGACTGGGGCTCTTTCACTCTTTAATTAAGCAAACATTGAGCATAGTAGGGCAACTGCTTGCATGTAGGGCCAGCAGCTGCTGTAGAAAGAAGGGAGTATGGTCCTCCCACTGAACAGACTGCATTATCAGAGGCAATCTGTACCCTCAAGGAATTGTGTGATGAAAAGGATTTGGAAAATGAAGCTTGTTTGTTAGTGGTGAACTTGAAAGGGATACAAGGCAAAATAGAACAAGGTAGATATTTTTATTCGACCTGCCATTCAATGTGATGCCCACCTGAGATAACGTGTGCCATCAATGGAAGGAAATTGTATTATTCATGAAACACTGGTGTACTGTAGGTACCCAAAAGAGTGAAATTGTTTGGCTAATTGCTATGCTATAAAAAGAATACTGAATATTGAACCGATGGTGGGTTCTGACTGTCTCACTGCATCTGGTACTATTATTTGTGAAGGCATGTTGACTTCATGTGCAAGGCTGTGAGACCCAAGTGTTTTTTGTATTTTGGGAAGTTGGAACAGAAAGGGCAACTTGCAGCACACAACACGTCAGCTACACCGCGAATGGTTGTACAGGTTACAGGTGTTAAGTGTAGAAAAAGCTCATTGGGAGCAGTGGTAAGCAAAATAGTTGTAGGTGAAGTGCGAGACTCCCTGCCCTTCATGTTCCTTTGTGGGAAAAGGAGGAAAGGAAATAGGACAAAATAGCAGATTTGTCATAACAATGTTGGCATAAAGAAGTGCATCACATACAAATTTGTTAATGGGGAATTCTGCAAGGTTCCAAAAATGTGCAAAGTGATACTATGAATCACATGCAGATATACAGAGATGCTGTTATTTTATGGGCAACAACTACATTGCTACAGACAGAAAATTAGTAACAAAGTGCTAATAAATTTGGCTATTTACTTTGCTTTTACCAATTGTTAACATGCCATAGAATTATAAATGAAGTATGTTAAGCTTTTTATTTTGATATTTTGATAATTTGGTATATACACATTGATGTGCATTGTTCAAGAGTAGAAGAAAACCTTCAATAACAAAGCAGGAATTTATTAAATATAATGACAAAATGTTATGAAAGAAAAGGCAGCTAAATGTAGTAGCATTCAAAAAAGCAAATATGCAGGTACATATATCAAGGAGAGAAAGAGTAGTTTTTTCACAATTTGACAATAGTATATATTTATTATTTATTAAGCAGTAGCATATGGCTGCTAGTTATAACAAAATGCAATACTCTTCTATAATAATGACCATGCAAATAAATTGAGGTAATGCATCATTCTTTAATATGTTTATAAGAAAGGTTATAGTTCGAAGAAAGCACATGATTTGTCTGCAAGTATAACTTCATAAGGAAGTTTGGTTGTTAGAAATTAGTATTTAGTACTTTAACTGTAGTCTTAGTTAAAGAATTGTATTGGTCCTTTAAAAACAACATGGCAATAACAGGAAAATAAAACAAAATGCAAGAATTGTTTATGCATTTTAAGATAGTCTATGTGCATGCACGTTTAAAAAAGGTAACACAAACTATAGGCTACAATGACAGCAAAGTAAAACAAAGGACTGCACAGCGGCGATTAGTGAATAACACTTTGGGGCATGTTTGCGAAAAGGATAAATCTATGAGTGGAAATGTATCCACATGTAGATTTACACCTATGAATAAATCTCCATCTAGATGCAATTCAGTAACTCCAGGTTGAGATTTGTGCAGGCAATGGGAATATATGCCCTCATGCTCTTCCATAAGAAGGTGGGGGTGCATAAAACTCAAAATACAACTGTAAAGTTACTACCCGCAACTTTACATTTGTTTTTTAAGCATAAATCACTCAAACAAAGTTCTACATCACACAGGTGTTGATCTCTGCTTAAACTATGTATAGCAACCAATTGAAAAGAATAAGGAAACAGGCATCACCTGAGGAAAACAATACTCATCTTACATAAATAGAGCCAGTTCCTGGACTCTTCCCTCGTCTCCTTGTGCTGCAAAAAGTTGTTGATGTCAGACATCAACTACAGTTGTATCTGTGTGTAAGTGTTTTTGAGTGTTGGTAAAATAGTGTTAAGTGTGTTATTTTTTTGTTAATTATTTATCTATTTGTCATTCTCTATATATGAACATCTGTAATATCTGGTATGGTTACATTTTATAATGTGATTTGCAGAGGTGTTTACAACGTTTACAGTTATTTAGTATTATAATTGATTTTATTATTTCATTGCATTATACAATGAAATCTTTTTACAATATGATTAATATAGGCGTATGCAATGTCTAAAGTTATATGACCATTTTCTTTTCTTTGTGAGTGGCCATGTGTGGTGTGTGTACTCCAAAACTCGGAAGGATTAAATCTGAGCCTGTTTTGGTGTAGTAATACTGGAGGAGATGTGGGGGCAACTTTAGTAAATTGAAAATAATTTAATCTTTTGTTTAGGTGGTTTCTAGATTTCGGCTAGGCAGTGCATGCGCTGTCTCGAAGAGACATGTTGTATTCAATCTGTGGGCTTCAGCCCTCCCATAGTCTTCGCATTTGCTAGCTCCATCCTTGCTCTCATATTCTTGGTCCCCAATTAGCCATGGCATGACAGCACGCACAGTGCTGTAAGCCTGTAAAATAAAAAGCCGGACTGGAAGCCGGAGAACTGTTCATCTGTCTTATATGCTTTGTTTTCAGTGTGTGTATGGAAATTTAATGTACACTCTTGCCACTGAGCATTTTCCAACTGCTTGGCCATGTATGCTTTTTCTAATGTACACCGCAGTGTGCATTATGCATTGTACATTAACATATGATTTTGCAACGTACATCACTCCATGCGCTTTCTATTGCATATCACAGTGCGCGTCGTACGAGTATGGATTTAAAGTGAGACATATACATTGAACCGTGAGTGTGGGGTGTAAGTTATAGATGAGAAATAGCTGCTTCATTTAGAGAGGAGATGTTTTCAAAGGAGCGCCTTCCAGCCAGTCTCGAACTATCCAAAGCATTTATCATCAATCAGTCAACCTAACTATCTATATATATATTTACCAATGTAAAGGGGGCTGGAGAGATACAGAGGTCAAAGGTGAAAACCCATGACTGCTGAAGAGAGAGCAAGTCACAATAGTTACCCACAGCAGCCTCATCTCGAAGCAGATGTTTCATCCACAATATTCCAGAAAATGAGCTACCCCAGGCATGGCTGTGTGGGGTGTTCAAAGACTGAAAAGAAGGGGGCTGTAACCGCAACCACCCCCACTTGACTCTAATGGAGATCCTTTGAGCGTGTCTCGTTTGCAGGAACTGTAGATAGTGAGTTCACATGCAAGTCTGAGAGAGAGAGAGATGCAGTATTTACTATTTATCGTAGTTTTGTATTCCTTCTCTCTACTTTGTTACATCTTCATGCAAAGTAAAGCCTTATGGTTTTGCTTAACTGCTTCTTGTACAGATGCATGCCTTTCCTTTTCCAAGTCTACTTTGTTTCCAACTATAAATAAGCAGATTTCATTTCCCAAAATTTTTCATAACTCCTTCACCCAGTTTTTTACCTTCTGAAAAGAATCTTTGCCTGTGACATCATACACTAAAATAACTCCATTCGAGTCTCTGTAGTAGATTGGGCTGAGTGCGTGGAAACGTTCTTGACCAGCCATATCCAAGATTGCAAGGTTCACTCTTTTTCCTCCAATGTTTAACTTTTTTTTTAGATAGGATTCCGGCAGGGTGATGATGTGCTTGTCATTGAACTTGTTCTCGCAGTACCACAGCACCAGGGAGGTTTTCCCACGCAGCCCTCCCCGAGCAACACCACTTTAAAGGAGAAAGCTGTGTTCCTGGCTCAGCCAGTCGCCGCCATCGTCATCTCGTGTGCCACTTCCTGGGAACAGTTTTGTTTAACTAGATGCCTCTGCCAAGGTTATTGATTGGTAATGCTCAGATAATATTTTGAATGTAAACACTGCATCCTAGTACATGGTACTCTGTTCTCGATTTTAAAAAAAAGTCTTTTACATCCACGCCAACTATGTCAGCGCTACAGAAGAACAAATAAATATCGCTATGCTGTACAGCATGAACAAAAGGCAATGGCAGAATCAATAGACTTAAAGGCTTTTTTCTAATAACTTGCAGCCATGCTACGGTTTAACATGGCTACAAAACATTGACAAAGCCAATAGCTCTCGTAAGCGAGACCTATTGGCTTTGCCATTGCTTGTTTGTATTGGCATGCACTTCCATGTGCCCCTTCCTAATTTTCCCTTTTCCTCCCTCTTTGTAGTAGCTATTCTCTGTTTTCCAGTCACTCCTCCTTTCCACTCCTGCTTTTAACACTAAAACCTGTCTGGAGTTCTCTACACTTGTAGCAGAGAACTTTGCATAAAAGAGAAATGACCTGTGCAGTCAGAGATTTCTGCCTGTTCATTGGTGAATTGAATTTTGAGTATGTGCAGTAGTACTACAGAAGAATAATTCACATACTCATCAGTGCCTTTGTAGCTAGACCCGACTACTTATGAAAGGCTCAGACATCCAAACAGCACCTACATTTGAAACAAAACAGCTATATATTAGCAATTCAAAATGCTTGTGTGCCAGTAAAGTATATACAGCGAAGAACACAGACTGACTTCCAGTTACTAGCTATACATAATGTTGCATCTGTAGTCTGGCAAAAGGACTACTTGATGCTCAGTCACTAAATCCTCATGGGAACATTAATGGGATAATGTTACCGTCCACAAAGTGCCATGACCTCGATGGGCAGCCCATCCAAGCAATGGCAAACCATCAGAAACTCATGACGGCCAAAGGCGGAAAGAAGCTGACCCAAAGCATGCTCTCTGTATTTACTTATTGTCATTCTTTCAAGTAACGATGACATGAGATCCTAGATGCTAAAGCTGTTTGAAACCAGAACTAAGAAGAGCACTCACTCCAGTTCATGGACTAAATCTCCCACATCTCAAAAGCCACCTTCGGGGACATACATAGTTGTCAGGTTTCCCAGATCAATGCATGAAGTGGTGCTCCATTTCAGGTTTTCTATTTGAATTCTGGGACTTGTAGTCCTGTTTTATAATGCAATAAACAGGACTACATGTCCCAGAATGAAAGAAAGAAAACGTGAACTGGTGGAGCACATCACGCATGGACCTGGGAAACTAGGGAGGGCTGGACATACTATCTCCCACTTCATAGGTGGTGTACAATCAGCACATCTCCCAAGGGACTTTTCTCCATGTACCCTCACTGATGACGTGGCAAAGGCACATTAGCATGGGCTTCTTCTCATATGCTTGGAGCCACTCCCAATCTGCATTGTATCCACATAATGGGCTATGGCCAGAGGGGCCACATTGCCACCGTGCGCGTCCCCAGGAAAGTGGCCGAGGATACCTAAAAGCTGCAGCCAATGACTGCCGTGCTTTCTGGAGCCCTTCAGTAGTGTCACTACAGCAACAGTGCTCTAGAGTCCTGAAAGATGGGTCCTGAGGGTACCTTCTCAAGCATGATATTAAGTACGACAACATGGGCCTAAGGCAATCTACAGCGACGTCTTTTCTGTTCTTGAATTCCATTTTTTGGCTCGCACGCCCACTTCATTAATTCTGCCGACGGAGCTAATTTCCTTTCCCACTTCCTGCTCCGCAGGATGCTAATGGGTTGAAGAAAACACCCGGTTCTGTTGATTCTCTCTGCTCTGCACGCAACAAATAGTCCCGTGTTCTAAAAATAAAGCGCAGAGATGCCCACAGAGAGGCAGAGGAGCGCGGTGGATTTCCAACGCGCTGCCCCTCCTCTTTCAGCAAACAGACTATCGCCAAGCCCCAGGAAAGCTCTATTTTGGTAACATTTCAGTAATAAAAATGCGAAGCTGATAAAAGCAGGCACACTCGGATGGGAAGAGAATAGACAGTGTTTTAATGGCCAGGTGCAGTCAGGCGTGATTTTATTCGAATCAGACGTGGCTGGAAAAAACGCCTGATTCACTCGTTAGCCAATATGTACGGGCCTAGTTTGAAAAAAAATGGCCGAGGGCTGGATTTCAAGTACAACCTTCCAAATAATTGACTCAAACATCTACTGTGGTAGACATTTCACTCAACCGGTTACAAGTGGTTTGAAATGGATGCAGCTGTGACGTGTGTTTTTAATTCCCCGGTAGGAACTTGGATCTTTATGTGTATTCAAATAAATACATTTTACTCAATTACAGAAGGGTTATTTGTGATACACAGAGGACAAAATTAAAGGAAAGACATTCATTTTCTGTAGGGTGCTTTTAAAGTAAGAGGGAATCTATTTCTTTCTGCGTGACGTGGGTTTTTGTATATTGAAATATATATTCCAAACACAAAGCTAAGAAATTTCCAATTTTTTATACAAATAGCATCTGAGACCACCAATAACCCATTTCGCGATGCAGGTGCTTTCAAAAGCATTTGCATTCCGAAATTGGTTATTGGTGGGGGTATGCTCCCGATCAAAACAATTTGATCCTCAGCATTAAGACCCTAAAACAATCGGTTGGAAACCATTTGTGAGTGGTCAAATGGAATTCCGACCAAGACCACAGTTTTAAAGAACCCCAAGGGCATGTTCGTGAAATAATACACAAGCAACTGTTCTCAAGTGCAGGGTTTACCAATATGTACTCCCCCAAAATGCGCTTTTGTGATAGAAACTCTGGATACAAAGCGAGAAAATGTTTGTGCCTCAATTAAGTTAGCGCCAGCATATGCGCCACTTCTTTATGGCTTCCCATAAGATAAATACGTTGCCCTCAGTGGCTATTACTTCTGCTCCTTCGGTGACTAAAGGCTTTGGGACACGACCCTTAAAAAGCTCAGAGACTGTGGTGTTGTGCGGCTCAGCATTGGGTCACTAGGAAGAGTCAAGACTTGCTCTGAAATTACAACCAGTGTTAATTCCAAAACTTCTCTGCTTCGAATCCTGGAGTTTTTGTAGTAATCAGTGTGGCTCCCATACCTTTGAGAAAAGAGTAAAGACGTTGTTCGGATGGAAAAGTCCGTCGCATGGTAAAGACGTGCACCCCTGCCCTGAGTGCCCAACTGTACTGATGTCTGGAACCCTAATCCTGATTGATTTTCTTGTCATAGGCAAACACGGATCATGCATGTGAGCCATGACATAGCCTGTCTCACTGATTGTGGTCTTGCTGGACCAGGAGGGGTGCCCAAAGTGCTACCCTCATAGTGGTAGGAGGCTACCACCTTCACCAGGAGTTAAGCAGTGCGAGTGTGATGGTGACAGCATACCATGTATTAATCAGTAGTAGTGAGCAGGACCTTTTTTAATCTCTGCCACTGGAGTGAGGCCTACAGGCTCACTTATTGTGCAAACGTTCTGTTGCTGTCTGCTTAACTCACCCTTGGCCTACATCAGGTAGATGTGGAGTGCTGCTCAGCACAGGAGTGGTGACTCTGCATGCTTGTATGTGTGCCTTGGAAGGGTACAGTTTAGGGGTAAAGCAGTACTGTCTAGTACATGTTGGTTAGTGCATGTGCTGAGAGTATGTATGCCTGTGAGCAGTAGTGCCCGCTGTGATGGTCATCTTTCATGAAGAAAGTTGAAAGTGAAAAGTGCCCGCTTCAAAAGAAGCAGAACCCCAACATAAAACTTCAAAGACCCAAACCCTACATCACATTTGGTGTCTTGAAAAGAACGATAAGAAGCGGAGGTTGAGTCCCTAAAAATTGGTCATCAGCTAAGCAGTCAGACGGGATCCGTGGGAAGGGGAAGTTCTGCAAGACCTCTGCCTGTCACCAGACCAGGGGCCAAGGCCTGCTAGTCTCCCTGAAGGGTTATGTTATGTTATGTTAATAAAATGTATAAAACGCACGTATACCCTGAAGTGTCTTGGCCCTGACTGCACTAGATCACAAATACACTACCCTTAATTTCTTAAAAGCCAGGTCTTTAACTGGTGAGCAGAGTGGGTATAGCTCTGATGTGCTGAGGAAGGTCATTCCACAGCTTGGTGCTGTCAGTGACAAAGCGTATTCCACCCCAGTTCATTTTCCTGAATCTGGGTGATACGAGCGTCTTGGCTCCTAAGGAGCGCAAAGGTCGGTTGGGTGTATACCATAGGAAGATCTGTTTTAGGTAGTCAGGGCCTGGTTTGTACAGTGCCTTATGGGCAATACAAAGTGCCTTGAATTCTCTCCGACTTCTCTCCGGAAGCCTGTGAAGTTTCTGTAGCTCATGGGCGATGTAATGGAATTTAGGGATACCTAGTAGAATCCTGGAGGCTGTATTTTGTACCGTCTGGACTTTGTTGATATACTTTTCCTGCAGGTTCATGTAGAGGCCGTTATAGTACTCTATTTCGAATAGAACTAAGGAAGAGATGATTGTCTTTTTGGTATTATCTGGGATGAAAGGAATTTTTTTAATGATTATTCTGAGAGTGTAAAAGGAGGATGAGACTACCTCCATTACATGGGAGCTATAATTAAGCCTGTTGTTGATCTGAATTCCAAGTTTCTTGGCTTTGTCCATCGGGGTAGGAAGAGGTCCCAGTTCTTCTGGCCACCACGCCAGGGTCCAGGCTGGAGAGAGGTTACCAAAGATTAACACCTCCGTTTTCTCTGAGTTGAGCTTCAGACAATGATTATTCATCCATTAACTGATAGCACGCATACAGCTGTGGAAATGAGTGGAAATATTGGGGTTGTTGTTAAACACCGATACTACTAGCTCAGTGTCATCGGCATAGGATGTTATAGAGAAGTTAAAAGTCTTGATCAGGGTTGCTAATTCTGTAACATAAATGTTAAACAATGTTGAGCTAAGCGAGGATCCCAGAGGAACCCTGCACAGAAGTGAGAAAGGGGAGGATTCGTCCTGGCCTAATGCAACAGGTTGTAGTCTCTGGGAAAGAAAGGGCGTTAGAAGGGACAAAGCCTTGCCTCTAATTCCTAGCTCAGCCAGGCGATTGATCAGAGTCTTGTGGTCCACTGTATCGAATAGATCTAGGAGTATAAGAGCATATCTAGTGCAGTCCTTATCTCCTCAGGGGCTTTAATTAGAGCGGTTTCAGTGCTGTGTCCAGATCTGAATCCGAACTGCACCGGGTCCAATAAATGATTGTCTTGAATGTATTGGGAGAGTTGTGTATTCATAATTTTTTTTTTTTTGTTGCAGGTATGGGAAAACGAGAGATTGGACGATAGCTGTCTGAGTCTGCAGGGTTCAGTGTGGGGTTTTTATAATTGGAAGTATGGAAGCTTTTTTCCATATGGAAGGAAAGATACCAGTGGCAAACATGGAGTTGAAGATCGATGAAAGGTTAATGGCTATCAACTCAGGGGGTCATTTCAGCATTGCCGGGGGGTAGGGGTCTAATGGAGATCTGGACTTAGAACTGTTAAGCATAGTAGTTATTAGTTCAGGTGAAGTGGAGGTGAAGTGGAGAGAAATTCTGTGAAGAGTGGATGGTGAGGGTTTGCCAGGACTGACTGCTCCTTGGCTCCCGCTTTTGTTGAAGAGTGGAATTTTGAAAAAATCTGATCCACTTTCTCCCTGAAACTAAAGGCGAGTTTGTTACAGAACTGTTGACCGTGGCCAGCTGTCTGGTTGCTAGGGACAGTGGTGAGCTTAGTTACCACCTGAAATAACTCCTTGGTGGAGTCTTTAGCTGCTTCGATTTGTTGAGTGAAGAAGTTACTTTTTTCTTTTCTAGGAGGTTTTTGTATTTCATCAGTGCTAGTTTATAAGAGTTTTTCTCATGAGTATCATAGCACGTGCACCAGCATCTTTCCTGCCTTCTGCAGGCTTGTTTTTCCAGTCTGAGCGCCTCAGTGAACCAAGGGGTGGAGGGTTTGCTTCTGTTGGTGTGGAAGTGTTTAGGTGGAACTAACTTCAAGAAGTTTGAATTGAGCCAGTCTGTTTACAGGGAAGCGGCTAACTCTGCATCGTGTGGTAGGGCGGGTTGAGTTAGGGAGAGGTGTTGGGTTAGTGTGTTTGTATCGATTTTAGTCCACTCCCTCGGATAGATGGAATCTCATGATTGCAGACGAGAGTGGAGGTCAAGGGGGACCTTAAGTCCAAAAATAATAGCATGGTGGTCTGACCAACTAAGTGGTAAGATTTCCTCTACGGTAATACAGGCATTGCTAGTAAACAGACCGTCCAGAGTGTGTCTGGCAAGATGAGTGGGTTGTTTAATAGGTTGTGACAGTCCCAGTGTGGCCAGTATCTCAAGTAAAGCTATAGTATCTTTAGCTGGCTGAGATTCTAGGTGAAAATTGAAGTCCCCTAATATAGTAAAGTCCTTGGTATAAAGACTGGCTTCGAGTAGTCCACTGAGGTTGTTAATGAACCTGGTTCTTGGGCCAGTAGATTAAGAGGCCTTTAAAGGAATGTTTATGGTCAAATTCTAAGTTAAAAAGGAGGGCCTCGCAGTTCAGAGATTGTATTGCTTCAAAGGTGGCTGCGAACAAGTCGCAGTAAATTATAGCTAAGCCACCCCCTCTTTTTCCAGGTCTGTCTAACCTGAATAAAGAGAAAACTGCATTGGCGAAATCAGGACTGGATGCCGCGTCTGCCCAGGTTTCTGTGATGAATAAGATGTCCAGATTCTGGCTTCCTAAGAAATTGGCAATTTCAACGTTGCGTCTTGGGAGGCAGCGTGCATTAATAAGAGTGCTGCAGAGCTTGGATACTTGTTTGACAGTATGATAAAGAGGAAGTAAAGAGGGTTTGCTCGGTGGGGGTAAGGCCGAAGGACTCAGCAAGGTCGAGGCTGCAGTTGGGGCACTTTAAAGAGGAACTGAGAAGGGGAGTGTAGGAGAGTAGGATCTGCTTCACATGGGTACCCCCACTTTTTGCTGATACTTCACTGGTTTTTTACATTAGTCTGGCTGGGGCCCTGCTATTCAGAACCCCAGCCTAGCTGTTTCCTCTTTAAAAGGGTCTCCATGTGCCTTAGGCACATCACTGATTGGGATCTGGAGTGCCCTTGTAAGTCCCTAGTATATGGTATACTATGTACCAAGGGCATAGGTACCTCAGAGACCTGCCAGGGGCTGCAGCATGTATTATGCCACCCCTGGTAGGCCATCCAAACTGACACCACAGGTCTGCTACTGCAGCCTGGGTAAGGTGGTGCATGCACCCCTTACTGTGGTATAGGTTACCTATATCACTAAATGCATACACACATATAAACCTATAAGTCACTCCTAAGGCAGGCCTTATCAATCCTAAA
Source organism: Calotriton arnoldi (assembly GCA_963921515.1). Taxonomy (NCBI): domain Eukaryota; kingdom Metazoa; phylum Chordata; class Amphibia; order Caudata; family Salamandridae; genus Calotriton; species Calotriton arnoldi. The sequence goes on along the minus strand of CAWUFW010006398.1, from coordinate 398,740 downwards.
GGCAGAGTGCATGGTTCCTATGTGAGAGGGTGCCCCTGCATGAGCAGGGCCCCTCTGCAGCGTTCGGAGACCATCTCTGATGCTGTTTGTAGTGCAGCCTGACCATATACTCTTAAACGCATTATATCCTCGCGGTAAAATGCTAACTATGGAATGGCTGCACCTAAACATGTCGTGTTTGGTGTCAAACATCTTGGAATACTACCCCCGCCAATCCTGGCGGCGGGGGTAGCATTCCACCCTTCTAGAGGGAAAGGCATGTTAACTCTGACGAGTCCGGTAACTTCTTTCCAGAGCCCTGGCATCACAAAATGGATGCTGCTGCCACAGACACGAGTCTGGCCTCCTGCTGCTGGACGAAACTCCGGCAGGGGAGGCCTGGACAATAGGTTTCCTGTCCCAGGGAGGTGTGACCACCTCCCCAGACAGGACAATGTGTATTGGGGCTGGGCGGGAGCACTTTCGGGTGCTTTGAAGTCCTGCACTGGGGGCACATTTGGTGTCCCTGTGCATACCCCAGTTCAAACCGGATCAGGGGCTTGCAGCCCCTGCTTTGGCGCGAACTGGACAAAGGGAAAGGGGTGTAGCCACCCCTCTGCCCTGACCCACCCATAGGTGGGGCCACAGAGTAGTCCATCCCCTATTTTTAGAATAAAGGTAGGAACCCAGTCCTTAGGACTTTAGATTATACCTGGACGAAACTCTTAAACTGAATCCTGGACCTTCGACGCTCTACTCACGATTAGAGGACTGAAGAATCTCCCTTGGGGTCAAGGAGTGACTCCCTGCTTGGCAGGCACCAAAGAAGCATCTGTCCGGTTCGCATCACTGAAGCTCCTGTCGGACGCCGAAGTCATCGCATCACCAGAGGTGGATTCTCAGACTTCCCTGAGGCTACCCTGAGTCCCCAGTAAAGCTGAGGCCCGTGGCTATCGTGGGTGACTTGAGACTGTGACCCCTGGACACCGAGCACACTTGCAAGTGCACCATCTTCTGGGTCTCCCAAGAAGTCGTGCTTTGGGCTCCGAGTAGCCCTAGCCTCCAGCACCACCTGCACCAAAGATCACTGGCCCCCACTCCACGAGTGCCCTGTAAGCCAGCTCCACGTGCGGCGTCACGAGGCTCCTTCGCGGTCACTAGCCCGTTGGCTAGTAGCCCTTAACGAAGGCCAATCTTTTCTTTACTTGGCTGTCTGGTTGCTCCAGGCCTGCCCTCACTTACCCTCGCTGGGTGAGTTCCCCAGACCTTGCTGGTCTGCATCATCGACGATCTACATCTTACTCGAGACTTGCCGTTGCCAAGGCTTGTTGGGTCCAATCTGGTCGCCGACACCTCTTCACTCGACAGACATCGAGCAACAGCCCGAATCCTGCTCCTGGTCGCTGACAATGCCTCCCGGACCTCGTGGCTGAAGAGTCAAGACGACCGTCAACGAACCTGAAGCACTCGACATCGGTGGGCATCTGTCCATCGCCTCCCTGGTCACTGGCTAGTGACCCAGACTCTGTCCCCTCTGTTTTCAGGTTCTTCAGAACTCCGATCCACTCTTGGATCCACCCGGACACTTTTCTCCTGGTCGCCAGCAGCACTTTGCAGCAGATCGCCATAAGAAACGACGACGAAACCCGACCCCGAAAGGCACCTATGCACCCGGCTTCCCTGGGTGAGGTAACACGAGTACTCCGGTGCTCCCGTGGGTAGAGACTCTTCAAAGTCCTAGATCTCAAAGGGTTTTGTCCTAGTCCTCTTTTAAGTGTCCCTTTCCTCTATTTTCCCGATCCCGACTTTCTCCATAGAAGTTAACGGCGTATCGCGGTTGTGTATTTACACTGCACGCGTCTCCCGTGGGTCCCCTGTGTCACTACCTTGGGTGGTTCCTTGTGGTCCAAGCACTTCTAGAGGCTCTAGGCCTAGTGTCTAGTTCAGTCGTGGTTCGCATACCACTTTATTGGTATATGGTTTGGTACGCCCTAGGGCCCAAACGTGTATTTGTGCTATTACTGTGATTTAAGATCTTATAACCTATGTACTTCGAACTCTAGCCTCATAAAGAGACTAGAGGGGTGTGTTTAGTAATAAATACATATATTTTGAATATATACCTGGTGTGGTGCTCTTTCATTTGGTCACTCAAGAGATTATAGACTGGTAAAACAAGCTGCTTTACATTCCTTCAAGACTTAGCCTGAAGGCTGCTCTCCACAGCTACCACTAGGATAGCTTTCAATAAGGTTGTCTTTAACCTACCTACCATAAGAGTCGATTTGGACTGGTGCAAGGTGCCCACTATAATTAGTGGACAGCATATGCCAGGCCAACTTCTCACATTGGTGTGCAGCGTGTGGGATTCCAGCTTGCTATTGTTTTACCAGATAATCTCAATTGAATTGATCAACTGAAAACCACTAAAGGTACCTAAGGTACATATAATTTAAGCTTAGAATAACAGTAAGTTCTACTGAACTTAGAGTTGTGTATTAAGGGATAGCACAACCCTTTCTACAACTCAAGAGAGTTTAGTAGGCCACACTAGAGTAGGTAGTGCATACACCACACCACACTAGTAATGTCCTTAAAAGCAGGATCCAAAGATGCCTTGCAGGAAGCCATTGAGCTTCCACCCTCCAAGTATGACACACTCCCATTCTTGGAATTGAGAGCTTTGTGTAACGTTAGGAAATTAAGGACAGGCCAAAGTCCCACCACCCAACACCTCCAGGAGTTGTTGGTGGCTTATGATCTTAGTAAGTCCTCAGAGACTGAAGGGGTAGGAGCAGAGGGTGGGCCAGCAGACGAGGAAGGGGCCAGGGGTACCACTACCCCCAGCCCCCCCTCTGAAACTGAACAGGAGGGTGACAATGACCCTGACCTGGAAAACCCAATCCCTTCTGGGGAAGATGAAGATGAGGATCTAGAGAACCACACCTTTGTCCCCCAGGAAGGATTATGAGTGTGCTCAGAAAGTCTAGGTCTCCTTCTCAGGAGTCTAACCACTCTGGCACCTCAATAGGGAGCTCTGTTTCTTCTCACAGGAGGGAATCCTCTCATGAGAGAAGAAAGAGACTGGTCCAGTATGAGGAAACTCAACTAGAGATCAGGAAGAAGCAATTGGCTTTAGATAGAGAATCCCTAGATCTCCTTAGAGAGAGAAGAAAGTTGGGACTAGAGTCCCATGGTGGCAGCCATGTCCCTAGAGATAGGGAAAGGTCCTATGACCATAGGAACCTGAGCAAGATTGTCCCTCCCTACCAGAGTGGGGATGATATCCACAAATGGATAACTGCTTTAGAGAGGGCCTGTAAAGTACAGAAGGTCCCTCAGGAGCAGTGGGCAGCAATCTTGTGGCTCTCCTTTGCTGACAAAGGTAGAGACAAGCTCCTCACTGTTAGAGAGGAGGATGCTGACAATTACAAGGTCTTGAAGAGTGCTCTTATTGATGGGTTTGGCCTAACCACTGAACAGTACAGGTTGAAGTTCAGAGACACCCAAAAAGCACAGACTCAAGACTGGGTAGACTATGTGGATTGTTCTGCCAAGGCTCTGGAAGGCTGGTTGATGGGCAGTAAGGTGTGTGACTTCTCAGGATTGTATAATCTGATAATGAGGGAGCAGATTCTTAATAACTGTCAAAATCAGCTGTTGCATCAGTACCTGGTTGACTCTGATCTGACCTCTCCCCAAGAATTGGGAAAGAAGGCAGACAAATGGGTCAGAACCAGGGTGAAGCAGAAGGTACAGAACCAAGGTGGGGAAACCAAGAAGCAAGATGCTAAGAACTCTGACAAGGGTGGGGAGAAGGGTAAAGATCAAAAGTCTTCATCAGGCCCCCAAAATCTTCTTCTGGTGGGGATTCCCAGTCTACCAAGGGTAAAGGCCAAAGGAAACCATGGTGCAAGGTCTGTAAGCAAAAGACCCACTGGACCAGTGATTGCACCAAGTCCAAATACTCCAGTCCAGCACCCACCAATGCCCCTAAGGCACCTGTTCCCCCTAGTACACTTGGTGGAAGTGCTCCAGCAAAGGGTTTAGTAGGGTTCACCATGGGAACTGAGTTGGGCTCTGACCTAGTTAGAGAACTGACTCAGGCTGTGTTAGTCTGTGATGGAGGCATGGATGTGCCCTCCTCTATGAGTCCCAGTAATCTGGGCAAGTACAGACAACAGCCTTTAATCAATGGACGAGAGGCTTTGGCATTTAGGGACACAGGGGCAAGTGTCACAATGGTGACACAAGACCTTGTGCTACCTGGGCAAGTTATGCTTGGTGAAATGTACCAAGTGACCAATGCTAGCAATGTCAGAACAGACCATACTCTGGCAGTTGTTAACTTCTCCTGGGGAGGGGTAACTGGCCTTAAGAAGGTTGTGGTAAGTGCAAACCTACCAGTCGAATGCTTGCTTGGCAATGACTTAGAGACTTCTGCTTGGGCAGAAGTGGAGCTCAGGACCCATGCAGAAATGCTGGGGATCCCTGCAGATGTGTTTGCTGTGACCAGGTCACAAGCCAAAATGTCTAGCACTGAACAGGCCTTGGATTCTGGAAGAATGGACCAAGTGCCTTCCAAGAGGAGGAGTAGTAGGGTTAAGGCAGTGCCTTCCCCTTGGCTCAGGAGGAAGATCAGTCCCTTGAGGGGGATGATCTCAGCCCTGAAGAAGGAACTGTCCCAGAGGAACTTGAACCTGACCAGGTTGAGTTCTTGGGGACAGGGGGACCTTCTAGGGCAGATCTGAGCCAGGAGCAGCAGAGCTGCCCCTCCCTTGAACCCCTCAGACAGCAAGCTGCTGCTGAGGCTGCTGGGAAAGCTAGTGGTCCCCATACAGTGTATTGGGATGATGGACTCCTGTACTCAGAGAGTAGAGACCCCAAGCCTGGTGCTACCAGGAGGTTGGTAATACCTTTGAAGTTCAGGGGCTTCCTATTGACCCTAGCCCATGATATTCCCTTAGCAGGACACCTGGGCCAGAACAAGACTTGGGACAGAATTGTCCCTCACTTTCACTGGCCCCACATGTCTGAAGACAGTAAGGAGTTTTGTCGCTCCTGTGTAACCTGCCAAGCCAGTGGCAAAGCAGGTGGCACTACAAAGGCCCCCTGATACCACTACCTGTGGTGGGGGTGCCCTTTGAGAGGGTAGGGATTGACATTGTTGGTCCCATGGATCCCCAAACAGCCTCTGGGCACAGGTGTATCCTGGTGGTAGTGGATCATGCCACCAGGTACCCAGAAGCTATTCCCCTCAGGACCACTACAGCACCTGTGGTGGCAAGGGCCCTCCTGGGAATTTTCTCAAGAGTGGGCTTTCCTAAGGAGGTAGTATCAGACAGGGGTGCAAACTTCATGTCTGGGTACTTAAAAGCAATGTGGAAGGAGTGTGGAGTGACCTATAAGTTCACCACACCCTATCACCCACAATGCAATGGTTTAGTTGAGAGATTCAACAAAACCTTGAAGGGCATGATTAAAGGGCTCCCAGAAAAGCTTAGGCGTAGATGGGACATACTCTTGCCCTGCCTTTTATTCGCATATAGGGAGGTGCCTCAGAAGGGGGTTGGTTACAGCCCTTTGAACTTCTGTTTGGCCACCCTGTGAGGGGTCCACTGTGCTTGGTGAAGGAAGGATGGGAGTTACCTCTCAAGCCCCCAAAGCAAGATATAGTGGACTATGTACTTGGTCTCCTCTCCAGGATGGCTGAGTACATGAAAAAGGCAACCAAAAACCTTGAGGCTAGCCAGGAACTTCAGAAGGCCTGGCATGACCAAAGGCTGTCCTGACTGTTTACCAGCCAGGACAGAAGGTGTGGGTGTTGGAGCCAGTGGCCCCAGCAGCTCTCCAAGACAAATGGAGTGGACCCCACACTATTGTTGAGCAGAAGGGTGAGGTCACTTACTTAGTGGACCTGGGAACACCCAGGAGTCCCCAAAGGGTTCTCCATGTCAACAGACTAAAGCCATATGTGGACAGGGCAGACATGGGCTTGCTCATGGCTACTGATGAAGGGCAGGAGGAAGAGAGTGACCCACTCCCTGACCTGCTCTCACAGAACCCTGACGATGGGTCAGTTGATGGTGCAGCCTTGGCAGGCAGCCTCACTACCCAGCAACAAACTGATTGCAGGCAAGTCCTCAATCAGTTTAGACATATGTTTTCGCTGACACCCAGTCAGACCATCTGGTGCACTCATGAAGTGGACACTGGGGACAGTCTGCCTATTAAAAACAAGATTTATAGGCAACCTGACCATGTCAGGGACTGTATCAGGACTGAAGTCCAGAAAATGTTGGAATTGGGAGTGATTGAGCCCTCAGATAGCCCTTGGGCTAGTCCAGTAGTCCTAGTACCTAAACCTCACACCAGTGGTGGGAAAAGAGAGATGAGGTTTTGTGTAGACTACAGGGGTCTCAATGCAGTCACTAGGACTGATGCCTATCCAATACCCAGGGCAGATGAGCTCATAGATACTTTGGCCTCTGCCAAATATCTCAGCACATTTGACCTAACAGCTGGCTACTGGCAGATCAGACTAGCTGATACTGCAAAGCCCAAAACAGCATTTTCAACCCCTAGTGGGCATTATCAATTTGTGGTAATGCCCTTTGGTCTGAAAAATGCACCTGCCACTTTCCAGAGGTTGGTGAACACAGTTCTCACAGGACTGGAAGCCTATAGTGCAGCTTATCTAGATGATATTGCTGTCTTTAGCTCCACCTGGGAGGATCACCTGGTCCACCTCAGGAATGTTTTACAGGCCCTGCAAAAGGCAGGCCTGACTATCAAGGCCACTAAGTGCCAGATAGGGCAGAGTCAGGTTGTGTACCTGGGCCACCTTGTGGGTGGAGGCCAGGTTCAACCTTTGCAGAGCAAGATCCAGACCATCATGGACTGGACTGCTCCCACTACCCAGACTCAGGTGAGAGCCTTCTTAGGCCTGACTGGGTACTATAGGAGATTTGTCAAGGGGTATGGATCAATAGTGACACCCTTGAATGACTTAACTTCTAAGAAAATGCCCAAAAAGGTTCAGTGGACAGCTAGGTGTCAAAAGGCATTTGATGACCTCAAGCAGGCCATGTGCACTGTACAATTCTGCAGAGTCCTGATTACTCCAAGAAGTTCATTGTTCAAACAGATGCATCTGAATTGGGGGTAGGGGCTGTACTGTCACAATTGAATGAAGAAGGTCAGGATCAGCCAGTAGCTTTTATTAGCAGAAGGCTGACCCCTAGAGAGAAACGTTGGTCAGCCATAGAGAGGAGGCCTTTGCTGTGGTCTGGGCTCTGAAGAAGTTGAGGCCATACTTGTTTGGTACACACTTCCTGGTTCAGACAGACCATAAGCCCCTCTTATGGCTAAAACAAATGAAGGGTGAAAACCCCAAACTGCTTAGGTGGTCCATTTCCCTACAGGGGATGGACTTTACAGTGGAACATAGGCCTGGGAGTAACCATGCGAATGCAGATGGACTCTCTAGGTATTTCCACTTAGAACATGAAGACTTAACTGGGCAAGGTTAGTTTAATGTCCCTACGTTTGGGGGGTTGTGTAGGAGAGTAGGATCTGCTTCACATGCGTACTCCCACTTTTTGCTGATACTTCACTGGTTTTCGACATTAGTCTGGCTGGGGCCCTGCTATTCAGAACCCCAGCCTAGCTGTTTCCTCTTTAAAAGGGTCTCCATGTGCCTTAGGCACATCACTGATTGGGATCTGGAGTGCCCTTGTAAGTCCCTAGTATATGGTATACTATGTACCAAGGGCATAGGTACCTCAGAGACCTGCCAGGGGCTGCAGCATGTATTATGCCACCCCTGGTAGGCCATCCAAACTGACACCACAGGTCTGCTACTGCAGCCTGGGTAAGGTGGTGCATGCACCCCTTACTGTGGTATAGGTTACCTATATCACTAAATGCATACACACATATAAACCTATAAGTCACTCCTAAGGCAGGCCTTATCAATCCTAAAGGCAGAGTGCATGGTTCCTATGTGAGAGGGTGCCCCTGCATGAGCAGGGCCCCTCTGCAGCGTTCGGAGACCATCTCTGATGCTGTTTGTAGTGCAGCCTGACCATATACTCTTAAACGCATTATATCCTCGCGGTAAAATGCTAACTATGGAATGGCTGCACCTAAACATGTCGTGTTTGGTGTCAAACATCTTGGAATACTACCCCCCGCCAATCCTGGCAGCGGGGTAGCATTCCACCCTTCTAGAGGGAAAGGCATGTTAACTCTGACGAGTCCGGTAACTTCTTTCCAGAGCCCTGGCATCACAAAATGGATGCTGCTGCCACAGACACGAGTCTGGCCTCCTGCTGCTGGATGAAACTCCGGCAGGGGAGGCCTGGACAATAGGTTTCCTGTCCCAGGGAGGTGTGACCACCTCCCCAGACAGGACAATGTGTATTGGGGCTGGGCGGGAGCACTTTCGGGTGCTTTGAAGTCCTGCACTGGGGGCACATTTGGTGTCCCTGTGCATACCCCAGTTCAAACCGGATCAGGGGCTTGCAGCCCCTGCTTTGGCACGTAACTGGACAAAGGGAAAGGGGTGTAGCCACCCCTCTGCCCTGACCCACCCATAGGTGGGGCCACAGAGTAGTCCATCCCCTATTTTTAGAATAAAGGTAGGAACCCAGTCCTTAGGACTTTAGATTATACCTGGACGAAACTCTGAAACTGAATCCTGGACCTTCGACGCTCTACTCACGATTAGAGGACTGAAGAATCTCCCTTGGGGTCAAGGAGTGACTCCCTGCTTGGCAGGCACCAAAGAAGCATCTGTCCGGTTCGCATCACTGAAGCTCCCGTCGGACGCCGAAGTCATCGCATCACCAGAGGTGGATTCTCAGACTTCCCGAGGCTACCCTGAGTCCCCAGCAAAGCTGAGGCCCGTGGCTATCGTGGGTGACTTGAGACCGTGACCCTGGACACCGAGCACACTTGCAAGTGCACCATCTTCTGGGTCTCCCAAGAAGTCGTGCTTTGGGCTCCGAGTAGCCCTAGCCTCCAGCACCACCTGCACCGAAGATCACTGGCCCCCACTCCACGAGTGTCCTGTAAGCCAGCTCCACGTGCGGCGTCACGAGGCTCCTTCGCGGTCGCTAGCCCGTTGGCTAGTAGCCCTTAACGAAGGCCAATCTTTTCTTTACTTGGCAGTCTGGTTGCTCCAGGCCTGCCCTCACTTACCCTCGCTGGGTGAGTTCCCCAGACCTTGCTGGTCTGCATCATCGACGATCTACATCTTACTCGAGACTTGCCGTTGCCAAGGCTTGTTGGGTCCAATCTGGTCGCCAACACCTCTGCACTCGACAGACATCGAGCAACAGCCCGAATCCTGCTCCTGGTCACCGACAATGCCTCCCGGACCTCGTGGCTGAAGAGTCAAGACGACCGTCAACGAACCTGAAGCACTCGACATCGGTGGGCATCTGTCCATCGCCTCCCTGGTCACTGGCTAGTGACCCAGACTCTGTCCCCTCTGCTTTCAGGTTCTTCAGAACTCCGATCCACTCTTGGATCCACCCGGACACTTTTCTCCTGGTCGCCAGCAGCACTTTGCAGCAGATCGCCATACGAAACGACGACGAAACCCGACCCCGAAAGGCACCTATGCACCCGGCTTCCTGGGTGAGGTAACACGAGTACTCCGGTGCTCCCGTGGGTAGAGACTCTTCAAAGTCCTAGATCTCAAAGGGTTTTGTCCTAGTCCTCTTTAAGTGTCCCTTTCCTCTATTTTCCCGATCCCGACTTTCTCCATAGAAGTTAACGGCGTATCGCGGTTGTGTATTTACACTGCACGCGCCTCCCGTGGGTCCCCTGTGTCACTACCTTGGGTGGTTCCTTGTGGTCCAAGCACTTCTAGAGGCTCTAGGCCTAGTGTCTAGTTCAGTCGTGGTTCGCATACCACTTTATTGGTATATGGTTTGGTACGCCCCTAGGGCCCAAACGTGTATTTGTGCTATTACTGTGATTTAAGATCTTATAACCTATGTACTTCGAACTCTAGTCTCATAAAGAGACTAGAGGGGTGTGTTTAGTAATAAATACATATATTTTGAATATATACCTGGTGTGGTGCTCTTTCATTTGGTCACTCAAGAGATTATAGACTGGTAAAACAAGCTGCTTTACATTCCTTCAAGACTTAGCCTGAAGGCTGCTCTCCACAGCTACCACTAGGATAGCTTTCAATAAGGTTGTCTTTAACCTACCTACCATAAGAGTCGATTTGGACTGGTGCAAGGTGCCCACTATAATTAGTGGACAGCATATGCCAGGCCAACTTCTCACAGGGAGGAGTGAGGTTAAAATAAGAGCAGCTAGCATAACGTGTTGGGTTAAGCATATGGAGTTCCTTACCGGTATAGGTGATTTTGGTAGCAAGCTGGCAGGCGGGAGGAGCAGAGGTTCTGGCGCTATGCGCGATCCTGGCGTGGATAGGCATGCCTTTGGCGCAACTTAGGTTCAACAGTGGCGCGTTATCGCCTTTGTTATATACCCCTCCATGAGGACGGGGGTGTGTCCTGCATTTTTGGCACCGAAGTGCGATCGTAAGTTTGTGGGGAAAAGGAACTTTCTGACCGTGGCCCAGCAACCCCTTCCGCCATCACAGTTTCCCCTGTGAGTGGCTTAATACTGGTAAATTAAAATTTGTTGAAATGACAATGTAAAACGAAAAGCATAAAATGAATAAAAAGGAACGTGACTCCCTTTAAGATGGTGCACAAGCCAGATGGGAGCCAGGCACCTCCAGAAGCAGATACAAGGAAATGAAACTGGCTGTGCAGTCTGTGCATCTACTGCGAGGAGCCCAACTTCCCCGAGCAGGATCTGATCTTGCGAGTGCCTGCACTGAGGGCACCCGCTGTAACGCAGAATGATACTGTGCTGCAAAAGCAACGAAAACTTGAACTAGGAACTTTGGGTCCCCAGGGGTATTCAATGCTCAAGGTGCTGCAGCACCATAGACACTTTTGACTAAAATACTGAATAGTCAAAGGAAATTCTTGAGTACAGCCTAATAGTGTGCTTTCCCTGGGTGCGCCATTAGTGAATGGGGAATAATATTGAGCATGTTACATGGAGGAGGGAGGGACATGGATTTACCTGACTACTACTAGAGCCCCAACCTCAAAGGGGATTGTGTTGTTGCATTTGAATGTCGTGTTTCTTTGCGCGTGTAGAGTCAGAAATAAAATACTACTTTTTCTTATGGAAGCAAGTATTTGGCTGGGCATTCATTTATTGTTCATACTGGTTGCACTTTGAGTTATGAGTCGTGTTAACTGACCTGTATCTACATCCCCATCGAGGGAGCCTTGACTGCTCGATCACAGCTACCACTGAGAGTCAAGTGCAGAAGGGGTACTTGGCCCAGTTGAGCAGGATCCATAGTAGGTCGGGCCCTGGCACATCAGGAGTAAAAGGCTTCAACCACTACGGTTAGACTCAGTAAACCCTGCTTGCCTGAGGCTCCTGTTGCCAGTAGGAAGCAGGGACTGTGTCACTATCATTCATTCCATTTCCAATAACACATTACACAATAGAAACTTAAGCACTTAAGCGTTTATTCCACTGGCCCTAAAAGAATGCAAATGTGCGATTGTGCTGGAATCAGGATTACCTGTGGTTTCCCTCACAAATTCAGCTAGGTGAAACCTGGTAAAATACATACACAACTTCAGCTTCCTGTTGATACAAGGTTAAAGACGTGCATGATATTTAAGTAAGTAAGAGTAAGTATTGCACTGGTTTAGGTCTCAGGTACTTAACATTAAAAAGTGAAGACAAAAGTATCTTTGTGACCTCAACCCTTTTGGTTTATCTTCAAGTGAGTCAAGTACCTCTCGTACTCTGAAACAAAACTATGAATTAATGTCTCCCTAAAACATATGGGGCCTGATTCACAAAGGTAAACTTACGCTTTTGTGTTAGTTTACTCTTTTTTTCAGTATACACAAGACTGCAATTTAATAGTAACTTTACGACAGCAGAGACTCCACAGTCAGGGGTGGGAACTCCGCACATGAAAAGATAGGTCTGTCCTATCTTTTCTTGTGCGGAGTTCTCCGCCCTGACTGCAGAGTCTCCACAGTCATAAAGTTACTATTATATTGTTTATTTGTGAATATCAAAAAAGAGTAAACTTACACAAAAGTGTATGCTTACCTTTGTGGATCAGACCCTAGATAACTACGGGTGTGTGAAATCTGCATAATTTGCTTTCGCATAATTATACACAATTTTGGGAAAATAAAGTGAAATTACATGTAAATCTGTCATTTAGTGCTATATTTTAATGCAAAATGCCTCCTTGAGTGAATTGTTGATGTGAGGGAGCATTTTGTGTTTAAAGAATTGTCTAAAAAACACACGGGCAACTCCCACTTGCATCCTTGCCAGTGACATTATTTCTGCTTTCTGTAAAATTCCACAGTTAACTTCACGTAATTATGCAACATGGTGTAATGGTAAAATTGTTGGAATTTTGCATAACAAGCGTAATGCAAAATTTCCAAAGCTACACAAATTACGCCGGTGAAATTTAAATTTCACCCGGTCCTATAGATAACCTTCTTTCCTTGGAAAATTCAGTTTCTTATGGAAAAGGCATTGTTGGAAATTGCCCTTTCTACAGCATTACCCACAAACCTTTTGCCTTCCTCCTCCCCTTTTTGCTGAATTAATTTTTGTTGGCTTTAGGACTCTGTGCACTTTACCACTGCTAACCAGTGCTAAAGTGCTTGTGCTCTCTCCCTAAACATGGTATAATTGGTTTACCCTGTTTGACATATTTAATTTACCTAAAAGTCCCTAGTAAAGTGTACTACATGTGCCCAGGGTCTGTACATTAAAAGCTACTAGTGCGCCTGCAACACTGATTGTGCCACACACTTAAGGAGCCCTTTAAACATGTCTCCGGACTGCCACTGCAGAGCCTGTATGTGCCATTTACACTGCCATGTCGACTTGGCATTTAAAACCCCTTGCTAAGCCTTAAACTCCCCTTTTATTACAAATAAGTCACCCCTAAGGTAGGCTCTAGGTATCCCACTGGGCCCAGTGCTATGTAATTCAAATAATAGGACATGTAATTGTAAGTTTTACATGTCCTGGTAGTGAAAAACTCCCAAATTTGTTTTTCACTACTGTGAGGCCTACCCCTCCCATTGAGGATTCCTTGTTACATCTAAAAGTGCAATTCCCAATTGGAGGTAGGTAGAGCTGTCATGTTTAGTACCTCTAGAATTGTAATGATAAATTATCCTTAATGGTGTAGTCGAATTTATCATTACAATTTTAAAAATGCCACTTTTAGAGAGATGCAAAAAGAACAGATGATGGACGGAATGTTGAGTTAATCAAACATTCACCCCCAGTCACAGATCTGGGTTAAATCCATTGTTTGTTTGCACACCACGCCATTCCAGTTTAGACCCAGCCATATGCAAATCAGTCTTGACCCTGTTCCCTGTGGGAACAGTCCAGCCCGAACTGCCAGGTCAAGTCTTCCCTGGACCAGATACAAGCATCCTGGGACTGGTTTCGGGGTAACACCCCTCATCAGCCTGGCTAGCTTGAATCTGGTGGTGTAGCGTGCACGGGACCCACATCTGGGCATACCCTTCCCACTTAGGGCGGCAAGGCAAAAAGAACAGATGATGGACGGAATGTTGAGTTAATCAAACATTCACCCCCAGTCACAGATCTGGGTTAAATCCATAGTTTTTTTTGCACACCACGCCATTTCAGTTTAGACCCAGCCATAAGAAGCAGCGTCAAGACTGATTTACATATGGCTGGGTTCAAACTGGAATGGCATGGAGAGCAAAAAAATTATGGATTTAGGCCCAGAGCTCTGTACTGGGGTGAATGTACAACTTTGTTCTGCGTTCTGTCCAGCAATTGTTCTTTTTGCATTTGTCACCCCGAGTGGGACGGGTATGCCCAAACATGGGTCCTGTGCTCTCCATGCCACTGGAGTCAAGCTAGCCTGGCTGATGAGGGGTTAAACCCCGAAACCGGTCCTAGGATGCTTGTTTCCAGTCCAGGGAAGACCTGGCCTGACAGTTCAAGCTGGACTGTTCACATAAGGAGCAGCGTCAAGACTGATTTGCATATGGCTGGGTTCAAACTGGAATGGCATGGGGAGCAAAAAAACGATGGATTTAGGCCCAGATCTCTGTAGTGGGGTGAATGTATGACATTGTTCTGCATTCGGTACATCAATTGTTCTTTTTGCACTTTTAGAAAGATGGCATTTTTCTGCTCTTAGCCCTGTGTGCCTGCAGCCTGTCTCCAAATCACGTCTGTGGTGGGTGACAGCTGGACTTTGTGCATTCCCTCTAGACAGCCAAACACAAAGGGAACTTAGGTGCGACTGATGGACCATCCGCATCCTGATGGATCATCCTGGGCAGGATGGGAGGGAGAAACTGATACTTACACCTGAATAGACTGTATCGTGTCCCCACACAAAGGGCTGCATACCCCCCTGTAATGAGTCTGGAGCTAGGGCAGGAAGAAAGGACCTCTGTGCACTTCAAAGACCCTTCTTTGAAGTCATCCCTACTTCAAATGCACAACTGGGTATAAGTACTGGACCTCTGACCCTACCAACTCAGTACACTACTGGACCTGTGAAGAACTCTGCCAGGAGGAAGGACTGCTGTGCTGTTACAAGGACTGCTACTCTACTTTTCAGCTGTGCTGCCCTGTTGCCTTCTACCCTCTGCCCTGACTGAGGAAGGACTGAGCCCATCTCACTTGAGCCCAGAGTGACTACAAGGGCATGCTGGTTTGCCCCCTGTTCTAAGTCTCAGGGACATCAAAGACTTTAACTCATCCTGCAACAGCACCTGAACTTTGCTTGCTGCAAGTCTTGCCTTGCCAAGTGGTCCCAATCCAGTCCTGGGCCCTTGGAAGTGGGTATAAAGTGCTGCTACAGCCAGAACCTACACATCGACCTGTTGTGGTAGTAAGAACGGAGCATCTGCCTCGATGTTGATGCATTGCCGACTGCACGGTGCATTGTCTCCATTTTTCGACATATCTCTAACTTTGTGGGGTCCGGTGCCAACATATCGCCTTCAATCCTGTGCTTTGACGATGACGAATGCTTTGCACATTGTTATGTTATTTAAATTTATATAACACAAAAGGAGTCACCCCCAAGAGGGTTCTCTCGGCACTATTGCACATTAACAAGAAGGAGGGATATGAACGATTCAGAAGAGCCAGATTTTAAGATTTTTTTTTAATATGGGTAAGTCAGGGTAGGACCGCATATGTACGGGTAGATTTTTCCAGTTGTGGGGAGCTAGGTATGAGAATGGTCTTCCCCCATATCTGGCCATACGTGTGTGGCGAGGGCGTAGGAAAGATTACCCACTAGACCTTAGGCTGCACACAGGTAGATAGGGATGCAGGTTGTTTTGTAGGTAGAGGGAGCCATTTCCTGATAGCGACTTGTGCACAAGGCAGAGGAGTTTGAAGAGGGCACGCTTTTTTATTGGTAGGCAATGCAGAGAGTCTTGACTTGGAGAGCGATGTGGAATGTTGCATACAAGGCGAGCAGCCATATTCTGCAACACCTTAAGTATAGCTAAGAGAGCTTCATTTGCTGTTACCATGAAAGCATTGCAGTAGTCTAGGTGGCTTACAATGAGTGCTTGAGTAAGGGATTTTCTGGTCTGGAGGGTTAGCCATTAGAAAACCTTTCTAAGTAGGCGCATTTAGGAAAGTAGGATCTGCTTTTATGGTTACCCACACATTTTGCCTGGTGCTATGCTGTTTCTGACTAGTCTGACTGGGTTGCCGCTAATCAGGACCCCAGTCTCTGTGCTTTCTCCCCTAAATTGGTATGGTAAGTACTTAGGTACATTCCAGATTGGATACTGATGTGCCCTTATAAGTCCCTAGTATATGGTACTGAGGTCCCCAGGGCATAGGTGCACCACGGGTCCCCCATGGCCTGAAGCATGCATTATGCCACCCATGGGGGATCACTCAAACTGTAACTACAGGCCTGCCATTGCAGCCTGTGTAAGCTGGTGCTAGCCCACTTATGACAGATATAGGTTTCCCTATATCTAAGGTCACTGCACTTAAAACCTATAAGTCACCCCTAAAGCAGACCTTTCAAATCCTGAAGGCAGGGTGCTCGGTTCTAAGTGTGAGGGTACCCCTGCATGTGCAGGATACCCCGAAAACCTTCGGAGTCCATTCTCCTGGTTTGTAAGTGCATCAACCATTACGATACATAGAGTGGCCATGCGTCATTACGCGATGACCATCTCTAAACTGGCTGTAATGAACCCTGTCATGTTTGGTATCAAACATGTTGGAATCATACCCCCACACCGTAAAAGGTGTGGGAGGTATGATTCCATGCACTGTAAAGCTCCTCCGGGAGGCCATCAGGCCCCCGGTGCCAGTCTTCTAGACCCAGACAGCACAACGTGGCTGCTGCCAACCAGAGACACGATTCTGCCCTCCTGCTAAGCCAAGCTCGAGAAGAGTAATGCAGAACAATAGGTATCCTGTCACAGGGAGGTGTGACCACCTCCCAGACAGGGTTGAGTGTATTGGGGCCGTGTTGGAACGCTTACCAGCGCCACTTAGTCTGCTTGAAGGGCACATTTGGTGCCCTCCTTGCATAGTCCAGTTCAAACCAGCTCAGGGAGCTGCTGGCACCCGCTCTGGCGTGAAACTGGACGAAGGACATGGGAGTGTCCTTTTCACAGTCCGACCACTGCCCTGGACGGAACCCTGAATCGTCCCAACTCTTTCCTTAGGGTAATTCAAGGCTTACCTGTAGGTAGGTCTCTAAATTCGTCGTGGTACAAGATTCATTTCAAGACACCACGTTTTCTTCAACCGTCTGGGCACTCTGGACTTCGCTCTGGGCATCAAGACTGCAACTAGGAAGACTCCTGCTGCTCCTGGTCACGTCGCCCTGCTCGTCTGCTGCAACGTTGGTGCCTGTGCTCCATACAGGAACCTTCCAAGCCTGTGGACATCCAAGACACCTGAAGGAATCTCCCTTAAAGTGAAGGAGTCATTTCCCTGCATCTGCAGGCACCGCAACGAGGCTGACCGGTCTGCTGATCCCTAGCTCCCACGGACTCTAAAAGGCTCCGCAACACAGGTGGTTCTTCACATTCCTTGAGGCCTGCCCTGTCCTCTCACCAAGTTTGAGGCCAGTATCCCTCATCGGAGCCGCAGGAACCGAACCCCTGTGCACTGCGTCGACTTGCTGTTGCATAGGCTTGTTGGTTTCCTTCCTCCAAGATCTTTGGGCTCCAAGTAGCCCCAAGCTCAAGCATCTCCTTTTACCAAGATCTTTGTCCTCACCGCATCATTTGCACCGTGGGCCTGCATCTTTGGTGAGCTGCTCGAGGTCCTCTGGTGACTCCAGTGCCTCCAGCTTGTGGGTCCTCTTGAGGGTCTTCTTTGATTTCTGTGGGCTCCCGTGATTGCTCAGGGCCTGCCCTGACTCCCCTGCTTGTGGTGAGTCACCTGGACCTTGCTGGTCCCGACGCTGCACCTTCTTCGCTTTCCACGTTGTTTGCCGTTGCCAAGGCTCGTTGGTACTCCCGACGGACTCCGACCCCTCAACTCTTGACATGCGACGTGGGACAGCTCGTGAATGGCTCCTGGTCTTCCACAGCATTGCCTGGTCCTCACAGCTGCAGCTCCAAGGTCACCGTCACTTCTCCTGCAACACCCGACATTGGTGGGCATTCGTCTTCTGTGCCTCCTGTCCCCTCTGCTTGCAGGTACTTCTCATCTTGAATCCACCTTTGGGTTCCACTGGACACACTCTCCTCCTCCAGCAGCGGCATCTTCCTGAAGTCCTCCATTGAGTTTGATGGCGGTTTCCAACGCCACTACACACCTATGCACCCGGATTCCCTGGTGTAGGTATCCTGGTTCCCAGAGTATTCACAGGTGGAGTGGCTCTCCAAACTGCTGTCTTCCACGGGGTTCCTTCAGGTCCACTGGGAAGGGTCCTTCTTCTTTAAAATTGCAACCGCGGGGGCGCTAGGTGGCGCACGAGCAAGATGGCCGCACTAGTGTGGGGCTCCACTAATCCACCTAATTATCCTGCCCAGGAGGTCCTAGGATATAATCCACTGTGCCGGGTTGAAGTGCACAACCTGGTGACTTAGCGGTGTGATTGCGAAGCCTTCCACACGTTGCCACCTGCTGCAGAGGCTCCTCTAAAGTTTCGCCGCTGGAGCGGCCTGGCACGCCTGGATCCATCACGGGCGGAGCGACTTGCGCGAGCTCCATGGCGCCAACGTGGAGACTGGGCCGCAAGTCTGTTATGGCCGTGACTCGCGGTGCTGCGGAGTGGAGGGGGTGAGTGCACACGTACTAAACCTCTGCAAGTGCCTGCCACCTCCTGCACGCTCTTATATTGAGGACTGGCGGTCTGAGAGGGATTCCTGTCCCGGGCTGCATCTCCCGTCCCGCGACCGCGGAGTACTGAGGGCTGCAGGCATATGCCACTAACTGGTTAAGGCGCACGAACACGGCCTCCTTGATACCCACGGGGCTTGTTTGATATAACCCTGGCTAAGAACATTGGCATGTTGTGACTGCCTCGCGCAGACCCTCCTTTAAGGCACTTAGCGAACCACGACGATTATTGTGGCGGGAGTGTAATAACATTGCCGGCACGTCGCGCTCTTGTCCAGGAAAGCAATTTGAGCGCAGCAGCAGTTTCTCCGTGCCTCACAGACATCGCACACCCCTGCGCACTGAACTGTACTGGACTGGAGGCCTGCGCGGACTGGGGTGCCCCACTGTTCCCCAAGTCTTTCATCTGAAGGGGATAGTAACACAACTGAACGGGCCATTTGAGGACAATCCAATTAATACGGCCCCTTTGTTACTCATACGGTTTTCTCGGTGTGTCCCTGGGCAACCCAACTGCCATTAACCGGTGAGCCCACTCATGCCCTCCTTGCAGGCTGGAGGTGCAAGAACACAGAATTTCCATGGCACATCCCCCCCCCTGGACAGGTTGCCTCTGGATCAGAGTGTGCTGAGCATAGTGTAGGTAGAGCTGCCCTGGCTTCACGCACGATAGATTACATGCAAGATTGTATGCCCTGCACCGGAGCAAAGTAACAGTGGCCTGCATACTACGTCAACCTCCTCTGCGCACGAGGGGCCTGTGGCTGGGGGTAGACGGGCACCGACGCCAATATCCGAGGCACTGTCTCTAGAGGCCCATCTGGAATCCCAAGGTGGTGACACGCACCTTCCATATTGCACGTACGGAGGTAGCAGACTGCAGATTCCAGTACAGTCACTAACGAAGTCGAATACGATCCACAGAATGGGGAAGGCAGACACGAAACAAACTCGGCTGACATTTGAGGCCAAAAAAAGTACCCGCACACAACAGGAAGATCCTGAAAGTATCAGTGAGGAACACACACAGGGGTCGATGCAGCTGCAAGATGAAGACATGAAAGCACTCCTCCTTGAAGTGAGACAAAGCCTCGCCTCCATAGAAGGGAAAATGGATGTAATGAACAATCGGATGGACGCCATTGTCCATAAGTTGGACAGTCATGACGAGCGCATAAAAGAGACCAAACGCTGCATCTCCGACGCAGAGGATACCACGTCGCAAATGCAGAAACACATGGCGCAGATGGACAAACTACTTAAAATCATCGCTGCCAAAAATGAAGGTCTTGAGGCGCGCAGCAGGCGAAACAATATCCGCGTTCTTGGCATACCGGAGAGCACCAATACCGGCCGGATGGAGGAGTTTATAGAGAGACTGCTATGTGAAACAACCGGCGCTGAATCTTTATCCTCTCAATTCATAGTGGAAAGGGCACACCGGTCCCTGGGCCCCAAACCGCCATCAGGAAGCACACCACGCCCCATCATCGCGAGGCCACTCAACTACCGTGACCGCGATGTGGCACTCAAAACAGCGCGTGAAAAGAGGCATCTCACATTTGAGGGAAACGCATTCACCCTCTATCCTGACTTTACGGCCAACGTCCAGGAAGAACGACGGAAATTCATACCCGCCAAGCACAAACTTGGCCAGGCACAAATTGATTATGCACTCATGTACCCGGCTCGACTGCGGGTGACGCATCAAGGCAAACAATTCTTTTTCACTAATACGCAGAAAGTAGACAACTTCTTGAAACGCATCAAGCGACCAAATAATTCTCGCTCTGCACAGGAATTATCGCCGAGATCGTCATCCCCGATCAGAGAATAACACAAACTTCGTCTCTGCCGTTGTGTGGCTCATGGGACTGGTGTGGCGCTGCGCCTTCTTCTCTCCTCTTGACTGCAGAATCCATCTCCTGCTTAACGATGGGACAATAGAACATTGATACGCAGTCTCGATGAGTGGCGGCGACTAGAGCATCAGAATCAGATAAGTGCCCTCCAGGGACTGTATGACACTTAGCACCGGGCACCCCTGTCCCCGACGAGTTTGTTCTTTCTTTTTTGGAGGGGAGGGTGTAACCGTGCATGTACCTAGGAGTCCCCCCCGAGGGCGATCCCCCTTGCTGCAGATTAAAATGCAGATTGTTTCTGTTCTTTTGGGCTATGTGGGTGGGGGACGGATTGTTCATTCTGGCATGATTGGGATGCTACAGTGGGTGGGGGTGGGAAGGGGTTTGTTAATGGGGCATGGCGCAAAAGAGAATGTGGCATGGAAGGCATCTTTATTGCATGTACTGTACCAGCTTTGCAGATGTGCATCACACACTACTTTGTACATTAGAATACAAGTTCTTACGTGACCAGCTCAGACTCTAACCAGAACTTACATTTTCTTACGTGGAATGTCAGAGGATTAGGCGATCCACGCAAATGTAGGCAGGTACTGGGATACCTGGACCGCCATCATGTCCAGGTCGCACTGCTTCAAGAGACTCATTTGAACCCCCGTCATGATATTTCCTTTGCTTGCAAATGGGCAGATCACAGGATATTCTCCTCCTATTCCTCATACTCTAGAGGGACAGCCATACTTATAAAAAATCGCACTCCATTTACCCTAGCTGGCACGATGCAGGGTCAACATGGATGCTACTGCATGGTTTGGAGTAGGTTAGGTACAGTGTCCGTCACACTGGTCTGCTGCTATGGGCCCAATGTGGATGACCCTGATTTCTTCGCCGCGCACAGGGGGAAAATTCTAGAAATAGGTTCCACTCACCTAGTATGGGGGGAGATTTTAATACTACTCTCAATCCAGCCATGGATAGATCCAACCCGGCACCGCATCATTACACTAGGTCACATAAGTTGCTTCAAAACATTGTGGCTGACAATGGATTGATAGATGCTTGGCGACATGTCCACCGACACAAAACTGAAGGCACACATTATACACCTATGCATGCATCTTGGGCTAGATTAGATTACTGTATAGTATCTCGCGGCCTGGGCCCATCGATAGTTTCAGTTACGCATTTGGCGAGAACATATTCGGATCACTTTCCTGTCAGGCTGTCGCTGACCCCCACGGGGCACGGTACATCCACTAGGAACTGGAGACTATCACCTCTCACGCTACTTGACACAGCGTTTCGCAGTGAATTAGGGTAGGAAATCACAGATTTTTTTCAGAGAAATTTGGGGTCCGTTGACAGAGTTGAGACGGTTTGGGAGGCCTTTAAAGTCACAATCCGAGGTTTTTGCATCTCAAAGAGCTCAGGAGTCCTGCGCGACATCCAAAGCACCTTGAAGAAACTAGAGGGTGAACTTAGGAGACTGGAGACTCTACTCTCTGGTGGCACAGACGGTGCGTCCCAACGGGAATTCTGGGAAAAACTCTCAGAATATATGGAAACAGCTGAGCGCGAGGCCCGGTTTAGGAGTAAATACTGGGTAGCCTGCAGATATGGGGAGGGGGAGCACCCGGGCAGAGCTCTAGCTGAAGCAATACGCAAACCCCGCTTCTCTAGTTACGTATTAGAACTTACAAGTCCTGACGGTGCGCAGCGCAGAGATACTGCTGATATAATGGACGCATTTACCACTCACTATTCTACGCTTTATTCCACAAGCAGGCGAGACTCACTTGATTTAGCCAATTATTTAGATGATGTAGCCTTAGGGTGGCTCGGAAACTCGCAGAGGGAATTCCTAGATGCTCCCTTTGAATTGGATGAGATACGCGAGGCTATCATGCATATGAAATCTGGTAAAGCCCCGGGTTTAGACGGGCTCCCTATAGACTTTTATAAAGCATATATTGATCAATTAGCCCTCATCCTGAAAATTGTTTATGAAGACTCTCAAACGAATGGTATCCTCCCTCCCTCGATGAGAGAGGCGCTCATTATCTCCCTATTAAAGCCAGGAAAGCATGCGGACCAGTGCGGCTCTTACAGGCCACTGTCCCTTATCAACAATGATGCTAAAATCCTGGCTAAGATATTGGCCAATAGGCTAAATTTATTGATGGAAAAGCTAGTCCTCCCCGACCAGGCTGGGTTTATCCCAGGACGCGCAACTACACACAACCTTCGTGCCTTTTTCTCCATATTACAGAACGTGGATCCCGATTTGGCGCTTGTGGCAGTCTTTCTAGACGCCACAAAAGCGTTTGACTCAGTAGAATGGGACTATTTACTAGGAATACTACAATGCATGGGACTGTCTACTCTGTTCCTTTCATGGATAGGCTTGCTATGTCAATCTCCAACTGCCAAAGTCTTAATTAACGGATAGATGTCTCCAGCCTTCTCAATCACCAGGGGTACTAGGCAGGGATGCCCACTCTCCCCTCTGCTTTTTGCACTAGCAGTCGAACCTCTGGCGGCTAGACTACGACAGCACCACCAGGATAAAGCATTACGCTTCCCTATGCGCCAGGTACTCATCTCCCTTTATGCAGACGACATCACCCTGTACATCAGAGACCCTCAACAAAATCTAAATCCCATTTTGCAGGAATTCATTATTTTTGGGAGACTCTCGGGGATCCACATAAACTGGGGGAAGTCGCAAATATTTTCCCTCACCTCCGCGGCCACGCAGTTCCCATTGGATTACCCACTAGAGAGGTTGTTAGATTTGGGGGTCTCTAGTTGGCAGAGGTAGGTACCTTTGTCCAAATAGGGACCCTTGAGTCTAGTCAGGGAAAGTAGGTACACTCCTGAAATAACCCCTGCTCACCCTCTTGGTAGCTTGGCACGAGCAGACAGGCTTAGTTCAGAGGCAGTGTAAAGCATTTGTGAATACATACAGTAATCAAGTGACAACACTACAAATGGACACCACACAGGTTATATATTTATAAAAATAGGTATACTTTATATAGATTTATCACAAGACCATAAACGACAAAAATAATCCAGAATACTGTCAAGAGTGCTTAGTTCTGATCAAAAAGGCTTAATTCAAGGTTCTGTGCGAGTCGGTAGCCTCCTCCGGCTACGGCGATGTTGAGAACAAACAGAGTCTAACAAATCCAGCTGACCGCGTCGAGACGGGCCAACACAGCGTAGACAGACTCGGTCACAGTACCTTTTACTTGAAGCGGCAGGCACGGGTGTGCGAGCCGGATGGCTGTTCGTCGCGGTCGCGATGCAAAATGGAAGCGTTGCAGGACGCGTTGTCCCTCGATGCGGTGCAGGCAGCGGCTCGTTGACGCTCGTCGAGACGGAGTCGGTGAGACCAGGGCCGTGCGTTGCAGGGCGAGACGGTGCTTCGATGCGGTGCTGGCAGGTTGCGGTGCGGCGACGGAGCCGGATTCAGGAGCTGGCGTTGATCAGTCCGGACAGCGGTGCGAGTCGGGCGGTGCGTCGCAAAGCGTGCGAGCGGTGCCCAACTCCGGTGCGGTCACAGGACTCGAACTCAGCAGCAGTGACCGCGTCGGTCGGACCAGTTCGATTTGGCGTAGCGAAGCGTTGCAGGACGCGTTGTCCCTCGATGCGGTGCAGGCAGCGGCTCGTTGACGGAGTCGGTGAGACCAGGGCCGTGCGTTGCAGGGCGAGACGGTGCTTCGATGCGGTGCTTACAGGACACCGAGTCGGTCGTGAGAGTCGGTCACAGCTCCCTACCTCTGTAGCCACTGAAACAGAGTTTCTAGCAGCAGTCGCAAAGGGGGTGAAGTCCAATGGTCCTGGGACTTCGATCAGGGGCAAGCTCTCTTCCAAGCCCTTGGAGATCCTTCACAAGTTGATGAAAGTCACAGTAAAGCAAAAGTTCCTTTCTCCTTTCTTTGGCAGTCAGGCAAACCACTGCAGGCCAATCCCCCAAGCAGCACTTCAGGCTTAGGGATAGTCTCTCCTCAGTTTCTTCTTGGTTCCGCTCCTCAGCAAAGGTTTCTTCTTGTTCCCAAAAGTGATCTAGTTTCCTAGGGGTCTGGGTCCCCTTTTTATACCCAGTTTCTCTTTGTTCTCTGAAGGCAGAGAGGCCTCTGCCTAGCCCAAAACCAGTTCTGGTCAGTCCTGGAGCACTTTGTTTTTCTGACTCCTTCTTTCCTTTCAGAATGTGGGGCAGAGTGCTCAGCCGCCCGGCAGGAGGGTGGAGCCAGCATTGTGGAAGGCAGGCACAGCCCTATTCAGACCCAGGTGCAACTCCTCCCTCCACTCTGGATGCAGATCTTTCTATTCAGCCCTGTGCTGACTCACCCTGTCTCCTGTAGCCACCCCCAGCCCCTGTCACTCAATCTCCAGACAAGGAATACACAACCTAGCAGAGGCAGGCTTGGATAGTTAGGCAAGAATATACCCACTTTCTAAAAGTGGTATTTTCAAACACAGAATGTTAAAACCAACTTCACTAAAAGATGTATTTTATCATCCTGAGTTCCGGCATACTAAATTCGTTTTTCTACCATGTTCCCTGGGTCCATTCTGACTATAAGGTGTAATAGTCAGTCTGCCCATTCTGGCCTATGGGGAGCAGGTAGCCTTGCAATAGTGAAAACGAAAATGGCTGTAATTCACTATTAGGACATGCCACACACACCAGGGCATGTCCTACCTTATACTTACAATACACCCTGCCCTAGGGCCTACTTTAGGGGTGACCAACATGCAGTAAAGGGAAGGTTTAGGGACTGGTAAGTGGGTGCACTCACCAAGTCGACATGGCAGCCCTAGGCTGCACACAGGCTCTGCAATGGCAGGCCTGAGACACACTTTACAAGCTGCTTCTGTGGGTGGCACAACCCGTGCTGCAAGCCCACCAGCAGCATTGGATTTACAAGCCCTGGGCACACTCAGTGCACGGTACTAGGGACTGACAAGTAAACCAATCATCCAATCATGGAGTCACTAATACATACATCAATTCACAATAGGGAGCACTTGCACTTTGGCACTGGATTAGCAGCGGCAAAGTGCCCATGAGCATCTAGTCCAGCAAAAACATATCGGCAACAGTGGAGGCATTACGAAAAAATGGAAGGGAGACCCACGCCAAGGATGCCAGGTCTAACAGTGGTGTAACACAGACGTGAGATATTTAGGTATCCGCATCACCAGGGATAGGAAGAACTAATGCGCCTTAATTACGGCAGGGCACTAGACCACATCACGAACTGTGTCACACGCTGGGTTTCTATGCTGCTTTCTATGGCAGGATTCACCTCACTAATAAAAATGGTGGTCCTCCCGCAGTTGCTATACTTATTCATGAACATTCCGTATTATCCGGGCAGACATTTTTTCACTGCATTACGCTCAGAAATGATCAGATTAACAAGGGGGCAAGCAACCCGACTACAATGGAACGTGATTACCAGACCTTACATACAAGGTGGGTTTGATGTCCCAAACCTTGAACTATACTACATATGCGCCCAAGCTCACTATGCTTACTACTGGTTCCATCCACCCAGATACATGCCACAAGTAGCAGTGGAGCAATGGTTAGCAGATCCCATTCCCCTGGCAGGTATGCTATGCAGTATCCCCCCGCCTCGGGACTAAGACACCATGACGGTCACATGTACAGTGACTGCCTGGAGGCGAATTATGAAGTTACTACAGGCCCCAATGCCTTACCTTCCACTACTCCCACTGCTTTATCACCCTCGTATGCAGCTACTTCAAGAGACAGGGTTTAGGAAAGTCATGGTGAAGACGAACATTACATGCTGGGGGGACTTGTACCACAATGGGAAGTTCCGCACCCTAGAGCAAGTATTTCATAACACACCGTCCTCGCCGCTAGATGTGTTTCTCTATGTGAGACTCAGGCAAGGCGTGCTGGACAATACCCCGGCATACCCACCAGAGCCCCCGACATTAACTTCATTACATGTGATGCTCCAAGCCACCTCTCCAGGACACGCCGTTTCGACACTATACCATGCGATACATGCGCAGCAGTTGGTAGACCACTGCCCCGCTCGCGCACATTGGGTCATAGAGCTAGGTTGTGAATTATCGGATAAACAGTGGACGTATTGCTGCCTTCAGACGGAGCAGGTGTCAGCAAGTAGCAGACTGCCTATCACGCATTTTAAATTTCTACATCGCCTATATTACACACCAGCCAAAATGTACAAATACAAACTGTGAGACACCGATAGATATGATAGATGTGGCACGGAAGGTGCCAACTTTCTCCATTTAGCATGGAGCTGTGCTAGTGTACATGAATATTGGCGACAGATCTTTGAGGCTTTGGAGCAGATGACGACATTGACCTTGGTACAGTCTCCACTACTAGCGCTGTTGGGATATACTGAACTCATAGACAAGCCATATCGTAGATATATTGCTTTAGCGCTATTGATGGCCAAACGCTGAATTGCATGTAGATGGGGAAGAGGGAGGGCTCTGAAATTCAAGGAATGGATCATTGACTTAAGATTTTGTCAAGAACAAATGAATAATTATGCTGAATTGCTCCCCATTGCATGACGTCCTAAAGATAAATGGGATCCTTTGAAAAGCTACCTACTATCTCATCCAGTAGACACAACGGCTGAAAATAGAGAAACAGGGCTGTAACGGTAATACCAATTAAGGGCACCAATACTGTGAATGTAATATGCATATCATGCTACTTATCAGGCTGCGCTAGACCAAGTCACCAACTGTGTCTTGAACAGATTTCGCTCTGATAACCTGTTGTAAGATTAGGTTCCTGTTGTATATTGTATTTAGTGGTGTGGATACCTATCAGCGGTAAAGATGTAATGCACATTCCACCATATTGCTCTTCTTCAGTCTTATGTTCAAGTATGAATGTTTCAAAAGTACTGATTTCCACTGCATTGTACATGACACCTTTGTAAAAGATGCATGCGATTCCAGAAAGTGCATATATGCGTCTGTAATAACTGTGAACCTTATGTTTGTTGCTTCTCAGAAAACTCAATAAATACATTAAAAAAAAAAAAATTGCAACCTCGACTTACCCGTTGACTTGTATTGAGAATGAGGTTGTGTTCCCACACTGCACACGACCTCCGTGGGGTTCCTAGATACTCACCTTGGGTGGTTCCTTGGGTCCCCAGCACTTCTACGTCTTCTGGGTATAGTCTTGACTCAAGTCGTGGTTCGCATACCACTATATTAGTATATGGTTTGGTCTCCCCCGGTGACCACTGTGTATTCGTGCTACTTACCTGTTTTTATTGCAAAGTATTGTGTGCATTATGTATAAATACACTGTGTGGTTCTTTTTTACTTAATCTATACTAATAAGATTATGTTCTGGTAAAACAAGCTGCTTTACATTCCTTCTGGACTAAGCCTGAAGATTGCTCTCCACAGATACCACTTAGAGAGCTTTCTAAGGCTGTCTAAGACCACTAAAATCACCATAAGGGTTGTCTGGATTAGTGCAGGGTGCCAACTTACTTAAGTATGCACCATATACTAAGCCAGCTTCTCACATTGGTGATCAGCGGTTGGGATTCAAGCCTGCATTGTTTTGCCAGATAATCTTGGTGTGGATTAATTGAAAAACCATCACTAACATTAGGCACATATAATACAGCTTAGAATAAGTAAGTTCTACTGAATTTAGGGTTGGGTAGTTAAGGGTCTAGCACAACCCTTTCTCCAATCTCAGAGAGTTTAGTTTCCAGTAGGGTAGGTAGGTGCAACACCTCACTACACCTAGAACCATGTCTTTAGTTGGGAATACTAGTGTACCTCAGTCTGCTAAGTACAGTGGTCTAAGGTTCCAGGAACAAAGGACCCTGTGTAGTTTTAGAAAGATACAGATAGGTGGCAACCAAACCACTAAGCTGCTCTTAGAGCTGCTGCATCAGGATGATAGCCATCCTGTAGGGCCAGAAGAGCAGGAAAATGTGGGTGGGAATACTTATGGAGAAGGAGCACCTGTGGTTCCCCCTGATGATCTCAATTCTGAGTATGGGCAGGAGGACTCAAATGATTCCAACCTGCCAAACCCCGACCCCTCAGGGAATAGTGCAGATGGCACAGATGATATACCCTTTGTTCCTCCTGGGAGGGTCCAGAGTAGACCAAGGAGGTCTAGATCCTCCTCTAGAGAATCCAATGCTTCAGGCACTTCCATAGGGACCTTCATATCTAGTAAGAGGGACAACTCTTTTGACAGGGAAAACCAACTGCACAAACTTGAGAAAGTTAGACTTAGGCTCAGGAGAGATCAGTTGGCCCTTGACAGAGAGTCCCTGGAAGTACAGAAGACTAGGAAGAGACAGGGACTAGAGTCCCATGGTGGCAGCAACAGTATCCCTAGAATCAGAGAAACTTCTTTTGACAATAGGAACCTGAGCAGGATAGTCCCTCCTTATCAGGAGGGGATGACATCCATAAATGGATCACTGCTTTGGAGAGGGCCTGCAAAGTTCTGAGGGTCCCTCAAGAGCAGTGGGCAGCTATCCTGTGGCTCTCCTTTGCTAACAAAGGTAGAGAAAAGCTTCTCGCTGTTAGAGAAGAGGATGCTGACAATTACTCAGTACTAAAGAGTGCTCTCATAGATGGGTTTGGCTTAACAACTGAACTATATCTGATTAAGTTCAGAGACTCCCAGAAGGCACACACCCAGGACTGGGTAGATTTTGTAGACAGTGCTAATAAGGCTCGGGAAGGCTGGCTTAATGGAAGCAAGGTACAGGACTATGAGGGATTATACAATTTGATCATGAGGGAGCACATCCTTAATAACTGTCAGAACCAACTTTTGCACCAATACCTGGTGGACTCTGATCTGACCTCTCCCCAAGAATTGGGAAAGAAGGGAGACAAATGGGTCTGCACTAGGGTTAAGCAGAAAAAACATGGTAATGGAGGTGACCAGAAGAAGCAAGATTCTTCTAAATCCCAGGATAAGGGTGGGGACAAGGGTAAAGATAAAAAAATAGTCTTCACAAGGGCCCCAAAAAACCTACATCTGGGGGTGAGTCCCAAAATTCCAAGAAAGGCAAAAAGAAACCTTTGTGCTACATTTGTAAGGTAAACACCCATTGGACAAGTGATGCTGATTGTCCAAAGGCCAAGGGAACTCCTACTACCACTGCCCCTAACGCACCTGCTCCCCCTAGCACAAGTACAAGTGGTAGTACAGCAACCAAGGGATTAGTGGGGTTAACCTTAGGCTCTGAGAAGGGTTCTGACTTAGTCAGAACTCCAGCTCAGGCTGTTGCAGTCTGTGATGGTGGCATAGACCATGCCACCTTACTGGTAAGTCCCACTAACTTGGGTAAGTACAGACAACAGACTTTGATAAATGGAAAAGAAGCAATGGCTTGCAGGGACACAGGGGCCAGTGTCACTATCGTGACAGAGAAACTTGTGTCCCCTTATCAGATCATAATTGGACAACTGTACCAAGTCACCAACGCTAGCAATGTCAGGACTGACCATTCATTGGCAGTTGTGAACCTCAGCTGGGGAGGGGTAACTGGACCTAAAAAGGTTGTGGTATCTCCAGACCTTCCTGTAGATTGTATGTTGGGCAATGATCTAGAAACTTCAGCTTGGGCTGAAGTGAAGTTCAGGACTCATGCAGAGATGATGGGCATCTTTACCAGTGTATTTGCTGTCACCAGGGCTCAGGCCAAACATCTCAGCACTGAAAAGGCACTGGATCCTGGAAAATGGACCAGGTGCCTTCCAAGAGAAGGAACAGGAAGGGTAAGGCTTTATCCTCCTCACAAACTCCCAGTGAAGATCAGGCTCCTGAGGGAGATGACCTCAGCCCCTGTGAAGGTACTGTCTCAGAGGAACCTGGGCCTGACCAGGCAGAGTTCTTAGGGGCAGCGGGCCCTTCCAGGGCAGACTTGAGTTTGGAGCAGCAAACCTGCCCCTCTCTGCTGCTTCTCAGGAGGCAGGGAATATCAGTGGGTCCAATAGGATCTATTAGGAAGATGGGCTTCTGTACTCTGAAGGTAGAGACCCCAAGCCTGGTGCCACCAGGAGGTTGGTAATAGCCCAGAAATTCAGAGGTTTCCTCCTCTCCCTAGCACATGATATTCCTTTTTCAGGACACTTAGGGCAAAGCAAGACTTGGGACAGGTTTGTCCCTCACTGTCACTGGCCCCATATGTCTGAAGACACAAATGAGTTTTGTCGCTCCTGTGCCACTTGCCAAGCCAGTGGTAAGTCAGGTGGCACCACAAAGGCCCCCTTAATTCCACTTCCAGTGGTTGGGGCCTCCTTTGAAAGGGTAGGGATTGACATTGTTGGTCCCTTGAACCCTCCAACTGCATCTGGGCACAGTTACATCCTAGTGGTGGTGGACCATGCCACTAGGTACCCAGAAGCAATTCCCCTTACGACCACTACAGCTCCTGTAGTGGCCAGAGCACTCCTGGGAATCTTTCCCAGGGTGGGCTTCCCTAAGGAGGTCTTAACAGACAGAGGTACAAACGTCATGTCTAGTTATATCACTGCCATTTGGAAAGTGTGTGTAGTAAACTACAAGTTTACCACACCCTACCATCCACAGTGCAATGGGCATGTTGAAAGGTTCAAGAAGACCCTAAAGGGTATGATTATGGGACTCCCAGAAAAGTTTAGGCAGAAATGGGATGTCTGCCTTCTCTTTGCCTACAGAGAGGTTCCTCAGAAGGGGGTTGGCTCCAGCTCATTTGAACGTCTGTTTGGACATCCAGTTAGGGGTCCATTGTGTCTAGTGAAAGAAGGCTGGGAGCAACCTCTCAAACCTTCTAAACAATACATTGTGGACTATGTCCTTGGCCTGCATTCGCGCATGGCTGAGTACATGAAGAAGGCCAGCAAAAACCTGGAGGCTAGCCAAGAACTTCAAAAAGCTTGGCATGACCAAAAGGCTGTCTTGACTGTTTACCAGCCAGGCCAGAAAGTGTGGGTGTTGGAGCCTGTGGCCCCAGCAGCTCTCCAAGACAAATGGAGTGGCCCTCACACTATCCTCGAATAGAAAAGTGAGGTCACCTACTTGGTGGACCTAGCTACTCCCAGAAGTCCCCACAGGGTACTTCATGTGAACTGCCTGAAACCTTTTGTGGACTGGGCTGACATGGGCTTGGTCATGGCAACTGATGAGGGACAGGAGGAAGAGAGTGATCCTCTCCCTGATCTCCTCTCTCAGAACCCTGATGATGGGTCAGTGGATGGAATAGACTTGGCAGGCAGCCTCACTGACCAACAGCAAGCTGATTGTAGGCAAGCCCTCAATCAGTACAGACATATGTTCTCCCTGACACCTAGTCAGACCACCTGGTGTACCCATGCCTGTAAAGAGTAAAATCTACAGACAGCCTGACCAGGGATTGCATCAAGACAGAGGTCCAAAGGATGCTGGAATTGGGGGTCATTGAGGCTTCAGATAGCCCCTGGGCTAATCCAGTAGTCCTTGTGCCAAAACCCCACACCAAGGGTGAAAAAAGAGAGATGAAGTTTTGTGTGGAGTACAGAGGCCTCAATTCAGTCACTAGGATGGATGCCCAACCTATTCCCAGGGCAGATGAACTTATAGATACTTTGGCCTCAGCCAAGTTTCTGAGTACATTTGACCTGGCTGCTGGCTACTGGCAAATCAGATTAGCTGAGGATGCCAAGCCAAACACAGCATTTTTAACCCCTAGTGGGCATTATCAACTTATTGTGATGCCCTTTGGTCTGAAAAATGCACCTGCCACATTTCAGAGGGATTGGTGAACAAAGTTCTAACAGGTCTGGAAGCCTATAGTGCAGCATATCCAGATGATAGCTGTCTTTAGCTCCACCTGGGAGGAGCACCTGGTCCACCTCAGGAATGTTCTGGAGGCCTTGCAAAAGGCAGCCTCACTATCAAGGCCAGCAAGTGCCAGATAGGGCAGAGTAAGGTTGTGTACTTGGGCCACCTGGTAGGTGGAGGCCAGGTTCAAACATTGGAGAGACCATTGTGGACTGGATTGCCCCCACTACCCAGACTCAGGTCAGAGCTTTCTTGGGCCTGACTGTGTACTACAGAAGATTTTTCAAGGGATATGGATCCATAGTGACTCCCCTGGATGATCTTACATCTAAGAAAATGCCCAAGAAAGTTCAGTGGACAGTAAGCTGTCAAAAGGCATTTGATGACCTGAAGCAGGCCATGTGCACTGCTCCCTTTCCCTAGTATATGGTACTGAGGTACCCAGGGCATAGGTGCACCAGGGGTCCCCCATGGGCTGAACCATGCATTATGCCACCCATGGGGGATCACTCAAACTGTAACTACAGGCCTGCCATTGCAGCCTTTGCAAGCTGGTGCTAGCACCACTTACGACAGATATAGGTTTCTCTATATCTATGGTCACTGCACTTAAAACCTAAAAGTCACCCCTAAAGCAGGCCTTTCAATTCTGAAGGCAGCATGCTCGGTTCTAAGTGTGAGGGTACTCCTGCATGAGCAGGGCACCTCTACAACCTTCGGAGTCCATTCTCCCAGGTTTTAAGTGCATCAGCCATTACGATACATAGAGTGGCCATGCGTCATTACGTGATGACCATCCCTAAACTGGCTGTAACGAACCCTGCCATGTTTGGTATCGCACTGTAAAGCTCCTCCGGGAGGCCCTCAGTGCTCCCGGTACCAGTCTTCTAGACCTGGACAGCACAACATGGCTGCTGCCGACCAGCGACACGATTCTGCCCTCCTGCTGCTGAGCCAAGCTCGAGCAGGGGAAGGCAGAACAAAAGGTATCCTGTCACGGGGAGGTGTGACCACCTCCAGACAAGGTTTAGTGTATTGGGGTCGTGTGGGAGCGCTTGCCAGCATCACTCAGTCTGCTTGAAGAGCACATTTGGAGCCCTCCTTGCAAAGTCTAGTTCAAACCAGCTAGGGAGCCATTGGCTCCCGCTGTGGTGCTAAACTGGACAAAGGACATGGGAGTATCCTCCCCACTGTCTGACCCCTCCCCTGGGAGGGAACCCTGAATCATCCCAACCCTTTCCTTAGGGTACTTAAGGGGTTACCTGTAGGTGGGTCCCTAGATTAGTCTTGGGACAAGATTCATTTCAAGACACCTCTTCTTCTTCGACCGTCTGGTCACTCTGGACTTCGCTGGACTTCGCTCTGGGCATCAAGACTGTAACTAGGAAGACTCCTGCTGCTCCTGGTCTCGTCGCCCTGCTCGTCTGCTGCAACGTCTGTGCCTGTGCTCCATACAGGAACCTTCCAAGCCTGTGGACATCCAAGACACCTGAAGGAATCTCCCTTGAAGTGAAGGAGTCACTTCCCTGCATCTGCATGCAATGCAACGAGGCTGGCCAGTGTGCTGATCCCTAGCTCCCACAGACTCCGAAAGGCTCAGCAACACAGGTTGTGGTTCTTCACATCCCTTGAGGCCTGCCCTGTCCTCTCACCAAGTTTGAGGCCAGTATATCCCTCTTCGGAGCCGCAGGAACCGAACCCCTGTGCACCACGTTGACTTGCCATTGAAAAGACTTGTTGGCTTCCTTCCTCCAAGATCTTTGAGCTCCAAGTAGCCCCAACCTCAAGCATCTCCTGCGACCAAGATCTTTGTCCTCACTGCATCACTTGCACCGTGGGCCTGCATCTTTGGTGAGCTGCTCGAGGTCCTCTTGCGACTCCAGTGCCTCCGGCCTGTGGGTACTCTAGAGGGTCTTCTTTGATTTCTGTGGGCTCCCCGGATTGCTCTGGGCCTGCCCTGACTCCCCTGCTTATGGTGAGTCACCTAGACCTTGCTGGTCCCGACACTGCACCTTCTTCGCTTTCCACGTTGTTTGCTATTGCCAAGGCTTGTTGGTGCTCCCGATGGACACCGACCCCTCACTCTCGACATCCGACTTGGGACAGCTCGTGAACGGCTCCTGGGCCTCCACAGCATCGCCTGGTCCTCACAGCTGCAGCTCCAAGGTCACTGTCACTTCTTCTGCAATACCCGACATGAATGGGCATTCGTTTTCCATGCCGCCTGGCCACTCCTGAGTGGCATAGACTCTGTCCCCTCTGCTTGCAGATACTTCTCATCTTGAATCAACCTTTGGGTTCCACCGGACACTTTCTTCTTCTCCAGCAGCGGCACCTTCCTGAAGTCCTCCATTGAGTTTGACGGTGGTTTCCGACGCCACTACACACCTATGCACCCAGCTTCCCTGGTGTAGGTATCCTGGTTTCTAGAGTATCCACAGGTGGGGTGGCTCTCCAACCTTCTGTCTTACACAGGGTTCCTTCAGGGTCCAATGGGAAGGGCCCTTCTTCTTTAAAATTGCAACCGTGACTTACCCGTTGACTTGTATTGAGAACGCGATCTTGTTCCCACACTGCACACGACCTCCGTGGGGTTCCTAGATACTCACCTTGGGTGGTTCCTTGGTTCCCCAGCACTTTTACGTCTTCTGGGTATAGTCTTGACTTGTGTCGTGGTCGCATACCACTATTTTAGTATATTGTTTGGTCTCCCCCTGGCGACCGCTGTGTATGCTACTTACCTGTTTTTATTGCAAAGTATTGTGTATATTGTGTATATTTCCAGGTAGGAGATATCTGTATGTTTTAGTGAGTGACATAATAAATACATATTTTCATAAATACACTGTGTGATTCTTTTTCACTTAATCTATACTAATAAGATTATGTTCTGGTAAAACAAGCTGCTTTACACTCCTTCTAGACTAAGCCTGAAGGCTGCTCTCCACAGCTACCACTTAGAGAGCTTTCTAAGGTTGTCTAAGACCACTAACCATATACTAAGCCAACTTCTCACAGCGCATGATCCCGAAACAGGAACCATAGGTGGAGTTAACCTGATCTTTCAATATAAGGTTGTCATCCATCGGGAAACCCAAGTTTCTTACTACCTTTTTAGGGATGGGAGCCGTCCCCAGTTCTGGTGGCCACCAGTCCTCTGACCATATGGTATGGGCCTTACCGAAAAACAGGATCTACGTCTTTCCACTGTTCAGTTGTAAGCAGTTGGACGACATCCAGAGAGCAATTTTTTCCATGCATTCACTAAATTTCATCTTGGTAGATTCAGGATTTGGTACCATGGAAATAGTTAATGGTGTGTTATCCGTGTATGATATAACTTCAAACCCCCAGGATCTTACTATTTCAGCAAGGGGGGGCACTTATATATTAAAGAGAGTGGGGCTCGAAGATGAGCCCTGCGGCACCCCCTTGTCAAGGGCTATGGTACAGGAGTTGAAGGACTCCAGCTGGCCGGTTTGAGTCCGGTCACTCAGGAAGTTTTTAAGCCAACCAAGGGCTTTTCCACTGACACCAATATTAACAAGTCTTTGGGTCAAGATAGAGTATGACATGGTGTTGTATTCTGGGTATAGCTGGGCCATAGCTGGCTGGTCTTCACCCAGGGTGAGTTGGATGTTGTCTAGTACCGCCACCAGTGCAGTTTCTGTGCTGTGTGAGACATGAAAACCTGACTGGGAGGGGTCCAGCAGGGAGTGGCTGTCCAGGAAAGACATGAGCTGCCTATTAACCAGTGTCTCTATTATTTTGCTGAGAAAGGGGAGCAATGATATCGGCCTATAGTTGGCTAGCTCTAAAGGGTCTGCCATAGGTTTCTTTACGTTAGGTCTGACTTGGGCTGCTTTCGATTTACCAGGAAGAGTTTCGGTGCTCAGGGACTGGTTATACAGACCCGTAATTGTGGGGAGAAGTGCTGTGGCAAGGGTCACCAGGATGTGGGGAGGGTAGAGGTCCTCTGGTGAGCCTGATTTAATCTTATTTATCAAGGCGAAGACTTGCTCAGAGGTGACATGATCAACATTTTCCCAGCAGGTCTGGTGGAGGAGGCAAGTGAGGTATATTCTAGCTGTATGTGGCCTTTTGAGAGAGTGACGTAGATTTTAGAATTTGTTTCCTCAAAATGGTCGTGAGGTTGTTGCATAGAGACTTGGATTCAGGAATGGGAGAAACACAAGCGTTGTGTTTAGTGAATTCATTTAGAATCTTATATAATTCTTTAGTTGAGCTTCCTGAATTGTTAATTCTGTTCACTATGTGGGTCTTTCTCGCTTCCCAAATGTTTTTGTGGTAAGCCTCTTAAGTTAAGCCTACCTGCTCTGTGCCAAGCTACCAGAGGCTGAGCGAAGGTTAATTTAAAGTATGTTTCTGACTTACCCTGCCCCGGATTGTGGTTCCTGCTTGGGCAGGGTGAATACCTCTGCCAACCAGAAACCCAATTTCTAACAGGCAGCCATTCTAAATTTCATTATGCTAAAAAGCACAGGCCATTGCTAACAAGCACATAAGTTCCCCACAGTATGCTTTAAAAATGTTTTCATTGTTTGTGACTGATCTGCTATAGACGCACCCAAACAATTTCCAGATCAGCTGCTGCCTCCCCCTGCAACAAAAGTTGATCCCAAGCTGTGGCAGTGTGTAAAACTCACAGTCCTAAGTCCAAAACCGGTAGGTCTAGCACAGTGGTTCCCAAACTGTGGTCTGTGGATCCTCAGGGGTGTGTGACACATTCCCAGGGGGTCCGCAGGCAGCAGTTTTAAAAACACTGCAAAATTCCTTGTATAATCAGCAGTTTTCAGGCAACAATAAAAGTGTTAAGATGACTCCGGTGATTAATGTACCTGCTGGAAAGAGATGGGAGTTTTGTCCAGTGGCAGCTTTCACTCATCTAAGGTAGCACAGAGGGTTAATATGCCTGCTGCAAAGAACATGTACCATGCATTTAAAAAAAAAGTATTTTATGTGCACATTTCATTGGGTTACTGCTTTTGTCACAGTGATTCTTTTATTACTGTGCTGATCATAAGTTACAATTGTAGTCTAGCACAGTGAGCTATGAACTGCCATCAAAGAGCTGCATGCAAACTGCATGGTACAAGTTAGTAAGTTATATTTTTTTCCCTGTCTTTCATTATCCTGATACTGCTAAAAAAAAGGTTTGTTTTGGTAGAAATACATTCTTATTATTAAAGTCAACACCAACCACTGTGTTATGTTCTGAATCCTGAGTTTGAGCTTCTCCAGAACAAGCACTCTTAAAAGATGCCTACCAGTATGGATGACATGTGAATCCTACACCTTGTAGTCCCCTTTGCCTTATGTAACATTTTCTATACACTGATTTATACACGTATGACTCATTTTCTCTGTATGTGTCATGTAAAGTGCTCTGACACCCTACAATGGTATGAGAGGTGCTATAAAACAAATGAAATACACGTGACAGAGGGGCTATGGAGAGATGAGAGGCACTGTTGGAGGGCGATAGTGAGGGAATCATTGAAGCAGCCCAAAAAAGATTGTTATATCCTGGTACACAGTAAGGTCATCATTTACTATGCTTTAAAATCTAACACAATTCAATATATAATGACAAATGTGTTGTAGAATGCACCATTTTTTCCCAAATTTTCCTTGGGGGAGAGCCCCTCAGAGCCCCCTTTGTACTGGTCAGGCTCACTCACTGCAGTTGGTGTGCACCATACGGGGACTGGTCTGACAACATTTACCAGGGCTCCTTTGGGTTTCCAGTCGAGCCCTGGCAGGAGCAGGAGCCTCGTACTGTGAAATAAAACCAAACATTGGAAAGTTAGTCACCGAGATGCAGCACCAACCTCCCCATTAAAATGTTTCATTTTTGCAAATGTTTTCAATATCGAGTATTTGTTTGGTGTGGACATGTGTGTGTTTATTTTTTTCGAATTACTGTTTTAATGTTTGAAATTTAAATTGTAAGAATTGCTTGGGGGTCCCCAGCTTCCAGTAGTGACTCAGTGGGGGTCCTCAGAAGTCAAATGTTTGGGAACCACTGAGCAAGATAAACTGGGTCAAATTACCTCCCTAGTCCGCCCGCACAGCTCTTTTTGTGTATAACGGTTGGCAGGCGAATATAGTTCAGGAATACAGCGGGAAATATGCATTTAAGTTATGCGTGCGAGCAGTACAGTAGCGGAAATGCAGAAATGCAATAATGCATAAAGAGATTGCCATGTTGATTAAACAGCATTTACACAGCGCTGGGGCGTATAGGCAGAGCCATGGTAATAAAAACATGTATCTAAGTCATGGAGACTGCAATGCACAGAGCTGTATAATAATACAGAAGCAGCGCAGATACCACGCACATGCAGCGGTACCCTCATGCACAAATTCGATGCAGACAACACCATGCTAGAAGAATCACAGCAGCATCACGCACCCAGAGCATGTACACGAATTGTCTACGTTATCTGTACAGCATCGATACACCAGAGGAATGCAGACAATGCCAAGGATCCCATACCTTGCATGCAGACAATACATTATTAAACGCACCGAAGTGGCCATACATTTTATACAGTGTTATGGTAATTAGTGCTGAATGATTAATTCCACCGGCGGAGTCGAGTGGAGGAATTTGTTAGTACATCTGTGTTACAAGTGTAAAACAGCATTACTAAATTCCTCCAATTCCGCATGTGGAATTAAAAATTCCACCCACCCCTACCCCTAAGCTGAGTGCTTAAGAAACTGCTTAACCTGTTTTGTGGTTAGAAATTCTGTTTGTAAAGTGCATGCAGCAGTGGTTTGTGACAGGAAAAACAAGGTTTTTTCAAGTGTGTGAAAAGCAGTATTTAGTTGTTTTAAATTTGGGCCTTACCTGCAGGACCTGCAAAGTGTGTATTGTACCTGTCTGTATCCAAGGAGATTGTGTGCTCAGGAGCAACTCCCAGCCCCCCTGCACACTAGTTTCTGATTTACTGATTGGCCCGCCAGGCACCTGATCAGACCTCTGCCCTCCCATAACACCACTGGCACAGCCCCTTAAGTTTAAGGTCACATGCCCTTTAAATAGATTTTTTTATTGGCTTTTACACCTGTGTTCTGATTGGTTTGTAAGGATAGGGTTTCTATTGGATTTAGGGCTTAGGGTTTGAGTTTTGATTGGCTGATAGGGCTGGGGTTCTAATTGGTTCCTAAGAGCTAGGGCCTGGTTCCTAAGGCTCAGGGCCTGGGTTTTGATTGGTTGCTAGGGCTAGGGCTATGATTGATTTTTAGGGCCAGGACGTTCATTGGTTCTACGGTTTAGGTCTGGGGTTCTGATTGGTTAGGGCTAGGGCTCCCATTGGCCACAGGTGTCACCTGATAGCTAGAGCTATTTAACTCTAGGGCTCATGGTGTCTCAGCCAGGCATTGAGACTAAGGGCAGAGAGGACAAGGGTAGTTGCCTGTTTGGGCCTGTTCGGGCCAGGTTGGGTCTAGGGCCAGAAATGCTGACCTTTTTGCTGTTTATCAGACACCACCATAAGCCATCCACATCAACAAACATAATAACACACTCTCAGCAAATGAACATTGCTCATTTATAACAAACAAAACCTATCCACATTTCAATGTCTCAGGAACCACTACAAAACCCTACAAATCACATCTATGTACACTTCTACCCCAACTGCCACACAATGGCACCTTCACTCTCACACAAAACACCACTCTGTCCTATACCACTGTCAAATCCACACAACACAAACCACATTAAGCATAATCTTAATCCCTTCAAAACAAACTCCCTGTTCATACAAAACACCGGCTCTACCCTCTATTTACTCCTAACAGACCCCTTTCCATCACATGAAACCTATACTCAATCCCATCTCATATCATTCACCAAAAACACCCTCCTCCTCTTTTTACCAATAAACACAACCATACAATCCTTACACTCCACTACACCTATTACCTCTTCCTGCTACCAAATCTAACAAAAATACTCATAACCCCTGTCCATCCCCTCTCACACACCACATACACTTACCTCCAACGCACATCGCCACCACCTTTACCACTCAGCATCCCCTCACCAACAGTACTTTACATTCAAATCCTTCACAGAAATTCACTACATCAATATCTCACCTCACTACTCCACAATAACAAAACCTAACACACACCAGCATACCAAAATCTCACACACACAACTTCATACTAAATTCTGTCACAAATTAGGAAAAAACACCCACTCCCACCCTCATGACAACACAAATAATCCAGATCCTAAACCATCTTTACTCCCAAATTGTATATCTTCACCAACACCAACCACAAACATCCCAACACAGCAACATTCATTCCCCCACCTCTCACCCATTGCGCAATTTAGAGCAATGGTTTCCAAACTTTTGTCTCCTGAGTAGGTCACTACTGGAAGCTGGGGACCCCCAAGCAATTTATGCGATTTAAATTTCAAACATTAAGACAGTAATACGAAAAAAATAAACACACTCAAGTGCACGGCAACCAAATACTCAAATTACTAAAGATTGTTGTATTTTATATTGACAAAATGTGGAAAAATCGAAAATCTTTAAAGGGAAGGTTGGTGCTGCATATTGGTGACTAACTTTCCAATGATTGGTTTTATTTTGCAGTATGAGGCTCCTGCTCTGGCCAGGGCCGGACTGGAAACCAAAAGCAGCCCTGGCAAATGATGTCAGACCTGTCCCTGTACGGTGCACACCAACAGCAGCAAGTAAGCCTGTCCACTACAAAGGGGGCTGTGAGGGGCTTTACCCCCAAGAAAATGTGGGGAAAATGGTGCATTCTAGAACACATTTGTCATTATAGATTGAATTGTATTAGCTTTTTTAGCATAGTAAATGATGACCTTACTGTGCACCAGGATATGACAATCTTTGTTGGGGCTCTTCAATGATTCCCTCACTATCACCATTCAACAGTGCCTCTCATCTCTCCATAGCCCCTCTGTCACATGTATTTCATTTGTTTTATAACACCTCTCATACCAGCATAAGGCGTCATCCACACTGGTAGGCATCTTTTAAAGTGCTTGGTCTGGAGAAGCACAAACTCAGGATTCAGAACATAACACAATGGTTAGAGTTGACTTTAATAATAAGAATGCATTTCTACCAAAACAAACCTTTTTTTAGCAGCAGTATCAGGATAATGAAAGACAGGGAAAAGAACATAACTTGCTAACTTGTACCATGCAGATTGCATGCATCTCTTTGATGGCAGTTCATAGCTCACTGTGCAAGATTACAATTGTAACTTATGAACTGCACAATAACAAAAGAATCTCTGTGACAAAAGCAGTACCCCATTGAGCTATGCACATAAAATGCTGTTGTTTAAAATGCATGGTACACATTCTTTGCAGCAGGCATATTAACCATTTGCGCGCTACCTTAGAGGAGTCAAAGCTGCCACTGGGAAAAACTCCCATCTCTCTCCAGCAGGAACATTAATCACCGGAGTCATATTAACACGTTTATTGTTGCCTGAAAACTGCTGATTACACAAGGAATTTTGCAGTGCTTTTAAAACTGCTGCCTGCGGACCCCCTGGGAATGTGTCACGGACCCCTGAAGGTCCACGGACCATAGTTTGGGAACCACTGATTTAGAGCCTTAAAACATGAACCACATGCTCCACCACCACCCCTAACCCATGCACCTTCCAACCTAAACAGATGCAAACAAAATAAACAACATGTCACTCTTCGCATCGCATGTCTATTACACAACAAGGCTACTCTACAAAAACAACACAGCTCTCCAACTCACTCTCAATCACCATCTCCACCACCTACAGACACTGACCCAACAAAATGCCTTCTAAGCTTACTGGATGAGGATTACGATATAGACAAACAACATTATGGCTATCTTCATACAGTTAATACCAACACTAAGAATACACCTGCTGCAAGTTATTATTATTATTATTATTATTATTATTATTATGAGCTTATAAAGCGCACTTTTACCCAAGGGTGTCCTGGCGCTGCACACTGAGTCCCTGGAGCACGGGGGGCCTAATCCCTAAATAACCAAGTCTTCAGCCCCTTTCTAAAAGAAAGGAGCTCCTCGGCATTCCTGATATGCACCGGCAAGCTGTTCCAGGCCTTCGCTGCACAGTATGAAAAGCTATGTCCTCCCCAAGTTCAAAGAGTACTCCTCACTTTTCTAGTAGACAAAGTCACACCACCACCGAAGCAAAATCTCTAGACTGCCTACTAATAAATGCTCGATTGCTCTCTAAAAACAAGCACCATATCTACGACCTACTCACTGACACACAACCTGACTTACTCTTAATAACTGAATCTTGGTTGGGAGATGACATGGCTCCAGTGTTGCATGAAGCCATTCCTTCAGGCTATCAAACTGTCACGTAAAATAGCATAGGCAAAAGAGGAGGTGAACTAGCTGTTATAGTCAAGGAAACAGTAAATATCACCAAATCTGACAACATTTTCATACAAATTTGTAAAGCCCTCATCACCAGATGCAACCCTACACCAACCTCCTCCTGTCACGTCCTCCTTATTTACAGACCACCACCTAGCAATGCAACTTTTCCAGACACGTTTCTAGACGCAGTATCAAAGCATATCAGACTACACTCTAATCTATGCATCCTTGGTGACCTATACATATGGTTTGACAAACTCAATATACTGCTTCACTGGGCTAGACACATTGAACCGACATCAGATCATTGACAACCCCACACACATCACTGTACACATCCTAAATTTCATTTTTGCAAATACAGAACT
Source organism: Calotriton arnoldi (assembly GCA_963921515.1). NCBI lineage: Eukaryota > Metazoa > Chordata > Amphibia > Caudata > Salamandridae > Calotriton > Calotriton arnoldi. The sequence goes on along the minus strand of CAWUFW010006398.1, from coordinate 355,818 downwards.
AACTTCCTTTCCCAGGATTACTCCAGTCACATGGTTAGATCAGCATCTGGTAGCTTTCCAACACAAAACACCACAAATCAACACAACTAAGGCACCTTACATGAATCCACCTATCGGTCATGGAACAAACTCAGTTTTGAATACTTAAAAACACAACTAACATCCAACACAGATCTAGACACAATAAATTAAAATCAACAACTTTATGAGTGGCTCCAGAAAGCTTTTGATATCCTAATACCACTAAGAACAAAAACAGGAGAAAAGAAAACAAGTACCTTGTAGGAATGCAAAACTAAAAAAGATAAAACAGATTTGTAAGCTGCAACACACCTGGCTCAAAACAAATAGTAATCAAGACAAACTTCGCCTACACAAACTTAACAGAGTATACAAGTCAACAATCAAAAAAGCTAAATAAAAATGTACTATTTAGACAGAATTCAAAACGATATATGTGCAAATAAAGAATTTTATCAAATTCTCACTAAATTTCGTAAACCTAAATGCACAGAAGGGACTCATCCCATTACTGAATATACTGACAAACTGGCAAACCATTACTCAACCAAAGCAGACATATTGGCCTCCTATTTAAAACAAAGGAAAACCACCTGCACCAACCCATTTCCAACAATCCCAGCCTCTGCATTCCTTTATGAGTGGCTCCAGAAAGCTTTCAATATCCTAATACTACTAAGAACAACAAAACAGGAGAAAAGAAAACAAATACCTTGGAGGAATGCAAAACTAAAAAAGATAAATGTGCAAATAAAGAATTTTTATCAAATACTCACTGAATTTCGTAAACTTAAATGCACAGAAGGAACTCATCCCATTACTGAATGTACTAACAAACTGGCAAACCATTACACAACCAAAGCAGACATGTTGTCCTCCTAATTAAAACAAAGGAAAACCACCTGCACTAACCCATTTCCAACAATCCCAGCCCCTGCATTCCTTCAAATAACTATCACAAAGTAAATTCATGGATCTTCTCAAAGTAAGCAGGTCAGCTGGCTGCCCTTCTCACTCTTGTTCACCACAAATCTTCAAAAACATTAGTTTAAGTACCTCTGCTGCCACACCAGTAAGAAGAATCATCAATAATTCTTTAACTACATGAATCTTTCCAGAAGAGTTAAAAAAGGCAGGCATGTGCCCATTATTAAAGAAAACAAACCTGGACCCGCATGAACCCCAACAACTACAGACAGATTACAAATGGGCCTTTCCTAGGAAAACTGATAGAGCAGCATTCGCCCAAAAATCACGATTCAATGACGATGGCACCATACTTTCTGACTTCCAAACAGGATTCCGTCCAGGAAGAGGCACAGAATCTGCCCTCATCACCATCTGGGTTGACCTTAAAAGCACAGTAGACTGAAACGGGGTCGCTGCACTATTTCTCTCGGACCTTTCAGCTCCCTTGGACCCAGTTGACAATGACACTCTAATCAAAAGACTCTACGAAGCCGGCATGGAGGGGACTGCTCTCAACTGGATCGCATCCTACCTTCAAAACAGAACAAATGTTATCCATAGCCACCCTTTCTCATCCAAACTGTACTTCACAAAAGCAGGGGTCCCTCAAGGCTCTATCATCTCACCCTTTCTATTCAATATCTACATAAAGTCATTACTGGCAATGATCAATGAATTTCAGCTCACATGTTATAACTATGCAGATGACACACAAATACTTCTTAAACTGGAAAGCCCGAAAGACATTGGAAACTCAAAAATCTTCAGTTGCCTCAGAGCTGTTGATCAGTGGATGACATGAAGCCATCTCAAATTGAAGGCTTCCAAAACTGAAATACTCATATGTGGCGATTGGAAACATTATGATGACCCACTCTGCACCTGACCTGACAATCTGGGACCACCTCCTAAAGTATCTAAGAAAGTAAGAAACCTTGGAATTACCATGGACTCCAAATTATCAATGAATGGCCAAGTGGACAAGTTAGCAAGATCAAGCTTCATTACTATGAAAACTCTGCGACACATCTTCCCCCACCTAGGGTTTTCACACAAGATCCAAGTTATTTTCTCTCTTGTACTGTCTAACCTTGATTACGCCAATGGCTTCTACCATGCATCATCTTTATCAACTATGAAAAGACTACAACAAATTCAGAACTCTGCTGCCAGACTACTCCTACATGTACAGCCGCAAGACAACATCTCCACTGCTTTGAGGGCCGTACATTGGTTACTGGTTGCCAGAAGATCCAACTTTAATCTGCTTTGTATCACCCACAAAGAAATACATGGAACAAGACCACTTTTCATCAGGAATAAAATCACCAAATACATACAACAAAGGCACCTCCGCTCCAGATTGGCACCTCGCCTCAAAACCCCAGCATACAAAAAAAAAACATGGGTAATACATCTTTCTCTGTTCAAGTAGCCAAACTATCACATTTATCATCCCAAATATAAGATCCACAGAACATCCATATGCAGAAACAGAGGGGAAAGCAGCAGCAATCTAAAACGAGTACCCTTATTCACCTCTACCCTCAACATAACCCCAGGGAACTCCGCGTCTCCGCTCTCTGGTCTCCTACTTGACTGCCGATCAGCAGTGAAGCATGCCTCCGACATTGCCGAACTCATCCTGAGTCAAGAAATTGACGTGGCAAACTTAACTGAATCATGGCTCAATGAAACATCATCGCCATGCATGGATCTATTGGTTCCTCCAAACTACATCATAAGGCTAGACAGACAAATAAAAAAAGGGGGAGGTAAAGATTGCATCCATCACTCCAACCTCTCTGTTACCCAGCTCCACTCCGACCGTATTGACTCCTGTGAATATCTCGCACTCTCCATAAGTAACGACTCTAACCAATTGTGCAAACTGCACACCTTCTACCACCCCTCGGGTAAGAATGACCCATTCATCGACCACCTCATGGAAATCATTACAGCAAATGCCTCCCCCCACTCCAATGATATATTCCTAGGAGACTTTAATCTTCATTGGAATGAGCTCAATAACGTTCAGGTCAACATCCTTAAAGACTTCCTAGCTGACCAATCACTTACTCAAGCCTGCACTCTACCAATTCACTCAAAAGGCTCCATGCGGGACTGGATCATCTCAAAGGAAATAGCGATCAGGCTAACCTCAATTGCTCCTTGTTGATGGTCAGACCACCACACTATTTCTTCCAAATACCGGGCGTACCTAAGAAAAGATCAGTGCAATTAGTGAAACCAAAACTGTGGCTCCGGGACACTAAAAGCCTAGACTATGAGGAGCTGGCAACATGATGCAAGATGGATCTCCCTCCTCCCCCCAAGCTATCAACTGTCAGCGAACTTACAGACCACTACAACTCAACAATGTCTGATATAATTGACTCACTAGCCCCGTTAAAACTAAAAAGAACTCAGGCTAAAGACAAAAATCCCTGGTTCAATGGGTCCCTAAACAACGAAAGGAGAAATCTTCGGCTAACAGAAAGGAATTGGAGACAACACCCTCCTTCCACCAGCTAAAACATCTTAGAAAGACCAGAAATGCATACAATAAGAGCATTCTCAAATCAAAAAAAGAATTCTTTAGATTGGAACTAGAGAATGCTAAGAACAGACTTCGTAAGCTCTTTCAAATGTTAAAACAGCAATCGAACAAACTGGCAAAACCTCAAAAGAAACAACAAAATGCCTAATAAGCTGTGATGAGTTCTCCTCCTTTTTGGCCAAAATCAACTCTCTGGGAAATGAGCTGCATTCCACTGCTATCGTCCGCTCACATCCTTGGATGACACCTCCAAAAGTAGCTACACACTCCCTACAGGCGGTACCAAAAAACCGAGCCCACTGGACTACCTTCAACTTATATGACGACCATACCATATCGAAAATTCTATCATCCATAAAACCGAGCAACCACTTCAATGACCTGTTCCCATCCAAATGCTTATCCGCAGCCAACCAATTTATCATATTCATCTGGACCACAATAATCAATGCTTCCCTAATGCAAGGGCCCATACCAGACTCTCTAAAAGCTGGTCAAGTCATCCCCATTTAAAAAAAAAACCACACTGAATCCTGCTGAACCGGACAATTTCAGACCAATCTAATATTCCTCTACTAGTGAAATTACTTGAGAAATGTGTGCAACAGCAACTTAGCCAACACATCGTCACATTCAACCTGCTAGATGAGTGCCAATCTGGCTTCAGGCCAGATCACAGTACTGAAACTACTATTCTCCATATAGTAGATGACGCCTTCCAAGCTCTAGACCAAGGCAAAACATGTCTCCAAGGGGCATATTATCAACGGCCAGCGATAATTATCGCTGGCCGTGCTTAGCGATAGATTTCTTATCGCTGGCTATCTCCGGAAATTATCGCCCTGGTAGCGCGTTATTAACAACACGCTTCTCCAGGGCGATAAAAATTCCAGAGATAGCGAGGTTATCGCCGTTTTGCAGGGAACATCGCTGGTTTTCCAGCGATGTTCCCTGCAAACGGCGATAACTTCTGCTGATGCGACCCTGTGGTCGTATCAGCACAATCCACCCCTATGTTAGGGATGGCTAAGTCGGGATAATAGCAGACGTTAGATTTTGGCGAAAACGGCCGTTTTCGCCAAAATCTAACGTCTGCTATCATCCTGTGGGCTGCCTTGTAAATATCGCGATGTGCACATCGGCGATATTTACAACGTAGCCCATCTGGGGTACGCCCAATAACGCCCACTTTGCATCTCATTAGAGATGCAAGGATGGGCGTTGGGGGAAAGGGCGATAGTGCAGGGATTCACGCGATAGCGTGACCTTGCTGATTAGGCAATAGAATTATCGCCGCTTTCCGTCCGAAAACGGACGCTAAAGCGGCGATAATTGACTATCGCCTGGTTGTTAATATGCCCCTTAATTCTTTTGGATTGATCATTGGCGTTTGACACAGTTTTTTAAATTTGTTTTTATTAAATTTTTCAATAGAACAAACAAACCAATAGAAAATAAAAGGAAACCATACAGCCGTGTCTTGGCGTGATGGCACAGTAGCTAATAACCCATACGCAGATGGGACTCCACATTATTCTGTACAGTATTACAAAATATATTTATCCAGCTACTGTTTATGAACACATAATACAAATTTAAAACCTTATAACAAGGAGCAATATATCACTACAGTAGATCCTGTTCATATAAGCATTCAGCATGTACCCGTTTGCACATTCGCCAAATTTCCAGTTCCATCCAATTTGCCTATAGTCGAGAACTAAAATGAGATTTCTGCTCAGCTCAGGCCTTACAGTTTGTTCCACAAACATGATATCCTAGTTATATAATGAGGGAAAAGTGCACCATCAAACGTCTGTGTGTTGTGATTGTAGATAATTTTTAAGGGGCTGCCAGATATCACGGGGCGAGAGGTAACCGGTAACAATGTGGCGTAGGTGTCACTCATGGTGTCGCAATTGGTGAGGTCTCGAATCCATGCTTGTATTGATGGTACTTGTGACCTGCCCCAATGTATTGAAACTTCTCTTTTGGCAACTAATAAAGCGATAGTACTGAAACGTCTGATGCTTTTTTTAAGGGTTTGACATATCCCAGCAGAGCTGTCATTGGGTCAGGGGCCACGGCTTGTTCTATCATAAGGGAGAGTCGCCCAAACACCTCCACCCAGTATGCACTCACCGGGGAACATTCCCACACAAGGTGGAAAAAATCAGCCTCAGGGGTGCCGCATCTCGCACAGGCGTCAGACATCGTGGGATTCATCATGGCTATCAATTTGGGAGTGACATAAATTCTATGTAAATATTTAAAATGTAACAATTTGTGCTTGTAATTACACGACACATAACGCATCTGTGAACAGCAGTACCGCCATATGTCATCCGTGATAGTCAAGCCCAAATTTTGTTCCCAGGAGGCTCGCGCTTTAGTACCCACCATAGGGCGGAGGGATAAAGACAGGTGATACAGACGAGAAACTAAGTGTGTGTTGTCCGGGGACGTTATGACTAGTGTGGGTGGTAAGAATTCGGTCGGCTCGGCTGTCTGGTCAGGCAGTATCCTCAGCAGAGAATTACGGGTCCTATGGAGCAAAAAAGTGTCCATATATGTATTGGCACCACGCAGCGCCAACTCCGCAGTGGAGCAAAGTTGGGAGTCCTTAAACAAGTCGCCTAATTTCAAGAGTCTGTTTTTATTGAGCGTTTTTTTCGTAATTGTTTCCATAGCAGGCGGCACTGCAGGGTTGTCAAGTAGAGGTAGATGTGGGGAATAAAGCGTGTCGCAGTTCAAATATTTGCGCAGTTTAGTCCATGCCCAGCATGTAGTTGGAACTGTTTGAATTTCTGCCGGGGTACGGGGGAGGCCCTGCGGGAGGAGTGTCGATAAGTCCTGAGGATATACCTGCGATCTGTCAGGTTTTAGGTATTGTAGCCGAGCGTCTGGATGATACCAGTAATATGTAAAGTGGGTCTGCGCTGTTAAATAATAGAGATAAAAGTCAGGGACTCCAAATCCGCCCCGTTCAAAAGACATGGTTAACGTTTTCCAATTCACTCTCGGCTGCTTGCCGGCCCATATCAGACGGGTAAAGAGTGAGCGAAGAGAGTCAAAAAAAGCCTTATTTAAGGGAAGGGGTTATTCAAAAAAAGATACAAAAAGCGCGGAAGTACCACCATCTTGATGACAGCTATCCTGCCCGCCATAGAAAGTGGAAGCACAGTCCATTTAGGAATTAACGACTCGAGCCGGTCAACCGCCGGCCCATAATTCAACCGTATGACTTCAGGCGCACTACAATGTAAATATATCCCCAGATATTTGGGGGGTTCTGTGCACCACTTTAATGGGAATTCAAAGTCACACTGTTGGGTACCAGGGGTCAATGCAAATATCTCAGATTTGGGCCAGTTAATGGATAGGCCTGAATGCACTCCGAAACGGACCACCTCCCGTAAAAGCGGTGGTAAATTATCCTCAGGATGTCGAACGAATAACATGACGTCGTCTGCATAGAAAGACGCCACAAGAGGGCCTGTATGAAGTTGCAGTCCTCGGTGTAAGTGACGTTCCTGAATGTGGCGGGCAAGCGGATCCATAGCAATGATGAATAATAATGGTGAGTGGACATCCCTGTCTGGTACCCAGAGTCAAACTAAACTGCCGAGTGATCACACCATTTATTCTAAGTCGAGCAACCGGAGAAGAGTATAATAACCCAGTTAATTTTACAAACCCTACTGGGACACCGAGCTTATGCATGACTGCCGTCAAAAAGGGCCACTCCAAAGAGTCAAATGCCTTTTCGGCGTCTAGCATTACTGCAACCACCAGCAAGGTGGGTTCCATCTGATTAATGACGGAGAATATGGTACGCAAAGTGAGAGTTGTGGAGCGGCCCGGTACAAACCCAGCCTGATAGGGACACAGAGCAAGCAAAGCCAATCGTGTTGCCAGTATCTTGGCGAGGATTTTATAATCGTAATTTAATAATGATAGTGGCCGGTAAGATTGACATTTCTGAGGGGATTTACCGGGTTTTAGCAGCAATGTGATAATTGCTCCACGCATGGTCGGAGAGAGGGCTCCAGTCTGCAATGCCTCGTCATAGACCTCTAACAGATGGGGGGCTAACTCATCTTGGTAGGCCTTGTAGAATTCCCCAGTGAGCCCATCAGATCCCGGAGCACGATTACTGGCAAGGTCCTTAATAGCTTGTTTGATTTCGCCCTCATCAATAGGGGAGGCCAAGAACTCGCGTTGTCCCTCCTCCAACCACACCATGGCTATTTCCTGAAGATAAGCGTCCAGGGCCCGTCCCGTGGGCGGGCATCGCGTCTGGTATAATTTAGTATAATATTCGAGGAAACTATTATTAACTTCTGTCCCTGTCGTAACTAGTCGGTCAGAGGCTACGTCCAAATGCGTGATAAATGCAGATTGATAATTGGGTTTAAGGAGCTGTGCAAGCACTCTACTGGGTCTCTCACCTTCACCGTATGTTCGTGCTCTTGCATATTTGCCTAGGAATTTAACTTCACGAGCTGCAGCGTCTAAAAATTCCACCATCAAAGTGGAACGTTCGTGCAGAAGTGCCGCTGATGGGGTGGGTTGCATTCGAGCGTCGACATCTTTCAGTTTCTGTTCAAGTGTCGACAATTCAGTCCTGATAGAGTGCAGTACGCCGGCATGCTTGGAGATACACACCCCATGGATAAATGCCTTAAAGGCGTCCCAAAGTGTGAGTTGAGATGTAACAGAGCCCTCGTTCAGTTCAAAATATTCAGCAATAGCAAGTGCCGATCTCAGCACAGTCCAGCAGCGCATGCGCAGGAAATCGCCACCACGGGCTCTGCCTGGGTATGGATGGAAATGCTAATTCTAATAATACCGGAAAATGATCGGATATGGTTCGGGGAAGATATTCTATCTTGAGCACCTCTGTCAAGAGCTGCGGTGTTAAATACCAATGGTCGATTCGTGCCATGCGGAGCGGAATAAAAAGAATAATTACGGACTCCCGGATTGTTGAGGCCCCAAGGATTTGCCAATAATGAGGACTTTAGGAGTGCCTGGAGGTCCCTGGTGGCCAAAGGCTTAGTGACACGTCCCGAGCCTGTAGTGTCAGTGATGGGATCTAATGTAAGGTTAAAATCCCCCCCCCATTAGGATTGTGTCTGATCCATATCGAGCAATAGATATGGAAATGGTAGTGAAAAAGTCAGGAGTGTCAATGTTGGGGGCATAGATATTTATCAATAATATGGGTTGCCATCCCAGATAACCCTGGACTAGTAGGAACCTCCCGCCTGGGTCCAAGGTGAATGACGTCAGGCGAAAAGGGAGGGAACGATGCACTAATATGCACATTCCCCTTGAATATGTGCTATAACAGGAAAAGAACCGATGCTGGCCCCAGGATGATGTAAACCTGTGTGTGGGAAGGGGTGCAAAATGTTTCTCTTGGAGCATTGCAATCTTAATGGAGTGCCTTGTTAAATATGACAGCACCTGCCTACTTTTTTTGGGGCAGGAAAGTCCTCTAACATTCCAGGACAAACATCTAATATGGAGGTCTGCTATGGTGGAACTGTTCATATGTTTATCAGGAGCCACAACGGGTAATGGACAAAAAGCAATAACTGACCGATGTGCAACATGCTATGCTAAATAATAAGCTCCAGCACAATTCTAATAAACAGTAGAAACATAACCAAAAAAAACCAACCCACAATAACACCCTCCCCCACCCCAAGCGGATACTCAAATATGTGGCACCCGGTGAATCCCAAAAAAGAGATAAGATACAGAAAAAGGAAAGTAGAGAAAAAGGAAGGAGAAAGAAGAAACAGGAGAGAGAAAACATGAGGAAATTTCCTGAGGAGCGCGGCAACACCCCATTGGAGCCGCCACATATGTAAACTGGAACTGCTCATTCTGTGGCCAGTCCACCAGTGGCCAAAAAGAAGTGTATGTCGTTCGTGAAATAACGGGTTACACTAATACGTATAGATTATTTAGTCCAACAGCCGTGGGCCGTCGCAGTGTAAAGTTGTCATTAGACCATTAGCATTTGGCATCATTCACCATTGTCTTGGCACTGTGATATCTGTTGATGGTTTTTCAAAAAGTGAGTCACGGATTCCGGGGTATCGAAGATCTGTGGTTTATTACCGATTTGCACCCTTAGTCTGGCCGGATACAGCATCGCATATCGTAAGTTGGCTTTTTGTAACGACCGCTTTACATCTGCATATTTTTGCCGAGCGTACTGGACCATGGGCGTAAAATCGGGGAACAAGGAGATGGTAGATCCTTGGTAGGTAAGTGTACCGCGCTCTCTGGACAGGCGTAACGCAGTGTCCCAATCATTGTAATTCAGCAATTTGGCAATGATTATTCGGGGAGTAGCGCCCGGAACTGGTGGTGGGCCCAGCATACGATGTGCTCGCTCAATAGCGAACGTAGAAGAGAAAGTGTCTCGACCAAAGAGATCAGTTAGTACAGTTTCGATAAATTTAGCCATAGGGCCTGTGTTGGTGGATTCCGCAATACCGGCAACCCGCAGATTATTTCTGCGCGAATGCGCTTCCAAGTCCCCCGCCTTCATTGCCAATTGTTTAAGCAGATTTTCAGACCTTTCCAACCATTTTTGAAGTGTAGGCTGTGTGTCTTCAATATCCGAAACACGCTGTTCGATCCCATCCAGCCGCGTGTCATGTTTTTCCAAGCGACCATTGATGTCATCAAGGCGGGTAGTTAATGTGTCGAGTCGGGAGTCGAGAGACTGGAATCCCGCCCTGAGTTCTGCCAAAATGGCTGCCGCGCCATCTGTCGGGGGCTGATCTGAGCCCGAGGCTTCATCTACCTCGTCACGTCGGGAAGGCTTGCCCCCTTCAAAGCTCAATTGCTTTTGCTTAGGGTCTGTGCGACCCATCTTGGAGGGGCGGCGGAGATCAAGGTTCCGGCCCAACTCTAGCTGTAGTGAGTGGCGCTGTGAGATGGAAGGAGCAGTACAAAAGGCCTCAGGACATGTAACAGGTGGCACAGTCAGCGCCCAACTCCGATTGGGAGCTTCAAATTCAAGGTAAATATAACTTGGCACCCAGTGCAGCAGCGCTATGCCCAGCAAAACCTACAATATGTCTTTCAGGGTGGCAGCAGCGTCACGGCTTTATCATTGCGGCCAGAAATCAAACAATCATGGGGAGATGCGTCATGGAAAAGCGATGGCCAGACAATTTAGCTTCGGGGTCTGGGTCAGCATATCAACACCCTGCACAATCCTGTTCAGAACAATGTCGTAGCGTCAGCCGGGGCAGCCCAATGGCAATAGGGTATAGAGGGCCCCCCACTTCCAGCCCTCCTTCAAGTAACGGGGCAGCAGCCGCACGACCCGCAGAGCAACGTGCGCCACGCAGCCCAGACAGGCTCCTACCAGTCTCTGGGAGTCGGGAACAAGGCGTCGGCAGTATCGCTGCCCCGGACCTCGGCCGCGGCTCACATCAGCTCAACAACGCCGTCCGCTAAACTTGGGCTTGCCACAGCCCGGGACGGCATCCCAGCATGTCGGGATTTCCTCCGGGGGCGCCAGGCAGAGCCGCGCGATCCAGCTCACCCGAGTCCCCTGTCGACTCGGCGCCTCCGAGGGCCGCGTCAGGCCCGGAATCGACACGAACAGATCTCCTGGTCGCCGGCACCCCCGAACATCGCCATAGTTACCGGGGCACTCCCGGTCTCCTCCGCCACTATTCTGCAGCGTCGGCAGCCCGTATCAGCAGGGATTTCAGCCGTTAGCTGGCATAACGTGCGCAGCGGCTCCGGAGCTCTCGGGCTAAGCGGCCATGTTGGTCGACGGCTCGGCCACGCCCCCGACATTTGACACAGTTAACCATGAGAAGCTTCTAGAACGTCTGGAAAATAGGATGGGACTAGGGGGAGCCATTCTCGAATGGTTCAAATCCTACCTACAGAACCGCTCCCCGAGATTCTTACTTAATCGTAATCTATCCTCCCCTTCCCCGATTACGATTGGTGTCCCCCAAGGTTCAACTCTCGCTTCAAACTCTTTTTAACCTCTATTTGGGACCATTAGCTGGAATTCTACGTATCGCCAACATCTCTTGCCACATGTATGCAGACGACACTCAGATCTACATCAAAATTTAATCCCTAGAGGAGATCAAAACAATGAACGAGGCTCTAAAGCTGACTGTTCAATGGCTTGCTAGCAACCAACTCAAACTTAATGTGCAAAAAAACAAATTCCTACTAATTTCCCGTCCGAAAAGCTCCCCTGACATACTTGAATGGACCAACTCGATCACCGCGCTGAACTGCACCCGGACCATAGTGGATTCAGCCAAATCACTAGGAATCACACTGGACAAAAACCTGAATATGCGAGCCCGCATCAACACACTGGCCAAAAATGCCAGGTTTCACCTGAGCTACCTGAGAAATCATAAACCATTCCTAGATACATCGGACCTTACAATGACAGTACAGACATTAGTTATCTCTAGGATCGAATATGGATGCTCAACCTTATCTGGCCTACCCAAGATCTCAATGGCTCCCTGTTAGAAATGGGGGTCTCCCGTTGGCAGAGGTAGGTACTTTTGTCCAAATAGGGGCCCTTGCTTCTAGTCAAGGTAAGGGGGATACACTTCTAAAATAACCCCTGCTCACCCCCTTGGTAGCTTGGCACGAGCAGACAGGCTTATCTCAGAGGCAGTGTGTAAAGCATTTGTGCACACATGCAGTAATACAGTGAAAACACTACAAATGGACACCACACCAGTTTAGAAAAATAAGCAATCTTTATCTAAACCAAAACAAGACCAAGCGACAAAAATCCACAATACAGTTATCAAGATATCTTCAAAAATAGGTTATTGACTCAAATAAAGTTTGTAGCAACAAATAACTCCACCTGGAGTTATTACGACATTGTGACAGATAAAAATCCCAAAGTACGGTGCCGACCGTGAAGTGCGCGGCGTCAGGCGCGGAGTCAAGCAGACCCCCAAAGAACAGTACCTTGGAATTGATGAAAGCAAAGACGGTGCACGGCGTCAGGGAGGTGACGCTTCGTTGGCGCCGGGCGGCGTTGGTTACTTACGACCCCAGGGGAGGTGAAGCCTCAGTTTCTTACTGCGGTGCAGGGGAGGTGAGACGTTGGTTCCTTACTGAGTCGGGGAGGTGACATCACGGTGGCAGCGAGGCGGCAGTTCCTTACGACGGTGCGGTGTCGATGGATTCAAGAGTCACCCACGTCGAGTATCGTCTCCGGGTTGATGAAGCGCTGGCGTCGGTGAAGTCGGGGCTGCGGTGCGAGTCGGGACGGTGCGTCTTGAACATCACGAGTGGTGTCCTCGGCTCCGGTGCAGGCAGCGGCCTCGGCGAGTCGATGCGGCATAGCGTCAGCAGGCGTCGGGCCTACGGTGCAAGTCGGGGCGGTACGTCGTGCTCTTCACGAGCGGTGCCCACGGCTTTGGTGCAGGTTGCGGCATCACTCGCTGGTGTTGGTGTTGCAATTTCCTTTTGTGGCAGCTGAAACAGCAGTTCCAGATGCAGAGTGACAGAAAAATGAAGTCTTTGTGTCCCTAAGACTTCAGAACAGGAGGCAAGCTCAATTTCAAACCCTTGGAGATCTTTACCTCAAGCAGGTGACAAAGCAAACAGCAAAGTCCTTTTCTCCTTTCCTTGGCAGCAAGTAGCCACTGCAGGCCAACCCCAGACAGCAAACAGCACAGGGGCAGTATTCCTCCTCAGCTTCTCCAGCTTTTCTCCTTGGCAAAGGTTCCTCTTGATTCCCAGAAGTGATCTAAAAGTCTGGGGTCTGGGCCCCTCTTTTTATACACAAAAATCCTTTGTTCTCTGAAGGCAGAGAGTGTCTGTACCCAGCCAAAACCAGTTCTGTCCTCACTGGTGCAGCTTCCTGGCAGGAGGTGGAGACAGCATTGTTGAAGGCAGACCGGGCCCATTCAGGTGAAAGGAAATCTCCTACCCGTACTCTCAATACAGCCCAGGTCTATTCAGCCCAGCCATGACTCATCAGGCTCTCTGGAGCCACTGCCCCTCTCCAGCCCCTGTCATCCAAAAGCCAGACATGCAATACACAAACCTATCAGAGGCACACTGGATGGTTAAGCAAGAAAATACCTACTTTCTGAAAGTGGTATTTTCAAACACAGAATGCAAAAACCACCCTCACTAAAAGATGCATTTTAACATTCTGAGTTCAGGCATACTAAACTTTATTCTCCTACCTTGTTCCCAGGAGTAGTTATGTTTATAAGACGTAATAAACAAACTCCCCATTCTGTCCGATGGGAACAGGTAGCCTTGCAATAGTGAAAAACGAAATTGGCAGTAATTCACTATCAGGACATGCCACACACACCAGGGCATGTCCTACCTTTCACATACACTGCACCCTGCCCACAGGGGTACCTTGGGCCTACCTTAGGGGTGACTGACATGTAAGAAAAGGGAAGGTTAGGGCCTGGCAAGTGGGTGTATTTGCCAAGTCGACATGGCAGTACTAGACTGCACACAGGCTCTGCAATGGCAGGCCAGAGTTACATTTTACAGGCTGCTTCTGTGGGTGGCACAATCAGTGCTGCAGCCCACTAGCAGAATTTGATTTACAGGCCCTGGGCACACACAGTACATTGTACTAGGGTCTGACTGGTAAATCAAATATGCCAATCATGGGACCACTAATCCATAACAACAATTTACAAAGGGAGCACTTGCACTTTTGCACTGAACAGCAGTGGCAAAGTGCCCGAAGCATCTAGACCAGCAAAACGGAGTCCAAAACATGGCAAAAACACAGGAGGCAAAAGCAAAAAATGCAGGGGAGACCCACACCAATGGTGCCAGGTCTAACACTCCCCTGTAAGCCTGTCTTAACGCAGCCGTAAAACTCCTAACAGGCTCAAAAAATTCAACTTCATTTCACTGCACCTGAAGGCGCTGAACTGGCTTCCGTACGAAGCCAGAATCCAACTCAAACTGGCCTGTATCACTCACAAAGTGGTACACTCTAAGTCTCCTGCGTATCTTGCTCAGAAAATCGTGGTTTCCGGAGGAGGCAGGCACTCCCGGTGTGCCAGAGATTTTGTGCTGAATCCACCCCTCTTCCGGAAGAAGAAAACATACAACAGAGCTTTCTCAGGGACTGCACCCAGAATCTGGAACTCGCTGCCGCCCAACATCAGAAGAATACCATCTCTGTCAAGATTCAAAAAGGAAGCGAAGACTTTCCTAATGGGCAAATCCCTACCTTAAACTCTCTCAGTGCATCTACAATTTCAGCAGCCCAGCGATTTGCTATTGTTCTGTACTTGAACTCTACCAGGGTTAGCCGATCTTGTTTTCATATATGTAACCCACACGATTCTTATTTCATTGTTGTTGCTTACCACTCTGCATCATTTTCGCCTCATTGTCACTTTAAGGAGCAAAGGCTGGTGTTGTGCAGTCTACCTCCGCTCCTGCCAACGTTTTGTTTTATCTCCCCCAACTTTACTCTTGTTTGCCACTCCTACGCCTTGTAAATAGCTTGTTATCTCTGCACTGTTTTCTTATGATCGCTGCTCCAATCTTGTATTAAACTTGTTATTGCTGAATCTTGTAAATAACTTCTATCGTTACCCTAACGGGTCACGTTTGCACTATACAAAACACTAAATAAATAAATAAAGTACTGCAAAACTTAAAAAGATAAACAACAGATTTCTAAGCTGCAACACACCTGGCTCAAACCAAATAGTAATCAAGACAAACTTCACCTACACCAACTAAACAGAGTATCAAGTCAACAATCTAAAAAGCTAAACATAAACGTACTATTCAGACAGAATTCAAAGCGATAAATGTGCAAATAAAGAATTTTATCAAATTCTCACAGAATTTCGTAAACCTAAATGCACAAAAGGAACTCATCCCATTACTGAATATGCCGACAAACTGGCAAACCATTACACAACCATTGCAGACATGTGGGCCTCCTATTTAAAACAAAGGAAAACCACCTGCACCAACCCATTTCCAACAATCCTAGCCTCTGCATTCCTTCAAATAACTATCATAAAGTAAATTTATGGATCTTCTCAAAGTAAGCAAGCCAGCCGGCTGCCCTTCTGACTCTTGTCCACCACAAATCTTCAAAACAGTTCGTTTAACTTCCTCTGCTGCCACACCAGTAAGAAGAATCATCAATAATTCTTTAACTACATGAATCTTTCCAAAAGAGTTAAAAAAAGGCATGCATGCGCCCATTATTAAAGAAAACAAACCTGGACCCGCATGAACCACAACAACTACAGTCAGATTACAAATGGGCCTTTCCTAGGAAAACTGGTAGAGCAGCATTTGCCCAAATGTCACAATTCATTGACAATAGCACCATACTTTCCGACTTCCAAACAGGATTCCGTCCAGGAAGAGGCACAGAATCTGCCCTCATTAGCATCTGGGTTGACCTTAAAAGCACAGTAGACTGAAACGGGGTTGCTGCACTATTTCTCTTGGACCTTTCAGCTGCCTTGGACCCAGTTGACATTGACACTCTAATACAGAGACTCTACGAAGCCAGCATCGAGGGGACTGCTCTCTTCTGGATTGCATCCTACTTTCAAAACAGAACAAATGTCATCCTTAGCCCCCCCATTCTCATCCAAACTGTACTTCACAAAAGCAAGGGTCCCTCAAGGCTCTATCATCTCAGCCAAGCTTTTCAATATCTACATAAAGTCATTACTGGCAATGATCAATGAATTTCAGCTCACATGTTATAACTATACAGATGATGCACAAATACTTCTTAAACTGGAAAGCCCCAAAGACTTTGGAAACTCAAAAATCTTCAGTTGCCTCAGAGCTGTTGATCAGTGGATGACATGGAGCCATGTCAAATTGAATGCTTCCAAAACTGAAATACTCACATGTGGTGATTGGAAACATTATTACCCATTCTGCTCCTGGCCTCACAATCTGGGACCACCTCCTAAAGTATCTAAGGAAGTAAGAAACCTTGGAATTATCATGGACTCCAAATTATCAATGTTAGAAATGGGGGTCTCTAGTTGCAAGAGGTAGGTACCTTTGTCCAAATAGGGACCCTTGCTTCTAGTCAGGGTAAGAGGGATACACTCCTAAAATAACCCCTGCTCACCCCCTTGGTAGCTTGGCATGAGCAGACAGGTTTATCTCAGAGGCAGTGTGTAAAGCATTTGTGAACACATACAGTAATACAGTGAAAACACTACAAATGGACACCACACCAGTTTAGAAAAATAAGTAATCTTTATCTAAACCAAAACAAGACCAAACAGCAAAAATCCACAATACAGTAATAAAAATATGAATTTCAGATGGTAGAAATAGTTCAGTTCAAAGCAAATTGCAGATGCGACACTTTTCACACAAAGTACCTTGGATGCGTCACGCAAACAAACAAAAAGGGTCGCAGGGAAGGTGATGCGTTGGTTCCTTGCTCCGGGGGAGGTTATTCGTCGGATCCTTACTGCTGCGCAGGGGAGGTGATGCATCAGTTCCTTACCGGAGAGGAGGTGATGCATCGGTTTCTTTCTGCGTGGGGAGGTGATGCGCCGGTTTCTTACTGCGTCTCCCAACGATGCGACAGACTTGGTGCCGCGATGCGACGATCCGGGACGATGCATGGATTCTTGCAGCCGCACATGTAAACATGTGTACATGTACATGTAAACATGTATAATTTAATTATACATATGTATTTGGAAATGTGCGTATCTTTGTACAAATACATATAATAATTATGGTTTTAAATATATTTAGATATTCTTGAAGGTCTGCTTAACATTTGTATCTATAAGTACTTCATAATTGAAATACTGGGGAAAACTATAAAATTAAAATACATAAATATAACTAAAATAAAAATAAACCCACCCCCCCCCAAAAAGATAAACATACATAAATAAATTAGTTACAGCAACACTTGAAAATCTGACTCTCTTACTATTTACCCACACTTTTACGTATGGGACTTTATAAACACAACGTTATATCTCTTTCTTATTTTCCATATACATGTATACCTTTGTATGTAGCAATGTATCTATATATTTATTACTTTACTCCCACTGTGGGACAAAAACCTTCAACTCTCTCCATTTCACTACTCTATTTCTCATCCTATACCTCTTTCAATATATTCTCTACCTCCACTCTCTGACTCATCCCAAACCACATTATACTACTATGATCTCCATAATAACCCTTTCTAATCTCTTCCCTCCTCTATCCCTCTTTCAACTCATCCCAAACCTTATTTACTGCTATGATCTCCCAAATAACCCTTTCTAGACTTCACTCCTATCCTCCTTTGACCGATATCAAACCTCATTTTACTACTATGATCTCCCAAATAACACTTTCTAGATTCTTCTCTCCTCTATCCCCCCTTTATCCCGTTTAATCTAACTAACAAGCTAACATGTCCACCACTAAAATTAAAAACGTATTTTTCCTATACTAATCCAGCACTAATCCACTTTGGGTTCTGGAGTAGCGTTTACTCGTCGAAAAGCGCTTCAACGCCATGTCAGTGGTAGTAAGCGCTATATAAATACAATTACAATTGCAATTAAAATTGTGCCCAACCACACCCCTTCTGCTCGAGTATCTATGTCAATTCTCTTGTTCCGTGTCTTGCACGAGAAGCGATTTTATGTCATGACGCTTCTGGGTTTCTGTATAGTGCTATGTTTGCAGATTACTTGGTCTCTGGGTGCTTATGCAAGCAGTGCGACACAGATTGATCCTGTTCTCTCGGGAAACAACAAAGACAGCCGAACCATGCGTTGCCTTTGCATCGCAGTTGGAACAACAAATGCATCTTAACCATGCATTGCTTTACCACACATGTTGTTACAATGACTTGCCTTAGTTAAAGCGGCTTTGGAATTTAAAGTCCAATGCTTTCCCTACTATTGCACGGACTGGAATTGGATTAGTGAATCATACAGTTTCAAAGTCAAGCGCGTTCCCTAAGTCAAGTCGTTGTAAAGGCTTGTGTGGTAAAGGAATGTGTGATTAAGATGCATTTGTTGCTCCGACTGCATTGTTAATGAGTGAATGGTTTAAGCATGCGTGGTTGTGTCATACAACTCGTTCTCTCATCCACTTGTCAATGTGTATAGAATGCATCAGTTCCTTACCGGAGAGGAGGTGATGCGTCGGTTTCTTTCTGCGTGGGCAGGTGATGCGCCAGTTTCTTACTGCGTCTCCCAACGATGCGACAGACTTGGTGCCGCGATGCGACGATCCGGGACGATGCATGGATTCTTGCAGCCGCACAGCAGGGTTTGCGTCGGAATCAGTGCGGTGATCTCGGACTTCGGAGATCGTTGCACTTGATGCAGCGTGCAGCAATTTCTTGAGCCGCGGCAGGCGCTGCGACGGTTTCTTCATAAATGCGTCGGAAACAGGTACGGATGCATCACGCTTCTCGGTGTTGCATTGATTTTCCAGCTCCCAGCAGAAAACTGTCTCTAGAGGTCGAAAACAACAGCAGGTACCTCTTTGCAGGTCAGAACTCACAGCAAGGAAGTTCAGGGGAGCTGGTGATGAAGACTTTGTGTCCCTGAGACTTCAGAACAGGAGGCAAGCTCAGTTTCAAGCCCTTTCTCCTTTCCTTGGCAGCAAGTAGCACCTGCAGGCCAATCCCAGACAGTAAACAGCACAGGGGCACTATTCCTCCTCAGCTTCTCCGTCTCTTCTCCTTGGCAAAGGTTCCTCTTGATTCCGAGAACTGATCTAAAGTTCTGGGGTATGAGCCCCAATATTTATGCTACAAAATCCTTTGTTCTCTGGGGGCAGAGAAGCCCTGTGCTTGGTCAAAACCAGTTCTGTCCGCTTTGGTGCAGCTTCCTGGCAGGAGATGGCGACAGCATTGTGGAAGGCAGACCAGGCCCATTCAGGTGAAAGGAAATCTCCTCCCCCTGCTCTAAATGCAGCCCAGGTCTATTCAGCCCAGCCCTGACTCATCAGACTCTCTGGAGCCACTGCTCCTCCCCAGCCCCTGTCATTCAAAGCCAGACATGCAATACACAAACCTAGCAGAGGCACACTGGATGGCCGAGCAACAAAAATACCTACTTTCTAAAAGTGGTATTTTCAAACACAGAATGTAAAAATCACCCTCACTAAAAGATGCATTTTAACATTCTGAGTCCAGGTATACTAAACTTTATTTTCCTACCTTGTTACCAGGGGTAGTTATGTTTATAAGATGTTATAAGCAAACTCCTCATTCTATCCTATGGGAACAGGTAGCCTTGCCATAGTGAAAAATGAAATTGGCAGTAATTCACTATCAGGACATGCCACACACATCAGGGCATGTCTTACCTTTTACATACTTTGCACCCTGCCCACAGGGGTACCTTGGGTCTACCTTAGGGGTGACTAACATGTAAGAAAAGGGAAGGTTAGGGCCTGGCAAGTGTGTGCACTGGCCAGGTCGACATGGCAGTACCAGACTGCACACAGGCTCTGCAATGGCAGGCCTGAGTTACATTTACAGGCTGCTTGTATGGGTGGCACAATCAATGCTGCAGCCCACTAGCAGCATTTGATTTATAGGCCCTGGGCACACACAGTGCACTGTACTACGGACTGACTAGTAAATCAAATCAGCCAATCATGGAAACACCAATCCATAACAACAATTTACAAAGGGAGCACATGCACTTTGGCACTGAACAGCAGTGGCAAAGTGCTCAAAGCATCTAGACCAGCAAAACGGAGTCCAACACACAGCAAAAACACAAGAGGCAAAGGCAAAAAATGCAGGGAAGACCCACGCCAATGGTGCCAGGTCTAAAAATCAATGAATGGCCAAGTGGACAAGTTAGCAAGATCAAGCTTCATTACTATGAAAACTCTGCGTCACATCTTCCCCCACCTAGGATTTTCACACAAGATCCAACTTATTTTTTCTCTTGTACTGTCTAACCTTGATTACGCCAATGGCTTCTACCATGCAACATCTTTATCAACTATGAAAAGACTACAACAAATTCAGAACTCTGCTGCCAGACTACTCGTACATCTACAACCACAAGCCAACATCTCCCCTGCTTTAAGGGCCCTACATTAGTTACTGGTTGCCAGAAGATCCAACTTCAAGCTGCTTTGTATCACCCACAAAGAAATACATGGAACAAGACCACTTTTCATCAGGAATAAAATCACCAAATACATACAATAAAGGCACCTCCACTCCAGATTGGCACCTCACCTAAAAACCCCAGCATACACAAAAAGCCCATGGGTGATACATCTTTCTCTGTTCAAGCAGCCAAACTTTGGCATTTATCATCCCAAACATAAGATCCACGGATAACTATCTTATCTTCAGAAGACTACTCAAGAGTTGGCTCTTTCCTACATGACTACCATACTCAAACACAAATTTACAACATATGCTTGTACATGTAAACATGTATAATTTAATTATACATATGTATTTGGAAATGTGCGTCTCTTTGTACAAATACATATAATAATTACGTTTTTTAAATATATTTAGATATTCTTGAAGGTCTGCTTAACAAATGTATACATTACTTATGGTTTATATATGTATATATGTGTGTATATATATATATATATATATATATATACACACACACATATATACATATATATATATATATTATGCTTAACATGTATATAGGTCACTGCATAGTTTACATATCACTTATTTGATCGCATGCTTATGGGTCTCTGTTTAATTTTGTATCTATCACAATGTGTGATAAGTTATATAAGTTATTGAATTATATGCTTATGGGTCTCAGTCTTATTTTATTATATGTATCACAATGTGTAAATATGATCATAGCATTTGTATCTATAAGTACTTCATAATTGAAATACTGGGGAAAACTGTAAAATTAAAATACATAAATATTACTAAAATAAAAATAAACCCCCCCCCAAAAAAGATAAAAATACATAAATAAATTAGTTACAGCAACACTTGAAAATCTGACTCTCTTACTATTTACCCACACTTTTACGTATGGGACTTTATAAACACAACGTTATATCTCTTTCTTATTTTCCATATACATGTATACCTTTGTATGTAGCAATGTATCTATATATTTATTACTTTACTCCCACTGTTGGACAAAAACCTTCAACTCTCTCCATTTCACTACTCTATTTCTCATCCTATACCTCTTTCAATATATTCTCTACCTCCACTCTCTGACTCATCCCAAACCACATTATACTACTATGATCTCCATAATAACCCTTTCTAAACTCTTCCCTCCTCTATCCCTCTTTCAACTCATCCCAAACCTCATTTACTGCTACGATCTCCCAAATAACCCTTTCTAGACTTCACTCCTATCCTCCTTTGACCGATATCAAACCTCATTTTACTACTATGATCTCCCAAATAACACTTTCTAGATTCTTCTCTCCTCTATCCCCCCTTTATCCTGTTCAATCTAACTAACAAGCTAACATGTCCACCGCTCAAATTAAAAACGTATTTTTCCTATACTAATCCAGCACTAATCCACTTTGGGTTCTGGAGTAGTGTTTACTCGTCGAAAAGCGCTTCAACGCCATGTCAGTGGTAGTATGCGCTATATAAATACAATTACAATTGCAATTAAAATTGTGCCCAACCACACCCCTGCTGCTTGAGTATCTATGTCAATTCTCTTGTTCGGTGTCTTGCACGAGAAGCGATTTTATGTCATGACGCTACTGGGTTTCTGTATAGTGCTATGTTTGCAGATTACTTGGTCTCTTGGTGCTTATGCCAGCAGTGCCTCACAGATTGATCCTGTTCTCTCGGGAAACAACAAAGACAGCCGAACCATGCGTTGCCTTTGCATCGCAGTTGGAACAACAAATGCGTCTTAACCATGCATTCCTTTACCACACGTTACAATGACATGCCTTAGGTAAAGCGGCGTTGGAATTTAAAGTCCAATGCTTTCCCTACTATTGCGCGGACTGGAATTGGATTAGTAAATCATACAGTTTCAAAGTCAAGCGCGTTCCCTAAGTCAAGTCGTTGTAAAGGCTTGCATGGTAAAGGAATGTGTGACTAAGATGCATTTGTTGTTCCGACTGCATTGTTAATGAACGCGTGGTTTAGGCATGCGTGGTTGTGTCATACAACTCGTTCTCTCATCCACTTGTCAATGTGTATAGAATGTGGCCAATAAGCGTGCAATTATCTGCCAAGGTCATCTTTCCCTGCTATTGCGTGGTCAGAATTGAAGCCTCTTACACCCTATGCATGTTATCATTATTCCAGTCACTTCTTCACACCAAACTAAATCCAGCTTTCCACCTCTTTACATGACAGAAGGCCTCATTTAGAGCATCAAGGGAACTTGTTAAACGTGTGGTAACCAGGTTACCACATTTTAACACATTCATAATGCTTAAATAACAGTGTATTACCACACTAGTATTGGAGCTTGAGGAGAGGGTCGAAATGTGCATCAAACGGTACAGCATATTTTACCCATTTCTTTTGGCCTAAATGAGGCCTGGGGAGTTTCTGCTTGGTGAATCAGCAGGCAGTTTTTACATCAGCGGGACAGAGGGAAGACTGCATTGCCTTATTACTTGAGTCAACAGATGTCTGCACTCACAAATAATAAGGAAATTATGAGTGACAAATTAAATGGAAAGGATTTGCCACTCCAGAATGTAACCTTCTGAGGCACGGCAGGGGGCACATTACCATATATATTATATTTGCCATTGTAAATAATTCCTCACTCAGAGTTTCCACACTGTGCGCATATTGCATTGTAAGCCTGCAGGCGTAAATTTAATCAATTCTCTCTGAAAATCTATCACCGTTTTTCTTATCCCTTTAATACTAGAGTGATTTCACTAATATAGGAAAGTAGAACTAAATTGGACAATGGCATCTTTATTTACCTGAAAAAACTGCCAATTCATCTGATGGCACTAAAAACTAATACCGATGCATTCATGGAATGAAGGGGTAATTGGGCGCATGCTCACAGCGCCCCGGTCCTACACTGATGGCCAGCTAAGTCACAAAGTGTTGATTTCAGCCACGGTCCATGCAGGTAACAGCGGTGGGCGGTGGGGCTGGGTGGGTGGGGGGGATTTCGAGGGATGATGCAGAGTGAAAATTAAATAAATAATTTTCCCTCAGCATCGTCCCTCGAAATCCCCCCCACACGGCCCCACCGCCCCACTGCTGTTACCTACACGGACTGCGGCTGGTTGATTTACTACAAAGTGCAGCAAACAAGATTGCTACGCTGTGCTGTATTGTGCTAAGAGGAGAGATTGGCACAGAGCCATATCTACTAAATTATGCGGTTCCTGCTCCCTTCCCCAGCAAATAGGCTGCTTAGCGCCACACACACACACACTTTGCACAAGTGTACAAAGGTATGTGTGTGATGTCTAGCATAGTATTACTACTAGAAGGATGCCCTTTTGGTACTTTTTACAAAGCTTAACAAAAGTTTACATTTTTCACTCAGTGAATGTTTGTTGGATGGTACAGCACATATGCATTGAGTGAAAAGTTAGAGAAATTCAAAGATTTTTTTCCCACTTACTACCTGCCTCAAGGAGGCATTCTTTTTTAAAGCAATTATTTTAGTAATAGGTCTTTGTGTCAAAAACAATGGGTATAGCATTGAAATGCTGATGTACCACCCACAAGTCTTCCTCTTGACTCAAAGGAGCACAAAACACTATTTGCACTGTTTTAAGGGCTAGTTTTCAGTGCAAGTGAATACTTAATCAACACTTAGTGCTCCTTTGCACCTCTTACAGAGGTGCTAAATATGTCTGAATGCGCATTCCGAGTTTTGAGTAAATCCGGATTTGGGCGTGAACTGCAGTCTGCATCCAGTTTGTGATTACAAGTACTCTGGTAATTATCACACCCTATAGGTCCAATCCTCCCGAACTATTTTAGTCAAATTAAATTTAGTAGAATTTGTTTTGCATGGGAAACAGAACAATTTTAAGTTTTGCACTTTGTAACAAAGTAAAACGCGGTGTAATTATCCATTGTGAGTTAAGAACTCAGACTGGTGTCAATAAATACTGCACCCTGTGGAATCAATATTTATCCATTATAGTATTAATGCTGCAAACAATGAGTCAATCATAATGAGGCACTAACACTTTTAAAGGCACAGCCACGTTTGATAGTTAAAAAATCAAAAACAGCCTACTGCCTGTCTGTATAACTGATGCATTCTCACTAATAATAATAATACAAATATTCTTCTTCGTCTTATTATTATTATTATTAGAGATGACCATCTTTACATGGTATTCCCCCAGATTTCTTCCTTCTTTGGCTGAACCCATTTTTGCTGGCTATAGGACTCTGTACACTTTAACCAGCTAGCCATCAATAAGACGGCGATGGATAAGTGTAGTTACGCTAAAGTGTCAAGAGAGGTCTTGACAGACGACTGCAATGGAGATGGATAGCTGCAGTTGCACTAAAGTACTAACAGAGTTCCTGACAGAGGTGTGCAACTGACATGAAAAGCTGCAGCCCTGCTATACCACCAACAGAGGTTCTCACAGAAAAATGCAATAAAGATGGAAAGGTGTAGTTGCACTATACTACCCACAGATGTCCCCACAGTAGAGTGTAATGGAGATTAAGATCTGAAGTTGCACTATACTACCAACAGAGAAACTCACAAAAGAGTTCAACATAGATGGAACACTTAGGGGCTGATTACGATGGCGGGCGGAAAAGCATTCCGACCGCCGTGCTAGCGGGAAATTTCCACCCTCAGGTATTGCAGCAAAACCGCCGGCCAGATTAGGATGCACCGCCAGAAACTCCCTACCGCGGCAGTCGGATTCCAGGATACACCGCCGGGAACGTGCGGAAAAGCTGAAAATCCGTCCGCGGTGATTGACTTGCAGCAGTAACACCCCGAACCGTCGTCCGTACTGCGGTCAGGGGTGTCCGGGAGTGGATCTTCGCTATCCGCAATATTGCTTCTGCCGTCCTCGCATAGCAGGATTCACCGCTGCGGTGTGATGGGCTGTTTGTGGCATCGTGATTTGACCAGCGGTCGTAACCGCATTCCGCACGGCGGTCCCTCTCTATTGGCTCCGTCCGCCACCGCTGCGGAGGGGGATTTCTGGCGGTTCCCGAAACACCGCAGCGGACGGGAAATGGGCTATCTTTGCCCATCGTAATTCGGCAGACGCAAGGACCGCCGATGGAGTGCCCACCATCGTAATGGAGATGGGAAGCTGCAGTTGTGCTAAGCTCCCAACAGAGGTCCTCACAGAATAGTGAAATGGAGATAGAAAACTGCAGTTGTGCTATAGCAACAGAGTTCTGCACAGAGGAGTACAACATAGATAAAAAACATGTTGCACTCCACTATGAACAGAGGGCCTCACAGAAGAGTACAAAGAAGATGGAGGTGGAATGTGCTATACTATTAAAAACAGTCCTCACAGACGAAAGAAGTGGAGATGGAAGGCTGCAGTTGCGCTTTACTACTAACAGGGATCTTCAGGAAAGAGAGCGATGAAGATGGAAAACTTGTTGCACTCTACTATCAGCAGAAGTCCTCATAGCAAAATACAAACGAGATAGGGATGGAAAGCTGCAGTTGTCCTATATTACCAACAGAGGTTCTCATAGAAGAGTGCAAAGGTGGGTGGATAGTTTGTTGCACTCTACTACCACATTGATTCCCCCGAAGTGTACAATTGTGTCAGAGCCCTTCCTGGTTGTGTACCTTAGCTTTAGAATATGAGTTACCCAAAAGGCACACAACCTGGACATCTTGAGAAAATACATGCAACACTGCCTTGCACCCAGGTCCAAGTTTTCCTCAGACAAGTGCAATAAATAAATATATTATCTTCTGTAAGATCATATTTGCCTTGGACAGACTTCCACCATTAAACTTTTCCTTTCTTTTTAGGAATTAAGATATGCATTTCAATGGAAAATGGTAACAGCACAACTATTCCAGGATGACTCAAGCATCTTGGAATTTGTGTGCACACGGAATATATGTAACTGCAATAGCTGGTTTATAGTGACGAGTCAACATTGCGGCTTACAATAAATGCCTTCTGTGTTATGAAAATAGTTAACAACACCCCACCATACACAGGGACAAGCAGTCAATGGGAACTACAAGTGACCTGAAGTCCATATGTTCTCTTGGTGAACTATATGTTTATGTGTATGTTTACATGTTCAATGGCAAAATGTAGTCACTCATAGTCAAGATTCCAATGGCTTGGGTAGGTTGGTTCATTGATTTGTGCAGTAGTGGAAGGGAGCATTATTTGAGTTACATTTAAGCAGACCAATGGTGAAAGAGCGTTGATGAAGAACTGCTATATATGTATGTGTATTTGTATGATATTTTGGGGAAAAAATGAAACCGACAATACAGCTTAACCTGTCTTTAGGCCAGACCTAAAAAGACTGGTTCTGCCTAAGATCTAAATTCATTCTCTGTGCAACTCTTCTCCCTTCGTCTTTTCAAGTCCAGTACTGCAATTCTCAGAATCTTCTAGTTGCACTGCACAATTTTGAATGTGAAACAGGTAAATCCCTAACCCTAATTCTCAAGAAGGACTTTAAGATATGCACAAAATATAACTTCTATGCATCGACACAAACATTGAGAAAATTCTTAAAGGAGCTGTTACTGACGGGAAGCAGCGTTTACAACGCTGTTTCCATAATGCATGGCTTCACAACGCGGTCGTTACAATGACCGCGTTGTTACCACGCGTGCCATTACATCGCAAGTCGTATCAACGACTTGCTGTAGGGGGCGTGCAACACCAGGGAATGTGTTACATTATAAATCCAACACCTTCCCTGCTGTTGCACAAACTGGAGTAGGAATAGTAATTAATACTATTCCTAAGTCCAGCGCGCCCTCTACAGCAAGTCGTTGATACAACTTGCGATGTAATGGCACGCGCAGTAACAACGTGGTCGCTGTAACGACCGCGTTGTAAAGGCATGCATTGTGAAGGCATGCATTGCAACGTCATACATTCGTTACTGACATAGTGCAGGCAGCAGAAGGGAATAGAATGATAGAGGCAGACTCCGTCATGGTCATGGATGGACTTATGGACAGATCCAAATTGAGAGCAGGTCATTATGGGTCACAAACAGAGGACAGTGAGCACAAAATTGGTAAAGGCAGTGTGCAGTCATCATCCTATTCTTTCCAATTTCACAATTTTTTCCCCTAAGCCTCTCTATCAATGTACCACACTGGATTGTCGTTTGGTATCCCCCTCTGCGATGCCTAGGACGCTTGACAAACACATAAGGTCTATAGCCTTGGCATATAATACCCTGATCTCATCGACGTTTTCCATGTCCGACAAGGTCTGTGGCAACAATTTACAACTGTAAGTTTACTCTTGCACTTTTGATTAACTATTCTACTTTTGCCTATTCACAAATTTTGAGTGCAAAGTTACTCTACCGTGTAGACTTACATGTCCCCAATCCCTGAAACAGGGGGTGGAGCTAAATTTACAAGTCTAAGCTGTGATTGCCAAAACAAAAACAATAGTGACTGCAGCACCACTGATACTGCCACGCCCTCCCATAGAAAATAATAGAGGTAGGCTTTTAAAATAAAACCCCATTGGAAATAAAGTTAAAATAAAATAACTTATCTAAAATAGTTAAAATATGAATAAATATAATTTAATATAAAAAAATGGGTGGTAAAGGGTAGTACAAATGTTTACATGGCCTCATACGAGGAGGGAAAACTCTAATGGTGTTGGGCCATTAATGTTTGTTTTTCAAAAACAAAATACTGCTTTTGGATTTTGTTTTTAAAGAAACCAAAAATTTTCAAATGTTTGAGAGGTAACCGTCATGTTTGACAGAGCCATCCGTTAAAATTTTAACTCATTGACAGGAACCATTATGACAACGGTTCCTGTCAATGACTAGAGAGGTCCTCTGGGCCATAGGACATCTGTAAATTTGGAGTTCGGGTACTCAGAACTCTAAGGGGGATATTCACAAGGACTTATCACCGAGTTATCGCCACCTTAACGCATCAAAAGTGGAGATAGATTTAACGCCCCATTCACAAGCGGGTGCAAACTGCAGACATCGCCAGTATTCCCACGATAACTGCAGCAAATTTCATCCCCACGGGTGACACCACCAACTAACCCTAATGAGATGCAGAGTAGGCGTTCCCGTGCAAAAACACACGAAAACACCACAACACCACTTTCACAACAAACTGCCAGATCTGCGATGCGAACCAAAACCACGTGATAAGCCGCGGTAGCAGCAGCTATTTAACACCTGCCTCTTGCTGGTGTTAAGCAGGACGACTACCTGCAGCAGGCAACGGAGCCCGCACACAGCCACAGCCGAAGAACAACCGACGCCTTGGAGCTACTCATCATGCAGCTCGGAGCCCCAACAGTGCCACAACACCCACCGCCACCACCCCCAGGACCGCCACCACCCCCAGGACCGCCACCACCCCCAGGACCCGGACCGGCACCCCCCCGGACCACCACAGAGGCAGCGCAGAGTAAGACAGCGGACCTACCGAAAACGCACCAGTCTCACAGACCTAACGCCCGAGGAAGTCATTGCCCACCACAGGCTCAAAAAGACAACCATCCTCCGCATCATGACCCACATCGGCCACAGGCTGACGGTCCCAACACAGCGGACAACCAACATCCCTCCACAGACAAAGCTGCTGGCTGTGCTGCACACGTTGGCATCTGGTACCTTCCAACCAACAACGGCCAGAGTTGGAGGAGTCTCACAGCCAGCCCTATCAAAGTTCCTCACACCTGTCCTGGATGCCATCATCAGCTTCATACCCCAGTACCTTCACTTCCCCCACACTGCGCAGGAACAGCTGGAGACCAAGCAAGGCTTCTACGCCATTGCTAGCTTCCCACACGTGTTGGGGGCCATTGACTGCACACATGTCCCACTTGTGCCCCCTGCGGACACTGCACACATCTATCGCAACAGAAAGCACATGCACTCCATCAATGTGCAGGCAATAGTGGACCACCGGGGAATGTTCACCAATGTCGTCGCAAACTACCCAGGCAGTGTGCATGATTCCTACATCTTCCGACAGTCCATCATCAACCAGCGCTTCCAGGATGGCATCTATGGAACTGGACTGCTCGTTGGTAAGTAGCAAATCAACACACCACACACCTCAAAGCCACCATCACACAACACACAACTGTGGGAATGCACATGTGACCAAACCACATACAACATGTCAATCAACATGCCCACCTACCAGACACGACAACACAACTCCATTGGGATACTGGGCTTCCCATGTACACAAGCCAGCTATATCATGGCACCACTGCCACACAACAGCTGAACGTGTGGAGAGGCGGAAAGCAGGCATGTGCGAAGGATGCAAGTGACCCATGAATGGGAATGTACACAACGACAAGTGTGGCGTGAATGTGCTGGACAGACCTGGTTATGCAAACCACAGATATGTCCATGCAGACATTAACTGCTGGTGTCTGGGGAGTAGTGAACAGTGGACGCAACAATGTCACCCCAGGCTGTGGGTTAGATCGCGGAAATGTCGCTCACTGCGTCCCCCCCTGTGTGCGTGAGCGTAGTGGGTTAGCCCGGCTTACACCAGGCCTGCGCAGGGGTGTGGATGGAAACACCGTTGCGCTGAGCTTGGTGCTCTCCCGGAATGGCCAACGTCACTGCCAGGGTGGCGCCTCTCAGCCCGCCACGAGGCCGACGCCGTGAGCAGCGGGGCCTGTGAGCCTGTGCGCCTGCTGCACCCCAGGCCGCTGATACCCAGACCCGGCTTGCCTGCCCCGGCGCTCCAAAGCCGCACTGCTCACCTGCCGACACTGTCAAAGAGGGCCCACCACGTGCCGGTGCTAGCTCCAAGACCCATGCCCGCGAGCTTGGCAGCCTCCTCAGACCATAGCTGTCCTCCGTGTCACAGGCCCCCAGGAGTCCACATCCGTTGACATACCCCACCGCTGCAGCCGGCCAACACTGCAGTCCAGTATGTCCCACATCTAGAACTGAGTCTTCATTAATCAATGGCAGAGTTCATGCCAGTGAACGCAGGGAGAGGAGTGAGAGACAGATGCATGTCAGTCCGGTGGGAACACGGATCACCGTTTCGGAGGAGGTCAACCACTCGCAAGGACTGACCTGGTGCCACTAACCCTGTGCGCCGTGAGTCACCGTCAGCCTCCGGCAGAACATTGTTGGTGTCTGAGCCTGTGGCCTGGGGGTTGTCATCAGCAACTGGCAGGTATGGACTTGGTGTTTGGCATGAGTCTGTGGCATTCATATCCGCCATGTTGCCGGACACAGCTGGTATGTGCCCTCTGCCCCATGCCCTGGGGGTACACCTCCCACTCACCTCGGAGACACTCCGCGAAAACCACCTTTGATACATACGAGACCCTGCTCTGCCCTCATTTCCCTACCCCAGTCTCCCGCAAGTCAGCGTCCCGTGGTGGTAGGCCCGTGTGGGCCGCTGTGCATCCGGGGCCACTAACTCTGTGCAACTCAAGTCATGCTCCCTAGCTGTTCGTACATTGCATTCCTGAGTGCCTGATGACTGTTGAAGTTGTTGCCAGCACCAGCTACTCCCTGAGGGCTGGCTTACACACACCCCACACACAGCCAGCACAGGCGTCACTGGACTAGTGGGCCTGCCAACACATCATGCCGAACCAAGTATTGACTCTTATCTCTCTGCACTGTCACAGGTGATCAAGGATATGCACTCTGCCCTTGGATGATGACACCCCTCCGAGACCCGAACACACCCGCCCAGAGGCAGTACAATGCGGCCCACATACGCACCAGGGGCATCGTGGAATGCACATTTGGCGTGTTGAAGTCACATTTCAGGTGCCTGGACATCACAGGTGGAAGGCTCCTGTACAGCCCAGACATCGTGTGCAAGATGATCGTTGCATGTTGTGTGTTGCACAACATCTGTGTACGCACCAATGCCCCATGGATCCCAGTTCCAGAGGTACCAGACGATGATGAGGACGATGGGGCAGGTGGCCCACATGCCACTGCAGCTGTGGCAGGAATAGCCCGTAGGAACACCCTCATTGCCAATTTCTTCTCATGAGCACGACACATTTTGGCCGTCCTTGGCAATCATGGGACAGTACTAAATGTCCACAAGCACGGCATGTGTGAATAATAAATATTTGCAGGTTGCACTTGTACATTGTCATGTCACAGTTTCCTGCTGTGCCAGATGTGATTGCCCATGTTGTGCACATATGCGGCACCAGTTGTGTCCTGTGTTCTGTTGTCGAGGTGTTGCTGTTTGTACCAGAATGTTGTCAATGTCGAGGTGCACTTATTCTTATGTGCGTATGCTGCACGGTGGGTGAGTCGCTCCTGCGGCTCTGATTTGGCTGCCACTTATCCCTTTCATGCGGTGTGCCTTTCAGTTCTGTGCTTCCACAGTGCTGAGATGTTGCAGATTTGGGTAACTTATGCTCTTTGTCGAGTTGTGACTCTTGGGTATGGCTTGTCCGCAGATGTGTCGTTGACGTCAGGGGTTGTTTGTGCAGGTGGTTGTGTCCAAGTGTGACCTGCTCCTTTCCGGTTGTGGTCCGCACTCAGCCACCTCAGTGTCGTGCTGTGTACATTGTCATGATGATTGGACTGCAGCCATGCTACTCGTCATGTGGTGTCTCTTGCATTGTCAGTGTGGCTGACGTATATGCATGTTTGCTGTGTTTCGCACGTGTGCATGTGTTGGTTGTGTGATTGTTGATGTGTTGGGTTGGTGCCCCTTTGGGCACATGGTGTACGTGGGACTACTTGGTGTTTGTGTGTGTGCTGAAGTGTTCCCGTGGGATCAGGGACATGATCCTGAGACATTGTGGGTGTGCAGTGTGCTCTGCTTTATTGTGCATGTGTGCCATTGTGCCCATTTCCCCCCGTCTCCCCCTCCCTGGTCGGTACGCACCCTGTTGATGTAGTATCGGGTCATGTTGGGCAGTGTCCGGATCCCCAACTCCTGTCACCGTCTACCCACTGATGACTGTGGCCACCATCTTCTCCATGTCATTCAGCTCCTGGTGTTCTGCTGGCCCCCCTCCTCCGAAGTGCGTTGCTGCTTTCATGTTGGCAGCGTGTTTCTGCTTGGTTTTGCCATTCACATCACTCCAGCGCCTCTTGTCCTCTTCCATTGTCCTCCTCGGCGCTGCGACGGCATTCACATGGTCCAAGATGGTGTGCTATCTTTGCCTCTTTGTTGCCAATGACACGTTGGAGGTGACGTACAGTTGGTGGTGGTGTTCTATCTCATCTGTGTCGATAATCGTGTTTTCCTGCAGACTGTACCCCGTCTTCCTCTTCCTCTTCTCATTGCTCTTCCACAAGCCCTGGATTTCTGGGTGTTCCTCCATGGGGATTGTGGGGTTCATGTTGTACTTTGCAGTCGGTCAAGGTGCATCCGTGGTACTCCGCAGTTCATTTCCTTTTTGGTGGCATTTTCCGTATGCTGTTCTTGTGCTTTTTCCCGCATTACGCGTGGGTATTGCTGGCCTCTTGCTGGTTATCACTGTTTTCTTATCGCGTTTGGGCCCATTGTGTCTTTTTGCGCGTTGGGGTTTGTGTTTTTATCGCCGTCGCGGTGGTTGTATTGCGGACATTGGCCGCGGTTTCGGGAGGCTATCGCATGGTACTGCCGTGTTGTGAATTCCACGTTTGCACGGGGTTATTTTCCCGCGATAGACTGCGATGTGTAAAGTTGCGTTAACATTTTCTGGAGATGTTTAGCGCACGTTCTTGTGAATATCCCCCTAAGACAGGCCCATTATTAATAGTGCTGTAACATTTTTTTCTGTTCTTCTAGATTTAAAATAAATATATAAAATCAATTTACAATAATATTTTACATAAAAATTATCTTTACTAACTTTTTCTATGCTTAAAAAACATTTTTACTCTTCTATGAATTTTACTGTAGAGAGATCTCCCCCTGAATGCACTGACACAAATGTCCTAGTGGACAGATTCGAGCCTACCCTTCCAGGCTTAGTCAAGCAGGATCAATCAGGTTTTATCACAGGGAAGAGCTGTGAGATGTCACCAAGAACTTCTTACACATCATAGACAATATTCACAAAATGGAGAAAACCCCCTCTCTGATTTACCTTAATGCTGAAAAAGCATTTCATTGGTTAGATTGGAGATTTCTGAGTGAAACCCTGGTACCTTTAAGCTTTGCTTTAGGTTCAAAGCAGGCTTCTTCAACAAGTAGCTTGTAAACTACTGGTAGCTCTCCAGCTACCTGTAAGTAGCTCTCGTGTATACAGCTCATCCAAGTAAATAAGAATCTTGTGTTCGGCTGAATTAATATAAGGATACTAAAAATGAGAGTGTAATAGTGGTAAAAATGTGTATGTTTTCATAAGTCATAAACTGATGTTTGAAGAAAAAATGGCTGATTTTCCATACTATATTTAAAGGTGATATTTGAGTGATACATCATCTGGCAGAGAGGTATTACGAATATCAATACATTGGTGCCAGGGGCATTGCAGTTATGGCTGTTATGTGCTACCCATGTAGAGACATTCAAAATTGACAAATTATTTTCCACATTGCTGCTGGCAACCCAACCTGATGCACCGAGATGATCACTCCTTTTAAGCTTGTTCATGTTGATCACTAATGTAATCTTGTCTGATGTTGCACTATTACAACACTTGTAATATTAATTGCTCGGGATGATTTTCATTGAACATAAGTATATCTTATTACAGAAAAGGTTGGCGGCCCTTGGTTAATTGAATGTATGATATGTGGCTACACGAAACCCACCTCTTATGTGAGGGTTAATGGACTGTGGTTCAGAGGTAGAGAGGGGCCCTCTCTATGGAGCACATAGCAGAGAGACTTTCCAAACAAGATAACATCAAGGTAGAACTTATAGGAAAAGGCAAATGTAAAATGTGTATGTACTCTGATGAAGTCCTGATATTGATCTTTGACTCATCCAAGCCAATCCATCCCCCAAATGAGATAAATCAGATAAATATGGGTAGGTGGCATGGTTTAAGGTGAACCTACCGAAATCCCATTAGCTAAAAATATCCACCCCGAGGTCAGGTTTTGTTTAAGTGACCCGGTTTTTCACATCCACATCAAAAGCAATAACTTATATAGGAGGTCAGATCACCCTCACGTTGGAATAGATACCGCACCCAACAATAATTCACTCATAAGATTGATTTGCAATGATCAACACTCTTGGTATGCAAGGGCTTTTCATTACTTGGCAGGCTGGCAGCAGTTAAAATAATTATCAAAAATCCTCTTTGAAGAAATTGGATTATAGGCCGAGGGAGGTAGGAGCCTCACTCAGGGAACAAGCACAATCCTTATCAGGGTAAACAACAAAAGTCACTAAATTAACCTGTGCTTAGCCCTCTGGTACCTTGGCACAAAAGCAGTCAGGCTTAACTTAGAAGCAATGTGTAAACTATTTATGCAGTACACAAACAGTAACTGAGTCCTGTGGACTCACCAGCCTAGAGTGGCCTATGTATTAAAAAGAAAAAAACAACTGTGCCAACATTTTCCTTGTGCTGAGCACAAGCATCAAATAGTTCAAAAATATAACAGCAGCAAGATTTGGTTTATTGAGTTGCCAAGCTACAAAGAAACCTTGAAATCAAGTCATATTTCTAACATTGCATTTTTTAAACACTTTAAATAAAATCCAAACTTGATTTCAAAGAAGAAAATTAAATTTGTTCTTGAAGAAGTATTTCAAATAAAATACACACAACATATTTTTCCCAGAAACCTGCATATGAATGGCTATACATTTCTTGAGAAGTACCCTTCTTCAAGGTTCCATCTGTTGTGTAGGTAACAGAGAAAAATAAACAAAAAAATCACAAGCATGTTGTTTGCATAACTGTATTTGTATAACAACCTCGGTCTGAAACTTTCTCTGTTAGGCATTCCAATCTATTGCAGTCTTCTCTAACCTTCCTATTATTGCCTTTTTTAATAATATTGAACTAAAATAAAGTGACTTAGGTCGAGATTCGGGATGTACAAAGTTTTAATTTTTTGCACCATTTATGAAGTGCATCAGTTTGGGCCTTATTCCCGAAGGTAAATTTAAATGCGTTGCTTTATTCATGTGCAAATTTACTCTTGCACTTGCATGTAAATTTACACTTCTGTGCTATTCACATTTTCTGAGAATAGATTTACACCTACGTGTAGACCTACTGTGTCGCTCCTTGAAGCGAAGGGTGTAGACATCTAATTTACAAGTAAAAGTACAAGTTTAAAGTGACCACAAGTAACTTCTTACAAGGAGGCAGGAATCCTCCCTTGGGTCGCAACAGTGATGGAGTACATTCTCCTCCAAACTTACGGTCCACCAACCCAATTTAAAGGTGGGCAGAATTTAAGTATGTTGATGACAAAGCCTACTCCAGCTCTGTCATCAACATACTTCTCCACCTGCGTGACAGAGTATGGGCCGTCTGAGTTTAGCCATCCAACCACCCACCAGTTTAGAGTGGTTAATTGGATGGCATCCTTTTGCTGTCCTTCAGATAAAACCTGGCGGTGAGGGACAGTAAAAAAAAATGATAATGAGTCCCCCACACTATGGGGAGGAAGCCTCCATGGTGTTGGGGGTGATGATCGTTTTTCATCTTTAAAAAGAAACTTCTGCTTTGGGAGTTTGTTTTTGAAAAAAGAAAACTGTGTACAAGTTTGATGGGTGACACTCCCATTTGACAGAGACATCTGTCAAACTTTAACAAAACTGAATGGTTCCAGTCATTGTTAAGATTCATATGCAGGCTTGTAAACAGCTCTAGATTTGGTGGACAGAGGTCCCACAGGATGGCTGGTGCAACGTCCTCTGCCATTCTGCTGACTATCCTTCGTCTACCTATGTTTAAATCAGCCTCTTTGCCAAATTTTTGCTCATTGCTCTCCATCTTAGGGCCACGCCAGACCTATCACCCCTAGCTCAGCTCTCCGTGTTAATTTGCTGGCTTGCCCCGTCTAAAGTACCAGGCCAGAGTTAAAGCAAAACATGAAGAAATGGCTGATGGATTTCATTCTAAAAGTAGTACTCTCAACCAATAACGTTTCGGGCCGCAGCAAACCAAAGTGTATACATCATAAGAGTCAAGACCCGTATATGCTGATTAGGGGTGGACGGAACTCATGGAGTTTCACTTCATGGAATTCCGCAGAGTTAAATGAGAACCCGTCGAGATTCCGCAGAGTGGGCAGAATCAGCATTAATTGCAGGACTTTGACTCCTGCGGCCTTCCTCCAGCCTCTGCTGGCTGTGTGGTAAGGCTTTGCATCTTCACCTACGAGAGACTGGAAATGAGGGTTAAATGACAGCACCAGCTCTGCTCAGCCAGGGGTCTCACATTTTTTGCTTATTTTCTGTGCCTCACTCTCACCCTGACCAATGTAATGACTTATTGAAGAGTAAAACCAGCAAGAAGCACATGTGTAGAGCTCCATCCGCATGGCAGAATCTGGCAGTAGGACTCGCCTCTGGTGATGAGGCTTGACATTGAAAAATGGGGCCGCCCTCACCAGGCCAGTGACCTGTCTCAAAATAGATTTTTCTCCCTGAATGAGACTGCTCTACCTCGTCTCCTCTGCATCTCCTGTGTACTTGCCAACTGAGCCTGGTGGGCCACCGATTCATCCCTCCAAAGGCGCTGTGGGGTTGGTGTTTATTTATGCCTAAAGTAAACTCTCTGATTTTAGTACTGTGGTGGGTAATGATAACATAATGACATCTGGAACTGCAAGTGAACCCCCAACGCTTTTCCAATGTTACAGATTCACTACAGCTGCCCTCTACATTGCATGATTTACCCCGCAGACAAGGGCTCCGTAAGCCGCTCCCTCCTTCCCACCTCACTCACCCTCTCTTCTGCTCCTGCATGGCTGCAGGCGGTGTGGCACAGCAGCTGCTTCGAGGAGCTCCATGATTCCCACACGCAGGTGATGGTTGTGGCAGTTCTGCGCATGGCAGCCAATTGTGCGCCAGCACAGGGGAATGCAGAGGGATGCAGTGTATTGTTGTAAATACGATGCATCCTTGTGTTTTTAGAATGAGGCAGCTCAGTGCAGAAAAATGGCTTGTGGCGCTGCACTGCGTCATTTTGTTGTAAATTAGGTCCATTGTTTAAAAATGTTCATGATGGGTTTATCTGTCAGTCCTTGGAAAAAATGGAATTGTGTGGCACTGTTGTAGGGATTCTGCACATTCACAGAGCTATGCACAGGATAATAGGACCTCGGAATATAGTGGTGAGCCAACCATAAACCTTAGCACCTAACACCCCAATCCGACTAGCTTTAGCGTCTCATTAGCAACAATGTTACCAATGATTAGACAACCCAGAACACGGTATCTCTCTCTCAGGACTCGCAGTAGCAAGAACACCCTTTCATAACTCACTCATACCTGTCCACAACGTGCGTAAGAAGAGACACTGTATAGTTTAAAATGTTTATTTCAACTACCGTGCTCTAAGATACAGTACACGTGCCAGTACTATCAGCATAATGCATAAGGATAATATAAGCAGCATAGTTACAACTCCATAGAATACAAACGGGGAAAGCATTTCATAAAGCAGTGGATATATGGCTAAATGACAATACCACCCTCCCCGTGCTAGTTGCTAGTTTATTATAAAAACAGAAGACCTCTGGGCTTTGTCGGGCAGACCCTCATACCTCAATATCTAGATGCAAGGTTTACATCATCAGACAAGCACAGCTCTTCTCTCTGGAAAGGTCTCTCTCCAAGTGTCTCTAACATTGAAATCACAATATTAAAAGCACACGAATTTCCCCCGTGCAGCTGCATTCAGTGTTATGTCTAAGTGCGAGGGGCTGACCAAATCAGCAAGAACAAGGGACATTGTTTTTCGACCTTGTACATGATGTGCAGACGAAACCCAAAGGGTATAGGAAGAAAGGTGAAAAGGCAGAAATGTAGACAGTTCTAAAATAGCTGGGCACAAGCAGATTCTGAGAAAACAAAGGCACAAAGTAACGTGCGCAAAAAGGCATCATGGCAGCCAGGCCTAAGCTAACATAGCAATGCAGACCATGAGTCCACAAACCACACGACAGCACAAAAGAGAAACATAAGAGCATAATACTGATGAACGAAGGAAAACATCTGGCCTGTAATATAACTCACACAAGGATACATTAGATTAGGATTTCTTATGTTGAAATACTGAAATTAATAAATATATATATATATAAAGTGAACTTTCTTGCAAGAAAGTAGCGAACATTGGGCCAGATGTACTAAACGACTGGATGCTAAAAGTGGTCATGAATTGGTCCCCAGCTTTCTGCAACTGCTCTTTAATTTTACAATGAGACCTATGAACTAAGAAGTCTCATTACAACCTCCCATTAATTAGGCTGAACTCTATCTGCCACCCCTTGTGGTTGGCCACAAACAGAGACATGATAACCTGCAAGGAACAGCAGAACACCGTCCATGTGTGTGCATACCCATGAACCAGTGCTGCTTTAAAAAGAAATGATTCCTGTTTGAGAAAACATTGGATGGAGTTGGCAGTGATCCCTGGGACCTGTTTGTTTTTCCCTATTCCCCTCCTCAGCGAGGCTTGCAACACAATCCAAAAAGAGGTAAGTGTTCCAATGGATCACCTTTGCCTTAACAAATTATTTGCCATCCCCTGTGAGACGTCAGTAACTGTTCAATGTGTTACAGCCGCAATTGTTCGCTAACCATTGTTACATTGACATTCCATACTGAAACACAATTAGGAGGAAAGGCCATGTTCATGCCCCTTCCTAATTGAAGCTCACTATGGGTCCGTAAACCCATTTTGTCAGCCACAAATGCTTATTTAACTTGCAAAATGTGTTTAATACATACTAAAAAACAATTTCTCGCTCGCAGATTGTGTGAAATCCACAAATTGGCTTTGTATATCTG
The DNA here is from genome assembly GCA_963921515.1 of Calotriton arnoldi. Lineage (NCBI taxonomy): Eukaryota > Metazoa > Chordata > Amphibia > Caudata > Salamandridae > Calotriton > Calotriton arnoldi. Next base: position 316,191 of record CAWUFW010006398.1, on the reverse strand, counting down.
GTCCATAATTATTTTAGCAGCATCCACATACTCAAAAGAAACTGGTGTTATATTAGCATTCATTTATTTCATGTTATTTCCTACAATGTGGCTGAAGACTGACTAATTAAGGACATTATTTCTTGATAAATAGTGTGTCAAATAGTTTCACAAATTTGATAATCTTTTTCTTGACAGAACGTGCTGATCTCTTTAATGGCTTTTGGCAAATTTGCCACTGTCGGCTCATCTCTTTTGCTCACTTCAATAACCTCAGGCTTTGGTGAATTGAACATGTGCAGTTTCTGAGCTTAGCTCAGCTCCACAAAGGATCTGCTTTGATGCTCTGAAGTGTATTGTACACTGAAGCAGCACAGCAGAATCTACCCAGTATGCAGCACAGTCCAGAGGGTTTCTTTCTGAGCCCTGGTACACAGTGCTGTTCAGCGAGCAGGTAGAGCATTTATTGCAGAGAGGCGATGTGGCTCAAAAATGACAGGAGCTGGCCACTTAATAGTTCCATTGGGTGGTGGCCAAAATTAGTGGGTGTGGAAAGGCAGAAAACAGCAGTGTAGGAAGGCAGTACCAACGTCCAATAGGTTTACTTTGAGGAATTCTTCAACCTTGCAAAGTTTCACAAATACAAATTATGGCACTACATGGATAACAAGAACTTAATGAAAACATATTTAATATTTGTTTATATTGTGTTCATATATTCATTTGAAGTGCCATGTTAACAACTACATATGTAGCTACGAATGTGTGAACTAATAATAAAATATGGAGGTTGCATCTATTTGCTTGACTGTAAACTTTTACAACCTTAGCAGGGCAAGAAGCCATAGTGCTGAGTGTTGTAATTTCCACATTTTCCAAGAGCGTAGTATCGGCTACAAACCGGCAAGAGAAGTGGTATTTTGTGATAATAATGGGGCCAATATTGTATACATGAATTATATCTTCCCCTCAAGACCATTCTGAGCTTCATTGTGGGGAAGATCCTGACAACTGCACATTACATTAGTTTTGACTAGGAGTAATAAGTTTCTCTCGCATGTTCATGCTGCATTAACTTGTATTTAAAGAAGCTGTATATATATATATATATATATATATATATATATATATATATATATATATATATATACACATACAAACATTCCTTCGATTCTCTGCACTTCCATCCGGCGAACAGAGACACGAACCCAACAGTATGAGGCAGATCTTAATTTATTGTAATCCTCGAAACTGACGCGTTTCGGATACCTTGTATCCTTGCTCACAGGTCAACATACACGCCATTCGCCATGTTTTATATATATTTGTGTCATAGTGATGTCACCACATGATTAATTAACATAGAAGACATACTGGCGCCACTTTATCTTGCAAAGAAAAGTCTGTTTTCTGAATATGCAAGATCAATACACATGTCATTCGCATAAAATAGGCATTAAATTCATATGACTGCATAAATGCATGTAATGCAAATTACATTTCATAATCCAACCAAATTCTTCTTCCCTAATAACGAAGTTAAAATTTGATTTATAAATATATCATGTCACAGTTTATATTGAAAAATAAATTAGGCTAAAATGCAAATTTGATCAATAGTAAAAAACATGTTACATATATAAATAAATGAATAAAAACATGAATATACTAAAATTATTAAGCCTTTAACTGTGCAAAGATAGCAAAGATTACTTGTAAACAAATTATTGTGCAAAATCATGCCTAAATAAATTAAAATCCTCCTACTTGAACAGCTTCCATATATATATATATACACACACACACACACACACACACACACACACACACACACACACACATGTTCCCCCCTTGCAAGACCAGGTCGTTTTGTGATAGATAATTTTGATGTCTGCACAATACGTTTTAGACCCTTGCCTGTCGCGGGTACTTGGCCCACCCACACAATGAGGTACCATTCTGAGCAGCCCCCACCCCATGTATGGAAAAAAAAAATTCCTGGTGCCTAGTGGGCTTTCTGCCCCTTTTGGGGGCAGATCAGGGGCTATTGCCCCCATCTGCCTCCTGGAGGGGGGGGGCAGAAAGACTATGGCATTTGTTTGGGGGGGGTCATTGGCATGCCCATTCTGGGCAACCCCACCCCTGAACTTTGAACAAAAATAATCTGTGGTGTCTGGTTCTGGTGTCTAGTGGGCTTCTGCCCTCCCGGGGGGAAGATAAGGGGCTATTGCCTCCATCTGCCTCCTGGAGGGGTGGCAGAAATATTGTGGCAATTGTTTTTGGGGTGGGGCATTGGCATGCCCATTCTCGGCAGCCCTCCACAGCTACATGATAAAAAAAAACTAATACCTGGTGCCTAGTGGGCTTCCTGCCCCCCCCGGGGGCAGAAAAGGGGCTATTGACCCCATCTGGATCCTGGGGGGGGGCAGAAAGACTTTGGCATTTTGGGGGGGAGGAGGGCATTGGCATGCCCATTCTGGGCGGGCCCCAACCCTGAATTTTAAAAAATAATACCTGGTGTCTAGGGTGCTTTTTGCCCCCTGGCAGAAAGACTGAATACGCCCATTTAGAAATGGGGGAAGCAAAGGCCCTTGCCTTAGGGGCCGCTCCCCCCTACCTGGTGTCTAGTGGGTGGATCCCTGCTTGGGGATCCCCCTCTTGTGGTGATCCCCAAGCCGAGATGCTCCCCTTTCCAATGATACCTCTCCCATGTGTTCCGGTGCTCGGGGGCAGAGATAGCCCCATGAGCACCGAAACAGTGAAACTGAAACTACGTTTCAGTTTAATTTTCAATGTAATGACGTCAGCGTGCCATGAGCGCGATCTTCATTACATTGTAAACAAAAAAAGTGCCTCAGGAGGTTGGGGAAGTTCTTCCTCACCTCCCGAGGCAAAAAAAGGAAATCTCTCTGCTGTTTACAGCAGATGGATTTTGTGCTAGTGTGCATATGAGGGAATGGTTCCGTCATGAGCACACGAGCACTGGTGCTCATGACGGACCCATTCTGTCATGAGCACCGAAGGGGTTAAAGGGGCTAGTAAATTCTTTTTGGTCTGTTTATTCAGTTAGTACATCAGATAAATCCGTTTACAGAAATTATCAAAGAAAAATATAGTTAGTCATCAATAATGCAAATTTACAAGTGTGCCATAAAGGAATTAGTCAGTATTCAAACTAATGAAAGTAAAAGCTAATAGAACCCATAACGAGTTAAAGAAAAGAGTGAGATCCAAAGAGCATCAAGTTTGAAATCAAATTAAGTGGTTAAACTCCCCATAAAGAGTAGTTCATGCAACTCATCCGAGTCTCAATTGTCAAAAAGCATCAGCATACAGCTGCAGTAGCAAATTCTACAAAATAGGCCTAAACAGAAAGATATGGGGAAACAGATGCAGCAGTAGCTACACCCGTCAGGATAGGAAAATAAAGGCAGCATCACCTCCAAAGTGGCAGGCAACAGTAGAAGCCGTCAGCAGTAGCCCACAGCCGAATAACAGATTGCAAATCCTATAAGGAGAACTCTGAGTGAATATCTCTGCTAAAGTCTCTGAATCTAAATAGAAACACGCATTAATATAAAAGACATGAACATGTGCAAACAACAGTGTTGCAGATGAGGTCACTTCAGTCCAGTGAGAAGACATATTTTTATGGTGAGCACCGTTGTTCTTTCTTTCCCACGGAAAACACATTAAATGCACAGTCTACTATCAAATATGTTACAGAAATCATTAAATATTTGTATAGCTGGAAACGTCATGGTTCAGCAATTTATAAAGCCTGTTTGTTAAAGGAAAATCTAACAGTAGTCTACCACTGAATACGGGTGCTTGGTGCATTTTCCACATTTTGAATATGTGCCATTTTAAAGTGCTTTTTCGTGTTAATACCTAAGGCAAATCATCGTTTTCTTTATTTTTTATAAATATTTTCTAGCTCTATCAATTCCCCCTTCTGATGGTTATCTTAACTGTAGGAAGCTAGCTCTTTATATAGTCAAACAAAAAGAGGTACACTGTGCAAAGATTCCAATCAAAACCCAGAGGAATTATAGAGGCACAAATGACACCATGAATGATCTCTGATGTGGTAGTGTGGGCAAGCAGTTCAGCATAAAAGAGGGTAGTGCCAAGCATTTATTACTCACAAAAAGGCAGTAAATGAGACCACACTCAATAAAGAAATCCAACACTAATTTATAAAACTAACATGTACTTTTATATAAATTTAGATACCAAGATCATCGGAATCGGGTAAGCACTTTTCGAGTTCTGAATTTTTACTGTTTTCAGAAATGGCCACAGTGCATTTTCTGGATCAGCAATGTTATCCTATGAGGGAAGAACATGTTTTGCATTCGGGCACTTGACAATGACTTACAGGACTGTTTTTTAGGGCATAAGGTGAGTATGGGGCAAGGTCCAAGGCCACACCCACAGGCCATCCTTTTTTCTTTTATTATCATGGCCGGGTAGTCTAGGAATAAAGCGTAGAGGCGGATATACCCCAAATAGATTTAGATTTCACAATCTGCATATTTAATTTTTTGATCCCTATAATTTCATGTTTGTATTGTCTTCCCCTTCCCTCTGCTCCACCAGAGGCGTTGGTCTGCGCAGGGGTGTCAGTTAGCATGCCCTATGATGAAGCATGCCACAATTTGTGTGTGATGGCAGTTTTTTCGCATAGAGCATATGCCACTTAAACTAAATAAGTGTGGAATTTAACATTCCTACCTCTCTTTGGAATGCTAATCTGCAGGTCATCCTATGGGAAGGGGTGTAACCACCCTTTGCCCGAGCTGGCTTTGTTTCTGACCTCCTGAGGACAAAGGCTTTGGGGGTCAGAAACTTGTCTCTGGTGGCAGGCTGGTCAGCACACCAGTAGCGGGTAGGTTTTCAGGGGGTACCTCTAAGGTGCCCTCTAGGTGCACGTATTAATAAATCCAACACTGGCATCATTGTGGGTTTATCAATACAAGATGTTTGATACCAAACATTCCTAATTTCAGTGAAGCCATCATGTAGCTGGGGAACTCTTTTTGACCAGTGCCCTGTACATACCTTAAGATGGCTTCCCTGCTGACTTGCAATATCTAGTAATACAACTAGACATCACAGGGGCATATCTGCTCATGCAGATATGTCCTCATATCAAACATAATGTACCCCGCCCTAGGGCTCAAAGGCCTGCTCTAGGGGTGACTTACATATATCAGATGCAGTGACTTTGGCATGACACATGTCATGTTTTTACTCATGGGTTGCACCATGTCACGCGACATGCACTCGCAGCCTGTGTGGAATTTGTATGTGGATCCCTTAGGATGGCATAAGACACATTGCAGCCCTTAGGGACCCTCTTTAGTACCCCTGCCTAGGTACCTGGAGTACCATTTACTAAGGAGCTAACATCCTTAGCCAATTGTAGCGCAATTAGACTTTACCTTGTTGTAGAGAAGGAACACTGGCATTGAGGTCTTGTTTGCACTCTCAGAGTAAAAAACCAGCATCTGGTAGCTAAAAAGGGGGCAAAAAGTAGGGGCGTAACTGCAACAAAAGCCCAGTGCCCTACATTAACCATTTCACATGTGAGTTTGATTTAGAGAGCACTTTCATCTTCTGTTGAGTATTGTCTTTTTCTTTTCTGACCTCAATAGTTTAATGATTTCCTGTAATCATCATTCATGAGACGATTTAATCCCAAATCTTTTTCGAATCTCTTATTCAATTCCTTTTCCCTTCTTTTGCACGAAAAATATCTACAGCTCAAGAATAAAGCATACAGAAACAGCAAGCAAAGCCCTATAATTAATACTAGCAAAAAACTGCTTTTAAAATGCCTCCTCCTGCCATTGAAAACTAATTTTAAATCACTCAAACTCCTTTTCTGAACTTTTCAAAGACACTATGGGGCATATTATCAAGAACGACGTTAAAATTATCGCCGGTTTAGAGGCAGAAAACTGCCGCTAAAGCGGCGATAATGGGCTTGATAATATGCCCTGGAGAATTCCAATAGAAGCCCATGTTCACACCAGAACATGGACTTCTATTGGAATTCTCAAGGGCATATTAACAAGCCCATTATCGCCGCTTTAGCAGCAGTTTTCTGCCGCTAAACCGGCGATAATTTTTAACGCCGTTCTTGATAATATGCCCCTCAGTGTTTCCAACTCTTCTAACTCAGGTTTTAAATCTGAAATATTCTTTTGCAAAGTCTTCAATCTCCTTACTCTCATCAGGTATATAGAAGCAATAATGGGTTCATTTGAGCATTTTGCCAACTCTGCCCTCCTCTGCGAGTACAAATGTCTAATGCTAGACAGGGCAAAACCATTGAACGTATAGCAATGAACTCAATGTTCACTACTAGTAAAGCTTCAGAAGTGCTGGTTGCCATTTTGTCGACAACAGTTGACAGATTTCTGATCTTTTCGCTGTTCAAAATGACACCTACAGGCGGAAACGTTGCGCCAAATATATCTCGTACTAACTCACCTCCCTTTGAGTACTACGTTTGTGTTTGTGTGCTGATGTTACTGTTACTGCATCTAAGCTTTGTTCATGGTACATTTTAGGAATTAATACACCTAAATAGCAATTACTCTCCCAATCAGCAGGTAACAAGAAATAAGCATCCTATCAGCAGATAAAATAAGATTCTTCTCCTTGTAATATTTGCCATGCTCCCCATGTTAATTCAAAAGTGTGTTCACAACTACTAATTGCTACATGCCTGGTTTGTTTGGGTTTTCTTCTTCTGCAAACACAAATTTTCCTTTGTGTTGACTATCTAACCTTAATTTGGGATAAATCATTTTCTTTCTAATTTCATCTTCTTTTTTCTTTCAAACATTTTTTAAAACATCACCATGTTTAGCCTTTGTGCGTGTTATATTTATGTATCTCTCTTCTAAACCCATTATGTAAACCTTCTCTAATAGTTTCATCAAGCAGGTTAAATTGTTTTTGTAAGCCTTAACACTATCTGTAGGCCTTTGAGGAAAGAAGTAATACCAAGCTCTGCCCATCTCTTTGCCTTACAGGTGTAAATTCATGCTTTCTATTAAAGGTACACTGGAAAGTATTAGATCATAATTAGATTAGAAATATTCACAGTGTTCTTGCCTATACACAAGTGAAAGCAAAATAGTACAAGAAATAGCATATGATAATGGCATGAAATAATAAGTGACCTCTTCTGGTGGAGTGTGGGTAAATGAGCGCAAACATAACAATCCTTTGCATTTATAGCATGAGTGTCTAATTGTACTAATCTAAAATAAACTTTAGTAGAGAAATCATCTTTCTTGTAGCTAACAAAAGAAGCCCTTAGTTGGTCTTCATCATTGATTATGCATGTGGCCTAGTTTTATTCATTGATCTATGCTCTACTTCTGGGGTTAAATAAAATCCTACTAAAACTATAGGGATCAGTATTACTGTTATTACAAAGATCCTTAACCGCAATTGCGGTCGCAAAACATTCGTACATGGCTTGTGAGTCGCTATTAGGAAGGGAACACCCCTTCCTAATAGCGAGTCGCAAAATAGTGTTAGTACATGGCCCAGAGAAAAATTGCATGCGCAAACAGGTCGCAAACCCGTTTGCGCATGCAATTTTTCCGTCGTACATCTGGCCCATTGTCCCATGGAATTGGATCAGACACAAATCTGTGTTTCAACCTATTTAAAGGTTTTGCCACTAGGGAAAAGTTTGGTATCCACTTTCTACAGTAGCCAACCATTCCCAAAAAAATCCTGAATTATTTTTGAGTTTGTGGTGGATTCATTTGAACAATGGCTTCCACTCTCTCTGGCGACACCTTCTTAGCTTCTTTTTCAAAGATGTATTCCAGATATTGACCCTCTTTTTGATACAATTACAGTGTACATGGGGACACCTGATGTCAGTTCTCAGCTAGGTGTTTCAATAAGGCAATAGTATATTGTTTAGAAGCTTCTCGTGTTTTTGATGTTACAAGCAGATCGTTGATGTATGGTACAAGTACTGACTTGTAGGGCATCTGCAATGACTCCAGATATCTTTTTATTATCTGGTTGAAATAGAAGGACTCTCTGTATACCCTTTTGGGACACAATACCATGCTAATATCCTCTGCTGGAACACAAAGAAAAAGAGGAACTGGCTTTCTTCATGCAATGGCACTGAAAAGAAAGCCTTCCACAAATCAATCACTGTAAACCACTCTGCAGTACATAGAATCTGAAACAGAATTGTGTCTGGCTTCGGTACCACGGGCCAAAAAGGTACTATTCCATAAATGTTTCTCAGGTTCTTCATTATACTGTATTTTTGGACTACTGCAAACCCATAATTGGAGAGTTACATGGACTCCCAAATAATTCCCTCAAGATTCCTTTTTGTAACATGTCCTCTATTACAGGCATTATTCCTCTAATTGTCTCAGGAGTCAAATGGTGCAGTGGTGTTTTGGGATATACTGCATTTGATTTGACTGTAATCCAGACCAGTTCTACATCTTTAATTAGTCCCATATGTTTTCCTGTGAGATCCCAAACTTCTATATTCACAGTGTCTTTTAAATCTGCGGGTAATTCTTCAACTGTCATTAGGGGAAATATTACTGTACTTGTCTGTTGTCGAATCATTTTAAATTCTACATCCTCATCATGGGTTTGAGAAGCTACGCCATCTGGTGTACAGTAAATAGTGCAATTTCATTTGCACAATAAATCTCTCCGTAGCAAATTTATAGGACTCAAATCGCAAATAACAAACTGATGTTTTTCTTCAAATGAACCTATTTTAACCAGGACCTTCTCTGAAACTAGATTGGTAAACTGTTTATTTGTCACTCCTACTACTTGGATATTTTCCCCTGAGAGAGGTAGGTCTAGGACTTCCACTGTCCTAACTGTAGATCGGGTAGCACCTGTATCAATAAGGAATGATACATGTGGCCATACACTTCAACATCTACATATGGACCACTCCGGTCTACCTCTAAGACTGTGCCAAGAACACAATCATCCTCCCCTCTCAGTCCTTCATTGGAAACATCAGAACCGGAACCAAAGTTTTCGAAAAAGTGATACTGCTGTAAATCATTTTGATCCGATTTAGGAAGTTGTTGCATGGCATTTTCAAATGAATTAGTATTCATTTTTGGCATTTGATTTAAATTGAACCTAAGATTTCCTCCGTTTTGTGGATACATTTGTGCTGGTGGGACTGGCATCATTGAAACTTGTCCCTGCATAGGTATTTGCATGTGTTGTGTGGGAATGTTTTGCATCTGCATTCCTATTTGCATTTGTACATTCCCATTAGCATTATCAGGATTATATCTAAACTCTCTCTTCCAATTTCAGACCCTGTGACAGGTGTGACAAGGAGTAACTTTCTTCATAAGAGCAACATCTGCTTCTGAACCCGTATTAAAAGAAACACCCTTAACTCTACCCTGAGGCACATTGAACCCTCCTTGGTTAACCTGGAAGCCTAACAAAGAATATGACTTCTGTAGTTCAGACGCCTCCACAGGGAAAAAGAGGGTGGTATTGTGTTATGTGCCACACCTATGCACTACTCCTACTGGAGTAGGGAAGGGAAAGAAACCCTTGTTATGTACAACCCTCAAAAACTTGAATAGTGGCATGCTTCATCTTCGGGTTCACCCTGACTCCTAAAGGTCAAGGTGTGCTCAACCATATTCCAGGGAGCTCTTATGAAGATTGTTAGTTAGGGGGCGTTGCTTTAAAGATAACATTTCTTCATCCACTCCCAAGATATCCCTTTATTAGTGGGGTGGATGGGAAGATTAAAAACAAAGACTAAGGGGTCGATTCCGATTCGGGCCGGAAATTTCTCCGACCGAGCCGGACCCGGAGAGATTTCCGACCGAATCGGACCCGTGCAGTCCGACCGAACGAGTACGATGCGCACGTATGCCATCGGACCCGAGTCGGTCGGACTCCCATTGAAGTCAATGAGAGCCGGTCGCGCAACGCGTACGCGGGCTCCCATTGACTAAATGGGTACGAGTCGGACAAGTGCGCCCCCTACAGCGGGTACGCGGCGAGCGATTCGCGCCGTACACGCACAGGTAGGGGGACCCATGGGTCCCCCTGTGTGCGACTCGCGCGGCTACGCGTACAGGGGGTCCGACACGGACCCCCAAAGTACGGCTCCGACAGCTCTTTCGAGCCGGAGTGCGCGGCTCGGTCGGACTGCTCGCGGCGCGCATCGTACTCACCCGGCCGGGAAACGTCTCCATTACGCGGTGCGAGTCGAGTCCGAGCGAGTCGGTCGGTGCGGTTCGAGCCGGGAACGAGTCGGTCGGAGCGGTCGGGATGCCCGGACGAGTCGGTCGGCGATTTCGCATCGTACTTGCTCGTCCGGACGCGCGTACGGATCGGTCGGGAAACAGGGCTCCGAATCGGATCCGGTAAAGCCGAATCCGATTCGGAGCCCTACCGGCCGAGATCGGAATCGGCCCCTAAGTAGGGGTATTAGGATGTGATGGTCCAATGACCCCAATTCACTAACTTGTTTCAGCCCTATACTCATGGCCTAAGAAGGTCCCGGGCTTTCCTGAGTGTGGGTTTATAAATATGTCACTCTCCCAATGACATGTCTTGTGTGTCTTTTTTGTGCGGCATGAAAAATGCTCAATGCATGCACAGAGCGTGTAATACTTGCCACTCAGGGTTGTACCCCAAGTAATGGAGATAAATGTCTCCACGGGGGCAAGAGAGCCACAAAGCAGGGGGGGTTGGGACTCTTGAAGAAAGTTTGATTACAGGGCTGCCCTCTCGTGTCCCTGTGGGGACATTTATATCCAGCACTTAGGGTAAACCATGAATGGCATGTATTAAATGCTCCATGCATGCTTTGAGAATTTGGTTAATTCATTTATATATATATTTTCTAGCTCTATCAAGAGCCATTCCCACCATTCTTTTTGCTCTATCAGGGTTGAGAAGGTTTTACAATAGGGGTAGGATTGTGGTATGTAGGATGAGAAGAACCAGGTTTCCATAAACGTAATAGCACCGGGGTCTCAGTCTTAAATATGGGTATATTTTGAACTTCCATTATCGATGGCAGCCCTACAGTTCATCTTCTAGTGAAAAGCCAGAAACAGGCAGCCCACATCATGTAGAAGATGGGTTGCAGAGTGAAGAAGAGGTCATTCTTCTGACATTACAGATTGATCTTTGATTGTGTTTAGGAAATCTATGTGTGGAAATTGGGGTTATAGGAAGTGGGAGGGTTTTGACCACTATGTAATCTGGTGTGTTTGAGGTAATGTGCATAGAGGAATGCCACAAAGCTTTTGGACTGTTGTGCATTTTAGGATTGTAAAAGGGAGATTCAAGGGAGGTGTATTGGGGAGCCGTAGGAGAACAGTGCACTGGAGGAGAGTGCTTGAGAGCGGAGAGAACTGAAGAATGTGATTAGTAGATGTCAGATCTCATTTAGAAGGCCCAAGGTGAAAGCAGGGGCTTCTGGGCCTCTACCGTGGGGTTTGAGGTCATTTCCCTCTGATGTGCCAGGGTCCACCATACTTTGGTTCTGCAGACTGGGCCAAGTACAACCACTCCAGCAGTTGACTCCCAATGGAAAGCAGTAACAAGCGTCTGAGGGAGGTACTGTAGAGGTGCTTGGACTCAATGTTACACAGTCACACAACATTGCAATAACTGATTGTCCAATCCATTGCTTTACTTACAAGAAAGAAAAGTACTTTAATGAACATTAAAACGGATTACTACATACATGGTAAATGCAATGTACAATTTAGTGTTGAGGTTTAGCTGTGCCTCTCTCTGCTGTCTCTCCCTTGTCCCTTTCACCATGCCTCCCTTCCCTTCACTTCAGTGTCTAAGTCTCCTCCTTCTAGCTTCAGGAATGCCAGTAATACACTTTCACTCTCTGTGCAAACAACCTCATATTATTTTTTTACAAAAAGCCACACTAGTGTTAGGCAAATTGAATTTGACAGGCCTCCATCTGGTTGCCTCACACATTCCATGCATGTACCACACAGGCTACACAAACAAACATGCACAACAAACACTTGGGATGTTGGCTCTGATGACGGGGGGATTGATCCCTGTGTACCCAGTCTCCACTAGGGGTGCAGGAAAGGTTAAGAGGGGGAACACTATGTGACTCCTAAAAAGACCATGTGAACCAGTATGATGTTACTTTATTAGGCACTCTACTGCACGACACGGAGGGGGGGTGAGTTAGAAGGGGGATATTGTTTGTTATGGCATGATACATATTGTCATTAAGTAGTTGAAAACTCTACTGAACCAGTCGTTTTGAATATGTAAAGAACAGTGACTTGGTTCCTGTACGCATGTCATGATGTATATGAAACCATAAAATGGCAATAAAATTGTTTTTAAAAAAAACCACTTGGAATGTTAGTGCTTGGAGCGTGAGCACTAGGAGTCGGCAAAACACATAGAAGCGGCACTTTCCACAAATGGGCTAAAAGGCCTCGACTCCAGTGGCACAGAAAAAAAGGTCTGGCCACAACTACTGATTTACAAGACCCAGTACTCTGTCACCACTGCTCTATGTGCTAAACCTATGACAGAAACAGTAGCCCAGTGTCTGTTAAAGAGCGTGCGCTTGGTGCACTCTTTCAGATCACAGGACATGTCCAGTACCTCACACATGTTATGGTTTAAATCTTTTATTGAATTTTAGAACATACATTAAATACAGCGTAGCGACGGCTGTCTCGTAGCTATGGGAGCCCCTCAGACATCATAACAGCTGGATAATCAGGGCGATGAGGGACAAGCTTTAAGTTGTAATAAACCACGACAAAAAACACCAACAGAGCAAGAAAAGAGAAGAACCTGTTGTACCCTCTGCCCCCTCCCCCCACCCCGTCCCTTGTCCACCGGGAAAGCATATATGATCAGTGTGTAAGTCCTATGAGTGAAATACCAATATTATTTTCCGGCCACTTGTGAATCAGAGAGTCGTAGAAGGCGAAGATACCTGGGACAGGTGATTTCCCTGAATTCAACGGATAGAAGGGACAAAAAGGGTTGCCAGAGCTCATTAAATGTGGAGCCCGTCCCAGCGGCTGTCAACGTCAACTTCTCCATCCCCAGAACGTGCCACAGCCGGTGTAACCAGCTTGTGAAAGTAAGGAGTTGAGGGGTATGCCAGTGTGTTAGTATGGTTTGTATTGCTGAACCCAACGCTATCGCCATCAGCCTACCTCATCGAGATTTAAGCGGATAGGTCAAGGGGTTTGGGAGACCCAAAAGGACATACGCCGGGAAGCGTGGTATTTGTGTGTCTAAGTGTTGATCCACCTCGTCTAGAACCTGAGTCCAGTATGCCTGAATATGTGTACAATCCCATAATAGATGTGTTAAGGTGCCCACCCTCCTGCAGCCCCGCCAGCAGAGCGCGTCTTGAGTGGGGTCCATCGAGTGAAGTCGCTCCGGGGTGTAATACCAATATGTCACTAGTTTAGTGAGGGTTTTGGTCAACCCCATGTGGTATGCGGAATGGCGGGCCCGGTAATAAACTCCCTCCCATTCTTTGTGGCTAAGTGTTCTGCCCAGTTCTCTCTCCCACCGAGCTCGGCTAGCGTTATACAGATGTGTATTACGGGCGAGCAACATCTGGTATAAGTCCGAAATGAGCTTTTTATCAGAGGTGCGTGTGATAAGCCACTTCTCATAAGCGGACAGTCGTCTGCTGGCAGAAGGCTTCACTTGGGTGTGCAAGGCCCAATGTCGGATTTGACAATACCGAAGCCGTTCGGTTTCGGGCAGCCCATAGTCCAGCTTGAGCTGATGAAACGGTATGATCCCATCCACGTCAAAGAGGTGACCCAGAGCGCGACACTCTGAGGATCTCCACCGGGTGAAGGCTGCTGCATCCATGCCCGGTTGAAAGTCAGGATTCTCGAGCAACGGAGTAAGCGGCGAGGGAAAGGTGGTGAGATTGTGTTTGGTGTTGGTATGGTCCCACGTTTCGAGCAGGGCCCGGGTGATATGTGAGGCGTATAAGTTGGGTGGTCTGTGCGCTTTCCGTAAGAAGGGGATTCCCTGCAGCGGTCTGGCAGCCACTGCCTGGTCCTGAAACAGCCAGTGCTTTTCCGACTCCCGTCGACTCCACTCGACCAAGTGGCTTAGCTGAGTTGCTTGGAAGTATAAGTGGAGATCTGGAATACCCAGACCCCCGCTCTCCGGCGGGAGCACTGACAGCGCCTGCTTAATCCGTGGTTTGCGGCCATTCCATATGAACTGAGCAAGCTCGGACTGAGTCTGTTTTATCCTCCCCTGCCGGGGTCGAAGAGGTAGGGTTTGAAACAAATATAATATCTGGGGGAGGATGGTCATTTTGACTGCCGCAATCTTGCCAAGCCAAGAGAGCGGGTAGTGCTTCCATTGAGTCAGCTCCCCACGGATCGTCCGCCGTAACCGGGCGTAGTTAATGGTCACCGTGTCCGATATGGAGGAGGCCAGTTGAATCCCTAGGTAGGAAATTGTGTCGGTTGCCCATTGAATGGGATGGTGTTCCTGAAGATGCGCGCGAGTGGAGGGCGACAGCGAGAGATCTAGTGCCACCGACTTGTCCTTTTTCACTTTGAACCCGGACGCCAGTGCAAAAGAATCCAGTTCTGTGAGACATGCTGGCAATGCACGGAGAGGGTTCGACAAGGAGATCAGGACATTGTCAGCTTACAGGCTGACCATGTGAATATGCCCTCCAAATTTGATCCCTGTGACCGACGGGTGCTGTCGGAGGCGGTGGGCCAAGGGCTCCATATAAAATGCGAAAAGAAGGGGTGATAGGGGGCATCCCTGACGTGTACCCCTCTCTATGGGGAATCGAGATGATGTGTGGCCATTAACACGGACAGAGGCTGAGGGGAATTTATAGCAGTTGAAGATGTGTGTGCGGAACGTCTCCCCAATGCCCACCCGCTCAAGGACCTGCTCTAAATAAGGCCAGTGGACCCTGTCAAAGGCCTTCTCGGCATCGACGGCGAGCATCATATACTCCCCGCGCGTCCGGGCGGCCTTCTCAATAAGATGGAGGGCCCTCTTCGTATTGTCGCTGGTCTGGCGCTGGGGAATGAAGCCTGCTTGGTCCGGGTCTATGAGGCCCGGCATATAGGGGGAAAGAGGTGCGGCCAATATCCCAGTGTATACCTTGAGGTCAATATTAAGGAGGGATATGGGGCGGTAGGCCCCACAGGTGGTCTTATCCTTCCCTGGCTTCGGTATGACCACTATGGACACCTCTAGCATTTCCGTCGGGATCGCTCCAGGATCAGCGAATGAGTTGAAAAGCTTAGTAAGAACTGGGGCTAGCACAGTACAGAACGTTTTATAAAATATGGCAGAGAAGCCGTCCGGCCCTGGGGCCTTGGCTAGTTTGAGACGTGTAATGGCGGCGATGACCTCTTCTATCCTAATATCACTGTCCAAGGCGTCTGCCTGGGCCTCCGTCAGAGTCGACAAGCCGACTGGTTCAATAAAGGCCGCTCCGTCAGTGACCGACAGGGGAGAGCCTGCGTAGAGGCGGGCATAAAAGTCCCGAAACGCTTCAGCTATCTCAGAATCCTCTGTGACTCGTCGCCCATCTCCCCGCTGTATCTCCCGGACCCCTTGTTTCTGACGAGTCTCTCGGAGTTTATGGGCGAGTAGACGACCACAACGGTCGCCTCCCGTGTAATATGCATGTCGCAGACGGAGAGCTGCGAACTCCGCTCGGTCCTGGTCTATCGCTGCAAGCTGCCGTCGCATGGCCTGGAGCTGACGCCAAACCCGTGGTGCCCCCGTCCGCTGGTGCATCTGTTCCAATTCCCGGGTCTTCTGGGTGAGATCCTCCCTCTTACGCCTGCGCTCTACATTATCAGCCGCTGATATAGCCACTAATTCCCCTCTAAGGACCGCTGTCAGTGCCGCCCACTGTGAGGAGAGGGAAGTATCAGTGTTTGCATTGTGGGAGAGGTAATCTTTGATGGAGCGCTGTATCTGTTCTACCACTGCGGCGCGATGGAGGAGGGTGTCGCGAAGGCGCCATAATTGGGAGGGTCGCTGCATGGGGGGGAGGGTAAAGGTTGCGATGACCGGTGCATGGTCAGATAAAGAGGCTACTCCTATCTCGACATCTGTAGCCATCGTGTGCAAGGAAGTGGATGCCAACAGGTAGTGCAGTCTGGCATACGTTTTGTGCGCATTGGAGTAGTAGGAGTATTCGCGACTGTGCGGGTGGAAGCTACGCCACAGGTCAGATAGGCCCAAGTCTTGCAATCTAGACAACCCTGCCGCAGACAAAGCGCCAGTCTGGTGAGTGCGTTGGCATGATCTGTCTGTTTCATTGTCGAATACCACGTTCAAGTCACCCCCCAAGAGAATTCTTCGTTCTGTCGTGGCTGTGGCTTCAGTGAGTGCTGTATGAAGGAACTTTTCCTGTCCGTCATTAGGGCCATAAACTGAACCGATAGTGAATGTGAGACCCCCTAGGGCAAAACGATAGGTGAGGAGCCGCCCCCTGATTTCCGCTTCCTTATGGAGAACCTCCCCCCTGAATCTCTGGGCTACCAAAATTGCCACCCCAGCCAATTTAGTTGGCCCTGAGGAAAACAGCTGGGTCGGGAATCTGCAGGACTTGAGACGGTGGCAGTCCTTTGCCAGTAAATGCGTTTCTTGGAGTAGGCATATGTCCGCGTTGGTATGTTCTAGACATGACAAGACCGCTTTGCGTTTGACGGGGTTATTGAGCCCCCGCACATTCAGAGTGAGTACCCTAAGTACGGTGGGAGTCATGTAATCAATTTAAATTGTGTAGAACATGTATAAAATCTGGAATCTCCAGCACAGTGGGCCTGGAGCAAGTACAAAACAGGCCGGGTCTGGCTATGTGGACCTACGCTATCAATAAAAAAGGCTGGACAAGGGACCCCCGAACCCTCAAGAGAAGGAAACCCCCAACAAATGTCTATTCGTAGTCCAATTGTAACAAGCAGAAAAAAGAAAGGAACATATAAGAAATCTTGTCGAAGTCCATCATCCACGGATGATCGGAAGAGCATCTCTATGGGGGGTTTGATGTGACCAAGGGTGACCCTCCACCCCCCCGCCAGCAGCCCCCTGAAGGACAGGGACATCTCAGCGAAAGCAAAATATTCTGAAGGTTTCAAGCAGGTTGTGTCTTTGCCAATGCTGCAGGCAGGGTCTCAAGAGCATCCTTCTGCCCCTGCGAAATCTCCACGGGATTCGGTCGTCTGGAACGGCGTCGCCGACCCTGCTGCCGCCACTGGGGTCTCGTGTCTTCAGCGCAGCGAGTTGGACCATCGTCACCATTTTCCTCCTCTGGGAGGTCAACTCCGAGCAGACGGCAGGCCTCCGAGAGAGACCTCTGCTGGAAGAGTTTGCCATCCATGCGGAAGATCAGACGGAATAGATGACCCCAGCTGTAGGAAATGTTTGCGCTGTCGGAGATGTGAGGTGATGGGCCTGAAAATTCTCAGTTTTTGTAGTGTGAGTGCTGCTAAGTCCTGAAACAGGGCGGGGGTTTGGCCGCGGAAGGTAAGGGGTTGCATCTGTCGGGCCTTCTGGAGAATTTCTTCCTTGGTTCTGAATTCCTGGACACAGACCAAGATGTCAGCCGGTAGGGCCGTCGCCTGACGTGGCGGGCCCACCCTGTGTGCTCTGTCCAGACGGAGATCCGTGTCCAGCGGCCTGCCCAGAATATGATTAAAGAGCTCTCTAGTGTATTTGAAAATATCGCCTGCTTCCTCGTCGAGCTTCACCCACCGGATCCTGATGTTATGGCGACGAGAACGGTTTTCCAGGTCCTCGAGATGAGATTGGAGGTCGACTTGCTGATCGTGGATCCGAATAACCTCCTGCTGGAGCGTCGCCATTTCCGTGTCCCTCCCGTCGCTTTTCTCCTCCAGGTCTGCAACCCTCTCCCCAATGCAATCCATCTCTCTGCGGACATCCTTGATTTCCGCAGTAAGGTCCCGCTTCAGTGTCTGTAGATCCGCCCGCAGCGTGACAAACAGGGATTCCAGGAAGGCTTTCGTTATCGGCTCCCCACTTTCGCCACTCGGGGGTGCAGACTGCTCGGATCCCGCCACAGTGTCGCCCATTTGGTGGCCGCCCTGAGGCCTCGCAAATAACTCTTTTAGGGTTTTCTCCTTCCGCCCTCAGGAGGTTGACATGCTGCGTGTCGACCAACGCCTGTGACCAGTGCAAGCTGTATTCAGGTGGGTCCCCGCAGGGTGAAGCGCCGCAAGGTAGACTCCCCAGATAGCTTCTCAGGGTAGCTCCGGCGATCTAGGCAATGTCTGTCTCTGGGCCCGTGGCGCCGTCAGCTTCCCCCTTCGCCGGATCCTGGGTCCCCAGTCGCAGTCCGTGTCCCAGGTCCTCACTCTCCCAGTGGCGGGTCCCACTGCGGGTTTTCCCTGGACAGTCGTCTGCCTGCCACACGGACTCCTCCGGATAGCCGCCACTGAAGTGGCACCACAAAATGGCGGGGGCGCCGCTTCTCCGCTGCAGAGTCAGCCGCCGGCGGGACTCAACCCCCCCACCAGGGGCCCAGGGTGTGTAGCAAGGCCTCCAGGCACCACGCTCGGGCTCCCTTGCAGTCGGGGCTGCGGGACAGCACCGCGCCCGGCTCCACCAGGTGGGGCCCGGTCTCCGGGTCCCCTGCTTCTCTGCGGCGGGCGTCCTCCGCAATACACCCCCTGGGGCAGTCACTAGCCTGTGTGCGGATGTGACCGGTGAGTCCTCGCCGGCCGGTGGGATCCTCCTCCGACTCCGGTCCGCCTCCAGGACTCCCAGGGGCGTCGGGATCGATGCTGCTCCCCCGCTGGGTCCGCCGCACCGCAAGCCCGCTCTTTGGTCATGCAGGCCGGGGGTCGGCAAAACTGTCTCTGCACCTTGGATGCCCGAGGGACAGCAACTCAGCCTGCGTCGTCGTCGGCACTCCCGCCTGGTCCCTCCAGTGGCCCGCCGGCCTCGATTTCTACTCGGGGCCGCTACAGCTCCGGGGCTGGGCCTCCCGACAGCTAGGCCGCGCCCCCGCTAGGGCGCTCGGCACTGCGCAGACCCGCCAAGCATCGGAGGCGAAAGCCCCCGGCTGCTCCTTTAGCAAGGCGGCCCCTGCGGCCCCCTTCAGACGCCAACCCACAGGTGTCCGGTCGCTGAAAACGGCTGTGTGCCGGTGCTATATTGGGCCACCGGCAGGAGAGTCAGAACGGCATGTCTGCTCAAGCCGCCATCTTGGCCACCACCTCACACATGTTAATGGGCAGACCTTGGCTTTTGCGCACATGGTAGATTAACGTAATGACGGGTCGAAACTAAAAACGAGAATACCAGATGCATGCATGCAATTTGGCACTCGGGGTAGGAGTAACCCCACTATACATCAAGCAGAAGATATTCTCCTCCCAACTGTAGACTTGTTTTTGAAAACATTTTATTAATTTCACCACAAAGGTCATCATACGTTTTGTGAAAAGTTATTACATATGGAAAAGTGTTGAGGCAGAGAGTGGATATCTTCAGTCTGACTCACTCTCTGTTATCCGTGAGTTAATATCTTCCTGCATTTGTCTCCATCTCAGCAAGTCATCTTTCAGTTTTGTGCCCATCTAAACCTCCTTCTACTATCATCCACTCTGATATCTCTCAGCCAAATGTCATAATTAATCCCTGGGTTGTATTTCCAGTGAATTGTAATTCATGTTGCATCCAGGATCAAGCCTCCATCTAGTAAAATTACATGTGTTTTCCATTCAGGCTCATGTGTAATCCCAGTATACACTGTTTAGTTCAAGTCCAACCATGAAACTTTCTGCAGGATCCACTCTATCCCAAAATCTCTGGCCTATCCTACATGACCAATTCTTTTGTAGAAAGTCAGCTCATCTCCCTGAGAGACACCTAAGTTAATCATTAACTACAGCAGGGTATATTTCATGTAATAGAGCTGGTGCGAGATATGTTCTATGAAGATATGAGCGATGGATAAGACAGAATTGCTGAATACTGGAGGCCCTGTAAGTATATCAATCAATCAATCAGGTTTGTAGAGCGCACTACTCACCCTTTAGGGTCTCAAGGCACTAGGGGGAGTGTGTGCAGCTCTGTTTGGGTCATTCGAAGAGCCAGGTCTTGAGGTCTTTTCTGAATTACCGCAGTATTGGGCTTTACTGGAGGTGGAGGGGGAAGTAGTTCCAGGTCTTGGCTGTGAGGTAGGAGAAGGACCTTCCACCCGCTCTGTTCCTGTAGAAACGTGGGACGGTGGCTAGGGAGAGGTCGGCTGAGCGGAGATTTCTCTTGGGGGCATGGAAGGAGAGACGTTTGTTGAGGTATTGTGGTCCGATGTTGTGGAGGGCCTTGTAGGCGTGCTTGAGCAGCTTGAAAGTTATTCTTCTTTTGATGGGGAGCCAGTGGAGATTGCGGAGGTGTTGGGTGGTGTGGCTGTGCTGCAGGATGTCGAGGATTAGTCTGGCTGTGGCGTTCTGGATGTCTGGAGTTTGCGGAGGAGTTTTTTGTTGATTCCGGCATAGAGGGCGTTGCTGTAGTCCAGTCTGCTGGTGTTGAAGGCGCGAGTGACTGTTTTTCTGGAATTGGAGTGTATCCATTTGAATGTTTTACAGAGTATGCAGAGGGTGTTGAAGCATGCTGAGGAGACGGCGTTGATCTGATGGTTCATAGTGAGCGATGAGCCAAGTATGATGCCGAGGTTACGTGCATGGTCTGTCGGGGTGGGTGGGTTTCAGTGGGCGGGGGCCACCAGGTGTCGTCCATACGGAGGGGCAGGTGCCGAGTATAAGGACTTCTGTTTTCTCTGAGTTGAGTTTCAGGCAGCTGTTCTTCATCCAGGTTGCGATAGCTTTCATCCCTTCTTGAAAGTTGTGCCTGGTGATGTTGGGTTCCTTGGTGAGGGAGAGGATGAGCTGGATCGCATCGGCATAGGAGACGATGTTGAGCCCGTTTTTTCTGACGATGGTTGCGAGGGAGGCCATGTAGACGTTGAAGAGGGTGGGGCTGAGGGAGGATCCTTGGGATACCTCATATCTGGTCTCTGTCTGTTCTGACAGGAAGGGCGGGAGTCTTATTCTCTGTGTTCTGCCTGTGAGGAATGAGCATATCCAGTCTAGGGCCTTTCCTCAGATGCCAGCGTCGTGAAATCTGGTGGCTAGTGTGCGGTGGAAGACGGTGTCAAAGGCTGCTGATAAGTCCAGGAGGTTGAGGGCTGCCGTTTGGCCTTGGTTGAGGAGGGCGCGGATGTCTGTGGCGGCGAGGAGGGCGGACTCAGTGCTGTGGTTGCTGCGGAATCCAGATTGGGAGGTGTCTAGGATGTTGTTGGCTTCAATGAAGTATGCTAGCTGGGTGTTGACGGCCTATTCAAAGACTTTGGCAGTGCTTTATTCCATTCACTCTCAGTTAGTAGGCTACTGCAGTCCCTGTCACACTTTGTAGACCTCGACTAGGATGGCCTTTGAAATCTGTATTTAGAGTCGTTAGCTGGTGTCCTTCCTGTGTCAAGGCTAGTAATGCTCTTAATGTGTTGGATTCATGTGGACTGTCTGAGAATCCTTCCCACATAGAGTGTGTGTGTCTAGACAGTTTATCATAGAGGAGAAAGTGTCCTATGCCCAGCCCAAGTAGCATCCTCACGTCTATGAATGTGCATAAGGTGTCACCTTCATATAGGTCTCCCATCATTGAGAGGCCTCTATCAATCTAGTCCAATGGCTTAGCTTCTGTAATAAGATCTAGTCCCATAAAGAGTCATTGTCAGCATATGACATCCTCTTTACAACCAGTCTGGACACCCAGTCCAAAATGCATGCCATTAGGTAGACCAAATGGGTGATCTCCCCACCTGGCTTTAGTACGAAAAGTAACATTTGATTAAGATCCATATTTCTATGACATTCAGTTAGATTCCCCTCCCTTCTCTGTAACTCTGACTGCTAGTCAGGTAGGTGTTGCAGCTGGGGTGCTAACTATTATGTCTCCATGTCTGAGACTCCCATTCCCCACCTATTGCACTTTAACTTCAATACATTCAGTTTAATTCTGGGGTCTTTTTCCTGCAGGCACCAGTGATAAGGTGATTGAGCCTGGCGAAATTGAAATTACACCAGTGCAATCTGCGTAATTTTGTGAATTTTGCATTACTATTGTTACGCAACATTCCTGAAATTATGCCATTACGCCAACTTGTGTAATAACACTGCCATTTGTGGCAAAATTATAGCACTGAAACAATGTGAACAATTAGTGTGAGCACCTGTTGTTTGCGACATTGTGTTTTTGTACAAATACTGCAGTATGAAATGTGTTCTCACATCAAAAATTGCAGAGTATGAATTTTGTGCTAAATATAGTGCTAAATGACGTATTCGCATTTTGCTTTATTATGTGTACTTTTGTGTAATTTTCCTGAGATTTGGCATAATTAAGTGAAAACAAATTACACAAATTTCACATATCTCTAGAAAATATACTGTCTAGGTCATAAAGATTTTCATAGGAAACATAGTTAACACTCTCTGGAACACCTGCCCACATCTGGGTAACTCTAGCATCTTGAAAAGGGCCACTCTGCCCATCATAAAAAGATGTATCCTCCATGTTGGCCCTGGCCCTTTTTGTAGGGTCACTCCCAGATTTTTGCCTTCTGTTGCTCAACCCATTTTTGTTGCCATTAGAATTCTGTGCACTTTTCCCTGCTAAACAGTGGTAAAGTGCTTGTCTCTCTCCCTATTCATGGTACATTTTTATAATTATAAGAGATTTCAACATATGTTTATGTAAAAAACAAGAAGGCGAAGAGTATGCATCAAAACAGGAACATTCACAGAACCCAGTTGGAAAAGCTAGGATTACGGATCCTGATTGGGAACACAAAAGGGGACACACCGGCTTCTATCACCTTTCTAAGTGGGAATAAGTGTTCAACATTAGACCACACATTAGTAAGTGAATTTGCAATGCAACAGGTATGTCATTTTCAAATTAGCCCCCGTACGGAGAGTGATCACTTTCCCTAAATCATTCGAAAAATGCACAAGTTAGTGCTGAATCACTTAACTAAAGAGCTAATATCATCTCCAGTTACATTTAACTTAAAAAGCTTGAAATGGCGGAGAAAAGGGATAGAAAAATTGATGGCGGAGGTGTATGTACACATTGGATCATTGGACACAATAAAAGACAAACAAGAAAATTGGGATAGCGAACAATTAAAAGAAGGGGAACAACAAAAAGCACAGGAACAACTAAAAAACACATTACTAGAAAAATTCTCAACAAAAAATCAGATATGCATGAACAATCCAAACAGGAAATATAATGGGGGAAACCGGAAAGCAAACTTGGTTTAGTAGGAAGCTAAGCAAAGAAAAAATGCACATACTGCAAAAAAGCAGAAAAATCACAAAACAGTCAAAGCAAGGAATAAGAGGTGATATAAACAGATTACGTGCACTAAGAACCCAGTATAAAAAAAGCTGTTGGGAAGAAAAAATAAGATATGTGGAACCGACTTCTCATCTCAAGCAAACAAAATAATATCAAAATATTATGGCAGCAGATAAACGGTCTGACTTTAGGGCAGACACGACACCAAAATGCGGGGAAAAATGAAGCCATGTGGGAAATACACGTTCGTGAAATGTATGCCAAATTAGAGCCTAAAAAAATGCAGGACCAGATGGACGGAGATAACAAAACATGCATTTCCCAAGCCTCTATAGAACAGGCAACCAACGTCAACGACAAAAGGGATAACGCGAACACAACAACAGCAAGGAAAATGTGCCACTGGAAGTGAGCATTGAACAACTTGAAAAAATCATAAAGAAATTAAAACCAGAAGGGGCTGCTGGACCAAACTGCATACCCAATGCTCTCATTAAAGGAAATACAATTTACTGGGCACAATATTTCACACCCCTCTTCAACGAGCTATATTACACGAATTACATCCCGGATTCATGGAAAGGTAGCATTTTCCAGACAATATCTAAAAGTGGAAATCCCTCAATAGAAACGAGTTACTGGCCAATAGCACTACTTGACGTGGAGTCAAAGCTCTACGCAGCCTGTTTATTAGAGCATCTTAAGTCCTGGCTAGAAGACATTAAGCTTTTACCCTGAATGCAAACAGAGTTTAGGGCTAGCATGACTTTAAGTCTGCCTTCGATCGAGTGCCCCGGGGGCACCTATGGCAAAAAATGGCCACATGAGGCATACCAAATAGCATAGTGAAGGCAATCACAGAGCTCTACACAGGAACTTGGGCCCAGGTCAACATTGGAGACGGAACGTGTGTAACAAACAAAATTTATACAAAAAAATTGACTAAAATAGGGGTGTGTTTTAGCTCCAAGTTTGTTTAATATATATCTGACAGACCTTGCAGAAGCACTATGGAACATTGACTCTCATCCGCCAATTTTGCCGCACGAAGAAATAGAAGATCTTCAATACGCAGACGACATAGTCTTATTAAGCCAAACACCAATTGGACTGCAGTGCAGTACAAAGGCCCTAAAAACGTATGTGGACAATCAAGGCTTAGAGCTCAATTTGAAAAAAACTAAAGTAGTACGGCTGGTAGATTCAACTAACAAGAAGTACTCCTGGTTCCTAGAAGGGAAAAAAGTTGAGGAAGTTAAAACATACAAATATCTAGGATTTAATGTGGAGAACCAAATGAAAGGAAAACAACATATAGAAGCAATGAAAGCGAAAGCTCAATCACTGAACCACGGCTTCAAAATCTTAAAGAAGAAATTGAGCTGTCTTTCATTAGGCCACCTGCTAACAGTGATGTGCGCGCAGTTAATGCCAATGGTGACATATGGCATTTAAACGCTGAAAGGTCGAGAGGAAGACATTTTAAACAAAACTCAAACAAGAGTATATAAATCAGTGTTTAACCCCTTCGGTGCGCGGCCGATTTTCGCCCTGTGCGGGGCGTTTCATTGAGTGGGCGGGTTCATGACGAGCTCAGCTCGTCATGCGCACACGAGCACTGCGCAGCATGACGAGCTGAGCTCGTCATGAGCATAGAAGGGGTTAACATTCTGAAATCAGCATCCCCAGCACAAGTGCGCTTAGAGTTTGGTTTGTTGAACCAAAAATATCAATGCAAAGGCGCATTTATAAAATACAATGCTGGAGACTTTGAGCGTCCGAAAAAGGATCCATCAACCATTTGTGCTGGCAGGAAATAGAGCAGCAAAAACAGAATAACAAAAAAGATTCCTGGGGCCAACACCTAAACCAGGCTATTGAGGAATTGGGAGGACAAGAAGCCTGGAGTGCAAGCATTGGGAAACAGGCCTTTTATCAAGTAATAAAGATTTCAATCAAGCAACTCTCATATTTAACAGACAAGAACACCTTTTTGCTAAGACGACATGCCTGGACAGTGATTAATTCATACAAAAAATATCGCGCCAGGAGTATCTCATAGCTCACTTCTCACTGTCAACAAAACACCAGTTCATGCAGTATAGATTTGGAACATGTGAAACAAAAGATCTAATCCCAACCTGGAAGGACCAGACATCGAACCAAGAATGTCCATTGTGTAAATACAAGGAAGAAATCTTGGTACATATTTTCTGTGTCTGTCCAAAGTTCTTGAAAGAAAGGAAACAAATGCTGAAAGGAATTTTTAGAGATCTAAAAATTCGGTCCTGTAGGCAAGCTTTAATCACGTGGCTTGGTGGTGCCTCTATACCCCTCATTTGCCGAGGCGTAAAATTTGTAAAAGCAAACATTAAAGCAATAGAACAACTGTCATAAGGCACTTGCACTTTAATAAAGAAGTATCATTGGGGAACAATATCTGCAGAACATGTAAGAACAAAGTAATATTGACTAAGTTGCACAATGCACTGGCACTTTAAAACCAGGGAATCAGATAGGGCAAAAGGGAAAAATTGTTTTCACCCCAGATAAGAAATCTAAAGAAGAATTAATTTAGACAACACGTATTGAAAATAACATTTATAAATTTGCAAAAGGCCCTTGCACTTTAATCCCCGGGACTGTATCAGGCATCAACCAATTTGCACAAGGCTTTAGCACTTTAAACCCTGGGACTATATCAAGTATGAAGGAAAAACTGTTACCTCTCTAGACAAGAGATCTAAAGAACAATTAATTCAAATAATAAGTATTGAAGCTTGACCTATGTGGGGCATTATTGAGAAACAAATTGGTGGTTTAAAAGATAGCCGCTGTAACAATAGAAACGTAAAACAGAAATTAATGTTTTTGACATAAGTGTTTGTATGATTTTTTAGAGATTTTATAGATATTCTTTTTAAATGAAAACAACTTGACAAAACGGTCTAGGATAACGTTTTAGAGTGGTAGTAAAGAAATTGTTTACATTTATGATATGCAGTGAATGAATGTTAGTGTAATGGTTTTTATTGACTAAATATTGGGGAGAGGGTGTAGCCTTATGGCTAGAGCGGTCGACCTCGGACCTGGGGAACCAGGTTCAAGTCTCTGCAACGATGCTGCATATCCTGTGATTCTGGGCAAATCACTTAGGGGCACATGCATCAAGCATTTTACTGGTCGCAAACGGGCCGATTCTCAGAATCGGCCCGTTTGCGACCGGTAAAATGCTATTTCCGATGCATCAAGCCCAAAGGAAATCGCAATTAAGGAAATCGCAATATTTGCGATTTCCTTAATTGCGAATGCAGTTAGGGAATCGCAAATTGCGATTCCCTAAATGCGATGCATCATGCATTTGCAAATTGCGTTTTCGCAATTTGGAATTGCAAATTACCATCAACTTCAAGTTGATGGTAATTTGCAATTACTTAGAAAAATGCATGTAATTGCATTTTCTAAGTGCCATGTGGCAAACACATATGCCCTTAGGGCATATGTGTGCGCCACATGTGCACACATGCCAATTTTGGGAGTGCAGCAGGGTGTCCTTTTGGCCCCCTAGCACCCTTCAAATTGCATTCGCAATTTGTGAGTACCTATTTGGTATTCGCAAATTGCGAATGACTTCCTATTCATTCCTATGGGCCTCTAGGCCCATAGGAATGAATGGAAAGGCATTCCTTAATAGCGAGTCGCAATTTATGAGTCGCTATTAAGGAATTTGTAGGAATCGCAATTTGTTTTGCGATTCCTACATGCATAAGGAATTGCGATTCCTAAATAGCGATTCCCTAAAAATCGCTATTTAGGAATCGCAATTCCATTCTTTGATGCATGTGGCCCTTAATCTCCCTGTGCCTAACAAAAAAAAAATGAA
Source organism: Calotriton arnoldi (assembly GCA_963921515.1). Classification (NCBI taxonomy): domain Eukaryota; kingdom Metazoa; phylum Chordata; class Amphibia; order Caudata; family Salamandridae; genus Calotriton; species Calotriton arnoldi. Next base: position 288,890 of record CAWUFW010006398.1, on the reverse strand, counting down.
TGTGTTCATCTGTAACGAAACTGGTGCTCATGTAAAGCGCTCTGATACCCGATGCCTTGGGTCTAGTTCGCGCTATATAAAACTCTAAAAAACAAAAACAAAAAAACCACTCAAATAAACATCATTGTTATCATGGTACATTTGGCATCTACCTAATCGGTAAATTTAATTTACTTGTAAGTCCCTAGTAAATGGTACTACATGTACCAAGGACCTGCACATTAAATGCTACTAGTGGGCCTGAAGCAATTATTGAGCAACCCACTAAAGTAGCCATTTCAAAACACATCTCATGCCTGCTACTACAGCCAATAGTGCAGTTTTAAACTGCCATTCCGACCTAGCAAATTAAACCTCTTCTCAGGCCTAAGCCTTCCTTTTTAGTACTTATAAGTCACCCCTAAAGTAGGTCCTGAAGGCTCATAGGGCAGGGTGCATTGTATTTAAAAGGTAAAACATGTGTAGTTACGTTTTGCATGTCCTGGCAGTGAAAAACTCATAACGTTGTTTTTCACTGTTGTAAGGCCTTTCTCCCCCATTGACTAACACTGGATTACCGTAGTACATTTACTAGGTGCTACCTTTGGATTGGGAGCAGGTAGAGATATGCTGTTTACGCTGAAAGTAATTGTAATGCAAGAGCCTCCTTAATGGTGAAGTCAGATTTTAAGTCCCATTTCTGAAAACACCACTTTTGGAAAGTTGGCATTTGTCTGCCTAAACCAAATGTGTCTTCTTGTCCCAACCATTTGTGTCTTCTATCAGTGTCCTGGGTCACATGACTGTGAATGGCTCTGCTGTTGAGGTTTGTGTATGGCTTCCAGACAGTAACACAAAGGGGGATTAGGTTTGGACAGGGTGGACCATCCTGCCAGGATGACTGGGGAGGGGTTGCATCCATCCCCACTTACACTTCAAAGGGCTTTGCCTCCTGCACACACAAAGGAACCCAACACCAGGCCCATCCTGCCTTTTGTCACCCTGAGACCATTTAGAGCCTTGACAGGGGAAGGGGAAGAACTTTCCAGAACCAGATGTGGAGGTTGGACAGGGAGCCCCCTCACACAAAGGCTGGCACCAGGTATAAATGTTGGACCTCCAGAGTCATTCATCATAACACTCCTGGACCTGCGGACATTACAGAATAACGACTGCCCTGCTGCTTGAAGGACTGCTTTTCTGTCTGAAAAGAAAGACTGGACCTGCTTGCCTTGATCCCAGGCTAATCAGAGTGACTCCAGGGGTCAGTTGGTTGACTTCCTATGTGCGCTAGAGGGACACTACGAGCTTCAGAGGCCTCTCTACACTGCCCAGCTGACCTTCTGTAACTGGAGCCTGAGCCCTGCTGGCCTTTGCTGGAGTGAGACCCTGATCCCCAAGTGGTGCCTCCCCAGGTCCTGGACCCTTGACTGGCATCAGAGTGTACTCCTCCTTAAGAAAAGGTGAGAATACTAAAGTTCGTTCCAAGACTCTGCTGCCCACGATGACTGCCAATGCAAAGCTCCGGTGAAACCGCCTCTTTGTGCCACATTAATCACCAGTGATGACAAGCAACCTGCACTTTGCGCTACAGCAACGAAAGCCCGCAATGAATGCCACTGTGAAGCTACAGCAACAACTGTCCACAACGCTAGACTGGCTCTTCCCGCTACAGCGATTACCTTTCACAATGCCCGACCTGCTGTTCGTGCTACATTGACGACCATTCGCAAAACTCAGCCTGCTCCTCGCGGTCTCCTCCACTGCAAACAGAACTCTTTGCGCCGGCCTTTGAAGGTAACTTTTCCAGAAGGACTAACCTGGTCCTTGTATCCAACGTGGTCAGCAGGAACTTGTGACTTTTTCCTGGTCTAGCGAAACCAGATTACCACAAGTGCTGCTTTGAGCTTTTAAGTGCTATTTTCACTTTTAAAAAATTACATTGAATTTCTCTAGTCCTCTTTGTTGGATTTTTGTCACTCTGGTATCATTTCATTTATTAAAATGTACTCTATATTTTTTTATTGGTTTGGGGTTTTTCTTGTGTTTTCACTTTATTCCTGTTTGTGTGCTGCATAAATACGTTACACATTGCCTCTAAGATATTACTGACGGTTTTTGTGCCAGGGGGTTAACACAAGTCAATTTAGCCGCTTTTTGTGGTTAACCCTGACAAGGATTGTGGTTGTGGACTGAATGGAGTTTCCACTCCCCTTAACCACTAACCCGGTTTCGACCAAAACTCCACTGATTTCCAAGTTTCGGCTATCATCATTCCTTGGGTGTTGCTTCCCTCAGCGTGCGTCACAGAGAAGCCAATGTAGTTGAGGCGAGTGATCTACCACTGCAGCCCTAAGGCAAGATAAATCACGTTTTCCCGAAGATCTAAGGTTCCCAATGGAAAAAAGCATAGATTTGGACCAGTTAGTTTGTAAACCAGACAGGCTACCAAACTCATCTATAATTCAAGCATCATTGCAACAGCTCGAACAGAGTCAGCCAAGTATATCAATATGTCGTCATCATACTGCATTATAATATGGAGGGCTGTACCAACTTTGATTCCCCATCTTTTGAAATTTGTTCTGCGCACTTAAGCTAGGGGCTCCATTGCCAACTCAAACAAGCAACCCTGGTAAGTGAAAGCTCTAGGGTACAGTTTTTAGAAATGCATTTGCCTGTCTTGGCGCTTGCCAGTTGCTTTGAATAGAGCAGGCACAAACACTTCTTGAGCAGCTATAAAAATAAAATCTTATCTTATGGTGTCAAATGCCTTCTCTATATTTTGGGAGACTGCTGCACATTCATCTTCAGACATTTTTATGAAGCATTATATGTGTGATTGCCTTTATAGGTTGCATACTGTACTGAATCTTGAGATGAATCAGTACTGGTTCAGTTGGATTAGATCTACCATCACCCCCTGGGCAGCCGCCTTGCAGGGCACAATATCTTAGTATCTATGTAAATAATCGACAGTGGTCTGTATGACCTACAATCATTTAGGTCCTCCCAGGTCTGGGGTCCAGACCAGCTGAGGCCTCACTCATTCGATCAGGGAGTACACCCCTTTCAGAGAGAATTAATCAAGTAGCACTCCAGCTACTCCAGCATTGGCAATCCATTCCAACCGGGTGTCCTTCTGTGCCTCACAGGTAATTAGCAACTCCTCTTTGGACAAGGGGGCATTCAGTACTTCTCTCTAATCCATGGTCAGTTGCAGCCATTCAGTACTACTCAGATAGGCTGTAATGTACTGTGGATCTACATTTTCAGTCAAAACATGCAAGTGTGAAAAAGTGGATTATTACTTGGGGTGGATGCTAGTCCACAAGTAATAATGTCACTATTCTTGTTAGGGCCAGTAAAGGTTTCAGTAGCTTAAATCTGAGCTCACCCACGGTAACTATGGCACTGATCAGACAGGGTTAACACAAGAAATTGTGCAAAGCATTTAAAAGTACCAAAACAGTTACAAATGCAAAAACACAACAAAAAAACCCTACTCCAATTTATAAAAACAAATTATAAAGGAATCAACAAAGGATACCAAAATGACAAAAATCCAATATGAGGAACTGCAGAAATTATTTTTTTAAGTTTTGCATGAAAATAGGTTAATCGCCAACTGCGATCATCTGGTTGCACTTGACCGGTACGTAGGTGCGATTTAAGACCTACTGGGATGAAGCACGAATCGGAGGCAGGTTTCAAGTTCGACCCAGTCGGCAGTTTTCATTTCTGACTTTGTGCCTGATACACATCTTGGCGGTAAGGGTACCCCATCGAAATGGAGATGGAGTATCCCTACTGCCAATATAATGGGCCGTCTGCCTGATTTAAATGCGGATGGACCATTATTTGGCCATGGCAGAGACTACTGTCTCTCCGCCATGGACAAAATTCTCCTACAGACTGACAAAGTAAGGGCCATCAAAGAATTGGCTATTTGTCTGCCCACCTAATTTAGATGGGCAGACATATAGCCATTTTTACTGTCCTTCACTGCCAGGCAAACCCTGCTGGCAAGGGCAGTAAAAAAATACCCCTGAAAATTTAAAAAAATATGTTTGACGGATGGCTGTGTCATATTGAGCCGTGCGTCAAACTTAAAAAAGCATTGACAGGACCTGCCATGATGGTGGTTCATACCAGTGCTTTAGAAATGACAGCTGGCTTGGCAGTCATTTGGGGGGGTCTGAGTTAGAGTTCGACAGACAAGTTACTCCATTGACAGATATCCCATCCGCAGTATTACAAGTGCCATTGTATATAATGCACTTGTAATATAGCGGATGGTGTACCTGTCACATTTGGGATGGAGTAACCTGTTACTGAACTCTAAATCAGGTCCTTAGTCACTTTTTGGAGCTCTGATTCCTCCAGTCAGGCAGGACTGCAAGTTGTAGTTGAACAGGGCTCTACAAGACCATATCAATAACATCACAGTGAATCTGATTTGCTGCTCTGGAAAAGCTCAGAATGGGAGCAGCCTGAATCTTTGGCGAAGTGATAACTCACCTTTTTCAGAATGACTTGACAGGTTTGGTCCGGTGCTCTAGCGTTCTTTGGATCCAAACCATTTCTAAGTCCAACTTTTTTCAGGATGTTGAAAGGAATACTGTTAGACATGGCCTTCTTAGGGGGCTTTCCATAAACGTTTTGCTTTTTGTCCTCCTGGTTTTTGCCAACTCTCTTTTCTGGACATTAGGACTCTGGGCACTTTCCCCCTGTACTGCAGCAGGAAAGTGCATGCGCCCTTCCTGCACATGTCAGGAGAGGGTGCTTACTTTATTGGGTTAGGTGCTGTACTTGTGAGTGCCCTGTAAAAAGGTATACCACATACCCAGGGTGGGTGCAACACTGGCTAAGAAGGGGATGCTGGACTGATTGTGCCACCCATCTAAATAGCCTGTCAAAAATGTTTCATACTCAGGTTGGCGGGTCTCACTCTGTAGCCAACCCTGAGGGGGCCGTTCGCTACCACCAAACCGGGGTAGGCGAGTTGCCGGATAGGTACATCTGTGTGTGTACTTCTCGGGTTGGAATTGACCTCAATGTGGGTCTTCCCTACCTAGGTAGTCGGTTCTCCCTATTGGACACTTCCTGGGTGTCGCTGATTCTCTGGTTAAGGCCTTAGGGTCTGGGACACTTTCCCACTGTAAGTGCAGTCTGAAAGTGTGCGTGTCCTTCCTACACATGTTAGGTAGGGGTGCTCACCTAGGGGCGCTCACCTAAGGCACGCGCCAAGGGTGTGCTAAGTGTGGTCGGCCTGCCATTGCGGGCTGGTGTGTGCACTCACAATGATGGTGCTCGTGAAGTCATGTCCAGACTGCCATTGCAGGTTGGTGTGCACACTCGCACCAATGGTGCTCCTAAATACGTGTCCAGCTTGCCATTGCAGACTGGTATGCGCTTTGCAACGATGGTGCTTCTAAATACGTGTCCAGCCTGCCATTGCAGGCTGACGTGCACAGTTTCACGTTTACTCAGACTGGACTGTTTAAATCAATAGCTATCCTAGTCACTAGCTAGCCTAGTACTGCTAGTAATAATTCCAAACCTGATTTATGCCCAGAAATACAGGATTTTCATGTTGTGTTGCTTATTATTTTTGTTGAATACAAACTTTATTTACATAATCTTTGACTCCAAACTATCCTTTACTGACCAGACCAACAAGCTTATTTCTTCTTGTTTTTTCCAACTAAAATGGGCATGCAGCAAGGCTCTCTGAAGAAACTGCAGAGGGTACAAAATGCTGCAGCATGCCTCCTCAAGAACATTTGGAAGTCCAATTCAGTCTTGAACACACTAATGGAGTTTCACTGGCTCCCGGTAAAAACGAGAATGGCATTCAAAGCACTGTGTACGGCGCACAAAGCTCACCATCAAACTGGTCCAGAATACTTAAAGAGAAAATTCTCCTTGTATGTTCCTAGGAGATGGCTTCGATCAGCATCCTCCAAAACAGTGATGGTACCCAAAATTCACAAGGTATCTTGGGGGAGGGAGGTAGAAGCTTCGTCTACTCCACCTGTCAGCTATGGAACCAGCAGCTCTGGCACCTCAGAAGCCAGTCAAATCTGATGATTTTTAGAAAACATCTCAAAATTTGGTTATTTTTGCTCCCTCTTTAGTCTCTGGTTTTTGGCCTTTTTCAATTGAGAATCTCGCAGACAACAGAGCTAAGACGCCCACGGGTACATACAGCTCTTTACAAAATAATAAATATCAAATACATCCTGTGTGAAGTCTCTTTCGTGACACTCAAGGTATTTATTGTGAATGAGTGCTGTGCCAATGCTTTACACATTGCCTCTGTGGTAAGCCTGACTGCTCAGTCCCAAGCTACTCAATGGTGAGCGCAGGTTATACAATGTGTGTAATTACCCACCCCTGATGGGAGTGGTAGGTTCTGCCTGGCTGGGGTATCGCTTTAGCTAACCAGAAAGTGGCAGTTCCAACAAGTCCTCTTTGACGCATTCAAGTGTCCCAGGACCTCAGGAACAGCACTTGGGGGTCAAGACTCACTCCAGCTCCTCTGTCACAGGTGGAAACTCATGAAAATGGGCTTCTAGAGGCTTTAGGCAGGGAAGAGGTGACTTTCTAAAAGTACCATTTACAAGATATGTATTACAAATCCAACTTTAACAGTAAATTGGGCTTGTAATAAATATTTTAGAAAGACTAAATAAAAAAGGTTTATAGCTGATTCTTGAGCGGAGATAACATTTTTCAATTTGATATTGTTGCCAGGGCTTTCCTGTGAAACAGTTAACTATGACAGTGAAAATAGCTTTTAGGGCGTTGTCACTGTAAGAACATGTTTCATGTTAAAATATACATGTCCTTCTTTTAAATACCATACACCCTGCCATACGGACATTAAGGCTTATATAGGCAGGACTTATTAATAGTTAAAAGAAGACATTAGTCCTGTTAAAAGGGGTTATTTTGACAGGTCAAATTTGCTGTTTTAAACCTGCACAGACAGGCTTCATCGGTAGGTGTGTAGTTTGCACCTTCACTGTAGTGGGTGGCACAATAGGTGCTGCAGCCCCTACTGAAATTTAACTTAGAGGCCCTGGGTACACTTTGTACCATATACTGGGGACTTCTAGGTAAATTGACTATGAAATTTAGGAGTATAGCCATTTGACATGCTGTATGAGTAAGAGCACATGCACTGATGCCTGGTTTGCAGAGCCCCAGTGCATTGAGTGGAAAACCCAGCAGCATCAGTCCAACAAAAATGGGGGTGTACAATGCAAAATGAGAAATGTTCCTACAAGGATTTCAGATATATATTTGTAAACCTTATTTAGTCCTGTGTATGTACACTTTAATCGGCTATTACTGTCTAATATATAGAGGATGAGCTTTTTTTTAGTTCTCTAATGAGCAGCAAAGCTAGCATCCTTCTGGACCTTTCAACATATCTATTAGTCCTGGGTGAATTGTAAATTATGCCAGCACAATTTCAGAACTTTCGTGTTACGCTTATTATACAAATTCCTGAAATTACACCACTGCGCATAATTACTAACGCTGGGCGTAGTTTGCATAGTAGCACTTCACAGCTACGTGGAGTACATTTTGAACTACACGTAGCTATGCAAATTGCGTAGTGCGTAGCTGTGTGCTTGACTGCACTGTACAATAATTGCCAAAGGCATCTTGCACAGTGCAAGTTAAGATAAAATAAGTATCTCTGTCTTTATATGCTAAAATGCATATAGCATTTCACAAAAGTGAAATCAATAAATTAACAAGCAGTGAGAGAGGTGATGATTTTGGTATCCTCCCTAACCTAGGGAGAGAACCAAGCAGATGCCTTGAAAACAAAAAGCACATCTTTTGAACGATTCAGTGGTGGTCCCATCCTCTTAGGACCACCCCAAGCACAGTTATTGGCAAAAATACAATCCCAACCAAAGGCCCTGCAAAGCATTATGGGACGAGATTAGCAGTGGGCAGTGAATATTATAGTATCCAATATCAAAATAATTCTACAAAGAGCTGCAGTTCCACTAGTCGTTACTAGATGTCCCTCACGAGTCAAATGCAAAAGCTTCATGAAAGGGTTTCAATGCTTTTGCATTTGACTCGTGAGGGACATCTAGTAACGACTAGTGGAACTGCAGCTTGATGTATTAATAATTTCAATGCTTTTGCATTTGACTCGTGAGGGACACCTAGTAACGACTAGTTGAACTGCAGCTCTTTGTAGAATTATTTTGATATTGGACACTATAATATTCACTGCCCACTGCTAATCTCGTCCCATAATGCTTTGCAGGGCCTTTGGTTGGGATTGTATTTTTGCCCATAACTGTGCTTGGGGTGGTCCTAGGAGGAAGGGACCACCACTGAATCGTTCACATGATATGCTTTTGTGTTCAAGGCATCTGCTTGGTCCTCCCCTAGGTTAGGGGAACCAAAATCATCACCTCTCTCATTGCGTGATATTTTAATTGTCAAAGTTCATTTTTGTGAATTTGTTATATGCTTTTTAGCATAGAAAATTGCTTTAACAAAGCATTTGTATGTGTTTAATATACTGCTGCTATGCTACGTTGATTAGCAGAGTTTTTTACAATGCTACGTGCAATTTGCGTAATGCGTAGTAACACAAACTTTGCATGCTCCGTGAGCGTAGCAAAGTATTATGCCCAAGGTTAATAATTACGCCCCAAAAATGTACAGCAAATTCATACGAACAACAGATCACATGTGCCTGTTGTTCATGGTGCTTTACCTTTTTTGCACTTCTTTCAGCACGAAATGCGCTTCATCCTGTTCTGTTTCAAAGGATGTTAAGACGTTTGTGTGGCCATCGAACTTCTGAAGTTTTAGGAGATTAGTTCATCTCACTCCTGCTCATTCCCCATCCCAATTAGTGTCCCGCTGCAAACCATCTTTGCTCTCATTTACGCGGAGCAGTAAGTTAATGACGTCAAAGATTCAAAAATGAACTATTGTGTTAGGAAGTGTGAATTGTGAATGAAGCGTCTTTTGTGTACCCAAAGTATCATATTCAAGGACTGCTGCTGGAAGTTCCACTGAAAGTGTGTTAATTTTCTGAGCTATTGTTTGAGAAATGTTTAATTTTGTGCTCATCATCTCCGAAGTGCAGTTGATGAGAGAGTAGGTGAAAGATTTCTCTTACCTTACGAAACGGGTTAGTGTTAAAGATTTAAAATATTATGTTGCTATTTCTTATTTGCCAATGCGACCCTAACCATGATCATACCATGCTGAATTTGGAGAATATATTATTAGAATGTCTGATTTGTGTATAAAAACTCTTGGGCTTTAGTTTTGTGGGGGTCATTTCTTATATTTGTTTCTAAGGCTGCTGTAGCATTAGCTGATGTTGTGGTGACATTTTTCTATTTTTCTCCTGAGGCTTTGATCCATTTGTCTTAGATTTTTGCCTTGGAGATGCTGAGAGTACTCCTTATGAGTTTGACTCTCGTGTTTTGCCTAGACCTGGCTAATTGTGGGAAGTTTTTTGAATCTGTATTTCTGGAATTGAGCCTTCATGGCATGTTAATGCATTTGTCTCTGTACCTCACTTACTAAAAACACTGTAATAAATCTGTTTTTTACCTTACTTTTGATCTAGAATTCAGGGGCCTATTAGCAATAACCGGCGATAATTATCGCTAAGCGCAGTTAGCGCTAGGATAATTATCGCCGGCTATCGCAGGTTTCTATCACGGAGATAGCGTGCTATCAGCAACGCTTATCTCCAAAGCGATAGAAACCCTGGAGAACAGTGTGAATATCGCTTGAAAACAAGCGATATTCACACTGTGACCAGTGTTAGCTTGGCGATAGGGCGAGGGGATTTAGCCATGTAATCCACCTCCCATTGGATTACATGGCTAAGTCAGGTCTGGACCAGGCGTTAACAAACCAGCGCTAAACGTGTTTAGCGCTGGTTCGGTAATCACCTCCCCTGCCTCGCTAATAGGCGATAGCGAGCTTAGCGACTGTTTCCAGTCGCTTTTAGGTTGGGAACGCCTACTTTGCATGCCATTAGCGATAAATATCGCTGGCATGCAAAGCGGCACCCAACCCGGTCGCTATCGCCTAAAAGCTGTCGCTAACAGCAGTTAGCGACAGCTTGCTAATAGGGCGTCTGTATTATCGCCGCTTTAGCGGGAAAAAGTCCCGCTAAAGCGGCGATCAAGCCCTTGATAATATGCCCCTCAGTTATTAGTGCTTTCTCATTTATTCTGTTTTATTCTGCTGAACTGTATAATTTTTCATGAGGAGTGTAGTCTATAACTGCTAGATCTATTGGATAAAATGGATCCGAATTAATTGAGTAAAAATTGGGATGATCAATATGTTGGGGTTTAGATGATTATTGGGATTCGGCTCCCACAACACTATCTGTGATTATCTCATAAGATATGAGTTAAAGCATCTAAGCAGGATCGGGCGATGTCAGCCTCAAGAATGTTTGAGGTAATATTCCCTTAATAAAGTCAAATAATTTGTCAGTAAACTAGTTGCATAGTCAATTAAATAAGCTTTCTCAAGTCAAGTAAGAGTTAGAACCCATAAAGGTTTATTAAAGTTTAGCATCATTACAGAAGGCAAACACAGATCAGATAGGGAATTAGCATAAGGCTCAGTCAGATGCAGAAGGAGGTCTGACAGAGAATTATCAGAGAAAATATAGAAATTATTCTAAGTCCTAAGCACAAGACAGACCAGCATGAGTCAGCTCTCTAGTTAGTGAAAAAACTCAATGGCTAACCTCACAATAACCATACTTTTATAAGAAAATACACAGCAAAACCCAAACGGTCAGCATAAGATGAGCAAGAATGTTACATAGGCTTAGTGAATCACAATTCAGAATAAAATGCAACAACACATAATTCCATCCCAACACCATCCCCTAAATGAATAATTATTAGTTCTCTCTTGACCTCATGCCAGCAGATGTGACAGTACAAATCTACTTTCACACAGAATAAAGAACATATCATGAAATGAATAGGCCAACTGAATCAGGCAGGAAGGACCTTAAACAGGTACATTTCTAGAAGGAAAGTTTTTCCCAGGCTCATGGTGACCCGCTGTCACTGCTTTATGCATCTCACATACTTTTACATATTGTGTGAGTTTCAAGTTAAGGTTAAACATAGTTAATGATGCTCATGTTAAAATATCTATATTCAATGTAGGCCTCAGTTTGAGTAACTCATATTAAACAAAATGTTCTGTGTTTGCTGTGTATTTTTCCTTTCTATCATTTCAGAGGCCAAGCTGCAGAAGTTAATTAGAATGTTACAAAATGTTTTGGTTCTGTGATGTTAGAAATTGTGTTGTTGGTTGACTAGGGTATGAGCCCAAGTGAGGCAGCAACCACAATCAAAGTCAGTGTAATAAGCAGGCAAACCCTAAATTAACCTGCGCTCACCCTCTGGCAGCTTCGCACAGAGCAGTCAGGCTTAACTTACAGGCAATGTGTAAAGTATTTCTGCAACACTTCAAACAATAAAACAGTGAAAACAACACACAAAAAGATTCCACACCATGTTAGAACAATAGAACTTAATTTAATAAATAAAACAAGACCAAAACCACCAAACTCCAATAAGTTGAACTTGAATTTTTAAAGAGTAAACTGTAAAATAGTGCACAGAAGCTGTAAGCACCTATTCGGGATAGCTGGTCGTGCTGGACCAGGGCAAAATCGAAATTTTAGGCTGACCACGATGGAGCACAGGCTGAATACAGGGACCCTGTTAGGCCAGCTGAACAAAATTATTGTGATCCTGGCTGCGTTGATGAAGATGCAGGGCACAGTCAAACAATGCATCAGTGTTCCCAATCAGTAGGGGTGATGCTTTGATTTTCTCCATACAGCAGGGCTGATGCATCGGTTCCAAAGGCAATGTGCTGGTTCCAAGATGTCTCCGAGCAGTAGAGGCGATGAGTCGATGTTCTCCATAGAGTGGCGGCGAAGCGTTGGTTCCGAAGCGGCGGTTCCAGAGACGATACGATGGTTCTGAGGGTGTTGCACCAGTCCTATTCCCGCAATGATGCATCGATTCTGCTCACGCAGCAGAGGATGCGTTTGTTTCGCAAACACCTTAGGCCCACTTCCAAGAGTCCAGGATGGGGAGGGCACCACTTGGCAGGGCAGACTCACAGATTTCAGACTCCAGGGGTAAGAGCAGGATGGGTGGAAGCATTTTATTTCCCTAAGACTTCAAATCAGGAGGCAAGCCAGCAAGCCTTTTGAGTCACTCTGGGTTCAAGTGATGCCGGTCCAGTCCTTCTCAGTCAGGCCAGAGGGGCAGCAGGCAGCTGATCAGCACAGCAAGAAAGCAGTTCTTCCAGTCCAGCAGAGTGGCAGTCCTTCAGCAGCACAGCAGTCCTTGTTTCAGGCAGAATCTTCACAGGTCAAGACGTATACTGAAGTAGTAGAATCAGAAATCCAGTTCTTATACCCAGTGGTGCCTTTGAAGTTGGGAAGACTTCAAAGAACGGCTTTGAAGTGCACAGAGGTCCTCGCTCTTTGTCCTGGCTCCAGACTCCTTATAAGAAGGTAAGCAGTCTTTTGTGTGAGGACAGGACACAGCATATTCAGGTGTAAGTGTGCTGCTGTCCACCTTCTCACTCCCATCCTGCCCAGGATGGCCCATCAGGATGTGGATGGCCCATCAAGTCACACTAAGCTCCCTTTGTGTGTGGATGTCTATAGCCGTCTAGAGGTAATGGTCAAAGCCCAGTTGTCACCTACCCCAGACGTGTATTAGGGATAGGCTGCAGTCACACAGGGCTAAGAGCAGGAAAATACTAACTTTTTAAAGGTGGCAGTTTCAAATTTGTAATGAACAACTTTGCTATTAAAGAGGATTTATCATTATAATTCCATATGTACTAAACATGACAGATCTGCCTCCTTTCAATAGGGAATTGTAGCTTATTATATGCAATATGGAATCCCCAATGTTAACCTGTGGGAGGGGTATGCCTCACAGTAGTGAAAAACGTATTTGGGAGTTTTTCACTGCTAGGACATGTAAAACTTAAAAGTACATGTCCTACCTTTTAATTACATAGCCCTATGGGCTACCTAGTGTCCACCTTAGGGGTGACCTATATATAATAAAAGGGGAGTTTAAGGCTTGGCAAGGGGGTTTAAATGCTAAGTAAACATGGCAGTGAGACTGCACACACACGCCCTGCAATGGCATGCCTGAGACATGTTTAAAGGACTATTTCAGTGGGTAGTACAAGCACTGCTGCAGACCCACTAGTAGCATTAAATTTACAGGCCCTGGGCACATGTAGTGCATTTTACTAGGTGCTTATAAGTAAATTAAATGTGCCAATTGTGCATAAGCCAATGTTACCACGTTTTAGAGAGATTGTACGTGTACTTTACGACTGGTAAAGTGCCCAGAATCCTAAAGTCAACAAAAACAAGGTCAGAAAAAGGGGAGGAGGAAGTCAAAATGTTTGGGGGTGACCCTGCAGAAAGGGCCATTTCCAACATGTGAGAATCGTTTATCTGTATGCTTTCCATAGATAGGGGATAGTGCATTTCTACACCTCTGCCTGAGGGATGCTGACCCGATGTTTCAACTTTCTACAAGATATCTCTTGAAGGGCGCGCAGCAGAAAACATCTATTGTGCGATGGCGGTAAGAAAGGTAAAACCTTCTCATCAGGGAATGTTAGATCCTGGTTGGTCTCCTTTCCAAAATCTTCTCGAGATTTGTATGATTTAATTGTGCATTGCTGAGCTAATTAGATTCAGATGCCATGTTCCATTTTCTTGAGATCAGATGCTCTCCTCTGCTCCAGCTCATACTGTTAGACTCCTGAGTAAATCAGTTCTCAATTACCTGACTGAATCCTTATTTAATTCTGCATTTGGAGGCTTTACTTCCTGACACCTTCTGTTTGATTTCTCTCATGAATTTTCCTGATTTTCCTCATTATAGCAGATTAGAAAATCTTCCCTTCATGGAAAACTGAATTTGCTCGATTTTGCTCTGACACACTTTGGGGGAGATTTACTAAGATTTTGCGCTGTGTTTGCATCACAAAAGTGACGCAAAACAGCTCAAAATCTTTTTTTCCTAATTAACTTTCCAGCGCTAAACTTGTTTAGCGCTGGAAATAACGTAAAAGTAATGCGAAGCAGCGCATTGCGCTGCTTCGCATTACTTTGAGCCGTGCGGGCGTGCCAAGGGTGGCGCATGGGCGTTCCCATGCAACCACCCAAGCTTTCTCACGCTAAACCCAATTTACTAAAAACAGTAGATTGAGTTTAGCGTGAGAAAGCTGCGCCCTTTTCAACTAGGTGCAAGGAAGGAGAAATGCTTTCATTTCTCCTTCCTTTTCCGACTTTGCATGCGTGCTGCACTGTGCAGCACGCATACAAAGTGGGAAAAGCTTTCCCTCGTGTCTAGCATAGTATTTTGTACAGGAAGGGTAGCCTTCCTGTACAAAACCTATGCTACACTCATGCACACACCCTAGCGCTACAGTGCTAAGGTGTGTGCATGGCGCACGGCTGCTGAAATAAGCGCTGGCGCAAGGGAATGGGGAGGAGAGAGCCATATCTTTGAAGATATGGCACTCCCCTGCTCCTTCCCTGTCGCGCAACGCAGCGCAGCCTCGCGGTGGGCTACGCTGCATTGCGCAACTTTTTTGTAAATCTCCCCCTTAGTATTTTGCTTTGTGTTTGCTGATTTCAAATTGATTTGCACTACATAACAAAGACATTTGTGTATTGAGCATTTATTTTTGATAACCGCTAATTATATGAGTTAGTAACTTTGGTAATCTGCCAGTATACCTACATAGTTTGCAAATGTACTACTTTATGTAATCATTTTGGGGCCAAATGTGCTTCACTGTCATTGATATATTGTTGATTTATTGAAGTTAACCTCAGCCTTGGGCTAAAGGTCCAACCACTCGAGTGCAGCTTGTACATGAGTTTGCACCAAGGATCTGAACTTTGCAAATGCCATCCCACTGCAACACTTACCAAGAGCAACTTCCTAGAAAGCATTTAATCAGTGCACATTTTGCTACAAGCGGAGAGCAAAGGAATGAAAACACAGTCATGTTGAATATCAAAATGGATTTAGGTCTAGTTTAGGCCTAATTTAGCCAAGTACTGCAAAACAGTTCTGTAAAGTGCAGTAAAATTGCTTTTGATGCAATATGTTCAGAACATTAGCCAACATTATTTGTTAATTAGAAGACATCTCCTACAAATCAATTCATCCAGTCTACCTTGCTAAATCTCAGGAATGAAGATCTAGACTCAGTTTTGCCTTGCTCACCATGGGACTGGGGTTCTTTCACTCACATTGTCATCCTAGTGGATGCTCTCTTACCAAACCCAACAATGGTGACCCACACCTAAATTATCATAGTGGGCTGAGAGCCAATTGGAGTACTAGATTTACCTTAGTTAATCTGTGAATTGACATGAAACCAGTGCTTAATTTGAGCCAGTTGTGTCCGGTGCTCGACACCGGCACTTCATTGTCAACACTGGCACTTATGACAGTCTGAGCAAACACAAGGAGATGATGGACGGAGCGCTGAAAAATTTCAGACACTCACCCCCAGTCACAGATCTGGGTTGAATCCATCATCATTCTTTAGCTCACTTTGCCACCACAGTTCAGACACAGCTATATGCAAATCAGTCTTGACCCTGTGCCTCATGGTAACAGTCCAGCCCGAACTGCCAAGCCATGTCTTCCACGGACCGGAAACAAGCATCCTGGAACCGGTTTCAGGCTAACAGCCCTCATCAGCCAGGCTAGCTTGAATCCAGTGGCAAAGTGAGCAAGGGACCCACATCTGGGCATACCCTGCCAACTTAGGGCAAACAAAGCAAACACAAGGAGATGATGGACGGAGCGCTGAAACTTTTCAGACACTCACCCCAAGTCACAGATCTGGGTTGAATCCATCATCGTTCTTTAGCTCACTTCGCCACCCCGGTTCAGACACAGCTATATGCAAATCAGTCATGACCCTATGCCTCATGGGAACACTCCAGCACGAACTGCCAAGCCATGTCTTCCCTTGACCAGAAACAAGCATCCTGGGACCGGTTTCGGGCTAACAGCCCTCATCAGCCAGGCTAGCTTGAATCCAGTGGCAAAGTGAGCAAGGGACCCACGTCTGGGCATACCCTGCCAACTTAGGGCAAACAAAGCAAACACAAGGAGATAATGGACAGAGCGCTGCAACTTTTCAGACACTCATCCCCAGTCACAGATCTGGGTTGAATCCATCATCGTTCTTTAGCTCACTTCGCCACCCCAGTTCAGACACAGCTATATGCAAATCAGTCTTGACCCTGTGCCTCAAGGGAACAGTCCAGCCCGAACTGCCAAGCCATGTCTTCCCTGGACCAGACACAAGCATCCTGGGACCGGTTTCGGGCTCACAGCCCTCATCAGCCAGGCTAGCTTGAATCCAGTGGCAAAGTTAGCAAGGGACCCACGTTTGGGCATACCCTGCCAACCTGGCTTGGCAGTTCAGGCTGGACTGTTCCCATGAGGCACAGGGTCAAGACTGATTTGCATGTAGCTGGGTCTGAACTGAGGTGGCGAAGTGAGCTAAAGAATGATGATGGATTCAACCCAGATCTATGACTGGGGGTGAGTGTCTGAAAAGTTTCAGCGCTCCGTCCATCATCTCCTTGTGTTTGCTTTGTTTGCCCTAAGTTGGCAGGGTATGGCCAGACGTGGGTCCCTTGCTGACTTTGCCACTGTATTCAAGCTAGCCTGGCTGATGAAGACTGTTACCCAGAAACCAGTCCCAGGATGCTTGTTTCCGGTTCAGGGAAGACCTGGCTTGGCAGTTCGGGCTGCACTGTTCCCATGAGGCACAGGGTCAAGACTGATTTGCATATAGCTGGGTCTGAACTGAGGTGATGGATTCAACTCGGATCTGTGACTGGGGGTGAGTGTCTGAAAAGTTTCAGCGCTCCGTCCATCATCTTCTTTTGCTTAGTTATGACAGTCTGCCACATGGTGGCGCTGTCTATGTAATTTAGACATAAGCACAACAGTTGTTTATTAATTCAATATAAATTAAAAATTACTAATACCTGCTGCTCAAGCACTTTTTATAGCTTTAGGGCCCTGGAATAGTCTAAATTGTCACACTTGTATGAGTGTGATGGTTAGTAGTTGTGTTAGTACTTTCATTGGCAGCGCTGGCAGGGGCAATGGGTGGTGCAAGCTGCAGTGGCCTCCTGACAAGGGCCTTGACTCTTATATTTTTTACAAATTAAGCACTGGATGAAATGAAGAGAAATCTGTACCCTCCCCTAAATATATCTAAACAAACTGCCCTGCAAAAGTATTGTCATTATTATATTTTACGTTGATTTATTGGAGGGTTGCTTATCATTTGTGATAATATGAAATGAACCTGTATCTACTTTCAAATTCTGTATCAAAAGTCCCGCATTTTTCAGCCGCACCACCACGAGTTTCACTCAAGACAAAGAGCCATACAATATTTTTCAAGGCGTGTGTTCATCGTAATCTAATATTGGAAAGATTTAAATTGCAATAATGTGTTCTTTTGGTCTGAAAAGGGTATGAGTTTATGTCTGGCCCTTGCATCTTGAGAGTCACTGGGATGAAAACCCAGTACTTATGCAGAAAAATGTCTTCAATATCAATGCCTGGGCAGTTCCATACCTTTATTCCCAAGCAAGTTTACCCTGTTGTCTTTAACTCTGTGAGACCCACCAATCTCTGAGCTTTCTGGTGATCCCTGTGAGGTAATGAGGGAGATGTGCTAGTTGGTTAACAGGAATAAAGTGGCCTGCGCCCAAAGACACGTGCGGAGTTCAAACTTACTGGTCCTCAGTCCCATGGTAGCCATCCCTTGGTGACGGAGCATGTGTTGGCCACACAGTCTACTCTGGCATCCTGAGGTGTCTGGGTTCATTTGGATCCAGGCCATCCCCACCTCAAAGCAACATATGGGGTCATCCCCAAAAGGGAATTCTTCCTGTGAGTTGCTCAGGCCAACCTAGTGCTGGCCCTCCGCCTAGAGCCTAGGTCCTTGGGTGCCCACCATTCCTGCCCTTGGAGGCCCCCATTGAGGGACATCACTTCCTGCAGCTCCGCTTGTAGTCTTCACTGCTTGGCAGCCTCTCACAAGACCAACAACTGGAACATTCTGATTTCAGCCGATCAGATGTCAGCTTCAACCATCATTCATACAATATCTGTCCCTCCACACTCTACAGGGACATCTCTCAACATCCGGACACAGCATTCTAGCACCCCCTAAGGGGTACACACTCTGTCTCTCTCTCTTTCTCTCTCTTTTTCGCTCTATCTCTCGCTGTTGATCCATTGAAATGATTCCAGAAGGAACTAACATAGTCCCATTATTGGCAACACACCCCACCCACACCACAACAGAGTATGCATGCATAAATAAATACACAACACAACTTTTGTTTGGGAAAATATTGCTGCAGGTTTATTCCATACAAAAGTATGCAAATATGGTGGGTTATCTTACGGGCGATCCAAGGGCAGGCAGCTGTACCACTACGCTGCCCTGCCCGCCTGATGAGCCAAGCACTGTGGAGAATCCAATCAGCGCTACCCTTATGGGGGTGATCCCCTTACTGGATCACGTGACACATTGGTCCCTTATTACTCACGCCCCTTTCGGGGCGGAGCGTAGCAAGGCAAGCCCCCGGTTGTTCAGGCCCACAACCGCCTGAAGGACTAACCGGGCGCCGACATAATTGTTCCAGGACCCTCCCATGAGGCTCCTGGGATTTGGCTCTGGCACCCCTATTGTGCCCACGCAGAGGTACCCTTCTGTACCCATCTGCTTCCAGATCGCCCTGTAACTCCGCCTGCAACAACAAAAGAAAAACATTACAACGTTCTATGTACTTCGCCTGCCAACCCCACGCCGGGTAAGCGGTAGGGTGGGAGACGGCGTGTCCGGCGGAAAGAGGACGCCAAGATGGCCAGGGGAGGCATAAATACCTCCCCACCTCCTCTGCGTGCCGGAAGTGACGCGTCTGGAAGGGGACTCCTCCTCGAGCCCCGCATTCTTAGTGGGGGTGGGGAAGTGCCCAAATGGCACTAAAGGGGCCGCCCGTTTAGGGTGGCCCCCTGCGGGGGCCGCGGGCAGCCGCATAGTCCCATTATTGGCAACACACCCCACCCACACCACAACAGAGTATGCATGCATAAATAAATACCACAACACAACTTTTGTTTGGGAAAATATTGCTGCAGGTTTATTCCATACAAAAGTATGCAAATATGGTGGGTTATCTTACGGGCGATCCAAGGGCAGGCAGCTGTACCACTACGCTGCCATGCCCGCCTGATGAGCCAAGCACTGTGGAGAATCCAATCAGCGCTACCCTTATGGGGGTGATCCCCTTACTGGATCACGTGACACATTGGTCCCTTATTACTCACGCCCCTTTCGGGGCGGAGCGTAGCAAGGCAAGCCCCCGGTTGTTCAGGCCCACAACCGCCTGAAGGACTAACGGGCGCCGACGTAATTGTTCCAGGACCCTCCCATGAGGCTCCTGGGATTTGGCTCTGGCACCCCTATTGTGCCCACGCAGAGGTACCCTTCTGTACCCATCTGCTTCCAGATCGCCCTGTAACTCCGCCACAGCTCTGGAGGCGGCCACCGTCGCCTAAAGAGCCCCCTACCAAAACAGTTCCTTTCTCACTGCAACCTGCAATTTCCCGGGCCTCCTTCATGTCCAGTAGGGACAGATCCAAGCCCACCTGTGCCAGGTGCACCCCAACTTTGTCAAAATAACCTTTGGTGTTCGCCCGGCATAGCTCATGCCTGATGAAGCCAAAGCCCCTTGCTCTGCAAACTTGCGCAAGGAGCGGTTTATCCTTCTCTGGGAATGTACCAGTGCCTCGCATTACCTGCAAGAATGTGATGGCCTCCCAGGATGGGGCTCTACTTTTAAACATCGCTATATTACCCTTCAAGCTGATGTGGCTCCCACCTCCTGCAACCTGTAGTTGCAGTCCTTCTAGCATTTCGTGCTCCCTAACACCTGTTTCGCCAATTTATGGAACAGCAGCACACTTGCTTGGCAGACCGCTTCCACAACCAGCCTAATATACTCTGGCTATGCGGACGGGGCATTTCATGCATCACTGAAGCAACCCGTAACCTGCCCTGGGAGCAGCGTGCACCTACTTTGTTGAAGTTGGCCAGACATGTGCCCAGACCTTTGCGATTAATAAACCCTGGCGAACAAGACTGTTCGCATAGCACACACCATTGCGGTCACAGCAACCATCTGGAGTGACAACTTACGCCACCTACCAGGCTTGCTTAACTAAAGCTCGATCACAGATACACACATACCTGCTAACCAGCTGTGACCCTTAATGCTCAACCCAGCTAAAGACCTAGTACTTTGCTTTTCCAGGGTATATTGGCCTCCACAGGATCAAGCCGCACATGAGCATATGGCCTTCACCTACTGGGCCGAGGCGCAGTGTGTGGTCTGGAATTGACAGCAATGGTGCTCCAAACACATTTCAAGCCGCTATTGGAGCAACAGCACACCTTCTGGCCTAACCAACTGACGCATGCCCATTGGCTAACTTGCCGCTGCGAGATTTTGATCTTAACACCACGCACTTGCGGTTACTGGTGCACATCCTCTATAGGTCTTACCCCCCACTCTATTAAAGCAGTTTCCCGCAATGTCCCTTCTGCCCCTGTATGGGTGGGAAAATACCTGTAACATTGCAAATCCCACTGCACTCACATACTCGGGCAGTACGGTGGGGGAGAGGGGTAATTAGAATTGGTTCTGCTACATTGCCTGGCCACCTAGCCCGCAAACACCCTCGTCTGACAGCAGACTATCTGCCGTGTCGCCCGTGCAACGTCCGCACCCTGGCGCAAGACGTCCCGTTCTATACCTCAACTAACAGGCTACCTTCAGTGAGGCTGGAGTGAACCGATGTATGTTGTGCCTCTGACCATCAGAACCTAGGTTTACTTTGGCAATGGGAAAAATTGTTGCATCGGTCACCCTTAAAATAGTGTCATGTGCAGTTCTTTTGCATTATACCTGCCGAGTGTGCCTGGTACAATCCTAGACACCCCGTGAGTGCCAACCCGCTTTGACCCAAGATGCCAAGCACAGACCGGGTACACTTGGTTACCCCGGACAGACTTACTTGCCCTCCACCGAAATCCATGTGTAAGGTAGCTGGTCCCTGATTTAAATTCCTAGTAGTCTATGTGTTATGCCATACACCGTTTATGCCTTTTATAAAGCAGTTAAAACCGTTCACACACAAGACCCTCTGGTAGCAAGACCAGTATAACCTGTACATGGAATTTAAATTTTCCTACCAACTGCACTGAGGGCAAGCCACACTCACTGCTACTGGTGTCTGCCTAATCGGCCCATGGAGGGTGTAGCAATACTGCCCCGTTAGCAAGTATGCCCACTGTACAGTTGTAATTTAGTAACTCCTGGCGCTGACAACCGCAGGTGCCTAATACCGGGCTGTGTGTATGCGGCACAGGCACCTAGGCAATAGGCTTGGTGTGGATGGGTTGTTAACAATGCCTGGCAATAAGTGTAATACCTTTGACAAACCTCTCCTGACCAGCATCTATATCATTCTTTAACATATTTACTGTTTTTTTTTTTTTTTTTTGCCAGATGGCACTCTTCTGGTTGGTGATACGGAACCACCTACCCAGCATAAGCTGACAGTCCCGCGTTGCTGTCACACCACCTGTGTCCCTTGAATCACCCTACATCCTACTGTGTCACCTAACCTCGGTTCTAGAGTGCACTTACTTCGCACTGTTGACCAGACCATTCCGCAGACCTCTTTGCTTGCTAGACCCTGGTGAACACATTAATGGTGTCAAATATGGTTTGAAACAATATATGTCTGGTGCCCACTATTGGAGACAACTCACCCCTTTGTGGAGTGGCAACTACACAGGTGCCTACTCAAGTCACCCCACAGACAAGTTGGCCCTGACTACCTTGTGTTCTGGTGCCAGCTTTGGAAAGAGCCTTGCCTTCACTTGCTGATGCCTGGGAAGCACACAATGCCCGTGCTCTGGCCGCAATGCGGCGATGCCCCCGTGCAGCACCGAATCCCTGGTCAAATAAGAGTGCCAACTCCAACTACTTAAACCTACACCTTGACCATGGGTGGAGTCTGGCTCTCCCCAATCATCTGCTGGTGTAACCCACGGTCACGCCTCCTGTTCACTTCAATTTAGTAATTCAAGGCACTGACAACCACAAGGGGCCTAATACTGGGCTGTGTAAATGCGGCCCAGGGTGACCTTAAGCAATCGGCTTGGTGAGGATGGGTGCGAACAATACCTGGCTGAAGTGCAAACTCTTTGACACTCACTCCTGACAAGATGAGCCCATGCAGGTAGAAGAAAGTTATCCAGTTTATCCAAATTAAATGGGTAACATCCCGGTTTGTGCCCACCTTAATGTGCTATGCTGGGAGCAGCTAGGCACCCCACATACCTTGTTTCCCCAATTGTTGGGACAGCAGCACCCTGTTGCCTTCCAGCGTACCCAACCCGCCTGGCTGGTCCCGCTCTCCAGGCGGGGCCTTAGAGCTTAACGGAGCAACATGGAGCCTACCCTTGGTTCTAGGATGCACTTCGCCCAGTAGACCAGTTTGCACCAACCTTCTTGATTGCTAAACCCTAGTGAACCTCCTAATGGTGTCACATCTGGTTTGAAAGGGTATGTATTGTGCCCACTATTAGAACCACCGCACCCTTTCGTGGAGTGACAACTGACAGTCCACCCTGCAGCTGACCCTGTTGCTTAATACGGCCCATTAATGCCCTTGCCTGTCCTTCAACGACCCTGGCAACATAATGCCCAGCAGCTTGGTGAAGGGGGGGTTTTTGGTCCCAGCGTACGACCCAGCTCATACTAGTTTGCACAGTCCCGGTTAGCCTAGGTGAATGGTCCCTCTGAGCTCTGTGTGGGGCCTATTTCACACTTAAACAAATGCCTATTCTCCTGAATTTAGAGTGATGCAAGATTGAACTGGCGGCTACCATTCACACTCACGCCTGCATATACTAGGCTCAGAACACGGAACACTTGCTCTATGATCCCTTGGATTCCAGCCTGACATTCCTATGTCCAGCTACGCCAATCGATAATTGGCTCTACTTGATCATACTGACCGAAGACACATCAACCCTGCGGAAACCAGGTGGGGATGCTAACCTGCCCCCAAACTGCGGAAACCGCAGCAAGTGCAAGCTTGCGACAAATATGAAAAGCTGCCAACCAGCAAGCCATCCCCAGCTCCCGGGGGGCATGCCACCATTCCTAGGCTTGTACCCTGACGAGCTTAAGAATAATAAAGTATCGAAGGACCCATCTCTGAGCGCATGCTGGGAATGCCAACTGTTCCTTAATACATTGTAGCCTGTTTGTGCTTTGGCTTTAACTTTACTGCTCCAACCCAGTTTGACCCCAAAACTTTGAAACATCCTTCGCAGTAACCTGCCCTTTCGTAGAACATGCCCTTAATGGTACATGACGTTGAACAGCGGCCATTCTGCTGAAAGCCCTGTGTGCCTGGGGGAGGGGAGTGCTACAAACCCTCAAGTCCTCAGGAAGCTCCCTCACTGCTGCAAGTGCCCCAAAGCATTTATTATAAAACATTTAATGGGTAACAACCCGCCTTGCGCTCACCTTAATGTGCCAGGCTGTGAGCAATTAGGTACCCCACATAGCTCTTCCCTATGAAAAGACTAAACAAACGGGCCAAAGCACAGTGCACAGGCAGTGAGTGTGTCCAATGAGACACCCCCAGTTCTGTGTGATACAAACCTTAACGCACTGTGTGCCAGTTTGTGCATATCATTCTGGGGTGACTAAGCCCTAATGTGCCCCTTTACCTGGATGATCCCCAGTACCAGGGTACAGACTGATGACCGAGTGCTGCACCAGCCAATAACATGTAGCCATGGAGTGAATTTACGCTCTCTCATGCCCTACAAGGCCGCTCGGTGTGCCACCTCGCCTAAACCAAGACATGGGTGGATCACCATGTACTATAGCCTGCAAACCCATCCGTCATCTGCACTGACGGATGCTGTGCCGCCATGCTGGCGTCCCTCCCCCAGCATATGTATCACATACAACAGTGCTAAGGTATCCCAGTGTGCTAAAATGTTAGCCAATGTATTTGGATATGAGGACATGGAGTACAACATGAGCAACTATGCCCGCCTCATCTGAAATAAAAATGCCTACTGTACTGGTAATTTTCGGCATTTGTGCCCCAACCACATCTTCCCAGGCTGTTGAAAGATAGCACACCTTTTATGAAGCTCCTGGGTTGGTGAAAACGGAAGTATCTCCCCATAACATGTGTTTATTGATACTGAACTTAATGGTGATTGACCTCGGGAGGATGAAAAGCTGGGTGAGGACCCTACACCGCTGAGTGAGCCCACAGCATTTCACAACATTCCTATAGAATTTCCATTTCCGAGTAATTGTGAATATGTTCACCCCATGGTATCTTGGTGCTGAACAACATGGGTATTGCTGGCCAACTCAATGGTACTCATATCATTGACCTCTGAAGGATGCAGTGCTGAGTCCCCGCAGTGTCCCAGGACCTCACAGATTTCACATGTTAAGTGCTTAAATTGTAGAACCATGCCAGGACAGACGTCAGTTCAGTTGACACCACACATTGCTCCTGCCATGCTGCCAATCATACCATCACAACTACTAAACCTGACACTTGTGCAACTATATGCCAGGGATCCCGACAGGCGGCCACTTCGTTTTACACCACACATTGCTCCTGCTGCCAATCTACTAACCCTAACAGTTGTGCAAGTGTGACAATACAAGCTATTCCAGGCCAAAACTATACGAATGGCTTGTGCAGCAGGCAATAATAATGTTAATGTATTTTGAATTAATCCGTGCCTGTTGCGGTCATCTCTAAAATAGACAGACAGCGCCAACCAGTGGCGGACTGTCCCAAGCGCTGGTGTAACAATTGAGTAACGGTGCCACGCACCAGAAACCGCTTGATCAAATTTTTAGCACAGGTAAACTTGATGCTGTAATTTACCCTTAGTAGGCCATTGCAGCACTTAAAGGGCAAAACAGTTTGTGCGAAGGACACGCGAACAAGCAAGCAACAAGCTGCCAGGTGGCTGTTTATGGCAGCAGACACATTTCTTCTGGTGCACATGACCGGGAGCATGCTTCAGCCTAAAAGTTCATCATCCGAAAAGATTTGACAAGCAGCGTCCCTCCCCTTCCCCCAATCCAGAAGCACACCAAAGAAGGGAAGTATGTAGCTCTAAAGGTGCTGATTATTTTGACAGCATGTCGAACGCAGACAGGTGTCACTACCTGTCACTATATAGACAGCCTCTGGCTTGTTATTGCGGTCTGCCTCTTAGGACTTAATAAGAGGCGTCTAATACCTCGGAATAGCAACATCTGATTCCCTAACATGAAAACTCTTTCGTTTCTGTATTAAAGCTGTGAGTGCTATCCTTATGTGCATCAGAGCTTTATTGCTTGCATCCTGTAATAGTGCAGCTACACTTAGAGGCCTATCAGATCACGCATGACTCAGTAGTCTTTGAGGCTGCGGTTTGCCCCACTTAGATCAGTGTAGGCTCCAGCATGCCAAACTTTCACACACCATCAACCGAATGTAAAACAACAGTGGAACAGTGCCAACCGGTGGCTAAAACCCGTGACAAACTGCTGAGCCCCCTGTCTGGAGCCCAAAACCACCAACTAAGGACAAGCCAATGCCAAAGCCACTTAGACTCCATTGCTAAAGGGCCCAAACATTGCAACTAAAGCCCCAAAACCGACTCTAGTCCCGCGCTGCGGTACGAAATACAATCAATCGACCTCCACCAATGAGGCTCGGCAACAACATGAGTCGGGTCTGCAGATGCACTGGTCCCGCGGGATCCACCTTGGCTGCATCAAACACACCAACAGTTTCCGTTGTGCCCTCGCAGTCAAGGGGCCCACTTGGGTCAGCTAAGACAGCAACCTAATGTCCCCGTGGTACTTCGGTGATCTACTTCACCCCTCTCCCCTCCCCATGGGAGGCTTGAGGTCCAAGACAACTTCCAAACGGTCCGGAACAAGCGCTGAGAGGCCGAGTTCAAAGCATCCAAGTCTCAGTTGGGACTCGCCCGAGGGAGGTTTACAAACATGTGGCAAATGTTAACGGCTAAGCAGTAAATTGCGACACGGTAGGCACACTGGCACGTTTCTGATTCCATTTCCAACTGGATGGCAATCATGGCAAACCATAGGGTCCAGCAGTCGCACCGGGGCCGACGGTGCCACAACACTTACCCTACCATAGGATCCGCAAATTCCGATGTGCACCACTATTTCTTCGCTGTAACGATGAACTGCAGGCACGCCCTCGTAGCCGAGGCGCCATGCTGCCAAGCCGTAGTGCAGTGTACAGTGCTGACGGGACGACTGAGACAGTGGGGGCGCCTCTTTGCTTACAGCTTTGTCTCCGTTACCAGGATTACTTCCACCTATGCAAATAAATGTGGTACACAGCATAACGCAAATTATTAGGCAAGCTCTCTCTGTGCAATTGGGAAAGGTACTTCCGCCAACCTGTAGCGCGTTACCACTCGCCAGTGCTGCTTAGCATATATTCCACCCCCCTGAAAATCACGGCGCTCCACTAGCGTGAGCCGCTCCTATGCCGAAAGCGTGCCCCTTCATTCACCCCACGCCTGATAGCTCCAGGCCAGACCTGCCCCAAATACCCGCACACAGGGACAGCCGGCCCTAAACAGCCCTGTCACCTCTGCCCCTGAACTCCGGTGAGGTATTCGCTTGTTGGAAACAGACAGGGGGGGCGCCTGGCCGGTGATTGTCTGGCAGAAAATGAGTTGCCCGGAAGGACAGAACCTCCATGTCTGTCGGCCCACCCGCCCATCTGACCCTAGTCGCTGCAAATTGCATGCGCGCTCCGTATTGGGGGGGGGGTGCCAACTCTCAGAACCTCAGGAGACCGTACCGCTGGAGGGGGCTCCTGCCACCGCGGGGTCCAGCTCAATGCCATGGGTCACAGGCACTCCCGGCTCCGGTAACCACCTCCCCACTGAGGTTGGTGACAGAGTGTCCAGCGTCATTGCCTCAAAACGGTGAAATTCCTACCCCTCCCTCCGAGGGTGCCGCCTGCGTGGGCGCGGGCAGCCTCAGTGCCAGGAAATATGTGCTGCCTAAAACAGGCGCACTTCTTCAAACAAAGGCATACCATGAGAGGCGTGCTAGCGAAAGCTCCACGACACTCTAATGCGAACTCCCTGGCTAAAAGCACAGACCCGTCCTTCAACCGGAGAAGACATGCGTTAAGTAAACCCAGAACACGCTCCAATGCGCTACTGCTTGCGGGGAACATGCTGGCTGAAACTGCCGTCAGCTCTCAAGATAAGCCCGATCGCATCCCGACTGCCGCCTCAACTTTTTATAAAAAGCAGTAACAGACAAACAAAATCGAATAAACAAACACCGGACCAGGGGAGCTGCACCCCCCCCTCCCTGGTGGACACCAGGCAATGGCCGGGCGGTGGCCGAGTTGAACGTTGGGGGAGGGGTACATGGACTAACCTAACCCTGAGATGCAGCTCCTGGACCCGACACGACGGCGTGGAGGAATGCGGCCAAAAGAGAACACATTGGCCCGTACGGGGATAGAACCCGCGACCTTGGTGTGAGTAGCCCACGCTGTACCAGCGGAGCTAACCAGCCTTGATTGCGAACCCCCCCCTGTTTCCCCCAAGGCCGCTTCTTCGCGGTACATGCGAATGCGACAGCTGCAGAGCCGGTGTGAGGAGTGGGGGGCTGCGCATAGAGCCACCGTGGGGCCTATCGTGGACTGCTGAGCGCTGCAGCACAGCCCAACCCCCCTGAGATGCCAGTCCTGCGAGAAGCGCAGCAGGCCACCCGGGAAGGTCCGACAGAGGTAAAGGGCTTTAGGGAGCCATGCCGCGGCCCCCAAACTGGCGCCCCGCATGGGTCTCTTCCCCAGGCCCGCAACGCCAGGCCCCAGGACAAGCGGCTGCCCCGACGCACTGCAATCCGTGCAGGGGAGGACCCGGGATCCTAGCGCCGGGGCCGCTGGCATAAAGGAGAAGTGACCAGGCCCAAGCCCCGCCACCCGGGAAGAGCCGCGCCGGCTCACCGCATGGCCTGGCTGCTCCAGGTTGCGGGTCATCCCTCGCGGTCGAGCTCGCGATGCTGCGGGCTGCCCCCGCCACCCACCTGATGCGTAAACAGGGGGGGGGCGTGTATGGCGGACAACAGGAGGAGCCAGAAACGCTCCTCAGCCTGCGGCTGACCGGGCAGGCCAGCGCAGTATGTGGCCGGGAGTCAGACCCCCTGTTTACCCTGCCCCCGTCCCCCGCCATAACCCAACCTGCAGGTCCCGGCAAGGCGGGCCTCCTGCGGGGGCCAGGCAACTTACACTGGGGCGGGGTCCCACACGAACCATGGCCCGCATGGTGGGACCCGGGGGGAGGGTGGGGGATCCGGGTGAGGCTCACCTCGCTTCCAGCTCGCCCGACCACCATAAACGATTCCCGCATCAACTCAGCTGCCCGACCAGCAAGACGGCGTGTCCGGCGCAAAGAGGACGCCAAGATGGCCAGGGGAGGCATAAATACCTCCCCACCTCCTCTGCGTGCCGGAAGTGACGCGTCTGGAAGGGGACTCCTCCTCGAGCCCCGCATTCTTAGTGGGGGTGGGGAAGTGCCCAAATGGCACTAAAGGGGCCGCCCATTTAGGGTGGCCCCCTGCGGGGGCCGCGGGCAGCCGCATTTCCCTGGCATTGATGCCAATGTCAGAAACGATAGAAAGTTTTGGTTTTCCCGCCCACTCAGCAGTGTTGTCAGTTTGTCTCTGCGTAGTCAGTCAGGCAACCCTGAGCGTTCTTGATTGTGTGATAGACCCACAAGGACAGCGATCACACGTGTTCCACGTGTCACTCTTTTATCCAGCCCAGTTTTTTTTTATTTGTTTTTTGAAATTTGGGGATTCATCGTCTAGCTTTTCCATTAGGAAACCCTCCCAGAACACAAGTACCTGAATGTAAATGCAAACACGGCTGGATGGACCACTCACAGCCAACATGGGACAACGTGAGGTCCATAAAACCCATCACTAACTCCGGTTGCGTTTCCTCCCGAGCCCCCACATGGGCATGAATGAACAGTCTGTTAACGAGTCGTGTCTGATGACACTCCGCCTGGCACACGCACAGCTTTCTCGAAAGCAGCCCACGACCGAGGCAGCAGATGGATGTCTGACGCGCTTCAAGGGTTCCCTCAAACCCTCCACGCAGCAGCCGTGGGTGAGGTGCAGATGTGCGGAACAGAACGGGGGCAGCGCTGATCTGTATCCAGTGTCGCCTCCTTCCCCTGTTCAGCGCTTCCTAACTCTGACTCCCGTCTCCGGGAGCCGGTGGGGAGGTAGCAGACACCGCCTCCGTGCTACCGAAGCCCCCTTCCCGGGCGCTGGCACCTCCCCCCACGCGAGACAGCAGCACACAGTCAGCAGTCCCGCGTCCCTGGCATGTGCAGCCCCCGGAGTGGCCCGGCGTTGGCTGGTGGCAGTGTTGACCGCCCGTGAGGAGAGAGTCTGGCCAGTCAGAGAGGATGGAGGGGATTGCAGCAGCCGCCTCCGCCAGGACAGCCACGGGGAGGGATGCCTGTCAGCCCTGAGACACAAGCAAATTGCCCATAAATTATGCAGCCCTCAACGGTAGTGAAGTTAACTCTACAGCCGCAGCCCTGCACAGGGAGAGTGGACGTTCTCAGCCGGCTTCGGGGCGCTGCAGCCCGCCTCACCTGCGTTGCCTTCCTGCTTTGATTTAATTACATTTTTTTTTGCTCTCGAGATCGAAAATTCCCATTTTTTGGTGTTCGCCCGTTTTTCA
The DNA here is from genome assembly GCA_963921515.1 of Calotriton arnoldi. Classification (NCBI taxonomy): domain Eukaryota; kingdom Metazoa; phylum Chordata; class Amphibia; order Caudata; family Salamandridae; genus Calotriton; species Calotriton arnoldi. Next base: position 258,864 of record CAWUFW010006398.1, on the reverse strand, counting down.
CGTGGATTGGAAGATATTTCCCGCTGCTCGTTCTGTATTTTTGGCCACTGCATCCTCGAGGGAACTAAAAGGGGACTTTTCGGCGCTTTTCTTCACAAGTTGCAAGGGATTCCTATTCGAGGAGAAGGAGAGAACGGGGCTTTTAAGTGGATTTCAGAATTGGCGCACCGCTGCATACGCCGGAAGGTAAGGGGGGTTTACCTTGGAAAACACTTGCTTGTCGCCTGTTCCTAAATGCCCCGCTCAGATGTACATGATGTGAGGTGCTCCGCTGAGGGGAGCTGGAGGGACCGTACGGACAGCCAGAGGAATGTTTTAGGGGACGTCTGGAGAATATTTCGCCAGACTCCACTCGCTGATTTCATGTTGAAAATATAACCCCGTATTGTTATGGCGGCACGTACCGTGGCCGTAAATTGCTGCTCCTAATTTCAGGTACACGTTCTAATTGATCGAGCGTCAGTCTTTAAAAACGGGTTTAACAAAAAGTTCAGCGCGTGCCCGATTTTCGTATGAACTAGTCGCGGCGTCTTCTCCGTCGCCCTGGTACTCACTTGCCTCTAATGGACCAGTCACCCTTGGAAGGAGCGGGGATGAGCGTTCGCTCCCCAGGCCGGGGAAACAAGGATGGAAGGGAGAGAGGCACCCAGGGCAGCAAGGCTGGCCGTCTTCAAAGGCCAGTCTGAGGCCAGAGACCCCCGTGGGAATGCGCAAACCGCTAAGGGCTCTGCCGTTGCGATTGCTGATTTTCCAGGAATAACAGTTCATGTTGGGAAAGCCAGAACTGGGCTGAAATAATCCCGTTAAATCAATCGTCACTGAAAAAGGCACGCACGTGTGTGCTGTGGAATAATCCCGAGCTGTGTTCATCTAAAGGACACTAATCTCGGTCTCGAATCAGAATCCGCCTTTATTTATCCCACGATCTGACACGTTTAGCAAAGACATTAGAACCCCGTGCGATCACTCGTAAGGGAGTTGTGAGGCCCCTTTATGGCCAGTTCTAGGGAAAGTTTCCAGATCGCACGGGGACAGACCTTTTCCTTTCCTGGGATTTTCTTATATAAATCAATATGCTGTGAGTGCATTAGTCCAGCTGGGTAAACTGAAGCAAATCTTGCAACTCCCACAATGCTCATAATTCTTAAATGGCGTCCCATGGTTGGGGCCCCTGCAGCCTCTCTTGTAAAAGGGTTCCCATCCTTTTGTGTTTTGCTTATGACACGGAGTGACCCTCCACCCATTGCTCCTGTAGACATCAAATCTGCCCCAAGTGCAAGTGGAGGGAGGGTCAAAAATAATTTCACCCAGAGAGGCAAAAACGCTTTCCCCTGCCCTGGCCCTGTAAGTGCCTCAAAAATGAACTAACACATACTGACTTCCTCTTCAGAGAGTCCAAGTGGAATTGATGCATTTTTTCCCGTAAATGTTTCCTGGCAATTGTTAGGCAGAAAACAAATATTGATCATTTTTTCTCACAAAAGTGATCAGGTTTCTAAAGTTTCTTCTGTCTTCAGGCACAGAAAGGAGGCGGGCCAGAGGCACTATGGTGATAACCACCGCAAGTGGGGTCTGGTTGGCAGTAACGCATGCTTGCGCTTCTCGTGGAGGTCAGTGGCGCTCTTTGGGTCACATGGGTGGTGTGTGCGTAACGAGAGACATGTAGTACTAATAATGACTTTAATTCATGTGAACCTGAGACAGATGGTAGATTTTTTTATCTGTCCATATAGTGTCCATCCCACCCCCTCGCCTGGAAGATGAGCGGTTTCAGAATGATTGAGCATGTGTTAATATCAGTAAAATGCCAGGAGGTGAGCTCCAAACCTTCATTTCCAGTTAAAGAGAATCTAATGACATTTTTCTAAACTTGTCCACAAACAGTCTATGGTACTGCCAACAATTAAATGTCCTCTAGGGGTTAAAAACCCAGAAATGTAGATCATGAAACATAGCAAATCTTCATATAGAGACACCACTTTAAAGGGCACTGTCCATTGGTTTGGACCAGTAAAGAATTCTCAATGATGTGGTTTTTGGGCCAGCTATTATTGGAGAATACAGGATTTTAAGGTGTGGTGTTGGATAGCTGTAACACTTTTGTAGTTGCATAAAAAATGCATTGCATCCAGACATACATGTTAGAAAGACAACATTGATGCATTTGGAGGGAGAAAATATGATAAGAAGCCTAGATACAGATAATAGCGCCGATACACATAGATTAAAAAGGAATATTTTTGCTACTTTTGGAATATTAGAGATTGCGCTAGAGAGGCTCATGAATGATAAAAAAGTCTACAGTATTGTTCATTTGGTTTTGGAAAGGGCTGAGCAGGTTCCCAGATAGAAGATGGTATTCAGGAGACTGCTCAAGCTTGTCATTGGTGCTGGACCAAAGGGTTCTGCTGGAGCTTATAGATGCTGTCTTGCACTGAGCTCTTTGGCCCGGAGCAAGGGTAGGACAGACGATAGTCGTGCAGCCACCCTGCCACCAGAGCAACAACGTGCTCTGCCATCCCCGTCAGTAATAGACCTTACCTCTATGGGTCTTCCACCCCGGTATAATTCTACCTGGGGTATCTCTACTGCGTCTGGTTATCAGTCATGAGTTCGTGAACCAGACTAGCGGTAGTGCTCTAATCACGGTTTTTACTTCACTCTTGGTCCTGATGAAGTGCCACCAGACCCGTTAGGGGCTAACCAGGCACGAAACATGTCGACCCTAAGCACCACACTAGCCCTATAGGATCATTATATCCAATTGGGGCCCACTACTTTTAATTAGGCAAGTGCTCCCTGAGAATAAACACTTTAGTTTAGGACTGCCCTAGACCTATTTTAATACACACACCTACTGCACTACCCAGCCCACATACCCGCAATCACCCAACGGCTTCATCCCAAAAGATCTCCGCCAAAGAGCCCCTTCGCGGGTGCCCGTCGGACATTGCAGCGCCGGTCCGACGAGGAGCAGGCCCAATGATGAAGCAGGACATCCTTCGGGGTGTGTGAGGGCACTTCTTAGAAAATACCTTTCTTTCCCCTCCTTCCCTTAGGAACTGCACATTCATCGTGTTTTCCACTAGTCTCTTGGAGCATGTGTACAGGACCTGCTTAAATATAGCTCTGGGTTCCTCTTGTCTAAAACTCTTTGAGAATATGACATTTTTGTGAACTTGTCCACAAACAGTCTATGGTACTGCCAACAATTAAATGTCCTTTAGGGGTTAAAAATCCTGAAATGTAGATCATGAAACATAGCAGATCTTCATATAGAGACACCACTTTAAAGGGCACTGTCCACTGTTTTGGATCCGTAAAGAATTCTCAATGATGTGGTTTTTGGGACAGCTTTTATTGGAGAATACAGGAATTTGCGTGTGTTGTATTTGCAAAACAATTGCCCTGCATCCAGACATACATGTTAGAAGGACACCATAGATGCTCTTGGGGGAAAACATATGATAAGAAGGCTAGAGACAAATAACAGAGTTGATACACATAGATTAAAAAGGAATATTTTTGCTGCTTTTTGAATATTAGAGATCGCTGCAGAGAGGGTCATGAATGATAAAGAAGTCTACAGTATTGTATGTTTGATTTTGGAACGGGCTGAGCAGGTTTCAGATAGAAGAGGTAATTCAGGGGGCACAAAAAGCTTGTCATTGGTGCTGGACCAAAGGGTACTGCTTGGAGCTTATAGAGGCTGTCTTGCATTGAGCTCTTTGAGAATATTTCCATGAATGAATCTCATGTCTGTGCTCAAAGTCCCAAAGTAGGTCCACACTTGGATTGATAGCCATTTCATGACTGCAGTCACCAGTCCTTGCTTTTAAGAAGAAGTGCAAACGATGAACCTGCTGAATGAAGAATGATGCATTAAAGGCTCTACATCAGTCCAACCTGCCCTTCACTAGGGTGCTGGTGATGACCCTCAGTTACATCGATAAACAAAATGTATGACCCTCTCAGAAGCCTTCGCATTATAAAATGAAATCTTTGATTTGATTTGTTAGTCTGGTGCAAGATTAGGGTTCTACAGGTTGCTGAGCTGCTAGACTTTATTTGTTCCGTAAAATCAAATAGGATCAAAGGTGGAGCGAAGAAACTGAGTGGTCCCTGAAAAATCATGTAGGTGATGTGATGCGGCTGGTCGCCGAATATTCTCAGAATTCAATCTCGTCGAATTGAAATGCATCCAAGGCTTTCCGATGGTAATTGATTTGGTTAGAATGCCGAAAGTATTCTTGTGATCTCCAGAAATATTGATGTTCTTAACTGAATGTCCTCCTCATAGTCATGAAAACTGGATCCCAACAGATGCTATCTGTCTCAGACAAGCTTTTTGAAAGTGTTTTAAATGCTGCATAGTGTTCTTCCAATGTTGTTCGCCATGGAGAATCAACTGGAAAAGTCCTCCAAACTTCTTTGGCAATGCACCAAATAGAAACCACATTTCATCATGAAGAATTCATTCAAGCAATTTCTTGGCAGCCATGAAGACTCCTACTGCTTCTCTACAGCCTCCCAGAGTGGGCTTGGAGTCCAAGTGAAGCATACAGCTTCAGACGTACAAATGTCACATGATCCATGTGGCTGCCGAGAGCAACAGATCGCAAAGAACCAATAGTGTTGCCTTAGTGCAGCTAGTTTGGTAAAAACCTGGACTGGCAAATATCTATGATGATGTAGTAATCAAGAAGAGTTTTAAGATCAAATAAATACATCAAAAGATCTTCAGTTTTGATCTTTTCTGTGCCAATATCAGTCGAAATGAAAATGAACCATTACCAAAGAGTAAGATATCCGAATTGCAAACTCTGGGTGATGGGCTAGCAATAAATAAATTACTCAGCGATGACTTACATCGGTCCCTTACACATATCAAAAGTCATACACCTGGATTAAAAGGAATAAATCATTTTATACGGAGAGGATTGAAAGTCTGTTGCAGGTGCAACAGTAAAGATTTTATTTTTGACAAAAGCAGTTTTCTGGGATAATAATTTCATGACGGTGGAAAGCCATAGGCCGATGCAATTTGGAGATTTGGGTCTACAGAAAAGATAAAGGTCTCCAATATAGAACCAGTAGTTTTGGCATTTGATTTTATCCATAGTTCTTTATGGACAAAATATTTTCTTTGAAGTCTGTTGTTTCAAGAAGAAACCAGCCTGGCTTTGTCGGCACCGCCCCGCAAATGCCATATCAAACTATTGCTACTCCACCAGCCTGGAAGAAGACTAAGGTTGGCTAGTCCACCTGGCAATTTGTAAACCTTTTAGGGACAGAATTTTGTTCAATGGTCTTCCCTCCTGTCCCCTTCATTGATGCCTTGAACCTAATTAAATACAATTCTAAAATGTCCTGGATACTGCTTTTAATGTAGGAGTATGTACTAAACCCAGGCAAGGGGCCTGATTTAGAAGTCGTGGAGGGGAACACTCCATCACAAATGTGCCAGATATCCCGTCCGCCTTATTTCGATTACATTCTATCCTATGGGAATCATAATATGGCGAATGGGATATCCATTACAATTATCAATCAATCAATCAATCAATCAATAAAGTCTTTATTTCGATTTACAAAATCATAAAAGACAGAATACATCGGTAATTAAAAAGAATTTGGAATATAATATACAATCTACAATCGCCCAAGCTTGTAAAAACCACATGTATTTACAAATAAGTTAAAAACATTGTTTAAAATGACAGAATTATAAAAATAAAAACACCTTTAAAAAGCCCTTATTTCGGGGTCTTAGACAGAAATTTATTTTTCAACAGGCCCATTCCATACTATCTCAACCCTCGGGAATAAAAATTTCAAAAATTAGTGTACCCTCATCTTGTTAGCACGGATAACCCACATCCAGCTCAAAAATTTTGCCACAGCTACCACTATGGAATCTTGGGTGTTTGTCCTTAGGATCCTTAAGGCATCTATGGCCAGTCTTGTACCCAAATTCATACAAATAGGTTTGAGCCATTTGGTCCTAGGTAGATCATAGGCTGGGCATACGAACATAATGTGCGCTAGTGTCTCAATTTGGGCCGGGCACGAAATACATTTGTCATCCGTTGGCAAGTGCCAACTACTAGTAAAAGCTCTAATTGGAAGTGAACCTACCCTGAACTGGTGATACAGTTTCCTGTCTATTGGCCTGGTAATAACATCCCAATATGTTTCAAACTTGGTCTCGTGCTTGATCTCCAAGAATTCTCTAGTCAGGGTAGGCCTCATAATAGATGAGAACCGCTTAGTTTTGACCATACTCCAGTAAGCTGCCTTGAAATTCTTTTTAGATGGAAATAGAGCAGCAGCTGGGTCCTCCCACAGGGTGCTCAACCCCATATTAACCAGAGTGGTCTTGATGTTATTAAACCAGGGGATCTTGTATAGACGGCCCAACCCCCGAACTTCAAGGAGAGCTTTAGCATACAGAGAAAGCTCAGGTACAATTATGACAGAGTGTTCCCATCAGCCAACTTCTAAATCAGGCCCAAAGTCTTTATTGGTTCACAGCCAACCATCAAGACTACCTGGTGTGGTATTTACAAAACTCAGTTCCTACTATTACCCGAGCAACTTATTTACCGGGTGTGGGGAATAAACTTTATTCCAAGTTTTTATTTCACCTTCTTTTCTGGACCTTTCCCATGATAAATTTCAGCAGACTTGACCTATCACAAACTGCCAGGGGAAGGAAACAGTGATGTTGTGATAATTATCTCACAACTTGGAATTCCAATCCATATTTGCAGGGATCAGAATTTAACCCCAGCTCATAATCAGGGACCTATAGTGTCTCTGGAGTAGAAATGTACATTTATGTCAGCTTCTGTATAATGTATCATTGAGATACTTCTTTTACAAGGTTTCTTTGTGAGAGATGAAGGTCTTGTTTGTAGGTGATCTTATTGATACATATGATAGTGACTGACTTGCAGTTAGGTTGGTGCAATAAAAATAATTTTCATCTGACTCTTCAATTATAATCCGAGGGTTCTAGCCAGGCCGATCTAACGGGGTGAGTGAATGAAACCTAAAATTTGGAAATCATTTACCTAGTTGGTGGTTATTTTGTGAATGTGACAGAATTCCACCTTTGTGGAATTACAAAGGACACGTCAAGTAAAGACGGTACTGCAAGATCTCTATTGAACTCACATCTATTTTAAATGAAAGCTTTCAAATGTGGTAAAGGTATTTCTAGATACATTTTAAAATAGATATGCAAGTATCCGAATGCTTGTAGATCATAACTACCTTTTGCTAATCGAGTTTCAACAGCTCCTTTAGTTGTATTGTAACCACCACGTGATAGTCAAGTTGGAGGTAAATGTCTGGTGTGACACTGTGGTTCTTCAGAACAGGACGGGCATCATGTTGGTGACATATCCTGAAGCCACATCTTTGTAACAGCGAGCAGATGAAGTCTGTGGGTGTATGTCAGCTGAATAATATCTACAACCTGAGTTCCAGCCAACCAGATGTTCAATTGTGAAGATGAATGAGGAGGTGTCAGTAAATCTTTTATGCTTGTGTGACGGTTAGGTGAAGGTTAGGTGGCCGCAGAGATGAATGATTCATGTTTGGATTAGTGAAGGAATGAGCGATTGAGGCATTTCCCTTTAAATTCTACAAAATCCAGTGCGCTCGATGAGGGAAGGAAATGCTCTGCCAAAACCTTGGTCAATTGTGAGACAGCAAGATGCATAACTGATAAGTACTCTATGATGAGTAAAGAGTAAGGTTTGGAGTCAGAACATTGCTAAAAGTGTTTTTACACCATTTCTTTCTTAATGTTTGTTATAATGGATGCACAGATGGAGGTATTTAATCTACAAGTGAAAATATAATCTGTTGGAGTACTGAATGACTCAATCCTTTCACACCTGGCTTGGAAGTGTTTCCCCGCCAACTGAAACTGGCTTACGCTCATCATTAAAAAAAGTTGTTACTACTTCTTTGGTTGCTTGATGGACTTTGTCGAATCTCAGTGCACCTCTCATTGGATAGATGGCCTTCCTAATAAAATGCACGAGGAGATATTTCAGAAGTTTCAATCTTTTCTGGGTAACCTGGCACTTGTTGTGAAGACATCAATACATGATGGCTAGTTTGGCTTTGTAACATCACTGGTAGAATCATAACGTTTTCTATTATTGCAGTCTATCTATTGATCGCAATGAATTGTTTCCAGTTGCTTGTGCAAGCTCTTGATGCACATCATGCCATGATGCAGCGTTGGATGCCAGATATGTGCCATGTTCTGCTAATATTTAACATATTCTAGAGCCCCAAGAGTAAATGATAGGCAAAGGTGCAAAATCACAGTTTCAATCTATAGGCATTGTTTCTGCCACCACATTTTCAGACAATCACTTACTATATTTGATATGCACGTGGAAGAATGAGCCATGGGAACGACATCTGAGTGTTTAAAGCTCCTTCCTAAAATGTGTTGTTAGCAGAAGGAAGAACTAAACATGGATTGCTGATCATTCTGAACTGGCAGTGGCTTTTCCAAGAGACAAATGAATGTCCACTAAGCATTACTGTGACAATCTGGAAACAAAGGCCCATCTTACTTGAGGGAGACTTGCCTCAGCCATCCTTTTATTCATCAAGGTATGCACTCACTAAAATAACATTTTCATCTGCAAAACTGGCATTGGCTGATTTAGGTGTTGTGGCCTTAGAGTGCCAGTGAGGTATATCACACATCTGAAACCCGGATTGTAACTTTTATACTCGTTCTACATATCAGTCTAAACAAATCACACTCAATTCAGGATTCACACTTGTGTGTAAGCTAATGGCACTATATCAGTATATGTTAAGCTAGCTCTACTCTCCAATAACACAGTTCCTAATATGAAGACAGATTATGGACTTCTTGTTGGTACCCAGCATGAATAATGTTAAGTCAACTAACTGGAAAGTCACTGGCAGGTGAGGAAATGTTGTTGTATTACGATCCTCTAGTTTAATCTGATATTTTAATACTTATTCTACAGATGTTTACAGCTGAAAAGTTTTTAGTTCAGTGGCAAAGCTAATTGTCTCTCTAATGTGTCAATGTCTTCTACAAATTTAGGATCATCCAAGAGAGCGGCGAGCAAAGCAACGAAAGACCTACTCTCATTCCCTTCTTCAATGAGTTATAAGACTATTCACCACTTGTTAGAGCACGAGAAGGAATCATGTACTTATTAGTACCACACCGTAAGCCACTGACCTCTCTGCTAGATACAATCTTGGCACAGCTATTGCATTTTCGCACAATACATTTTCCTAACTGTGGCTGGTGTCATTAGTACATCATTTGTTGCAAGAGTGGTAGACTTTTGTCTTCAATTGTCTGGATTACAGCTGTGCTCAAGAAAAGCAATCTTTTCCCAGATGAGTTGAGCAACTGTAGACCACTAGCGCGTCTGTCTACTGTCTCCAAACGAATGGAGGGCTTGTAACCACTGAGCTGCCTACAGCACCATTCTTAGAATGCTTATTTCAGTCAATGCAGACAACATTTTATTGACAAGACTGGACTGAGGCTGGTCTGTTAAAATTTTGGATGATGACTATGGATTTATGTGATACTGATGAAACACCCTAGAGGAACTCGATCATGACAAATTTCCAAAGTTACCCAACTAGTGGAAAGTTTTTCGTTCAAGATATATACATATATATACCATCAAGGTAGATAGATGTGGAGCTAAGCATAGTAAAACTATACTAACCTATATACGCTCACTTCACAATATTTTGGTAGCAGAATTTTGGTTATGATATTTTTGTAGTACATCATTTAGGAGTCAACAGTGTGATAGTATACCTCATAATAAACAACTTGCAAAAACATTACTATAGTGGGAAAGCAATTTATAGTTGTTTGTTGTATAAGTTTGTGAGTTGACCAAGAGAAACAAAGAGGCTGAAGTAAACAGGTCTCTGTTTTGTTTTATTATTTACTTCTGTGATTTACAGCATCCCTTATGGTTCAGTGGACAGGTTACTCCATCACAATATCCCATCCACCATATAACAAGTGCATTAAATCCAGTAGACCTTGTAATACTATGGACGGGACATCCATCACGTTTGTAATGAAGTAACCCGTCCATCAGACTCTAAATCAGGCCCTTTTTTTTAAATTTATTTTTTTAGAGTTTTATATAGCGCGAACTAGACCCGAAGATGCTTTACATAGCACCAGTTTCGTTACACAAGGACACAATTTCTTTACACTGGTGCTGGCCCTCCAGAACATGATTCAATTATTGCGTTTCAAATCCCTCTGAAACTAGAGGTTTCCAGAATCTTTCTCTTGTCTGTGTGGTTAGAGGGGCAAAAACAATGTCTTATTTGCACCACTTTTAATAAATGTTCATGTGCCAAAAAAAAGTGGGTTGCCATGTGTTCACACGCATACATACCTTACTCTTTATTATTTTACTATACCCCACAGGGTATAGTAAAATAATTTTGCGGCCATGGCTGAGTTGTGAATTACAGCATCTAGTTATGTTGAACAAGGATATATAATTTTCTTACCGAGCACAAACGTTTTAGCTATCACTATTGCGATGCAGTGGGATTCAGTTAAAAGCCTGCATTGTAGCCTAGAGGCGACATACATTTTTGATATTACAGCAACCATCTGTGAAGTGATAGACTAGAGCGGGGGCTTACATCATCTCTGCCTAGAGAGGAAGCAGCCTTACCGATCTTGCCTATTGAGCCAAACCCCTTGATGAGCACCTGGACAATACATCAAATTGCAAGTATTCATTAAAACACTTCATTGTAGTAGCTTTTCTGGATAAATGGCGGCTAATTTTAAATGCCAAATTGTAAAACTCTGCATGAATTCTGCTGTCAGGAATTTACATAGGAAATTTACAATTTGAATCAAACTTAGTCTACAAAACAATTCAGACTGATTCTATAGAGTTTCCTTTCAAGAGAATGACATTCAAAGTGATAATTTGAGAAGTATGAGGGTTTCCAGATGTTATCACATATTACAATATTGTTGTTCTTGATTTGGCAACATGTAGTATGTTGCACAGGATCAACTTAACAAATCCCCTTATTAGTTAATATCTATGTAGCATCCATAAAAACGTTCTGATCGTCATCTATTGACGAACCAACCCTCTGAAATCTGCTAAATCAACATTATAAGACAATACAAGGAGGCCTATCATATCCTATGGTCTGACATCAGTCAGCTATTGGTATTCAGTATTAGCAGATATTTATACGCATTGTGGCTATTCAGGAAGAGTGTGGGTGTATTACTCTGAAAAAAAGAATAATGTTCATACATCTTCCTCGTGAATGTTTTTTCTCTTCTTGCTCCCTGTCCTAACCTACTGTGTAATTATGTGGGAGCATTGAGCACTGTAATTTGAATTTATCCCAATCCTTCGACCCATTTCATGCTGCTACTCTTCTTTTTAAACTGTTTTTAGCACTTTTTATCACTTTTTTATCTCGACTGAGAATGTTTTTAATCTTGACTGTTTTTACGTGTAATATCTATGTCAAAGATATTTATTGATTTGTGTGGCGATTTATAAAATTGCTTGTCTTGTTTTATGGGCTTGTACCCAAAATAAACAGCTTTGATGGTGATGAAGCCATTTTAAAGTTATGTTATCTCTCCATCTAGTCTCTTTCTCTTTGATCTCTACTGCATGTGTTTTGTATCATTTCCTAGAACATACTTCCCAGTCACCAATTCGCTTTTTATCTGGGTCAAAATCTGATGTGGTAAAATAACAGCATTTCCCCAAAATAAGTGACAGTAAGCCCCACCTGTAACCAAGGAGCAAATTAGGCACAGACTCCAGGTCACTGCCTTCTCAGACAATGCCTGCTACATTTGTGAAAAGCATGCCAAAAATGAATAATGACAAATTGTAAATAAATGCCTCCTTTTGCAGCTGAAAGCTTGTTGAAAGCTTCAGAAGCACTCTAAATCCCAAATATAGTTTGGGTAAGTGAGGAGTTTGTGCTCATATCATGATTGCTTCAATGTGCAGCCTGTAATCTTTAGATGCAGGCTTACTGTTAGAAGGTGGTTCTGACACTATGGGCCGCCCGGATTTTTCGCTTTTTGAGCACCTATTTGTTGAGCTTTTACTGTGGGAGAGCCTCATAAGTTGGGACTCACCCACAGGGAACTCAGGATGAAAGAGACTGCATGTGGATCTTACTGGTGTCCCCCTGGCTTGACTAGGCCGCTCCGCAGCAGCTGGAGTACGGGGCACCGGGCTGGTTACATGCAGACACCTGTGTACATGCGTGTGCACACGTGTAGGGGCTGCGCAGGGGAGATTCCTGGCGTGCGCAGGCCAGGAGCAGCTACAAAGTGAATGGTGTGGCAGGACGTATGCAGAATTGGGTGGTGACATGGAATAGGCTTTATAAACTGGGAAGAAACATGCCAGGGAAAGTCAGTGTGTTTGACTGTGTTTTTCACTTCATTATTCCCCTATGGGGAAGTGGAGCCCATGGGCTAGTGTCACTTTCCTAAGGCATACAGATTCCAGACATGCACTAAAGTCCACTGTAACGGGTGAGAAGAAGTATTCTGCAGAGTCCAAAGTCATATTTGTACTGCTTTTGGGTCATCCAGAAATGTCACATTTCTCTGAGTCAGTCATAACCAGGGCCAGGCTGAGGGCTGACCTCAGCTGGCTGGATTGATAACCTTTTTTTTCCACAAGCTAAGGCCTCCTCTCCACGAAGAGAAGATGGGTGAGGCTACAGGCCCATCCATCAGCAGCTATCACTGGTGCCAGGCACCAGGCTGCACCAAGGAGGGAAGGGCTCTTGTTTCAGAGACCATGTGGCCAGAGACCCTGGACGATGCCATTTTGAACCAGCCCAGAGGCTGGACAAGAAGGAGGGAGCAGGGGCAGGGAAGTGATGTGTCGCTGTTTGATAGGACCAACAGAGACTTCCTGCCGGCCCCCTACTCAACTTTTAAAAAGTGCTTGCACAGGAAGAGAAGCTCTCTCTGGGGTGTGGTCTGCTGAGGTGGAAGGTGCTGGAGCCTGGCAATGGGTAGTTGGAAGGATAACCCCCCTCACTGCCCCCCAGGGCCCAACCAGTGCCAGAAGAAAAGACCAGGACTGGTGCGCAGAAGCAGGGGCCTCTGCGCAGGGAGAAGAGAGGCCCAGGAGGAGAGCTAGGCGAAAGGCTGGCGCAGGGAGCCAGTGAAGACCGCTCCCTGCAGAAGGCACCCTCTTGGAGACCCTGAGGGCAAAGGAGAGTGCTCCAAGTGGCTGGGGGGCACCACTAGGAGCAAGAAGACACGAAAATGGGGCAGATCGGACCCCCAGGGGCTGAGATATGGCCCCCGGAAGGTAGGCGACCTTTGACCCCTAAGAAGACTGACGACGAAGCGCGTGGGGCTCCGCCGCCGGTCTCAGAGATGCCCCCGGGGTGGGTCAGGTCCCGGGGGCTGCCCCAGGAGGAAGCAAAGTCGGGGGCCGCCGTCGCGTCCCCCGTGAAGTTGCCAGAAGGGGGCCAGGAGCCCACCCTGGCCCCCGGTGATGTGAAGGAGGGGGCGGGGGAGCGCCGTCGCGTCCCCCCGCGAAAATGTGCCCTGGGGCCCGGGACCCCATCCCCGGGCCCCAAAGAAGTCAAGTCGGGAGAGCGCTGTCGCGCCCCCCGTGAAAATAAGCCAGAGGGGCCCGGGACCCCATCCCTGGGCCCCAAAGCAAAGTCGGGGAGCGCCGTCACGCTCCCCGTGAAGATATCACCCCACGGGGGGGCCAGGATCCCACCCTGGCCCCCTCCGACGAAGAGCCATCGGGGAGCGCAGGCGCGCTCCCCGTGAAGAGGAGGCAGGGGCCCCGGACCCCATCTCCGGGCCCCGAAGCTGGAGGGAGGCGGGGTAGTGCCGTCGCACTCCCCCGAAGACTCTCCGGTCCTGCGGCAGCTGCCGCATCTGCCCGCCGGAGGGGGCAGACCCGAAGAGCAGCGCTGGCTCCCGCGGCTGCACAAAAGAGTGCGGGCCGGGCGGGAGCCAGCCGGAGCAGCCGGGGGTGGGCTCCCCGGGCTGCCCCCACCACCAGAAGTGACGACATGCGGGGGTCCCGGATCGGACCGGGACCCCGAAAGGAACGAGAAAAGGTGCCAGGGGCCCAGGTGGGACCGGGCCCCCGAGAACCGGCATAATCGGCCGGGGGTGGGCTCCCCGAGCCGTCTGACTCCCCTGGGGGTCCGGGTGGGACCGTATCCTCCAACGGACAGCAACAGCGGCAGGAGGCACGCATCGCGGCTCTCCCCGACTCAGCGGGAGAGCCGCTCATCTAATATGCGGCAAAACCCATAATGCCTTGCAGGCCAGGACCGGCCTGCAAGGGCAACACAGCGTTTTCACAGCTTGTGGTGGCCCCAGGAGAGCGGGGTCACCACCATACATGTGCAAAGGTGCTGGGGGAGCTGCTGGAGAAGCGCAGTCTCCCCCCCCAGCACGAAGAGGAGTCCCTCCCTAAGTCACATGGGGGACTTGAAAGGAATAACCCCTCAAGGGCTCAGTCTGCTTTTAACATCTTTTGGGCTGGAACTTTTGTTCTATAGCTGAGGGTATATGGAGAAGTACCTCACGGAGTGAAGGGCTGAGTTGGGGATGTCTGGAGAAGGGCATCCCCTGGAGATGAAGAGGTGTAATTGTACCAAAAATGCTTTTACTAATGTTATTTCTTTTAGAGGAACTGAAGGTCACATGTGTAATGTGAAGTACTGGTGTAAGGTGATGTCATAAGCAAAGCGGGGTTATGTTACCATACCCTCCTGCTAGGGAGTCTGGCTGTATAGGCGTAATCCTGTGATTTCATCTGTGATGCCTTTAGGGGCTGTAATTGCAATGCATTCTAAAGATCCACCAATGTGCTGAGTTCTGTCATTCTAAAGTGTGCTTAGACATGTATTCTTGCTGCTGCACTTAGGGGAAGACCCCAGACTGCTAGCCCTTAAGATATAGAGGTGCATACTTTATGGTCTGTAGGAGATGCTCAGTCAGGGTTATGTGTCACCAAGGCAGGTGTACCCATTGTTAATGCTTGTTGAGGTAATGGGGTGGGTCGCCACTGGGATGATGCCAGTGCGCAGGGCCCACGCCCCAGGTTATGTTCAACTAATTGCATTGGGGGCAAGATGATGTGCATACATGGGAGTGGTAGTACTAGACCCCACCCCCCACGGGAGGGGTGGAGATGTTATGCAATGTCACAAAGTAATTCCAACAGCTTATGTATATTCGTAAATTGGTGCATAGTATTGAGTAGTGTGTGTGTTTAATAAATGTACTCTTACTTTTATAAAGCAAAGTACAGACTGGACAATCAATTATTGAGTGTTATTTCTGCGCACCTGCACATGGCGATTACTAGCCCACACCACCTCCCTTGAGTAAGCCTCAGACTGCTCTGCAACGCTACCCTCTGAGAGTCAGGCGCTACAATTAGGTGTTTGGTTCCCAGTGAAGGACAAATGTAGTCATGTTATTTGTGCAGACCTCACAGATGCTGCCTCGTTTTCCAACATTGGTGTCTAGCGGCGGGAAACATAGTATCCCATTCTGGTGCGCATTTATAGCATTTGATAAGTCCAGTTTTGCCACACATTACCTATGCAGCAATGAGCAAATGGAAGAGCGCAAGGCTCTGAGAAGGGTTCAAAGTTTTGGTTATGTGAACTAAAGGTATGGGAAAGGAAAGCCCCGCGCACATATGTGTCATGTGAAGATATTATGGTTTAAATGTAAACTGTATTGATATGACTGCGCTATGTTGATTATCATGTGCTAGCGGGATGGTGCTTTCCAGGAAATGATTGCATACAAATGTTCTGAGCCATATTGTACACCTTTGAACCCTAACACTACATACACTACACCTGCATGAGGAGGGTGTCTCCTCAAGAGATAGGGACAGCAACTGATACCTACATCACAGGTAGGTGTGGATTGACCTTTATGGGGGACAGGAGAAAAAGGGGTCCTGGGAGTTCCCGCACGTTTTAAGGGCAGGGAGGGTTTCCACAGAAGGGGCCCCAGATATCCTTCCCCCGCTGAAAGTTTCTTGCTATTGGCGCAGGCCAAAACCACTGGAAGGGTGGGGCAGGAGGTTTCTTTACCCCGGGTAGTAACACCCCAGGGGTTCCCATGGTGGGGGACCCCAAGGAACTTTTCCCACGGTGGGAGGAGGGTGTGGTAGAGTTGAGTGTCTGGCAGGTCCCCCAGATTAACTGGTGGGGAGGTGAGCAGCCCAGGGGTGGCCCCTGGTAGAGGGTGGCCCCAAAGGAGGGTAGTTCTTGAGTGATGGTGTGTAGTGGTAGCCTCTAGGTACCCTAGGTGGGCTAGGTAACTGACCCAGTGGAGATCGGAGTGGGGGTGATGTGCTCCCTAGTTTCCAGGTGAAGGGTTAGTGGCGGACCCTGAGGTGTCAGGGTCCGGTGAGTGGTTACCCCGGGGTGGCCCATGGTGATGGGTGGCCCCAAAGGAGGGGTAGTTTTCGAGCTTGGATGTCACCCCTGGAGCTAGGTGTGGTGAGCCTGGGAGGTGGTGGCTGGGGCGATGCCTGGCCAGGTGACCAGTCAGGTAGGTCCTAGGGGACTTGTATCCCAGGACCGGAAGCATGAGGGTGTTCCCTAGCTCGAGGTAGGAGGTAGACTTCTGAAAGGTAGTACCACCCTGAACACAGGTGGGGCCTATCTTAAGTGAAGGGACCCTGTGTTTCGCAAAGGGGTGGTGCAGGCCTAGCAGGGATCTTTAGGGTCCCTGGATTGGTGTGGTAGTACTACCCTGAAGGCAGGTGGGGCCTATCTTAGGGAAGGGACCCTGCTCTTCAAAGGGGTGGTGCAGGCCATCCAGGGACCATGTAGGTCTCGGGACGGTCTCCCCAGGCGCTGCTGGGAGACCGGGGAGAGCCATGAGAGAGTGGGCCTGGGTCTAGCTAACTCGGGGCCCACAGGCTCTTCTAAGGGTACTCCGGGAGGAGAGCGCGCCTCTCGGAGGGAAGGGTGCCTAGGCCCTGTTCTTGCAGCGGAGAACAAAGAAGGGGTCTAGGTTCCCGGGTAAGTTTCCGTGTGGAGCTACTGACGGGGGAATGAGCTGTAGGGGGGTCTGACGAGGCACCCTCAGTGTTCCTCCCTGGCACTGCCAGTGTGGTGGTGAGGCCGGTCTGAGGTCCTATCAGGGAGCCAGGCCAGTGGCCAAAGGGTGCTTTTCTGTGTGGGGAAAGCACAAGTGGCTGTGCTTTCTTGTGGAAGCCAGTCATCCCGAAAGGGTGGTGGCAGCAGAACGACCTCAGCGGCAGGCTGAGGGTGAGGGTCCAGAGAGGTTGCATCTTTGGGGTGAAAGGACCAAACGGAGAGAGGGTACTGGTTGGAACAAACTCTGGAAGGGAGACCAGCTAGTGACCCAAGGGGTGGGATGTAGACCTATCCCAGGAGACTGCATCGGTGCTGAGGCACTGTACCCTTGTCCAGAGAAGTGGTAGGCATAGTGTTGCATGCCCAACACACCCTCAGCTCTCAGAGCCCAAATTTAGTGTGGCTGA
Source organism: Calotriton arnoldi (assembly GCA_963921515.1). Taxonomy (NCBI): domain Eukaryota; kingdom Metazoa; phylum Chordata; class Amphibia; order Caudata; family Salamandridae; genus Calotriton; species Calotriton arnoldi. The sequence continues at coordinate 241,264 of CAWUFW010006398.1, read as the reverse complement.
AGATGGTCACCATCTTGAAAATGTCCTGACACATGACATTTTGGGCCTGTTTGCAGTAAGTCAAACAGAACTACTGAAAATGTGGTTAGGGCTCGCCCCAGAAACTTTTACCCTACTGGTTAGGGAGTGTCTAGGAGTCACCGGCACACACTAGCTAGTGCCAGGTATAAATTTGGCACATCAAGGCTCCCACTTCAGAACACTTTCAGGACCTGTGGAAGATCATAAGAGAACTGTGACTGCTCTCTCTGACCTAAGAAGAACCCCTATGGACTGGACCTGCTCCCTCTTGTACCCAGAACAAAGAAGTGGACTCAAAGCCCCAGTTGGCTGACCTCTTCTGCGTCTACCTGGAGACAACAAGCTGCAAGTGGCCTTTTCCCTCGAAGTACCCAGCTGACCAGGGGCAATTGGACCTGGAATGGACCCTGCTGTTTGCTTCTGCCTCACAACCTGTGAGTCTCTTATTGCCTCCTCCGAGGTCCTGGAGGGCTTAGACTTGTAATCCTGTGGTTGAATGGGACTAGACTAAGGGTCTGATTAAAGGTCCGGTAGATGGTTTACTCCATCACAAACATGATGGATATCCCATCCACCCTATTACAAGTGCCATTGGATATAATGCACTTGTAATATGGGGGATGCTATATCGTCCACCAAACTCAAAATCAGCCCCTAAGTAAGAAGGTAAAATCTTTGGCCAGAATGAAAGTATTTGGTGTATCCAATCAACACTTCATCGTGGTTGGCCTCAAATTGAGCCTAAATCCCAGTTTACCCGGACTATTGACTATCTTTCTCTTTGTGCTAATTGGCACTATTTCGAATTAAACATTTAAAAATTCATTTCTCCAGTTCCCATTATTGGGTTTTTGTAATTTAGGTGTCATTTTGTTTAGTAAATTTGACTCTATTTTTCTAATTCGGTTGGGATTTTTATTGTTTTACATTTTGACTTTATTACTGGTTTGGTACTGCATAAATACTTTACACATTGCCCTAAATAAGCCTGTTTGTTCTGTGCTATAGCTACCAGCAGGTTGGGCTCAGGTTAATGTAGAGACTTTGAGGGTCCATCCTGACATGGGTTGTGATTTTTCTTTGAGGTGGATAGTTACCCACCTCAAATAATAATCCAATTTCTTACAAGGTGTAATTTGGTATTGATGCATTTGGCTGCAAATGAGTCTTCCTAAGTAATAGCTAACCCTTTGCAGTTCATCCAGAAATTGTTTAGAAACTTCAGTGGAAATGCTGTTGCACTAATCCAGATAAGGTGACATGATGGTGAGGAACAGTGCAGTCTTTTAAAGAAGCTGGAGAAATAGGGAGGATGCCCTGAAGCAATCTGAGATGATAAAGGGTGCATATGGACTGAGTTCACATGAGAATCGAAGGTGAGATTGATTTTAAAGATGATACCTAGATTTTAGACCTTCTGAAACAGCAAAGGTGGTGCATCCTTGGTGTTTGGCCAATAGAAAGGGAGATTTGAAAAGTCAACAAAGCATAATAGCATAATTTCTGACTGTTCAGCCAAAGCTTGTGAGATGCATATAGTTATGGACTTCATTCAGGCAGCTTGTTGCCTGATGATGGGCATCCATTCCTTCTTCCAGTTTGAGATAAATCTCGGTATGATTCACATACATATGGTAGCCAGCATTGTAAGGGTGAGTCCTACAACAAAGTTATGTATATGTTGAAGATATTGGGAGAGAGTTCTGAAAATTGGGACTCCCTCCGTAATCTGAGTAGCTGCAGAAAGGGAAGGACTCAAGTGGACTTGGTGGGTGAAATTGTTCAACAAGGAAGTGAACCATGTTATCACTTCACACCTCACTCTCACATTTGACACTCATCAGTGGAGGAGGATTTTATGATCAATAGGTTAAAAAAGCAGCAGCGAGATATCAATCTGTATGCTTTACCATTGTCTCTTGCAGGCAGCAGTACTTCTCTGATGTTTAGGATGATGGTTGCCATACTGGAAATTATATTATCACAAAATGTAATAGTATTCAAGTTATCCACCACTGAAGCATGAAAGGCAGAGTCGGCCCTGCTGAAATCACTCTTGTAAAGAGCAGCTGATGCATAGATGTCAGGCGCAAGTATTCTGCACTCCTTATAATTGCTGGCTTTTAAGCAGAAGCAGTTCAGAGAAGATCATTTGCTAAAAACAAAGGCTCTTTTTTCCTAATTCCATCTCTGGTTCTAATTAAATCCAAAGCTGCAGTTCTTATTTTATGGTGAAACGTATTGAGGCGACATCAAAATTGCCTATCACAAAATGTCGCGAGTACTTGGGCCTTCCACCCGAGTGAGGCACCATTTTTATCGGGAGACCTGGGGGTACGCTCGGTGGTAGGAAATTTGTGTCAGCCCGGTGATGCCACAACTTTCCCACACACAAATGTGTGAAAAAAGTGATTTTTTCTGCAAAATTTCAGGTTTGCAGGGGATCCTGGGTATGAAAACATTGGGGGATACACGCAAGCCATACCTCCCTGGAATGCCCCGGGTGTCTACTTTTCAGAAATGTGTGCGTTTGGTAGGTTTCCCTAGGTGACCGCTGAGCCCCGGGCCAAAAAGTCATGGGACCCCCCTTGCAAAACCAGGTCGTTTTGTGATAGGCAATTTTGATGTCGCCTCAATACGTTTTGGGCCATTGCCTGTCGCGGGTACTTGGGCCTCCCACCCGAGTGAGGTACCATTTTTATCGGGAGGCCTGGGGGAACGCTGGGTGGTAGGAAATTTGTGTCAGCCCGGTGATGCCACAACTTTCCTACACACAAATGTGTGAAAAAAGTGATTTTTTCAGCAAAAGTTCAGGTTTGCAGGGGATTCTGTGTAAGAAAACGTTGGGGGATCCATGCAAGCTATACCTCCCTGGAATCCCCCGGGTGTCTAGTTTTCAGAAATGTGTGGGTTTGGTAGGTTTTCCTAGGTGGCCGCCGAGCCCCGGGCCAAAAAGTCATGGAACCCCCCTTGCAAAACTAGGTCGTTTTGTGATAGGCAATTTTGATGTCGCCTCAATACGTTTTGGGCCCTTGCCTGTCGCGGGTACTTGGGCCTCCCACCAGAGTGAGGCACCATTTTTATCGGGAGACCTGGGGGAACGCTGGGTGGTAGGAAATTTGTGTCAGCCCAGTGATGCCAAAACTTTCCCACACACAAATGTGTGAAAAAAGTGATTTTTTTTTCAGCAAAATTTCAGGTTTGCAAGGGATTCTGGGTAAGAAAATGTTGGGGGATCCACGCAAGCCATACCTCACTGAAATACCCCGGGTGTCTACTTTTCAGAAATGTGTGGGTTTGGTAGGTTTCCCTAGGTGCCGGCAGAGCTAGGGTTCAAAAACTACAGCTAGGCACTTTGCAAAAAAAGGGTCATTTTTCACTGTGAAAATGTGGTGTGTCCACGTTGCGTTTTGCGCTGTTTCGTGTTGCGGGCACTAGGCCTACCCACACAAGTGAGGTACCATTTTTCTTGGAAGACTTTGGGGAATGCGGGGTGGGTGGAATTTTGTGGATCCAAGCAGATTCCAGAACTTTCTACCACAGAAAAGTGAGGAAAATGTGGATTTTTTGACAATTATTTAAGTTTGCAAGGGATTCTGGGTACCAGAACCTGGTGAGAGCCAGTCAAGTCACCTCATCCTGGATTCCCCTTGGTGTCTAGTTTTCAAAAATGTATAGGTTTGCTAGGTTTCCCTAGGTGCCGGCAGAGCTAGGGTTCAAAAACTACGGCTAGGCACTTTGCAAAAAAAGGGTCATTTTTCACTGTGAAAATGTGGTGTGTCCACGTTGCGTTTTGCGCTGTTTCCTGTCGCAGGCACTAGGCCTACCCACACAAGTGAGGTACCATCTTTCTCAGAAGACTTTGGGGAACGCGGGGTGGGTGGAATTTTGAGGATCCACGCAGATTCCAGAACTTTCCACCACAGAAATGTGAGGATAATGTGTTTTTTTGACAATTTTTTAGGTTTGCAAGGGATTCTGGGTAACAGAACCTGGTTAGAGCCAGTCAAGTCACCCCATCCTGGATTCCCCTGGGTGTCTAGCTTTCAAAAATGTATAGGTTTGCTAGGTTTCCTAGGTGCCGGCAGAGCTAGGGTTCAAAAACTACAGCTAGGCAGTTTGCAAAAAAAGGCTCATTTTTCACTGTGAAAATGTGGTGTGTCCACGCTTGCGTTTTGCGCTGTTTCCTGTCGCGGGCACTAGGCCTACCCACACAAGTGAGGTACCATTTTTCTCGGAAGACTTTGGGGAACGCGAGGTGGGTGGAATTTTGTGGATCCACGCAGATTCCAGAACTTTTCACCACATAAAAGTGAGGAAAATGTGGTTTTTTTTACAATTGTTTAGGTTTGCAAGGGATTCTGGGTACCAGAACCTGGTGAGAGCCAGTGAAGTCACCCTATCCTGGATTCCCCTGGGTGTCTAGCTTTCAAAAATGTATAGTTTTTCTAGGTTTCCCTAGGTGCCGGCAGAGCTAGGGTTCAAAAACTGCAGCTAGGCACTTTGCAAAAAAGGGTCATTTTTCACTGTGAAAATGTGGTGTGTCCACGTTGCGTTTATGCGCTGTTTCCTGTCGCGGGCACTAGGCCTACCCACACAAGTGAGGTACCATTTTTCTCAGAAGACTTTGGGGAACGCGGGGTGGGTGGAATTTTGTGGATCCACGCAGATTCCAGAACTTTCCACCACAGAAAAGTGAGGAAAATGTGGTTTTTTTGACAATTATTTACGTTTGCAAGGGATTCTGGGTACCAGAACCTGGGGAGAGCCAGTCAAGTCACCCCATCCTGGATTCCCCTGTGTGTCTAGTTTTCAAAAATGTATAGGTTTGCTAGGTTTCCCTAGGTGCCGGCAGAGCTAGGGTTCAAAAACTACAGCTAGGCACTCTGCAAAAAAAGGGTCATTTTTCACTGTGAAAATGTGGTGTGTCCACGTTGCGTTTTGCGCTGTTTCCTGTCGCGGGCACTAGGCCTACCCACACAAGTGGGGTACCGTTTTTCTCGAAAGACTTTTGGGGTACGCGGGTGGGTGGAATTTTGTGGATCCACGCAGATTCCAGAACTTTCCACCACAGAAAAGTGAGGAAAATGTGTTTTTTTTGACAATTGTTTAGGTTTGCAAGGGATTCTGGGTAACAGAATCAGGTGAGAGCCAGTCAAGTCACCCCATCTTGGATTCCCCTGCGTGTCTAGTTTTCAAAAATGTATAGGTTTGCTAGGTTTCCCTAGGTGCCGGCAGAGCAAGGGTTCAAAAACTACAGCTAGGCACTTTGCAAAAAAAGGGTCATTTTCACTGTGAAAATGTGGTGTGTCCACGTTGCGTTCGGGCCGTTTCCTGTCGCGGGCACTAGGCCTACCCACACAAGTGAGGTACCATTTTTATCGGGAGACTTAGGGTAACACAAAATTGTAGAGCAACTGTTATTATCTAATGACTTTCGATGCATTTCTGCCTTCCAAATGAAAGACAATGTGTAACAAAGAAGTCATTTTGAAAAATGACCTATAATTCTCATGCTAGAATCGGTACTCCCAATTTCGGAAATGTGCAAATATCTACTGTTTCTAAACTCTATATTTTGTTCCCATTTCATAAATACATAGGTGTCTTTCATACCGATTTTTCCATGTATAAATTTTCCCAGAATAATTGCTATATACCCGGGACATAATAAAAACCATTGCAAGACGCTGCTCAGTTATTGGCTCTGGGTTCGTCGGGTTCTTGGTGAATCTACAAGTCCTATATATCACCACAACCAGAAAGGTCCAGCGGAGGTAATGGTATATTGCTTTCAAATAGCTGTCATAATTAGAAGAAGTTACAGGTGAAAACATTGACACAAATGGCTGTTTTTTTCAACTAATTTTCAATTTTTCCTATATTTAACTGTTTGTTTCTATGAAGAAAACTTGAAGGATCTACACAACTGACCCCTTGCTGAATTCAGAATTTTTTCTACTTTTCAGAAATGTATGGCTCCATTATTGCTTTCATACCCATTTCTACCATTAACTGGAAGGAGGTTGAAAGCACAAAAAATAGCAAAAATAGGCTATGTCCCAGAAAAATGCCAAAAATGTGTACAAAATTTTGGTTTTCTGACAAAAGTCTGCTTGTCCCTGAAAGCTGGGAAGATGGTGATTTCAGCACCACAACCCCTTTTTGATGTCATTTGTAGGGAAAAATTCAGATGCTTTCATCTGTAGCCCTTTTTCGCATTTTTCCCAAAAAAACAAAATTTAGCTGTATTTTGGCTAATTTCTGGGTCCCTCCAGGGGAATTCACAAACCCTGGGTACCTTTAGAATCCCCATGATGTTGGAAAAAAAGGACGCAAATTTGGCATGGATACCTTATGTGGTCAAAAAGTTACAGGGGCCTAAGCGCGAACTACCCCAAATAGCCAAAAAAAGGCTTAGCACAGGAGGGGAAAAGGCCTAGCACCGACGGGGTTAAAGGGAAATAAAGGCCTTTCTTTATCAACATCATTTCCAAATGTGAAAGGAGCTGGCTTAGACTCAGTTAGTTTTTGTGCACTACTTAGTTTACTAAGCTTTTGTAGATTTGTGTATTTGTTACCTAGAAAAAAACTATTTTATAAGATTTTCGTGAGGAAGGTACATAGGTAATATAGCATAGAGTATAAGTATAAAGTGCTCAACCAGAATCAATGTACCTATAAAAATAATTACTATTTGGGGCGGCTTCTTTTCAGGGGCTTCAGAGCATAGCCCTGCCACCTGTGAACCAGAGTAAATTGTAATAATTTGATTTAGCAGCGTTCATGCAAACACAACTTATGTGTTTACATGAACCCAGCAGTGTGCAGATCAGCCCTCTTGGCTTCTCCAGTAGGAGGAGGGCTGAGCAACAAACCAGCTTCAGAATGTTATTTAAAACACAGCACTATGTAGATGGATGTCTGGATGGCACATGTGAGGGGCATAGTCTAACTACAATCCCCTATCACACACAGTCTTTTTATTTAGAAGACATACTGCACATGCACAGTATACATGCTAACATAGGGCTCTCAGGATCTACATTAGTGCACCCCTGAGGCCAATGAGAAGCCACGCAGAACAGCAGGGGCAGGATACCAAGTACTGTCCCAGCTTCTTACAGGGCTCTGCTTCCAGTCCTATCATTAATCTGGGAGGGGGCTTGAGTTGAGTCTTCCTCTCAAGCCTGGCCCTGCTGCCCTGTGTGGCTTAAGAGTCATGGCCTGCTGGTCCCAATGTCCAGCGCCGGATTCCTGCTTTGCTGCTGCCATGGAGCCTCTCAATTGCCAGCAAAGGAAGAAAGGTAAGTAAAATATTCATTCTGTGTTGTTTTTCTGTGCATGTATGAGTGAAAGTGTGTTTGTGAGTGATTATGAGAGAATGAGATTGACTGAGAGTGTGTTAATTTACTGTGTTTGAGTGTCAATGAGAGTAAAAGAGTGAGAATTCATGAGTGTGTGAGAGGATGAATAAGTGAAAGCAATGGTTCGGGAGTGAGTAAAGAAGGGTGAGTGAATTAGAATGACTGAGGAGGAGATTGTGAGAGGGAGAGGGAATGAGTTATGGGTGCCTCTTTCATTGGTGCAACAGGTCCAATTGCACAATTAAAGCAGAACACCTGTACCACAGGAGTTCAAATCAAAACTCCTGTACTGCAGCAATTGTGAGTGAGTGGCAGTGATTGTGAAAGTGTGAGTGTGTACAAGTGCGTTTGTGAGTGAAAAACAGTAGGTGCAAGTGTATGGGTACAATTGAGTTCGAGGGCACCTAAGGCAAATTTTGAAAACAATTTGGAAAATGATTTGGTGCACCGTCAGGGATGACCGGCCACCAGTGTTATTGTGGGAGGTGCCTTATCACCAATTGGGTCTAGTTTGTGCTACATGAAACCCAATAAATATATACAAACTTTCATTGATAGTGTGTAATCTAGTGGTTTGCAAAACTTCGCTGTCACTTCTGTAGCAACATTTGTATTTGAGGAACTTCATAAAACTTGTGAAGTTTTTGTACTTCAGCCAGCTTTGCACAGCTTTTTCATCAAAAGAGCGTTTGTGTGGGACCATTCACGAAATAAGTTATTTCACAATGGAGTTATCTGCCCAAGCCAGCCGCCCAGGCCCATAACTCGGGTTCAGGGCCATAAACAACTGGCAGTGGGCTATAAAACTATAGTATTTATCTTTTCATGTAGCAGGACAATCCTGATTATTGCTGAGGTTAAGCATCATGATAAATGGCCACAATTAGAATTCCATTCCACCACACATTTAGATCTCTTGGGAAGAGGGAAAGATATTCACCTTTGAACTCCATGGAAACCTTCACTGCACATTTGTCTTAAGGTTATTACTGCATAGTCCAGAGGGAACCGGTTGATGACTGTCTCTTGACCCTTGTGCCCTATGGACACCAGAGGAGCTCATACTTTGAAGCTGAAGGGCTCCTGGGAAGGCGGGCACATCCTTTTTCCTGTGTTTCCACAGGATTTCTCTCCTCCCACTCGTCACACAACCTCAATGGAATAAAGAATAAAAATGAGTGAAAGAAAATGACAGGGTCTAATCGTTCTGCTCTTCAGAAACAAAGCGATCATTCTTCACCTAAAGTGTGGATACAAAGGCCATCACCTCCCTAGCATCTCTCACTTGCCCATAATACACTTTCTGAATTAGAGAGTAAGATTGCTCTTCGACAAAGGATGCCTGGAGATACTGGCTTCATGGCATTTATAGAGCAATTAACCAAGTGGTGATTCAGCATCTAGCATAAAAACCCTTACAATATCAAAAGAGCTCATAGGTTTATTTTTAGTGTGGAAAGGGAATGTGAATCATGTCTTCTGCTGGGGAACCACGGAGGTTCAGCAATTATGTTATTTTAGGTAGATAGAGAGCACATACCAAGTACATTCTAATTTACTCCAGCCCTGTTGAGGCCAGGTGTAGTGGTTTCTTTATTTAACGGGTGGTTCTAGTCAACATACATTTTAGATGATTAGCCATCAAAAGTAGTCAAAAAACAAAGAGAAACAGCGTGAAAAGCAGAATTGATCTGGGTGAATACCCTTTACAGGCGATGCTGCCAGTGAGATTTAACCATGCCTTTCCGAAGGTTTTAACCTTCTGTGTAGGAAAATCCAGGGGCTTATATACAAGCCCCTTGCGCCGCCGGTGCGCCACTTTTAACATGGGAAAAAGTGGTGCACCGGCGGCGCAAGGGGCTTGTAAATAAGCCCTCCAGTTGTTAGATATTTGAAGATTCTTCTATAAAGGAAATACTGATTGCAGGATTTTAACAGCCTTTACATAAAAAAATCGGCGCAGAATTTCAACAATCTATACAGGAGGTTCTACAATTGAGATCTGAACATCCTTTGTAAGAGGTCTTGTAACAGGAGGTAAAAAGCAAACACAGGAAATAACGTTTGTGGGATCAAAACAACCCTTGCAGGAGACCTGAGTAGTAAGGCTGAACAACCTTTGCAGGGGATCCTGGTTTATGTTTGTAGGCTTTGAACAATATCTGTAGCAAAACAATGGAGTAGGATTTCAACATAGTAGGTAGGAAATGCTGTTTGTTGGATCTGAACAATCTTTATCGTAGATCAGAAAACAGTCATTGAAAAAAAAAAACGGCATATCAAACCATGGATGCAGGATTCGGACACCTCTCTGGAGATTTAGGTTACAGGATTTGAGCATACTTTCACAAGACAAACTGAAGTGGCGTAGCAAGACCCACAGCCACCCGGGGCGGCCCCTATGTTTGCTGTCCGGTGCAGGGGGAAGAGCAGGGGAGGTTACGGATAGGGGTGGATTGGTAACGCGGGCACTCGGGCAATGCCCGAGGGGCCGGTGTCCAGTTCCAGCTGTAGGCTGCTTTTTTGAGCAGTCTGGGGGGCCGATTTGGGTGGTTTCTGCGTTGTTCGGATACCGCCAGCGGCCCAGTGGGTGCCTGAGTGGCCTTTCTGGAGGCAGATGGGTGCCCATTACCTCCCTTTTATCAAAGGGCAGAGGTGTCGCTCCCTTTCTTTCACTGGGCCGGCCAAATAATGTATGCATACTGATCGGGGCAGGGGGCCTGAGCAGAAGTGACCTCACTTGTTTTCAGGTGTATGTCACCAGTGTAAACTAATCTGTAAAAAAAATTTAAACCCCCCCCCACTTATTTTAATAAAATTTCGCCAAAGCAGTGTTTTGCGAAAGGCAATATGCTAATGTGGGGCACTTTTTTTTTAGCGTGCCCGGGCCGATTTTTAATCCCAATCCAACCCTGGTTACGGACGACTTGTTCTGGGGGCGGGGTGTGGATGGATGGTGCCAGTCGACAGACAACTTGCTCACCTCAACTGCCCCCAAAAAGAGTGTCGCCCAGGGGCGGATGCCCCCCTAGCTGCACCACTGACAAACTGCTAGCATGATGTAAACAACCTTTAAAGTGGGTCCTGGAAGTGGGGTTTGAACAGCTTTTATTCAGGATCATTGTAGTGAGATGTGGACAAAAAGTGTTCAAGGAATTCCTTATGTTGAAAGGAAAAGAGTTCCAAGCTCCAGGGACAGGAGGTGAAAAGGATTGATGATAAGGCTTTCTCATGCTTCCTTGGGATGTTTTGCCAGTCTTTGGGATGTTTAGCTTGTCTTTGGGCTGTTTAGCCAGCCTATGGATGTCAGCCTGGCTGTTCTTGAGCACATTGCGAGGAGTGACTTGCTTTTGAAATGAATTCACCACAGTTTGAATGTAATGTGAACGTATTTTAGGAGTAGCATTTGGAGACAGCGTGAGAGATGAGCGACCTGGGGTCATATTACAGATGCAGTGCATTTTCCTGGATTGCACTGGGTGCGCCTTTCAAAATGTGCGCCCTGTGCGATCCAGAAAAAGTTTGCCGCATTACGGTGAATGCGCTGCCCCAGGTCAGCCGTGAACTCACGCTTACCTGTGGGCAGCGCATTCATGTGAAAAACAGAGTGGCTGTTTTAAAGCGCTCCGTATTTTCACTTTGCTGGCGTCACCTGCCTGCACTTTTAAAGGCGATTAGAGATCCCCTTGCAGGCGCTGTAGTCAGAGACTGCACCCGCCTGCATGGGGATGTCTGGGGGTGCATGAGACCCCCTTCACTTTCTCCAAAGGGTTGCCATCAAGGGGCGCACTGTCAGTTCACCTCCTGAGAGCTTCTTTGCCTCTGCGCCCGCGTCTGTAATTCGGCGTGGTTGCAGAGGCAAAGGGATTCCCTCATTTGAATGGGGCACGCCCCCATGCAAATGAGGGTAAGCCCTCTGAAGATAGCGCTGGCACACAAAGTGATATTACAGAAGGGGCTGCACAAGCATCTGCGGCCTATTCTGTAATACCAAAGTGTCTGGGGGTGGGGTGCGTAAGGCAGAAGCAAACTCCTGGGGCACTTTCGTAATACGGCCCCAGGTTGCTCCATGTAGGTGTTGAAAACGAGGCAGTATCTGTGAGGCCTGCACAAATAACATGACTACATTTGTCCTTCACTGGGAACCAAACACCCCATTGTAGCGCTTGACTCTCAGAGGGTAGCGTTGCAGAGCAGTCTAAGGCTTACTCAAGGGAGGTGGTGTGGGCTAGTAATCGCCATTTACCAGTATGCAGAAATAACACTCAATTGATTGTCCAGTCTGTACTTTGCTTTATAAAAGGAAGAGTACATTTATTTAACACACACACTACTCAATACTATGCACCAATTTACAAATATACATAAGCTGTTGTAATTACTTTGTAACATTGCATAACATTCCCACCCCTCTCGAAGGGGGGGGTGGGGTCTAGTACCACCACTCCCATGTATGCACATCATCTTGCCCCCTCATGCAGTGGGTTGAACATAACCTGGAGCGAGGGCCTTGCCCACTGGCACCATCCCAGTGGCGACACACCCCATTATCTCAATAAGCATTTAAAATGGGCAAACCTGCCATGGTGACACATTACCCTGACTGAGCATCTCATACTGACCATACAGTATACACCTCTACATCTTAGTGGCTAACAGTCTGGGTTGTTCTTCACCTAACGCAGTAACAAGAATACATGTTTGGGCCTCACTTAGAATGACAGTACTCATCATAGTGGATCACAGTTAAAATGCATTGCAATTAAAGCCCCTAGAAGGCATCACAGTTAAAATCACAGGATTAAGCATATACAGCCAGACAACCTAGCAGGACTGTCCAGCAACATAACCCCACTTTGCTTATGGATTCACATTACACTAGTGACTTCCAGTCCCTCAATAGAAATAACATGGATAAATGCACTTCTCGTGCCATTGCACCTCTTCACCTCTAGGGGATGCCCTTCACCAGACATTCCCAGCACAGCCCTCCATACCTTGAAGCAGTCCCTAACGCACTCCCAGCTGTAGAACAAAATTTCCAGCCCCAGGATGCTGATAACTGCTGGCTGAGCCCTTGAGGGGCTATCTCCACTGAGTCCCCAGAGACTTAGGGGGGGACTTTCCATCTTCAGGCTGGGGGAGATTGTGTTACTCCTGGAGCTCCCCCGGCACCTTTTCACTCCCTTGGCGGTGACCCCGTCCTCCTGGGGTCACCACAGGCAGAAAACGGGCATTTTCCTGCAGGCCTGTCTAGGCTCTGCAAAGCATTATGGGGCGCTCTTCCCCCATCCTGTGCATCCCCGTGCATCTTTTATGAGCAGCTCTCCCGCTGTGCCGGGGAGAGCCGCGCTGCCGGTGATGGTGGCCCTGTGCCGCATTGGCCCATCGTGGGGGGCCCGGTCCCACCCGGACCCCGTACTGCCAGGTGAGTGCTTGCAGCTCCTGCTGTCTCGCTCTTCGGGTACCCGGTCCCACCCGGGAACCCCGCACTGCAGGCTTGCTGGAGAGCCACTCTGGGAGCCCACCCCCAGTGGCTTCCGCCAGTTCCCCGTCTGCCCAGCACCGACGCGTGCTGCCGCGGGAGCCGGCATCTCTGTTCTGGTCTGCCCGCTCCCTCGGGCAGACACGTAGACTCCCGCCGGTCCGGCCAGACCTCAGGGGAGTGCGACGGCACTCCCCCTGCCTTCTTCCTGCCATGGGGGAGTGCGGCGGCACTTCCCCACCAGCGCTGGGCACCCCGGGGCCTGGAGTTGGGATCCCGGGCCCCATGGGCAGTCTTCACGGGGAGCGCAATGGCGCTCCCCGACTTGTCTAAGGAGCGACGGGGCCCGGAGTTGGGATCCCGGGCCCCTGGGAATTCTTTGTGGGGAGCGCGACGGCACTCCCCGGCTTCTTTTCTCCCGCAAGGGGGGCGCGACGGTGCTCCACTCCCTCCGGTCTCATCGGGGGCCAGGGAGTGCTCCTGGCACCCCATTCGGGCAGTTTCACGTGGAGCGCGACGGCGCTCCCCGACTGAACTTCTTGTGGGGGCAGCCCCCGGGACCTGACCCACCCCGGGGGCACATCTTGGACCGGCGGTGGATTCCCACACACTTCGTCGTCGGTCCTCCCTGAGGTCAAAGGTTGCCTACCTTCTCGGGGGCGTATCTCGGCCCCCAGGCGGCCGATCTGCTCCATTTTGGCCTCTTCTTGCTCCTGGTGGCGCTCCCCAGCCACTGAGAGCACTTCCTTTTGCCCTCCTGATCTCAGGGAGGGTGAATTCATCAGGGCACGGTCTTCACTGGCTCCCTGCGCCAGCCTTTTGCCTGGCTCTCCTCCTGGGCCTCTCTTCTCCTTGCACAGAGGCCCAGGCGTCCAATAACTGGTACTGGACTCCCCTTTTAGCGCAAGTCAGGGTCCTGGGACAGTCTGGAGGTTCTTCCTTCCAACTGCCCATGGCGCCAGGCTCCAGCACCATTCTTCCTCAGCCGACCACACCCCAGGGAGAGCTCCTCTTCCTGTGCAAGACCTTTTAAAAGAATTTGGAGGGGTCTCATGCCACATGGTCTCTGAAAAGCCCCTTCCCCCCTTTCTGCCTCCTCTCCAGAGCAGCTTGGGGCCTGGCACCAGGGGACAGCTGCTGATGGATAACCGGATGGGAAGGTGTGCATTAATAGTATTAATCATTAGCTCCTTACATTATATAGCAGCATCTGTATATCTATAGCACTCTCCCGCCCATTCACACAATGGCAAAAACAAATTAAAAAAGCATTGGCAAAGGCAATAGGTCTGGCGATGTCCGCAAGCCTTTTGGCAATCCTTGTTTTGTGATGGCTTTTGCAAAACTTTAATGTTTGCGAAGCTGCCGGCAGTTTGTAAATCTAAAAAACAAAAACAATGTCTAAAGGCAAAATGTTTTTTGTTCTGTAATACTGACATTGACTCTGCACCCGCACTGTATTACCAACATGGGCACAGAGGCAAATATATCCTAAGAAGGTGCACTGAAAGTGAGCCATAAAAAAGCTGCGCCATCTGAGGGCAACCCTCAGGGGGCATAAAAGGGGTCCCATGGACCCACCAGTCACCCGGTATTGTGTGCTAAAAAAAAGCACACAATACCAAAGTATTCCATGACACTAAAGGGAGCTACTTTGTGTGTGGATGCGCTGCTGGTGAAAGAGCAGCATGCCATAATTTGTAGTGAAGTCAGCCAATGGCTGAAGTGTAGTGACACGTTGGCCCTTTGTGCATGCTCGAGTGGGTTGGAGAAAAATGAGAATGACACTACCACAGACAAATGGATGAAATGTGGCAGAATACCCCTACAAGTAACTTTGTCATACAAGTTATTTTAGTAAAATTAAAAGGTCTTGGCTAACACAGACCTAAAAAAGGCAATTGTTGCACCATTGGCTGCCGGTCTCTTGCCTTTGAAAAAGAAAGAAAGAAAGAAAGAAAGAAAGAAGATGAAGAGAAAGCAAGATTGAAAGAAAGTAAAAGAGAGGAAAGAAAGAAGGAAGGAAGGAAGGAAGAAAGAACGCCAGACTAAAAATAAATACACAACTGAATTTCGGGCAGAGGAGCAGTTTCTTCTCAATTTAAATGCCTCATCAGGGGTAGTAAGCGCTACATAGATGCAATTGCAATTACTGAAGCACTCGAAAGAAATATGCTTTCTTTTGTACGAGGACTGTTCCTGCGGCTTTCATTGCTAGCGAGTGATGTCAACGCCTCATCTCCAGTCTATGTGATGCCCCCATGTGGTCACGCCTCACTGGGGCGAACTGACCATGGAGACAAATGAGAACTCCACACCGGAAGCAGCGCAGGAGGCAGGGAAGTGTAACCACTAAACAGCTGCCGGGAGTTTGTGGGCCGCAGTCAGCGCGCGAGCGCCATATGGTTTTTAAGTGATTCAAATGTGTAGCTGGTGTGCTCTGTCAGTAGAGATTTCCTCCCGGTTCTGTTATTTAATTATTCCACTTGCAGTATATTAATTATTATCCTTTCAGTTATGGAAATCCTTTTTTTCCCCCCTGTCATTTCTCATAAGATAATTGTGAACCATAAGTGTAATTTGAGTTTTTCTCATTTATCATGGGAGAGTGTTTTATCTTTTTTTCAGTTTTTTACCCTATCATGCTTGGGCAGACCGTGCTGACAACTGATACATTTTTAATTCGAAACGTGATGGCAGAGACTTCACCGACATTAATAAAGAATTAACTCAACCCTCTGCTGCATTAAGAAACCTGTTTTGGTCGTGTGATGCCACAGCCAACTTCGCTGAAGAGAGAATCTCGGGCGGGAGAAGACAGGAGTAAATGAAGACAGAAATAAACGAAGCTTGAGTCGGCAGATGTGCGTGGAACAGGACGGAGTAGGGGCAAATGATGGAAGAAAAGAAAAGGAGAATATAGATATATATTGAACCGGAGCAGGAGATGTTCGAGGGCCTATACGGAAATGAAGCTAGAGGTGGCATATGGAAATGAAACTGGAGGGGGCAGGTGTAAATAGAGCTGGGGAAGGCAGGCGTGGACAAAGCTCCAAAGGGACGATGTAAATGGATCTGGAGCCGATAGACATAAATGGAGCTAGAGGGGACAGCCGTGGGTGGAGCGGGAGGGGTTAAACATAGATGAAACTACAGATGCAGACACCGATGAAGCTGGGTGGCCAGATGTACCTATGGAAGGAGGAGGCGAATGCAAATGAAGTTAGAAGGAGTATGCTTACGTGAATCATGAGACAATGGATGTACATGAGGCTGAAGCGGGTCATTGGAAGTTAAACTTCAGAGGGTACTGAATTTCGATGATAGAGGTAATTAAACCAGTGCTTGAAATGGAAAAATAGAAGTGCAGGTACTCTGTATCAGAGTGCCTGCTTGCTTCTGAGAAGTGCTGGTACTTTCCAATTTAAAGTATTACATGTCTCTTGAGAAGTGCAGGTACTCTTCCTCTCAAAATAAAAAAAGAGCCAGTACTCGGTACCAGATAGTACCGGCCCATTTAAAGCACTGAATTAAACCAGTACAGGTCAGAGGTAAATGAAGTTGGAGTGAGTTCAGTTAACATAGCAATATGTGGTGATGTGATACTGGCAGAGGCCTGTGAGTATTCCGTGATGTCATTTAGAGTGTTGGCAGACATCCTGCCCTGAATGTTCTGTCAGTGGCAGTTGCTGTCTGTGCCTTGGCTGTACCAGCTGGGACGGCTCGCTGTACTCCCACAATAAACCTTCAACTGGAAACCACCTCTCTTCAGTGGTGACAGAAGATGGGATACGACTCTCTTAGAGGTATAGAGGTATTGCCTACCTATGCACTACGGCTCAACTGTGAGTACTTTTTTTTTTAAGCTTCACAAGGCACCCCTGCTTCAACAGATACAGAGAGCCGTACCCTTGCTTGTTCTGGCGCCTGCCCCGCGCTGTGGTTTGCCCTCGGCTACCGTCTCCTTTCCTGCTATTTGCTTTACTTCATCAAGAACTTGTTCTGACTCTGCCATTGAACTAAGTGACTGGTTCGGGATATCAAGAGGTTTGGGATTCCCATCCGTCTCCCACGCACTCATTTCACTGACTTTGGGCATATATATTTTTTTTATATATACTCATTTCGCTAACTTTGGGCATTCTGGCACTGGTTGGCGCGAGCAATCACCTGCCTATTTGATTGCTTTCAAACGCACGGCCTCGCCTCGCGCTTCTTCTCAAGGGATCCTTTCGTCACGGCCCACACGGCTACTCTTCTCCTTGGTCCTTCTCTTCAGCCCTTGTGACGTCTCGCCAACGCGCAACTCTCACTGTGGAGTTCAGACGCAGTGTCTATGCATGGTTGCACTGTTCCCTTGGCAACGAGCTTTGCTGTCTTTGTTTACGCGCTGACGCGCACAGCACCTTCATGCGCACAGCGCATTCAAAAGGAGAAAGCTTTCTTTCTCTCTTCTGCGCTGACACGCACAGCTTTCTTTGCGTGTCAATACATCTGTCTTTACCTGCTTCGCTGACACACACAGCACTTGTGTGTCAGTCTACTCCATCACAATCGTTCTTACACTGACACACACAGTTATTTTATGTGTCTATCTACACATGATTTAAAGATCATTAGCACTATTTCGCTGACACACACAGCAACCACCTCTCTTCACAATAGCTTAGAGGGCAGAGATAATTGAGGTGGGAAGAGGCTGACGTAAACACGGTTAGAGAAGGGTGAGTTAAAGGAAGCTGGAAAAAGCAAAAATAAATGAAGCTCTTAGGGCAGAGGCAATTGAACCTATCGGCACAGATAATTGAAGCTGAGGTGGGTGGGGCAAATTGAGGCTGGAGAAGACTCAGGTTATTGAAGCTGGAGAGAGGCGTTGAGAAATTGAAGCTTGTAAGAAATTGGGTTACTGGTTGAGGGGGGTAAAACCCTGTTCAAGCAGGAATCAAAATCCTTGTCAGGGTGAAGTCACAAGCAAACCCAAAATTGACCTGTGCTTAATCCTCTGGTAACTTGGCACAGAACAGTCAGGCTTAACTTAGAGGCAATGTGTAACGTATTTGTGCAACACTTCAAACAGTAACACAGTGAAAACACACACCACAAAAGGATCTCACACTAGGTTAGAAAAACAATGTAGATTTTAATAAATAAAACAAGAGCAAAATGACAAACATCCAGTCAGTAGAGCCGGACATATGCAATTTCAAATGTTTCAGTGAAAATAGCGCAAAAAAGCCAAAGGTGCCAGTAGCAGCTATCTGATCATGCGAGGCCGGGAGAAAGTCACAAGTTTAGGCCAACTGTGATAGCGCGCAGTTCAGTTACAGTGACCAGGTAAGTCATGCTGAAAAGAAGTTACCTTCTCAGTCTAGCACAAAGAGTCCGGCTCACGGTAGAGGAGGCCACAAGGAGCAGGGAGGCGTTGCGGATGGCGGTTGATGTAGCACGAAGAGTAGTCTTGGCATCCCGGACAGGCGTCGCTGTAGTGAAAAGATCCTGTTGTTGTCACGAGCAGTTTGGCACCCTCTGAGCGCGGTCGATGCTGTAGAGCGAAGGGTCAGGCTGACAGAACTTCGCATTGGCGGGCTGTGTGAGTGACAAGGTTTCATAACTAATGGGCCCGTTCGCAGTCACAAAGAGCCCAAAAATGTCAATTTACCCTTTCTGAGGCCATGCCAGGGGTCCAGGACCTGAGTGGAACCACTTGGGGGTCAGGGGCTTGCTCCATCTGGATCTGGGTGTTAGTTCATGTGGTTGGGAGCCTGTTATGTCCTGTGGCTCTGAACAGGAGGCCAGCAGACTAGCCCTTGGAGTCACTCTGGGAGTCCTGGGTTCAGGTGCAGGTTAAATCCTTCTGACTCAGGCAGGATGGCAGAAGGGCAGCTATCCAGCAAGGCAGCAGTGCAGCAAGGCAGTAGTCCAGTGGGGCAGCAGTCCAAAAGAGTGTTAGTCCTTTCAGCAGCACAGCAGTCCTTCCTCCTGGCAGAGGCTCCACATGGTCAGAAATGTACTGAAGAGTTGGTGTCTGAGGTCCAATATTTATACATGGTTCTTCCTTTGAAGTTGGAAAAGCTTCTGAAGCTTTCCCTTTGAATTCCACAGGATTCCTGCCTTCCCTGCCCTGGCTCCAGACTAACTAGAGGGAGTATGCAGCCCTTTGTGTGGAGGCAGGACAGTCTATGCAAGTGTTAGTAGGGTAGTGCCCAGCTTCGCCTTCCCATCCTGCAAGTGATGACCTATCATGGTACATAAGCTCTCTGTTGTGTGTAGCTGTCTACAAGGAATACACAAAGCCCACCTGTCAGCTACACCTACTTATGTGACCCAGAGACAGGCTGCAGGCACCAAATGGCTAAGGCAGGAACGTACCAAATGTTGCATTTTCAAAATTGTAATTCAAAATCAGACCTTACCATAAGATGGGACTTTTCCAAAGACGTCAAACATGAACTGGTTACCTGTTCCCATTTGGAAATCACAGCTTAATAAATGTAATATGTAACCCCAATGTTATCCTATGAGAAAGGCAGGCTTGAAATAGTGAAAAACTAATTTAAGGGTTTTTAACTACCAGGACATATAAAACGTAGAGGTACATGTCCAACGTTTCAAATACACTGCACCCTGCCTTCTGGCCTGTCGGGGCCCTACCTTTGGGGTGACATATATATTAACAAGGAAGGTTTAGACCTGGCAAAAGGTTTATTTTGCCAAGATGAACTGGCAGTTTAAACCTCTGCACACAGGCTGCAGTGGCAGACCTTGCACATGTTTAAAGGGCTATTTAAGTGGATGGCACAATCAGTGTTGCAGGCCAACTAGCAGCATTTAATTTACAGGCCCTGTGCACATTTAATCCCACTTTACCAGGGACTTACAAGTAAATTAAATATGCCAATTGGGTGTAAGCCAGTGCTACCATGTTCAGATGAGAGAGCACAGGCCCTTTAGCTGTGATTAGCGGTTGTAAAGTACACAGAGTCCTAAAAGCCAACAAAAACAAATTCAGCAAAAAAGTGGAGGGTAAAGGCAAAACATTTGATGATGACTTTGCAGACTCTAACAAAGCCATAGACGTCACAGGTTATTTAGTAAGAGAAATTTGACGAAATTAACACTGAAGTGGGCAGAGGTTATTGAAGGTGAAGAGGCTCGAGGAAATTAATGCTGTAAAGGGCAGAGATAACTGAGACTGCAGAGGTCTGGAGCTCATGAAGCTGGAAGTAGCTGAGATTATGAAAGCTGGAAAGGTGTGGAGTGCTTGAAGTTGGAGAGGGATGAGGTAAAGAAAGATTTAGAGGGCTACGAAAAACAAAATGAATCAGGAGAGGGCTGAAGTAATTGAAACTGGCTAGGGCTGTGGTAATTGAAGCTGTTGGCGACTGACGTAAATAACCAGGAGGGAACTGAGGTTATTGCATCTGGATCAGGCAAAAGATAATTGAAGAATTGGATAGGCCTCAGTTGCCTGAAGCTAGATGGGGCTGCGGTAACTGACTCTGGAAGACAAAGGTGTAATTAGTGTATTAAAGCTGCGTGAGACAAAGATAATTAAAAGCTGTAGAGGGCTGAGGAAACTAAAGCAGGAGAGGGAGGAGGTGATTGAAATTGGGGAAAGGACCCCCCCTATCTGAAGGTGGTTCTTGATAATGGAGGAGGCAGGCATTATCGAACCTGGAAAGGATGCAGTGCTTGGTGCTGGGGGATACGGAAGTACTGAAGCTGGAGCGGGCTGATGATATTGAAACTACAGGCAGCTCAAATGATTGAACTGCTTCAATTGATACCGAAGAGGTAACAGGAGTGACAGTAATTCACCCTGAAGAGGGCTGTAGTATGTGAGGTTTCTGAGGGCTAAGATACTTAAGCTAGAGGGGCAAGGGATAATAAAAGTGAGTGACACGAATAATTGAAGCTGGAGGAGGTTGGGGTTTTTGAAGTTGGATGGATCTGCTTGGGGCCATTGGATGAGCCTGAGGATTTGCAAGGCGGAGATGGCAGGGGTATTGTATGCTTGGTGGGTCAGATGCTATGCACGGTAGAGGAGTCTGAGGTATTGGAAGTGGAAGTAATAAGAGGTACTGAATGTGAGTGGCAGTACTGGTAGTTAGTGAAGTGAGAGATTCTGAGTTGTACTGCTAAATATTCACCCCCAAAATCCTGTGGAACAAGAATATCGAGAACTGAATATCGAGGGACAAAATATCGAAAGGTAAGTGGATATAGGGAAGTATAGATTTATCATTCCTAGCTGCACAGCTATGTACCTTGAAGATATATATTGCTAAGGTGCATATATCTAGATTTAGATATAGACAATTTAGACTTAATCAACAGTTGATATTTTATTTTTGATATTTTGTTCTCAATTACGTGTCCCATCGATATTCTGGTGTCGATATTCAGGGCACACTCAAAGATTCTAGCAGTAGAAGTAATAGAAGTTTCCAAAATTAAAGCAGAAAGACCTCTGTTCATGAAATGAAAGAAATCCACAGTGCCAGAACTCAACAGAGTGACATTGCAGTTCAGGGTTTGGGTAAAAGAAGCATTCTAATAGGTTTGCATTGACACAAAATGTGGAGTGAAATATGTAGGCCCTCATTATGGGTGGCAGAAATACACCTGAAGCGATAATTCCAGTTGTTGCCAGGTCCAAACTTATTGTGTTTGCAAATTTTGGAACGAATAACTCCAGGCTCAGAGACACTGGCTCTTGTTCATTGCCAGATGGGCAGAAGCTGCAGGCAGAATCACAACCATGTGCACTTCTGACCCCTGCAGCAGCAAGGGATACTGATATTGTTTCCCCCGGACAAGCTGGAGCCTGTCCTTACTCCCTGGCCAACACCACCAGGACTTCTCTCATTTGGAGAAAACCACACAGAAAATGACCCAATATCTCTCCATCTGTGTGGTTATTACCCATTCCAAGAAAAAAACGTGTAATCACAGGTTTCTGGTCTGGGTATACTGACTGGTCTTCTGGTATCCCCACACCAAAAAATGCCACACTTGTAATGAGGACCATAGAAAGGGATGGTAGGAATGACGCAGCATTAATGATCTTTGGATGAGTAATGCTGTAGTAATTTGTATTTCTGTAGTACACACCTACCATTGCTATGTAGTACTGTCATGATTGCCAGTGTCTGTGTTTCCAATGACTGAGTTTCCAATGACTGTGATTCATTATGCCTGTGGTTCCCCTGTCTGTGATTCATTGCATCTTTAATTCACTGTTTATGTGATTCCCTGTACCTGTGGCACCTCCTGTCTGTCAATCCCAGCATCCAGGTCTATTTTGTACCTGTCCAAAATAGGACTGATATCCCTTGTGTGTTTCTTGTTTCAGTCTCTCCCTTATTAAAGGCTCAGTGTTAGTCAAGTCTCGCCTTAATTCATGTGTCCCCCATGCCCATGTCTCCCCATGCCGTATAGTGCATTTCCCCCTTCCCTCTTTCATTTCTCTGTTGCCAGTTTTTTTGGAAGCTTCCCTGTGTCATTGTCATGCAATTTCTCTCTCCCATTGCTTATGTTTCCCCATGCACACGTTCATGTGCTTCCTGTTTACATGTCTTCTCATGTCGGTGCAATCCCTGTGTCTGTTCTCTTTCTCCTTCTCCCTGGTGTCTGTGTCTTACCAGTGACCATGTATCCCCAGTGACTGTATCTCTCCAGCCGCTGTGCCTTCCAGATA
This sequence comes from Calotriton arnoldi, assembly GCA_963921515.1. Taxonomy (NCBI): domain Eukaryota; kingdom Metazoa; phylum Chordata; class Amphibia; order Caudata; family Salamandridae; genus Calotriton; species Calotriton arnoldi. Next base: position 218,691 of record CAWUFW010006398.1, on the reverse strand, counting down.
CCTTCAATCTATGGGTGGGTGTAACACGTGTAATTCTATGTAACGTAAGTTTCTAGTGCAAAATGCATCCTCGAGTCCAAAATGCACACGAGGATGCATTTTGCGCTATGAAAATAGCGTTAAATGCAATAAACCATAAGCAGCAGCACAAGCAGATACTCATTCTCACTAAATGTGCTCTTGTTGGATTTTTCCCACAAATTGTTCTTAATTACATGAGCGGGCACAATTGTGCTATTATTGGTCATTTTGCGCCAAGAATAATGCAGAATTACCAAGATTACTCAGATTACTCCAGTGAAATTGAAATTCTGCCCAGGTCTTCTTTAATCCCTGTACCTGTGTCTCCCTATGCCATGGATCAATGTCTTCATGTATCTCAATGTTCCTCTATCTGTGCCTCTCGGTGTATCTCCAATGTCCAAGTATCATAGTGTTTTTCTCTCACCAGACATCTAGAATTGAAGGACCATTGCTTTAATTTTCCCGTAAAACAACCTAGTTCCCGACAGACATGCTCAATTTTGCAAAGTCTGCTAGACACTTAGATATTCTTTTCAACCCCACAGTGTGAATGGAATATTTCATGGCCAATGAAGCACTGCTGCAAGAGACCAAACTCTGAACATTTGCTAAATTTATTCTAATATCCCCTTCTGCACAGCCATAGAACTAATTTACTGTTCAAACTGGTCTACAGCAAGAGTCATTTAGAGGGCCTTACTCATCCTTCCTGAATTAAACTCTAAAAAGTCATAAACAGTTCACTAGGGTACTATAAATTCTCCCAGACGTACTCTAACTTTACTCTATTGGCATAAGGATTCATGCCTTTTTGCTAAAAATAGGCCCCCTACAAAATCTTAACACTATCCTTCAAAAGTTATTTTTGTGCCAGCCTCAGGTTATCTTTCTGATACTCCATCTTGATAGGGTCTCTCTTGCAACTTAAGATCATCGGTCGCTCCTAACTAAACCTAAACCATGATATGCACCATCCATATATCGACCTTCCACCTTCTGGACCTACTTGCTTCTAGATTTTCCCACTCAAAACCAAGGCGGCCCTGCCCCCTCCAAGGCCCTGCCGCCTCCTTACATGGTGGCATCAATTTGTAAGTTGGCAGGCATGGGACACCTCTGACTGGAATCACAATAAGACATTTACAGGTGTTTCCTGTTCCAGTCCCACCATGGAAACACACTGCGGCACTCGGTGTGCTTTTCCAGGGTTAGAAAGCACCCGCAAGTATTTGGTGAATGCCATCAAACCTCTGCGTCTGTAGTTACCGGTCAGCCACTCAGGGACGCCAGGCCCTTACTCTGGACTGCCGGATGTGGGCATTCCTCCACACTGGCAACATTTCCATATGAGCGAATCCATCTGTCGGTGTAAAACTCTGTCATTCCTGACATACGGACCAGGAACAGGAATTTACCCGAATAAAGAAAGTTTTTGTGCTACTACATTGACATTAGGTGAGTAAAATATTTTATCGAGTCTGGGGTCATTGAATTCTACACATTATCACTCTATGGATTTTATAGTAAGGCTGAAGTTTTTCACAGTGGTGCTGTTTTCTCCACACTGCTTACCAATATGCATTAATCATGACCAAAGGTGTCTCCAATGGAAGTCCATAAATACTTGCCGCTATGCTTTTGTATCTATATCACAAAATATAATAGTGGTTTATGCAATGTCGGTGGTGACAGTCGTTCACCATAACAATGCGCAGTGGCAGCCAATAATTTTACCAGGGAGGAGGGTGGGTGGGCACACACGTACACATACACTCAACTCCATGCATTCACACACCCACACACAGCCATTCACAACACTCACTCACAAATACACATACATAAACGCACGCATGCCCCAAACATAAAAAAACACATAAACCTTACCTTAACTGCAGCTTTCCGAGAGCGAAGCCTCATAGGTCCCAGGAGGGATCGGACTGACACCTTCCCTCACCCGTCACAGAGTGGGATGGGGTCAGTGAGACTGCTGATCCCACCACACTCTGTGATGAGGTGTCACTGATTGACACTCGGCCCTGGGAACTTCAGGGCTTAAAACTGAAGCACCCAGAAACCCGAGGCAATCAGTGACACTTCCCTTCCCTTCGTCACGAGGGAGAGGGCCTCGAGGCACTTTTGCTAGGCTTTGGAGGTCACACCTACAGGGCTGTGAAATCCTCATCCTGGCAAAGTTCAGCTCAGGCAGCCAGGAGCCTGCGCATTTAGTGCAAGTACAGCTCCTGGCTGCCTGACCTGGACTAGAGGAGTGTCTGTCAGGCTAACCTTTGTTCAGCCTGACCAGTGGTCGAAGTGGGCGGGATCGGCAGGGCACGGCGTGCCCCTACTTCTTTAATTTCATAGAGTCCGTTCCCCTATTTTCTTATTTTAAACATGCCTACCGGATGGCAGAAATCGCCAAGGCCGATAGTTAAGGCTCGGATTTTGGGGGCGGGCGGAACGGGCAGAGAAGGAAAAGGACTCTGTCTTTTCCTTCGTGCCCAGAGAAGACAAGGACAGTGTCCAGTTCTCCTGCCGATGGCAGCTGCCCCCCTCTTTGACCCCCTCTTCGCTCTCTCTCCCTCCTCCTCATTTAGTGAAAACCGAGACTTCAAGAAACAGGTATTCCCTTCTCTTTCCTCCTTTCGTTTATTTGATCCCTTGTGAAATGGATACAAAAAAGAAAAACACTTGTGCTGGAAATGTCTTTTTCTGACATTTTTCAATTTCTAAGTGCAGCCTCGGGGTGGAGAGAAATAAAACATTCAAAATATGAAAAATAACTAACTAACTAAAGCAAGACAGAGTGGTTGCAAGGTGGGCAGATTGATTTATTCACACCTAAACACATTAGCGCCTCTTTACAGTGTTTGCCAGTGAAGCGCTACTTTTGTTGTCTCCTCGCTCTTTGAACAACATTGTTTTCCCTGGGTGGGAAAGTGAACTATTCCTAGAGGGACTGAAATACCTGCTTGATGGGTGAATTGGAAAACGAAATGCATACCGCAGCTCTGCATTCACAAATGTGGTCTTTTTAAACCATACTGCTTACGTTTCGTAAGGATATAAGCAATGGGCATTGAAACGGGTCGCTTCCGGGCCCTGTAGACATGGCCTTAACTTTTCAGGCAAAAGCACTCACTAATTTCTGAATAACGAGTGTAAAAAGAAAAAGGTAACCATGTTGTTCCTGCTTGCATTTCACATGCTTTACTTAATCTTGCATTCCCTATGAGTGTTTGCTTTTTCTAGGATGTTGTTAATTTTCTTTTAGGCAGCATATTGCTCTTGTCTAGTGCATAATTTGAATTGAGTCACATCCAGGTGTTTGTAGCGGGTCAGTGCAGTGCAAGTTTCTCTCAGTGGGGCAGTATGGTGTTCAGTGGGGGAGAGGATGTGGCACTATGGTCAGAGCTGCTGAATTTGGAACTGGGGAACCATGTAGCCTTACAGCTAGAGCGGTCGACCTCAAAGCTGGGGAACCGGGTTCGAGTCTCGGCAACGACGCTCAACATCCTGTGATTCTGGGCAAATCACTTAATCTCCCCGTGCCTAACAAAAATGAATGTGTCCTCATGTAACGAAACTGGTGCTATGTAAAGCGCTCTGATACCTGATGTCTTGGGTCTAGTTCGCGCTATATAAAACTCTAAAAAAAAAACAGGTTCAGCCTTCATGACCAGTCCACCAGACCACCCCCCCCTGAGGGAGCACATTCCCAAGCTAGACCTTAGAATGCCCCCAAAAGATCTTAAAAGCCCTGGTGTCTTAGCACCAGCAGGTGGACCCTAGCAGTGGCAAGTGTGGGTTAACCTTGAAGGCCTGTCCGCCACAATTCATTCTGAAGTTCACCTTCAGTCTTGCAGGCAGGCCTATGAAGCAGCACACCATAGAGTGACAGTGACTCTCTCACTGAGGTCAAAGGACCCTTGAGCAGGGTGGCTCTAGGGCAATGCGACCGCACCAGGCGCTGACCAGCCGTGGTCCGTGCAGCTAACAGTGGTGAGGCAGAGGGGCTGGGTAAGGGGGGATTTCGAAGGACGATGCAGAGGGAAAATTAAATAAATAATTAATTTACCCTCTGCATTGTCCCTTGAAATCCCCCCCTTAAATGACCCCACCGCCCCACCGCTGTTACCTGCATGGACCACGGCTGGCACTGACTCCAGGTGGGGTCGTCGTGTTTGCAAGTATAATATGGTTTTAAAAGCACTTGCTGCCTCCTTTCTGGCCTCCAACAATTTTCGGCAACAATAAAAATGTCATGATAACTCCAGTGATTAATGTTCTTAGTAGAGAGAGCTGGTGCTTTTTCTAGTGGACTTTTGACTCATGGAAAGGAAGCGCAGAGGGTTAATGTGCCTGCTGCTAAGAACATGTACCATGCAGTGCACATAATGTAAATAGGTCAGTGTGTTACTGCTTTTGTGAGAGAGACCCTATTGTTACTTGCAGTTAATAAGTTAAAATCCTAACATAGAACAGTGAGCTCTTAACTGTCATGTAAGAGCTGCATGCAAACTGCAAGGTATAAATTAGAGCGTTATGGTTTTTTCCCCAGTCTTTGATTAGCCTAATGTTGCAGAAAAAGGGTTCATTTGGGTAGAAATCAATTCTGATTATTAAAGAGAACCACCAACCATGGTATTACGTTTTAAATTCAGAGTTTGTGTTTCTCCAGACCAATCACTATTAAACTATGCTGCCTACTAGTATGGTTGTCATGTGACTCCTACACCATGAAGTCCTTTGTCTTATGTAACTTTTCCTATACAGTGATTTACACACGTATGATTGATTGTCTCTGTGTAATATGTGTGATGTAAAGTGCTCTGACACCCTACACTGGTATTAGTGGTGCTGTAAATTTTCTGATACTTTATTATTTTTACATTTTTGCACATGCTAACAGTCTCTGCAAAGATTTTTCCTTATTAGTATCAGTGGAACATACAACTGCAGCAGTGAGAAAGGTGACCAGTCAACCTTTGCAAAGGGCCCTCCACTTCACAGCAGCACAAGTCACATTTTTTAGGAACTTTTGATCCGTTTGAGCTATAAACAATTTACTAGTTAAAATCGTCAGATTATGCAGCAGATGATGTATTATGTGGCAAATATGGTAGAGCCATAATTATGTGGAAAACATTTGCAAACTAGGATATTTTGCCGTTCATGTTTGAACTGCTCTTGTGGAAAAAGGGAGGAGAAGTTCTGATGACAGAAACTCCATGGCTGGGAGACAAATGGCTTGCGATTCCACTTTTAAGGATAATTGGGACATTCCGTGATTGGAAACGTATCCCACTTTGTGAATGTATTTTAATGTCAATAACTTATATCAAACCTTAAATAAACATGTGTATCCATTGGTTAAATTAAATAAGGTAATAAGCTGTAACCGGTTAGTGAAATGGGAAACAAATACTAAAAATTGGGATATTTTGCTCTTTCTGCCACACCTCTGACTCCGCCCACTGGCCCAATCCACGGGTTATTCCCGCCCTCTGATTCTCCGCCAACAGTTCCCCTACTTTTTTTCCCCACACTTCGACCAATGAGCTTGACACACACTCTTCTTGCCTAGAGAATGGTGGGGGTAGTGGCCCCTCTTCCTATACGACCGGTCGCTGTTGCAATGCAGAGCAAGGATGAGCAGCTGTTTTTCCTTTTATTAGTTGGTGCCACTTTTTCTCCTCTCCTTAATCTCTGTTTATCTCTTTTATACTCTCACCATCTCCTTTCCCACCCTCCTCACCTCTTTCTCTTTATTTTTTTTGTTTAATAATTTTTTATTAAATTTTCAGAAAAAGAGAACATATAATAATCAAATGAACACATTATGAATAAAGTACAATGATTAATTTAAAGAGAGAAATATGAACAGTAGAGGAAAAAGACAGAAGAGGAAAGGAAGAGATATAGAGGGGAAGAGGAGAAGAAAAGAAGAGAGAGAGTTAGAGATAGGAAGAAATAAGAAATTAAGATGCAGGTGCATGTGTAGCAAGATAGGAAGTAAAGGGTAGCCAAAGTAGGTCGGATTTAATTTTCTGAGAAAGCGTAAGAGAGGAAACAGTAGTAATTCTGTGTTCATCGCAAACAAAGTTCCACCAAGTTAATAATGATAATTTAGAGTTATCTTTCCAACAGGACAAAATCACTTTAAAAGCTATAGCAACAAATAAATCAAACAACAAAGTAATATGATTAGAAACATCAAAATCAGGTGAGGAGGAACCTAGAAAAACATTTTGCATTGATAATGGAATATTACATTTAAATATTATCATACATTTAGACCAAATAGATTGCCAGAACTTTAAAACATTCGAACAGTCATAAAGTTGATGAAGTAAAGTCCCAGTAGATTCAGAACAAGACCAACATAGGGAAGAGGAGGTAGGGGAAAACTTGGAGATATGAGCAGGTGTAATAACAGCTCTACTATAAATGAAGTAAAGGGATTGAGTAATACGTGCGGCAACAGAAGTTTTAAAAAGCTTGAGCCATAATTTATCCCAAGAAGAAATAGGGAGTGACATAGATAAGTCTGTTTCCCAGAGTAATTCGACAGGGGATTTAGGTCGTTCAGAAACATGAGATAACAACAACTTATAAATAAAAGCAGCTTTAGGCCTATGCTTTTGAGAAACACTATATAACGGTGATGGTGAAGTAATTAATGAAGAGGCTAAAGGGTAATTGTTGGAAGATAAGGAAGACTGCAACGCCGTTGATATTAAAAGATATTCATTAAAAAATGAATCAGGTAAATTATATTGTGACTGTAAATCCTGGAAGGGAATAACAGAATTATGTTGGATTAATTGATGAATAAAAATAATTCCCTTCTCCTTCCAATGCTTGTAGTAAAATGATTTACGTTTATATTTGATAAATTTATTGTACCAAATAGTGGAAGACAAAAAACATTGATATGAGTCTAAACCATCAGAAAAAATATTATATAATAATTGTCGGGAGTATTTTAAAATAGGATTATCTGATAGGAAGGAGCAATTAGACATATATATTATATCTCGAAAAGAAAAGTCTTTTAATAGGGAACGCTCAAAAACAATCCAACGGGGGATAGTGATATCCGCAAAATCATAAGTTAAAGCAAAAAATTGACGAATTAAAAATGCAGAATGATAAGATTTAAAATCTGGAAAACGAACACCCCTTCTATTTTGGGACGTTTGAGTTTACTGAGGGCAATGCGGGGGTGTTTATTATTCCATAAAAACTTTGTACAAATAGAATTCATCTGTGAGAAATACTAAGCAGGTATTCGAAAAGGTAACATGGAAAGTGTATATAGGACATGGGGCACAATCATCATTTTGATAGTGTCTAATCTACCCCACCATGTCAAATAAAGGGGGACCAAGAAAGAAGGAGTGATTGTATTTTGGTAATTAGAACATTAAACGTATAACTAATGGTGTTAGAAATTGTGGAGGAAAACCAAAAACCAAGGTATTTAATTTTTGTGGGACACCAAGTAAAATTAGTATTATTAAACATATATTGATAGCAAAGAGAATTTAAGGGTAAGACTTCTGTTTTAGAAAAGTTCAACTTATATCCAGAGATACTAGAATATAACCGAACTTCATCCAAAAAGGGGGGAGGGAGGAATTAGGATCAGACATATATACTAGGATATCATCAGCGTAGGCTGATAATTTTGTTTCTATAGAATTATGTGAAAAACCAGAAATACCTGAATTAATTCGAATACGCTCAAGGAAAGGTTCAAGACATAGTACAAATAACAGGGGCGATAAGGGACAACCTTGGCGTGTGCCTCTATATAATGGAAAAGACTTAGAAAAATGGTTATTAACAAAAATACTAGCACGAGGGAAAGAATATAACAATTTAACATAAGAAATACATTTTGGACCAAAACCAAACCATTTGAGTGTATTGATCATAAATTGCCAGTTTATGCGGTCGAAGGCCTTTTCAGCATCCAGAGACAATGCTGCAAGAGGGTATTTGTACTTTTTTCCGAGGGAGATAACATTAGCAAACATGCGAGCATTGTCAGAAGCCAATCTGCCCTTAATAAAACCAGCTTGATCTGTTTTAACCAATAGTGGGATGATACTCTCAAGGCGAGTGGCGAGGATTTTAGCGAATATCTTACAATCATAATTGATTAATGAAATGGGGCGATAGTTTTTACACAGGGAATGATCCTTATCAGGTTTGGGAATGAGGACAATCAAAGCCTCCATAAACGAACCAGATGCTTTGGAGTCAACAATGAATGAGTTAAAAAGGGCCAGAAGTTTGGGCGCAAAAATAGAGGAAAAAGTAGAAAAAAATTCAACAGAAAGACCATCAGGACCAGGGGCTTTTGATCTTTTTAAGGATTTAATGGCTTCCAGTATCTCTTGAATAGTAACCTCATTTTCTAATAAATCAAAGATATCAGGAAGCGAAGGAGGGTTAGGGAGGCCAGAAAAAAAGGTATGCACATTTTGAGCAGAGGGATTCGTATCGTCAGAATATAATTATTGATAATAATCATGAAATGCAGAAGCAATATCTTCATCAGAGGATGCCAAATTATTAGTTGATTCATTTAGAATAGGACCTATATTTTTACGTTCAGATTTAATTTTTAAGTAGTTGGCCAACATCTTACCAGCTTTATTTTGACCACCGTGGTATTTAGACTTAATTTTAAGAAGAACATTACATGCATCAATCGTGGCAAGTTTGTTAAGAGCAGATTTGGCTTTAATCAGTTCATGAAGAGCAGAGGGAGATTTAGAAGTAAAGTAATTATGTTCCAACAGTTTAAGTTGCTGTAATAAGTTGGCATACTTGGCTTTAGCAGTTTTCTTCTTTTTTGCTGAGTATGAAATAGCAAAAGCACGGAAGGAAGCCTTAAAGGCATCCCAGTTATTAGTAATGGAGGTGTGCAAAGGGTTGTTGATAGTAAAAATTCATTAATAAAGGTAGTAGCTTTAATAACAAAAGTATTGTCAGTCAGCAAAAAATTGTTAAGTTTCCAACGACCAAATTTTGGAGAAGTCAGGGAGAGATCAAGGGAGGAAAAACGGGGGCATGATCAGAAATAAAAATAGATCCAATCTCAGAGGATTGAATGGATGGGAGTAGGGGCTTACTAACCAAAATATAATCAATTCTAGAACGAGTATGGTGAACATTAGAAAAAAAGTAAACTCAAGAGTATCAGGGTTACAGGTCCTCCAAACATCGTATAATGAACGAGAGGCAATGGCAGATTGAAATGATTTATGAGTTTTATCAGGATTAAATTTGCATTTGGATTGTCTATCCGAAAATGGATCTAACCATTGATTAAAGTCCCCAGCAACAATAATATTTGGACCATCAATAGAGGATAGTAATATCTTAATGTTATTCCAAAAGTATGGGTCTGGCTTAACAGGGCCGTAAATATTCAGTAAGACAAGTTCTTTATTTTGTATAACAACCTTCGCCATTACCCAACGTCCATCAGTATCACATTGCGTGGATAAAATTTGCGCATGAATCGATTTATGAAATAGAATAGCTACACCACCTTTCCGATTAGAAGCTGGAGAGTAAACAACTTGACCCACCCATTGTCTTTTCAATTTAAGTGATTCAACATCATTGCAATGCGTTTCTTGAATAAAAGAGACATGAGAATTCAATTTAGACAAGTGTGAGAGTACCTTTTGTCTTTTGACAGGGTTTCCCAGACCATGAACATTCCACGTGACAACATTACACATAATGGAGGGAAGGGAGGGCAAGACATGAATGGAGATGATACACTTCAGGAGAGCAACTGGAAGTAAAAAACACCATTTAGTAGAAGAATACAGAAAACAAAATGTACAACAACATTTAACGATAATAGGCACAAGCATTAAGCAATAGATTAAAGAAAAATAAGCACTAAAAAAATATAATGAAAGACACTTATAAAAAAGTAAAAAAACAATAGGATGCTAGAGGAAGAAAAAAAGAGAGAGAAGAGAGAAAAACAGAAGAAAGAAGAAAGTAAGCAGATCAAGGAAAAGAATCCAGATCTGAAGATAAACAAGCAACAAGAAAATTGGGACATGGTGACGACGAAAGCAGAGACAGCGATACGAGTAGATAAAAAATAATAATAAGCCTCAGAAATAAAAGAATGAGCAGTAGTAATAGGAAATTAAGAGTAAAGGCAGAGAAAAGAGAAAAAGAACAATATCTTTAAGGAGGAACAAGCAAGAGGAAGAAAATAGGATAATTATAGGCGCAACATCAACCGTCTACTATTAGAACAGAGAGAATATAAAACATTAATTTTCCATATTTCGAGGAGAGATATTATTGAGAAAGAGTCTCAGTTTGGCAGGATCATCAAAAGAGCGTGACCTTCCTTCGTGAGTAACTTTGCAGAGACATGGGTGAAGAATACCATATTGAATGTTTAAGTGTCTCTTCTGGGGACGGAGAGCCAAAAACTCCTTACGGCGTGCATTTGTTGCATTTGAAACATCTTGTGAAATGAAAATATTATGACCTGACCATGTGAGGTTTCGTTTGGATTTAACCGCTTTCAAGACATGCATCAATTCAGTGAACTCTAAGAAAAGCATGATGATACCTCGAGGTTTGTTAGAGTTAGGTTGAAGACGACCTAAACGATGCGCCCGTTGTATGTTAAGGGGTGATGAAGATTGAAGGTCTAAAAGGTCCGTCAGGAACTTTTTCAGAAAGGATAACATGTCTGGACCTTCAATATTTTCTGGTAGGCCATAAAGGCGAAGGTTATTCCTTCGATTACGATTTTCCAAGTCTTCGGTGTGTATTTTAAGATTGTGGATTTCTTGCTCTAAGAGAGGAATTTTAGTAGAAATATCTTGGAGGTCCCCAACACGTTGTTCAAGTTCCAAAACCTTGCCCTCCATGATAATCCAGCGGTCTTCAATTTGTTTCAATTTTTCATTAGTGGTGACCATGAAGGGTTGAAGGCCACGCACCTCCTCCAAAATTGAGTCCAGTACAGGATTTTGTGAAGTATGAATGGGGGAAGGAGGGTCATTCTTATGTCTCTTAGGTTTAGCGCCTGAGGAGGATGATCTAGAGGAAATGTGAGGATCATTCGCCATCTTGGACTGTGGAAGAGACCGACGAGTAGTACTTAAGAGTATACGCATGCGACCCATACACCGCAGGGAAGGAAACAGGAATCGTGACCGTCCACGGGTAAGCACAATTGTTGGATTGAGAGGAAGCACTATAATATATCACTGAGAGAAAAAAGAGGCGCCGTCACAATACAGCAATACGATAAGCACTGTGCAAATACTGTGTGAAGACATGAAAAATGCGCTTATTTAGACATCAAAAATGGAAGTAGCACATTCATTGCACAACAGCATCAACAAGGAGCTCTTCTTCACGCCTGCTCCCGGCAATTGCCTCAACCTTGGTAGAGGTAAGCTGAATTTATTATTATTCCTTCCCCCTCTTTTAAAAGGCTGCCACCGTGGTAAGTAACAACATGAAAGAAAAAATGGAAAAATCTTCTCTGTTATCTTGGTTTACATCTCTCTTAGTGATACTCATAGAGAGAAAGAGAAGGAATAGCCTTTATCAAAAAGAACTCTGTTTTCCCATTTGGACTCCTCTTATAGTAGTAGGAAATGAAAATATGGGCAGTATTCATTTTAAAGGAAGAAATTCCACCCTAAGAGACATACCAGCAGTCCATGAGGAAAAACGGCATTTGGACCGAAGCACAGAGTTGAAACGCGGGCGCCGCGATTCAAAATGGCGGACGCCCGCGATTCTGTGAGGAAAATACTGCTGTTGCAGGTTCAGGCTCCACGATGCATCCGAGGGCAGGAAAGACCGGCTATTAGGTGCGCCACGGGTTCAGGAGACCGGGGCCGCCATTTCCGCCCGCGAATTCGGACACCTTGAGGCAGAAATATGCAGGAAAGCTCCGCGTCCTAGCGGAGCTCACACAACGTCCACCATCTTGCTGCGGCGTCCAAGCCACGCCTCACCTCTTTCTCTTTATAAGGGGAAGACAGAAGAAGCTATCCTGGCTACAACACCTGTTTTGTCCCAGCAGCTGCAAGCAGCCAGCTGCAAAAATAGCATACAATTTAAAATAAAATGTCTTCAGTTTTGTGAAACTGAAAGTTTATCATACATTACTGTCTATCATTCCTACACCCGGGAAAAAAATTATTGAAAGCTTCAGACGAGTACAGCTCTATTTTTGATGTAATTTATTGAAGGAGCTACATTAAATAGAAATAACATGTATGTCTTTTGTTCTAAATACATTTCTGTTTGCTGTTAAGTCAAATTTAGAAAATAGCTAGTAAAGTTGAGAGGGGAAAGACCTCCCAGATCACATAAATTATACATTAATAGAAAACAGTTGTAAAAATTGTTGTAAAACATAGAGAGATGAGACAAGAAAATTGGAAATCATTGGAAGAAAATATCGAAGTAGTGTTAAAGATAAAAGTACTGCATTTTCGGAGGAGAAAGACAAATGAAATTCAGTTTAAAAATGTACTTAATCTAAAGCTGAGTTTCAAGAAGAGAATCTTCATGAAATGTGGCCGATAGAGAAAAACACAACCCTAATTCCTCAGCTATTTGTTATTGTAATTGTAAATTGTATTTATAAAGTCATACTACCTCTGAAGAGACGTTGAAGCGATTTGCGGTCAGTAGCAGTCTACTCCGAAACCCAAAATTAGAGTTAATAGTTGGTAGATTAGTAGTAGGTGTTGTTTTTTTCTTTCTTAATTTATTTATTTTCTAGCGCATGAGTAGTGTTAAGTTTGTGCTCTTGATTTCTTGTGTGTTTAGTATAGTTTATCATTGGGATAAAATGAAACTGAAAAGGGGAAGTAGTAGGTTGTTTATGTAAGTAGTGGTTGTGTCTGCTTGTTAGTTGGGTGATGGCCAAAAAAGGAAGGTGACATTTTAGAGGGATATTTGGGACTTCATGGTAGTCAGAAAGGTTTGGAATGAGTTAGAGAGAGGAGGGATAGGACAATAATTGAAACTGAGTATTTTATATTACTGAAACTGAAATTAACGTATACAGACATATATATATATATATATATATATATATATATATATGACACTTAATGAAGGTTTAGTGCCTGAGTAAACCCCACTTAATAAATATCCATAGGAACATAGAAACAGAAATATTTTCATGGTCTAATGTCCATGGTTTATTTTGTGGTTAAGTATCTACAGTATTTAACTTATATATACATATGTACACATCATGACATTTTTTTAAAGTTTTAATAGCAGGTATAAACCCCTCTAAATATGGACCTATTTGTACATAGAAGCAGCAATGACATGGTCTGATATATAATGTATCTTGTGGTGCAATATATATTTTTCTCCTTATTTAAATGTATCTGCTTATAATAGGAAGCATAGTTTAATATGCAATAACTCATATATAACAACAACCCCATCTCCATACCATGAGAAGCATAGTTTGGCATGTCTGCTGTGTGCTTTGCAGGATATAGATTAATCCTCTAAGCTACTTTATAATTCAAAACTGGTGTTAGACAAAACGCAGATCTTTCCAACAAGTGCATGCAACATCATGTGTAACATTATGTAGAACATCACAAATAATATCACAGGTGATGTGACATCAAAGTAAAAATAAAGAAACACTAACATATAAATGTAAAATTAAGAAACAGAAATAGTAACATGTGCAAGACTTGAAGGTTTGCCTTTTTAGGGCTATCTGTTGGAATGCCCCTTGTGATATTTACTGCCAACACATTTTTGGAGCTATATCACTGAAGGACTCCCCTGTTACTTTTGGAATTGCTAGTTTTGTAATTGGATTTGCTGCCAGCCTCAGGGCTGGTGCAGGCCATTTTTAAACCACAGGTAAACAACCCTGTCTGCCCACATACCAATCATCTTAAAAATTACCCACCAATATTGAAAACCCATAAGGCCTCTTCCCACAGTCCCAACAAGCACGGAGACTATCAGCTTTACAACACACTGTGAAATTACAATAGGTGAGTGTTAGAAGGTGGTTCTGACGCTCTGGGACGCCCGGATTTTTTGCTTTTTGAGCACCTATTTGTTGAGCTTTTACTGTGGGAGAGCCTCATAAGTTGGGACTCACCCACAGTGAACTCATGATGAAAGAGACTGCGTGTGGATTTTACTCGTGTTCCCCTAACTTGACTAGGCCACTGCGCCGCAGCTGGAGTAAGGGGCACCGGGCTGGTTACATGCATACACCTGTGTACATGTGTGTGCACACGTTTAGGGGCTGCGCAGAGGAGATTCCTGGCGTGCGCAGCCCAGGAGCAGATACAAAGTGAATGGTGTGGCAGGACTAATGCAGAATTGGGTGGTGACATGGAATAGGCTTTATACATTGGGAAGAAACATGCCAGGGAAAGTCAGAGTGTTTTACTGTGTTTTTCACTTCATTATTCCCCTATGGGGAAATGGAGCCCATGGGCTAGTGTCACTTTCCTAAGGCCTACAAATTCCAGACACGCACTAAAGTCCACTGTAACGGGTGTGAGAAGAAGTGTTCTGCAGAGTCCAGAGTCATATTTGTACTGCTTTTGGGTCATCCAGAAATGTCACATTTCTCTGAGTCAGTCATAACCAGGGCCAGGCTGAGGGCTGACCTCAGTAGCCTGGATTGATGACCTTTCTTCCCAAAGCGAAGACCTCCTCTCCACGAAGAGAAGCTGGGTGGAGAAGGGGGCAGCTCTGGGGGGAAGGGGCTTTCAGAGACCATGTGGCAGGAGACCCTGGACGTCGCCATCTTGAACCAACCCAGAGGCCTGGGCAGGAAGGAGGGAGCAGGCGCAGTGAAGTGATGTGTCGCTGTTTGATAGGACAAACAGAGACTTCCTGCCAGCCCCCTCCCCATTCTCTTAAAAAGAACTTGCACAGGAAGAGGAGCTCTCTCTGGGGTGTGGTCTGCTGAGGCAGAGGGTGCTGGAGCCTGGCGCAATGGGCAGTTGGAAGGAGGAACCCCCTGACTGCCCCCAGGATCCTGAAACAGCGCCAGGAGATGAGTCCAGGACTAGTGCGCAGAAGCAGGGGCCTCTGCGCAGGGAGAAGAGAGGTCCAGGAGGAGAGCCAGGCGAAAGGCTGGCGCAGGAAGCCAGTGAAAACAGCTCCCTGCTGAAGTTCACCCTCTTGGAGGCAAAGAGGGCAGCGACAAGTGCTCCAGATGGATAGAGCTGGTCATCCGGAGCGAAAGGAGGCCGGAATGGTGCAAAACGGCAGCCTGGGGGCCGAGATATGCCCCCCAGAAGGTAGGCGACCTTTGACCCCGCCTGGGACCGACGACGAAGCGCGTGGGGCTCCGCCGTCAGTCGCAATTATGCCCCCGGGGTGGGTCAGGTCCCGGGGGCTGCCCCCAGCAGAAGGGAAGCTGGGGAGCGCCATCGCGCTCCCCGTAAAGATGCCCTGCAAGGGGGCCAAGAGCCCACCCTGGCCCCCGCCGAAGATGGAGGCGGGTGGGCGCCATCGCGACCCCTGCGAAGATGCCAGCCGGGGAGCGCCGTCGCACTCCTCATGAAAATGTGCTGAAAGGGGCCAGGAGCCCACCAAGGCCCCCGCCGAAGATGGAGGCGGGGGAGCGGCGTCGTGCCCCCCCACGGAAGAGAAGAGGTTGGGGAGTACCGTCGCGCTCCCCGAGAAGGAGGGCCTGGGGGCCCGGGACCCCATCTCCGGGCCCCGATGTGAAAAATAGTTGGGGAGCGCCATCGCGCTCCCAGTGAAGATGACCCCCCCGCGGGGCGCCAGGAGCCCACCCTGGCCCCCACCGACGCTGGATGTGGGGGGAGTGCCGTTGCGCCCCCCGGAGAGGTTCGGGGGCCCGGGATCCCATCCCTGGGCCCCAAGTGCAGGAAGGAGGAGGGGGGAGTGCCGTCACACTCCTCCGCAGCCTCGCTGGGCCGGCAGCAGTCTCCGTGTCCGCCCACTGGAGCGGGCAGACCAGAAGAGAAGTGCCGGCTTCCGCGGCAGCTCGCAAGGGTGCTGGCTGGGCAGGGAGCCGGCGGGGGCAGCCGGGGGTGGGCTCCCCAGGCTGCCCTCCAACGTGGAGGCATGTGGGGGGCCCGGGTTGGGCCGGGACCCCGAAAACCGAAAAGGAGGCGCCAGGGGCCCGGGTGGGACCGGGCCCCGAACACAGGCAAGAGCAGCCGGGGGTGGGCTCCCCGAGCTGCAGGACTCACCTGGGGGTCCGGGTGGGACCGACCCCCCACCGAGGCGGCGCCATCGCGGCTCTCCCCAGCACAGCAGGAGATCCGCTAATATAATATTCAGGGAAAGGAGCCTGAAGCACCCCATAATGCCTTGCAAGGCATGGGGAAATCCATAGATTTTGGTGCCTGGTGGACCCCAGAGGAGGGGGGTCACCCTCATTTGTGAAAGAGGTTCAGGGGGAGCTGCAGGAGCAACGCAGCCTCCCCCAGCATGAAGAGGAGTTCCTCCCTAAGTCTCCTGGGGACTTTGAAAGGATAACCCCTCATGGGCTCAGCCAGCATTTAACACCTTCTGGACTGGAAATTTTGTTCTACAGCTGAGGGTGTATGGAGAAGTGCTTCAAGCAGTGAAGGGCTGAGTTGGGGATGTTTGGAGAAGGGCATCCCCTGGAGGTGAAGAGGTGTAATTGCACCAGAAGTGCATTTACTATGGTTATTTCTTTTAGAGGGACTGAAGGTCACATGTGTAATGTGAAGTACCTGTGTAAGGTGATGTCATAAGTAAAGGGAGGTTATGCTGCCAGACATTCCTGCTAGGGTGTCTGGCTGTATATGCGTAATCCTGTGATTTCATCTGTGATGCCTTTAGGGGCTGTAATTGCAATGCATTCTAATGATCCACAAATGTGATGAGTACTGTCATTCTAAAGTGCTGCTTACACATGTATTCTTGCTGCTGCCCTTAAGTGAAGAACAACCCAGACTGTTAGCCCTGAAGATGTAAGGGTGCATACTGTATGGACAATATGAGATGCTCAGTCAGGGTTATGTGTCACCAGGACAGGTGTACCTATTTTTAATGCTCGTTGAGATAATGGGGTGGGTCGCCACTGGGATGGTGCCAGTGCGCAGGGCCCTCGCTCCAGGTTATGTTCAACCCACTGCATTAGGGGGCAAGATGATGTGCAGACATGGGAGTGGTGGTACTAGACCCCACCCCCCTGCGGGAGGGGTAGAGATGTTATGCAATGTCACAAAGTAATTCCAACAGCTTATGTATATTTGTAAATTGGTGCATAGTATTGAGTAGTGTGTGTGTTTAATAAATGTACTCTTACTTTTATAAAGCAAAGTACAGACTGGACAATCAATTGTTGAGTGTTATTGCTGCGCACCTGTAATGGCGATTACTAGCCCACACCACCTCCCTTGAGTAAGCCTCAGACTTCTCTGCAACGCTACCCTCTGAGAGTCAGGCGCTACAATTGGGTGTTTGGTTCCCAGTGAAGGACAAATGTAGTCATGTTATTTGTGCAGGCCTCACAGATACTGCCTCGTTTTCCAACATTGGTGTCTAGCGGCGGGAAACATAGGATCCCATTCTAGTGCGCATTTATAGCATTTGATAAGTCCAGTTTTGCCACACATTACCTATGCAGTAATGAGCAAATGGAAGAGCGCAAGGCTCTGAGAAGGGTTCAAAGTTTTGGTTATGTGAACTAAAAGTATGGGAAAGGGAAGCCCTGCGCACATATATGTCATGTGAAGATATTATGGTTTAAATGTAAACTGTATTAATATGACTGCGTTATGTTGATTATCACGTGCTAGGGGGATGGTGCTTTTCAGGAAATGATTGCATACAAATGTTATAAGCCATATTGTACACCTTTGAACCCTAACACTACACGCACTACACCTGCATGAGGAGGGTGTCTCCTCAAGAGATAGGGACAGCAACTGATACCTACGTCACAGGTGGGGGTGTAGGGGTGGATTGACCTTTATGGGGGGCAGGAGAGGTAGGGGGTCCTGGGAGATTCCCGCACTTTTTAAGGGCAGGGAGGGTGTCCACAGAAGGGGCCCCAGATATCCTTCCCTCGCTGAAAGTTTCTTGCCATTGGCGCAGGTCAAAACCACTGGAATGGTGGGGCAGGAGGTTTCTTTACCCCGGGTAGTAAAACCCCAGGGGTTCCCATGGTGGGGGACCCCAAGAAACTTTTCCCACGGTGGGAGGAGGGTGTGGTAGAGTTGTGTGTCCAGCAGGCCCCTCAGGTTAACTGGTGGGGAAGGTGAGCAACCCTGGGGTGGCCCATGGTAGTGGGTGGCCCCAAAGGAGGGTAGTTCTTGAGTCAAGGGTGTGTAGTGGTAGCCCCTAGGTACACTAGGTGGGCTAGGTAACTGACCCAGTGGAGATCTGAGGGGGGTGGTGTACTCCATAGATTCCAGGTGAAGGGTTCATGGTCGACCCTGAGGTGTCAGGGTCGGGTAAGTGGTTACCCAAGGAAGCAACAGGATGTCATTCTGGAGCTGGTGTGGTGAACCTGAAGTGGTGGCTGGGGCGATGCCTAGCCGGTGACCAGTCAGGTAGGTCCTGTGGGGCTTGGACCCCAGGACCAGGAGCATGGGGGTGTTCCCCTAGCTCGCGGCAGGAGGTGGACTTCTGCAAGGTAGTACCACCCTGAACACAGGTGGGGCCCATCTTAAGTGAAGGGACACTGTAGTTCCCAAATGGGGGGTGCAGGCCTAGCCGGGATCTTTAGGATCCCTGGCTGAGTGTGGTAGTACTACCCTGAAGGCAGGTGGGGCCTATCTTAAGTGAAGGGACCCTGCTCTTCAGAAGGTGTGGTACAGGCCATCCAGAGATCATGTGGGTCCCTGGACGGTCTCCCAAGGCGCTGCAGGGAGGCCGGGGAGAGCCATGAGAGGTGGGCCTGGGTGTAGCTAACTCGGGGCCCATAGGCTCTCTAAGGGTACTCCGGGAGGAGAGCGCGCCTCTCGGAGGGAAGGGTGCATAGGCCCTGTTCTCGCAGCGGAGAACAAGGAAGGGGTCTAGGTTCCCGGGGTAGTTTCTGTGTGGAGCTACTGACGGGGGGAATGAGCTGTAGGATGTCTGACGAGGCACCCTCAGTGTTCCTCCCTGGCACTGCCAGTGTGGTAGTGAGGCCGGTCTGAGGTCCTATCAGGGACCAAAGGGTGCTTTTCTGGGTGGGAAAAGAATGAGTGGCTGTGCTTTCTTCAGGGAAGACAGTCATCCCGAAAGGGTGGTGGTAGCAGAATGACCCCAGCGGCAGGCTGAGGGTGAGGGTCCAGAGAGGTTGCATCTTTGGGGTGCAAGGACCAAATGGAGAGAGGGTACTGGTTGGAACAAACTCCGGAAGGGAGACCAGCTAGTGACCCAGGGGATGGGATGTAGACCTGTCCCAGAAGGCCGCATCGGTGCTGAGGCACTGTCCCTTGTCCAGAGAAGGGGTAGGCATAGTGTTGCATGCCCAAGGGCAAAGGTGGGCCTAGTGAGGCTGAGTCCATGTAGACCATGAGTGACCTAGAGGTATCTAACCTAGAGCCCGGAGGGTTCTTAGGGTAGTCTGGGATCCCTGTCATGGGTGGAGATTTCATGGATGCGAGGAGTAGGTGGTCTGAGCAGATAACTGGTGAATAAGGGGGGTCTGGTCAGAACCCCTTATAGCTAGTTATCGCTGACTACGGGAAGAATACCCATGTAGAGTGACTATTTCTTCCCTGTAGGAATCAGCTGGGCGCGGCATCTGTTAGAAGGTGGTTCTGACGCTCTGGGCCGCCCGGATTTTTCGCTTTTTGAGCACCTATTTGTTGAGCTTTTACTGTGGGAGAGCCTCATAAATTGGGACTCACCCACAGTAAACTCATGATGAAAGAGACTGCATGTGGATTTTACTGTTGTCCCCTAGCTTGACTAGGCCGCTGCACCACAGCTGGAGTAAGGGGCACCGGGCTGGTTACATGCATACACCTGTGTACATGCGTGTGCACACGTGTAGGGGCTGCGCAGGGGAGATTCCTGGCGTGCGCAGCCCAGGAGCAGATACAAATTGAATGGTGTGGCAGGACTTATGCAGAATTGGGTGGTGACATGGAATAGGCTTTATACACTGGGAAGAAACATGCCAGGGAAAGTCAGTGTGTTTTACTGTGTTTTTCACTTCATTATTCCCTATGGGGAAGTGGAGCCCATGGGCTAGTGTCACTTTCCTAAGGCCTACAAATTCCAGACACGCACTAAAGTCCACTGTAACGGGTGTGAGAAGAAGTATTCTGCAGAGTCCAGAGTCATATTTGTACTGCTTTTGGGTCATCCAGAACTGTCATATTTCTCTGAGTCAGCCCTAACCAGGCCCTGGCTGGGGGCTGACCTCAGTAGCCTGGATTGTTGACCTTTCTTCCCAGAGCGAAGACCTCCTCTCCACGAAGAGAAGCTGGGTGGAGCTGCAGGCTAATTCATCAGCAGCTGTCACTAGGTGCCAGGCAGCAAGCTGCACGAAGGCGAGGCAGCTCTGGGGGGAAGGGACTTTCAGAGACCATGTGGCAGGAGACCCTGGACAACGCCATCTTGAACCAACCCAGAGGCCTGGGCAGGAAGGAGGGAGCAGGGGCAGTGAAGTGATGTGTCGCTGTTTGATAGGACAAACAGAGACTTCCTGCCAGCCCCCTCCCCATTCTCTTAAAAAGAACTTGCACAGGAAGAGGAGCTCTCTCTGGGGGTGTGGTCTGCTGAGGCAGAGGGTGCTGGAGCCTGGCGCAATGGGCAGTTGGAAGGAGGAACCCCCTGACTGCCCCCAGGATCCTGAAACAGCGCCAGGAGAAGAGTCCAGGACCAGTGCACAGAAGCAGGGGCCTCTGCGCAGGGAGAAGAGAGGCCCAGGAGGAGAGCCAGGCGAAAGGCTGGCGCAGGGAGCCAGTGAAAACAGCTCCCTGCTGAAGTTCACCCTCTTGGAGGCGAAGAGGGCAGCGACAAGTGCTCCAGACGGATAGATCTGACCATCAGGAGCGAAAGGAGGCCGGAATGGTGCAAATCGGCAGCCTGGGGGCGAGATATGCCCCCCAGAAGGTAGGCAACCTTTGACCCTGCCTGGGACCGACGACGAAGTGCGTGGGGCTCTGCCGCCGGTCACAATTATGACCCAGGGGTGGGTCAGTTCCCTGGGGCTGCCCCCAGCAGAAGGGAAGCCGGGGAGCGTCGTCGCGCTCCCCGTGAAGATGCCCTGCAAGGGGGCCAAGAGCCCACCCTGGCCCCGCCGAAGATGGAGGCGGGGGAGCACCGTCGCGCCCCCCCCGCGAAGATGCCAGCCGGGGAGCGCCATTGCGCTCCCCGTGAAAATGCGCTGCAAGGGGGCCAGGAGCCCACCATGGCCCCCAACGAAGATGGAGGCGGGGGAGCGCTGTTGTGGCCCCCCGCGGAACAGCCGAGGTTGGGGAGCGCCATCGCTCTCCCCGAGAAGGAGGGCCTGGGGGCCCGGGACCCCATCTCCGGGCCCCGACGTGAAGAATAGTTGGGGAGCGCTGTCCCGCTCCCCATGAAGATGACCCCCCCGTGGGGCACCAGGAGCCCACCAGGCCCCCGCCGACGCTGGATGCGGGGGGAGCGCCCTCGCGCCCCCCCGAAGAGGTTCGGGGGCCCGGGATCCCATCCCCGGGCCCCGAGTGCAGGAAGGAGGAGGGGGGAGTGCCGTCGCACTCCCCCGCGGCCTCGCTGGGCCGGCAGCAGTCTCCGTGTCCGCCCGCTGGAGCGGGCGGACCAGAAGAGAAGTGCCGGCTCCCGCGGCAGCACGCGAAGGTGCTGGCCGGGCAGGGAGCCGGCGGGGGCTCCCCAGGGGTGGGCTCCCCAGGCTGCCCTCCAATGTGGAGGCATGTGGGGGTCCCGGGTGGGGCTGGGACCCCAAAAACCGAAAAGGAGGCACCAGGGGCCCGGGTGGGACCGGGCCCCGAACACAGGCAAGAGCAGCTGGGGGTGGGCTCCCCGAGCTGCAGGACTCACCTGGGGGTCCGGGTGGGACTGGGCCCCCCACCGAGGCCGGCAGAAGTGGCGTGAGGCTGGCGGCGGCATCACGGTTCTCCCCAGCACAGCGGGAGAGCCGCTAATATAATATTCAGGGAAAGGAGCCTGAAGCGCCCCATAATGCCTTGCAAGGCATGGGGAAATCCATCGCTTTTGGTGCCTGGTGGCCCCCAGAGGAGGGGGGTCACCCTCATTTGTGAAAGAGGTGCAGGGGGAGCTGCAGGAGCAACGCAGCCTCCCCCAGCACGAAGAGGATTCCCTCCCTAATTCTCCTGGGGACTTGAAAAGGATAACCCCTCATGGGCTCAGCCAGCATTTAACACCTTCTGGGCTGGAACTTTTGTTTTACAGCTGAAGGTGTATGGAGAAGTGCTTCAAGGAGTGAAGGGCATCCCCTGGAGATGAAGAGGTGTAATTGCACCAGAAGTGCATTTACTATGGTTATTTCTTTTAGAGGGACTGAAGGTCACATGTGTAATGTGAAGTACCTGTGTAAGGTGATGTCATAAGTAAAGGGAGGTTATGTTGCCAGACATTCCTGCTAGGGTGTCTGGCTGTATATGCGTAATCCTGTGATTTCATCTGTGATGCCTTTAGGGGCTGTAATTGCAATGCATTCTAATGATCCACAAATGTGATGAGTACTGTCATTCTAAAGTGCTCCTTACACATGTATTCTTGCTGCTGCGCTTAGGTGAAGAACAACCCAGACTGTTAGCCCTGAAGATGTAAGGGTGCATACTGTATGGACAACATGAGATGCTCAGTCAGGGTTATGTGTCACCAGGGCAGTTGTACCTATTTTTAATGCTCGTTGAGATAATGGGGTGGGTCGCCACTGGGATGGTGCCAGTGCGCAGGGCCCTCGCTCCAGGTTATGTTCAACCCACTGCATTAGGGGGCAAGATGATGTGCAGACATGGGAGTGGTGGTACTAGACCCCACCCCGCTGCGGGAGGGGTGGAGATGTTATGCAATGTCACAAAGTAATTCCAACAGCTTATGTATATTTGTAAATTGGTGCATAGTATTGAGTAGTGTGTGTGTTTAATAAATGTACTCTTACTTTTATAAAGCAAAGTACAGACTGGACAATCAATTATTGAGTGTTATTGCTGCGCACCTGTAATGGCGATTACTAGCCCACACCACCTCCCTTGAGTAAGCCTCAGACTGCTCTGCAACGCTACCCTCTGAGAGTCAGGCGCTACAATTGGGTGTTTGGTTCCCAGTGAAGGACAAATGTAGTCATGTTATTTGTGCAGGCCTCACTGATACTGCCTCGTTTTCCAACAGTGAGTCAACTCTGTTGATGCCTGGTTGATTAGTTTATGCAGTTCTGACACATGTGTTGAAGTCTTTAAAACCCTGACATGAAATGCTGAGTAGTAAAGAAAGGTAGTAGGAGTGGGTGTCATTCTCCCCCTCACCTTCGATGGGAGAGTCTCATAAATGTTTCTGTGTGTGTCTCACACACGAGGCACATTAGGCAGGAAGATGCTTAGCCGTGGATTCCAGGCCATAGAAGGGAGGAGTTTTCAAGGGGCTGCATCTAGTGGCTGGACATGCCACGCCACGATGAGGTCACATTCTGTGTGGGGTCAGAGAGGATTGATTAGCTGCATCCTGTGACCCTATCTTTTTTGGGTGGTCGTCTGGAGCATACATTTTCTCCAAGAAAGTGTTCTGCCTCCTATTTCATTGGGGCCATATCTGTTATAGTTCTGTTTATAACCCCCACACTTAGCCCACTTCAATTAGCACACATCCCACACATACATTTATGAAAAACGTACAACAGCCGTGTGTTTTTCTTTTCTGTGGGAATACTTGGCCGCAGTTTTATTACATGCATGGTCTTTATGTTCCATCAATGATCTCGTAAATCACAGTGGTCAGTCAAAATTCAAGATGACAAGGGCCATAAAAACATTCTTACAATGTTATAAATCATTCTGAGTGTCACAAATCATTCTGACAGGATCGTAAATCATAATTATGAGACAGGTCATAAATCACAGTTGACAGGTCATACATCATCTCTGCCATACATAAATCAAGTTGAAAGGATCATAAAACCTTGCTGTGTGAACAGTCATAAATCATCAATGTCTGGCATGTCCTAAACCATCACAGCCATATATCATTCAAGTCCTTGTCATTTGCTTGTCATAAATCTGGCACCTTTTGTTGATGAGGCCATCCTCCATGCCGCTTTTTGCGGTCATAAAGTCTTGTTGGTATTTTGTTGGTTCTTTCTCTGATTGTGAGAGGGGTATCCTCCTACTGCTGTTATGATCAACTCGCTACCTTGTCGGTCCATTTTGTGCCTTGCCAATTTGCGGGTCTGGGCTGCTAGTGCCGTGCTCCGTTTACTCCCCCGTCGGCTTACTTACCCTGCCGTAAGACATCCCAAGGTAAGTGGCTTTCTCCAGCACACCGACCTCTGGTGTGCCTCCTTTACCAACGAACACACCCCTTTTTACCGCTCGTCTGCCCTCTCAGCCCTGCAATAATGCTGCTCTACTGGTGTGGTTGGGTGGGTCTTGAATTTCTTGCGTGTTGCCTCAGCCCCACGAATGTACCTTCTGCAGGGCAGCGCAGTCCTTTTACCCTCCCCGTGCCCCAGCTGAGGGTGCCGTGTTGTCCCCCCATAGGGGGGATTCAAAACATTACCTGGCATTACCGAGTTCTCATTGGCCCGGTGTCTTTGCGCCAACCTTGGCGTGCTTTTCTTCCCCCAAAGGTGGGGGAGAGATGCCCCTTCACTTGTTGGTATGCCATGAAGGTGACTTGAACTGGTAATTTCCAGTTCCATGGCAGCTGTTATTGCGCCAGCTCCTGATGCCGCCTTTGGGGGCGGCCTCTGCCATTGCACTAGCACAAAAGAATCTGTGTTGTTTGTTTGGCTATAGGGTAGGTACTGCTAACCTGCTGCAGAGTTGCTCAGTCGAAGCTATCACCTATGTGGTCCTGCCTGGTGTGGTAAACCCAGCAGGTAGGTGTTGTGTTGTTTGTGTGTAGTCTCATATGTTTAGGCTAGAGTGACACAGCTCAGAGAGACATGTGGAGCTTGTTTCCTAATCTTGCATGCAAGTAAACAAAGACAAACACAGGCTTCTGACCAGAAGGAGGCTGTACGTTTTTGACTGTGAGCCTGCATTATGTCACCTCCCAAAATATGTCTTGTCGAATGCATTATCTGTCTAGCGATTGCACTGGCCATGGTCAAAGTCATGCTTCAAAAGTGGAGAATAGCCGCAAAGTGATAGTCTTCAAATGGTATCTGCTGTTTCATTGGTTTGACTGGGGCAGCAACAAGGTTTATCTTGAGTGCATCTCTTTGAAAGACAGGCATTTGCGTGCACATCAGGAAACTTACCTGACAACTTGGTGTCTCAGTAGCTCAGAACCCTTCTGTTACAATGATTTGTTGAATGAGACCATTTCATGCTGAAAAAAGTAAATTCAAGCTACTTATGGATAACATTTAGTAGCCACGTAGAGGGGAAGTCCATTTGCCTTGTTGCAAAATTAATTCCTTTATTTTTTCTTTTGAAAGCAGCAAAGCTAATAAAATTGAGGCCCTAATTTGGATGTTGGTCAGAGTTGCCTCCGACCAACATCCCTGCAGTTTTGGAACTGACCGACCTAGGGTCGGCGGTCAAAACCGCAATTACTATGCGACCGTACATGGTACGGTCGCAGACTCCCATTTCCCTATGAGAGCTTGTTTGGTAGTCGGAAACCAGCCTCAGAACAAGCTACCATTGAGAAAGGGGAGTCACTGTAAATCCCTGCAACAGTCAATCGGAATGACCGGCCGGCTTCTAATATTACCGCCGTCATTGTAATACGGGGGTCATATTTGAAACCTTGGATATCGGTCGGAAAGCCTGCAGTCAGAGATTGAGGGTGGGAGGTCTGTACGACAACTCCCACCATGCCCCCTGTCCCAGCGCATTTTGGTGGGATGATCGGATAATATCCATCGTCTTCAGGACATTAAAATTTTTTGATCTTCTATTAGTTATATTAACATATAGTTTAAAAAGACAATCTTAGTCATGAAATGAAAAACAGCAATCTAAAAAAATGCTATCTCAACCCTGTTTCAGGACGTGCCCGCTATGGGTACTTCTGCACAACCCACTATTTTATGTCCTTAAGGATGATGATGATGGTTTCTCCTTGATTCAAATGCTGTGGATTGAATTGTATTCTGAAATTTCAGTAACGCCTGGGGGAGCTTTTGTTGTTGTTTCTGGTTTTTTAATCCTGTCCTCTTGGTTTAAGGGCTTGCTCTCTTTTGGCTATTCCATCATTTTACTGAAGCCAATGAAGAAACGGGCTGGCAGAGAACAATTGTTACATGCAGCTGATCATTATAAAAGGGGCCAGAAAGCGATGGGCTTGGAGACTGGAGTCTACCATTACCCAATCAACGCGACTTGTCCAATGAAATGATAAGTATTGCAGGGGTGTTAATGCAATACTCCTTTCTCCACCACACACTGAAACTCTCCAGTGTGAGAATCAACAGGCCATCCATTCATCTGTTCCTGCATTTAATATTACTACCTTTATTTCTGTAAAAGTCAGGTTTGTGAAGGGCTTGCAACACTGAGACATTAGTCATAGAAATATAGAGTGACAGCAGAATAAAGCTGCAAGTCCTTGATAGTTTTCACATTTCCTGCCTCTTCCTAAAAACATGCTGCGAGCCCAAATGGCCTGCCTGTTCAAGACCATGCGCCCTACATAGTCTCGGACTTTTGGTTTCTCCAAACTGTTGTTCCCATGTGTTTTAATAGATGGCTTTTTTTTAATAGTTTAACATATATACTCCTAATCTAAGCTAGCCTGTACATGTTCTACCTTTTCAAGGCATACTTAACCCATATAGTATCCAACTCTGCTCTGTCATTCAGCACTATTCGTCCAATGTTTCTAAAAAAAAAAAACTCAATGGGTTAAATAATTTAATTTAATTGTTCCCACTATCGCAGTTGGCAGGCTGCAATATAAATTTACCATGCATTTTATGAAAGCACTTTTCAGTGTTTCTTTCCTCTGTGCCTCTGCACAAGTGTCCCTTAATGTTCTGTCTAATTCTAGGAGTAAACCTCTAGCAAGGACGCTGCATCCCACGCATTGCTAATTGCTAAATGCTAATTGCTCAATAATACTCTTCACTACATGGTCAGACATCCGTCTCATCACTCTTTAATCTTCAGAGACTGTTCAGATCTGCCACCCGTCACTTATGAATCCTCCGGACAGGCTCAGAATTTCCAACCATACGTGGTGGTGTCTTTGGAAAGGAGAGTCTCTACAGAAGAAAAACTAAGAGGGGACAAATGGACGAATGATAAACAATCCCAACCCTGTTACATGCCCTATATTTTTTTTGCTCACAATTCCAATCCATTTCCTTTACACTTTAACCATGAAATAGGTACAGAGACTAAAGTATACCATCACCCAAGGAGAGGCCAAGAGTTGAATGGGCGTTGACACTCTTCATTTTATCCATTCGAAGTTCATTTCCTCCACAATGGGTTTAATGAGGATCCATATCTCTGTCCGTCCCTCTGTCTGTCTGTCCTTAACCAAGGCCATACATGTAAGCCTGCTCGTGTTTTCACGGTCTGCATATGGTCTTTTTGAACTGCATGTGTATCACTGTGATCTGTTTATGCATGGGATTCTGGGTATTGATTTGTGCGCTTAAGTACCTGCATGTCGTTTAGTCTGTGTGAATCAGTGTTGATAAATGTGTTGTGTTTTATGTTCTAAAGCGTTGCCAGATGTAGTCAAGTGGGTTGCCTGGATGTCTTTATATGTGCACATGATTTGTGATCTATGTCAATGTATGCATTGATGTTGTATTTCCCTGTGCACCTGCTCAAAACAAAAGGCAAACTTATTTCTGTTTTGAATGCTTGATAACAGTGGTAGAATTGGAAAGAAATAGTCCAAGATCCCATCAATTGAGAGTTAAGAGGTGACAGCAGAAAGGGGCCGCGTTACATGAGCAGCGTCATAAGGAGTGGAGCGCACAAATAAAATAGCAACAACCGCAAATGTGACAGTAAATCCGTTCTGGCTTACTTCATTGATCACAAACACACCGCATTTTAAAATATCTTATGAGGATAAGGCACATACTGCAGAGATCTTTGTGTGCCAATCACTTACAAACTTAAGTTTAACTGAGACAAAATCCTAACTTTACGACTAGGATTTTGTCTCAGTTAAACTTAAGTTTGTCTTAAGTTTAACTTAAGACCAAAACTTAAGTTGAACTGAGGCAAAATCCTAACTTTAGTACTCCTAAATGCCTTCTGTGAATACCGAAAGTCGTAAAGTTAGGATTTTGTCTCAGATTACTTTTGTGAATCGGGCCCTACGTTCCTTATTTAGGGTGATTTTAACTTATGGTTCTCTGGCGAGCCTGGACCTGCACTAAAAGATCTCCTCAGTTCATGTGATAACCTGGGCCTGCAACAATTGGTACTGAGCCCAACCCACCAGGACAGCCATATTCTGGACTTTTTTTTTCATCCCAGGACCTGGCTACAGTTAAAAACATCTCCCCATGTGCTGGACAGATCATTTCTTAGTGAAATTCTCGCTACAAGTTAAAAACTTAGCCTTACAAAAAACCTCGCAACCCGCCAAACGATAGGGTAGAGCATGGAAACAATTTCTGAAATGACCCAGGACTAAGCCTTTGTTTGATTTATCCTCCATGTTCAAGGAGGATAGGACAGTAGAGGAAAATTTCGAAAATAGTATTAGAGGTACTTTAGACCAGACTATCCTTATCATAGGAATCTAGAGCCATACGGAGACCCTCTGCTCCTTTGTTCAATGCCGATTTGAAAGATCTAAAATTGGATTGTAAAATAGCTGAAAGGAAATGGCGCAGGTCATATGGGGAAGAGGGAAAGCTAGACCTAAAATCCACCTTATGGAATTATAAGACTGCAATCTTGAAAGCAAAAGCAGAACACTTCGCTGGCACTATCTTGGAACACCCAACAGTGCTAGAGAAGTGTTCAAAATATTGCGCGAATCGTCTAATCCAGATTGCTTAAATCAGTCTATACCAGCCTCATATCTCTGTGATAACCTTGCAGTATTCTTTGAAGAGAAAATGACTAATATCATTGAAGAAATCAACCCCAATGTATTGACCATGCTCCCTACATGTACCAATGCTCTTCAACCAGAGATTGTATTGGTCCGTCCCCCGCTGAATGAAGTACACTCAGAGCAGATATGTCAATTAGAATACTTTGATTACCTAACAGAAGATCGTTTTAGAGACCTGGCTCTGGCCAATCCTTCAGGGTCTCCTCTGGATCCTCTCCCTTGCAATGTCTGGAAAGAACTGACAGAAGAAACTCTCCCATAATTGTGGCAAATTTGTAGCCAATCCCTAAACAAGGGGGAGGTTCCAATAGCTTGGAAAAGAGCTTTGATCACACCTTTGAAAAAGAAGGCCTCTCTAGAAATATATGATGTTACAACGCAAACAATTACAACGCATGCTTTTACATCGCAGTTTTTACAACGCAACTACCATTACATTGCATGATTTTACAACGCATACCATTACAATGGATTTTTTTTAAACTACCATTACAATGCATTCCATTACAACGCATTCCATTACAACGCATACCATTACAACGCATACCATTACAGCGCATAATACTTTTAGTGCAACAGTAGAGTAAATGTTGGATAGTGTAGGGGTAAAAATTACTATTCCCACTCCAGTGAGTGCAACAGTAGGTAAAGTGTTGGATAGTGTAGGGGTATAAATTACTATTCCCACTCCAGTGAGTGCAACAGTAGGGAAAGTGTTGGATAGCGTAGGGGTAAAAATTACTATTCCCCCTCCAGTGAGTGCAACAGTAGGGAAAGTGATGGATAGCGTTGGGGTAAAAATTACTATTCCCAGCTAATCCAAAACCCCTACCCACCCTAAAACTTAAAATTCTCCATTACTAACCTTATAATGCGTTGTGGTGGCATCCGTTGTAATGGCATGCATTGAAAGGACATGCGTTGTAATATAATGCGTTGTAATGGCATGTGATGTAAAGGCACTTTCATTGTAAAAGTAGCATTGTAAAGGCATTGCGATGTAATGCCTGCGTTGTAATGGACGTTTCCCCTCTCTAGACCCTGGAATTTTAAGCAATTACAGGCCTATTTCTCTTCTCCCTTACCCTACTAAAATCCTGCAACGCTATGTGAGGAAAACTCTATCTCACTATCTAGAAGCTAACCAGATCTTAGAGAAAGAGCAATTTGAGTTTCATCCTGGCCATGGGACTGAACCTGCATTACTTACTGTTATGGACGAACTTAGAATGTGTGTAGATAGCAGTAACACAGTGGTATTGATCTTATTAGATTTTTCCACTGCATTCGATACAGTGAAACATAACAACTGCAACACAGTGAAACACTGAACTCTTAATTCCAATGGAGGATAGCCTATCCAAAAGGGTGCTTTTGGATAGGCTATCCTCCATTGGAATTAAGAGTTCAGTGTCAAAATGGCTGCATTCATATCTGCCAGACAGGCAGCAGGGAGTGTCCCTCCCCCCTTTCCGTTCTGAGTTTAGGTTGGTTAAACATGGTGTTTGACAGGGCTCGTCAATCAGTCCTAAACTTTTTAATATCTATATGAGCCCTTTGATCTCACTTATTAAATGTCATAAGATCAGTTTGGTAAACTACGTGGATGACACTCAGCTAATTCTATCTTTAGAAGGAGATTCTTTCAGATACACCAGACAGCTTTCACAACTGTATGAATGATATAACCAACTGGCTCAAATCTAACTCCCTGAAGTTTAATGAAGATAAGACTGAGTTCTTATGCTGCCCAGCAAATAAAATTCCAGCCTCGCTTCCATCTGATTTCTGGCCAATAGTTCCAGAAAAGGCTCCATTACCTTTGGAACTTGTCAAAAATCTGGGAATTACTTTTGACAAGAGCCTTAGTTTGAAACCACATGTCAACAAGACAGCAAGCACCTGCTTTGCTGCAATAAAAGCACTGTGTAAGATTCTCCCTCTGCTACCTAACGCTTCAAGAGCACTGCTAGTTGCTGTTTGGGACTCCAGACTATTTGATTGGCCAGCTGCAGAGGGTCCAAGAAGCAGCAGCCAGATTGGCACTCAATAGGCCAAGAAGGGCCTCACTCTCACTAGCATTGAAAGATCTACACTGGCTACCACTGAAACAAAGAATACAATTTAAGTCTCTTTGTATTGTTTTTAAATCCTTGCATGGTTTTGGTCCGGCCCCACTGCAAAATAGATTAAAATGGTATGTCCCTGGGAGGAGCCTTCGCTCTGCCTCAGCTAATTTGTCATGGGTGGCTAGATATAGTAGAACAAGCCTTTTCCATTGAAGCAGCCCAACTCTGGAATCAACTACCCGACACCCTGAGACTACTCACCAACCTACTGTAATTCAGGAAAGGTCTTAAAACTTGACTTTTTCCTTTGTGACGCTGACATTGTTTGGCATGGCTTGAAATTATCACAATGCAGGACAACTCTCCCACCCTCAATAGTTACAATAGTGCCAGGATACGTGTTGGGCGACAGTTGCGCTTTAGAAATATGTTAAATAAATAAATAATGCACATGTTTAGATCCTTCCTGGTTTTTTCTCAATCTCCTAACTGTAATAGTGCTAAAAGGGTCTTTAAGAGCAATAATAAACACATACTACTAAGTCCTATATAAATTGTTATCAGTATAATTCAGGGTGCTCTAAACCTTTCTATAGTGAGAGCTACTTCTGATCACTAAAAATCATTGTGAGCTACTGAAGGCTAAGAAACTCACGCATTGTTTCCAGACACCCCCAGGCCCAGCTTCATTGACTAATGGCCATGAAGCCAGATACTATGGTTTGAACAAAATACTTTGACTAGGGAATTATGACAAGGCTGTCATGTATGTCAGTGAGAGCATGGTCTTTATGAATATATGAACATGTATGCATATGAATGGGATATATGTGTATTGACGACTGAGAGCCTGTGTTGTATGTACTTGTGGCACAGGACATACCTTTTGCCATGTATGGCACCTTTACATGTACTTCACATATAAAACACAAACATATAACCATTTTTAAAATGACAGAAATTTAAAGTTCAGAAACATGTTCCCAAAAAATGTTCATAATATGGAATATTTTTATGCACTTTAAATTTCCCGACTTAAAATAATGGCTGTATTTTTCAGTTATAAATACAGTACAGTGTCTGTCAGCCACTGGGAACAAGATGCCTGCTGTGTGTAAAGGTAACACTTTGAAATGAGAGAAAATTAAACTGAAAAATTAGCTTAATTTTATTGTGGATTCCATAAAACTCAAAATTTACATTTTCTCCCACTTCCAAGTGTCACATTTACAAACAGCAGGCAACTTGCTCCCAGTGGCCTGTAGATGTGATATTTATAACAGAAAAATACAGCAATTTGTTGAAATGGGAGGAATTTAAAGTGAAGAAACATGCTTCACAAAACATTAAGATGTAATTGGCTTAATTGAAAGTCGAGCAAAACATTAATGTTTCATAAATCTAAAATCTAAATCCGTATTTGTAAAGCGCGAACTACTCACCCTTACGGGTCTCAAGGCGCTGGGGGCCGTAGTGGAAATTAAGTGAGCTATTGCCCAGAGTCACATGGTGCTGAGCTGAGCTGCCGCCGGAGCCGGGGATCGAACCGTGAACCCTGTTGCTCCGAAGTCAGCTGCCCTGGCCGCTGCACCACACCTCTCCACTCCACATAGAAACATTAAAAGAAATGACTGCATTTTTCAATTATATATATATGTGGCATAGTGTCTACTGGTCACTAGAAGCAAGAGTTCTGCTGTTTGTAAATGCAACACGTTGAAATGGGAGAAAATTAAAATGAAGAGTTAATCATTACGGTAACTTTCCATTTTAATTTTCTCCCATTTAAAAGCAATCAGATACATAATTTTGTTCTCATGCTCCAATATTGAGTTGAAAAGGATTTTTATTTAAGAGTTAAATACCTCAGTGCTTCTGTTCTTCACTTCTGTGCCCAGGATAGGGTCACAAATCTGACTGAGCACTGCGGGGTCATAAATCTGATTGAGCACTGCTCATTATCAGGCCCAGCTATCTGCAGCCTGATGATAATAATGTAAAATAAACACAGCCTTACCTTAACTTTAAAAGGAAAATGTGACCCTATGCTCATTTGAAAATGAACTTGAGGCTGTGAGCTATTCTGAAAGGACCTGGGAGCTACTGATTGACTGGTTGGAGACACCTGGTATAATTACTCATAGAGGCAGATACCTCTGACTTTCTTATTGTGCATGTATATCTCTGACATAGAGAGATTGGAAAAGTCAAACACCTGCCTCCAAATCAAGAATTCTCTCTTAAGAACTTGTGAAGTAACAAGCTGAGTGTCTCTCTTTCCTGATGGCATTGAGTAGGGTGGCGGTCTCCAGCTAGCTCCCTGCCAGGATGAAGCTCAAACAAAGTGCTAATGGCCCTTTAAGTAAGTGATTTGTGTCTGGCCCCAAAGGAATTGAAAATAAGTGTCCTCACCCCTTCCCTGGAGTTTGCTGCTCTGAGCACAGAGCACTGCTGAATGTGTCATAGTGTAGGAAAATGACACCAGGAAACAATCAGCATAATTCGGTGGGACTTGCCCAAATAAGGGGTATGGCTCACAAATGAGCTGCCGGATCCGATATTGACTGGATCCCCCTCTTTTACACCACTGCTTGTTATTATAGTTTCTGCACCCTTATAATCAATCAGCAGATTTGTAGGGTGCTACTTGTCACCCGTGAGGGTATCCAGGCGCTGATGTCATTGGTAACGAAATTAGAGATGACAGGCATAGTGTCAACAGAAAGGTAACTGCTATCTGAGATTTCATACAGGAAATTAGGAAAAAATTATTCACATAAAAGCAGCTTTGCTCTTTTACCTCATACTACGTTTGAATATCACAGCTTTCGCATGACATAGTGTAAACCATAGAGGTGCTCTATTTGCTATTTTTTTAAATGAATTTTGATATCTTTAGGACAATGTCACAACGTAGGACTTAATTAGAGGTGGGCAGATGGGTTGCTCTGCCACAGACATGAGGGATATCCTGCCTGCAGTATTACAAGTGCATTTTATCATGAGACATTTGTTATGAGGCAGACGGGATGTCCGTCACGTTTGTTATGGAATAACTTGTCTGCCAAACTCTAAATCAGAGTTAAGTATCAATAGGGTGACCCTTAATGCTACCTGACCCGGGTAAGACTGCAGTACAGTAGAAAAATGGTCACAGTAGTGACAATTTCAAAGAAAAAAAAGATAAAAGCATTCACTGTATCTCATTCACGTGTCTGCAACAGATGCAATTTATTGTCAAAACATCAACTGATTATTGAAGACATCATAATCGTTTATACACTGAGATAAAGGTGCTCAGAGTAAGGAGAGAAAATGCAGTGCTCAGGGGAAAGAGTGCGTTTGTGAGGGTTGTGAGGAAGGGAGAGGTAATGTGCCATATATACATTATATTTACATGATGAAACCTGTCCAGCCTATAACAGGCAAACTATTACACAGGAATACATAGCATTGTGCGGACACTGATAACAAATCTCAGTCATCAAAGCTTGTTGCAAAGAGGAGTAAAAGTCAACGTTTCGACCCCTTCAAGTATTCAAGGTTGTTAAGTCCTTAGTATGGGGTCTTCATCAGGACAGAGAGGGAGCACCTAGAGTTAATTGAATACTCCGTATTAGTAATGTGGTGACTAATGGTCGGATGTGAATGCAAAATGCAACAAAGCGTTATTTACCACATTGGAAATCCGTGAGGAGAATCAGGCTGAGAAATGCAGTTGATGGGCTCGTAGAAGCTCCTAAGATGAAGAGAACGAACATTTAGACAAAACAAGGAGGGTGAGTATACCATGAGGGCGCCTATAGCATGGAATAGGACTTACTGCAAAAATTGAGGCGTGCTCAGTCTCAGTACCACGGCCGTCCTGTTCACAGACAGGGATGGGTCCAAGAATCACCCAAGTAGACGGGACAAATGTTCAGTGGTATACTGGAACAGTGAAGAGGAATTGTGTCAGAGACTAAGTATAAAAAGCTAGACACAATGTAAACATGCCATATCATTAAGGGTTAAAAGTTGTAAGTGGTTTGCCAGTTTAAAACGAGTGGGTGAGCCCAAGGTGAGCCTATTTGACGAAGAATAGGGCTGAGTGATTAATGCCATCTATATCAAATACATGCACTAGGAAAACACAGCTGTCTTGATGTTGATATTATAGGGTGCTACTCAGAACAGGAGTGTGTGTCACTATCCAGTACAGGTGCTAAAGCTAGAAAAATCGGCTGCACCCCGAAAGTGCATAAAGCGGGATGGATTGTGCAGATGAATAATATACGTCACCACTCGCAGAAAATGGAGTGCCAGCATCCCCTCGTAAAAATAAAGTAACTTGCAGCTAAGCTCCAACAGTAGTTGGCGAATACCTTCCTGGAGTGAATCCACTACTTCATCAGGTAAATCTAAGAACACAAATACACAAGGCACCACAAAAACCTCGTCAGGCTTAAAAACATCGTAGCCAGTAACAATAATAGTCAAGTAAACTGCCTAAACATCCAACATACCTCCGTCTGCCGTCAGCTTCCGAAATGACTGGCATGGAGGGGCCCGGTACGTGGCCTAGATAAAAACGCGAGCTACTGCGTGCACACTGAGGGCAGTCGCTTGATACCTGCACGCCTAACGTCACCTAGCTCCGGGTTCCCGATCGGAGTCTTTTTTCTAAATGGTAGAAGACTCGTGCAGGGTTTATTAGTTAAAACAAATACGGAGTATTCAATATTGATATGAAAAAATTGAGACCACTGGGATATGAAGTTGGAATAGCAAATGAAGGGGACTGCAGGCACACAACAAAAGATGACAAATAATGACAGAATTCAAAACGAAATATATTGACTCCACATATTTGAGAAAGTGACTCAATAAACTACATAGTAACCTAAACATGGTGGTCATACTGTATCAGGGGTATAATAATGGAATATCGCATAATTGAACATGTTAGGTCCATCCATATACATGACATTGAAGGTCGGGCATGTATATATTAAGAAGCCCACACATGGTTGTCAAAATGTGTCACCAGTATTACCAGAGCGAGACGTGCCTCTGATTGATATGGAATGTCACATGATTAAATATCACATAATTAAACGTGTTCATCAGGGACATATATACAAATAGCTCAGAAAAAGGAATATGCACATTAAATACATGTGCTTTTGGAAGAATGTTGGTCTGCTGAGGTATGGAAAGAAAAGGTTGCATGGGTGCAGCCATAAGAGTCAGATACAGGCCCAAACATACCAAATATAGCATAGCATCTCAAGACCACTCTAAAAGCCACTACCACGGCACTACTCAGTACTCAGAACAGCGAGTTGTGCATTGGTAGCATCTAGTTCATTTAGACCGTTGTAGACCGTATCCATAGTGTACTTCCATTTACCCTCACGTATGTTCAGGATGGAGTTGATGTCACCGCCCCTAGCTCCCAAGGACACTTTTTCCAGGACCAACCACCTGATGGAGTCTGGTTGGTGCCCCTGTGTTTGAAAGTGTTCGACCAAAGGTGCAACAACCATCCCACAACGTATCCTGCTGCAATGTTGCAGGATCCTGGTCTTCACTTTCTGTCTAGTTTGACCTACATACATCTCATTGCAGGGACAAATAATAGCGTAGATTACATCTGTTGTATTACAATTAGTGTGTACCTGGAGGTCTATAGTGTGGTGTTTGTAACAGAACTGCTTGGTTTCTATTGTTAGTTTGCATGCTTTACATTGGCCGCATTTGAAATGGCCAACAATTTCTGGTAATTTCCACAATGTCTGAATCGTAGGTTGGGGAAGTGTCTCAAGGAGAGATTGTACCACATGATCCTTTACATTTTTCGCCTTTTTAAAGGAGTGCATCAGTGGGTCTGGTAACTCCAGATCATCTGAGATCAATTTCCAGTGTCCGTTTATGATCTTTTTGATCTCATTACTTCGAGTGCAAAATGTAGTCACGCATATCATCCTGTTCAGGGCATCCGTCGGTCGCTGTTTGGGTGTCAGCAGGGAG
Source organism: Calotriton arnoldi (assembly GCA_963921515.1). NCBI lineage: Eukaryota > Metazoa > Chordata > Amphibia > Caudata > Salamandridae > Calotriton > Calotriton arnoldi. The sequence continues at coordinate 181,381 of CAWUFW010006398.1, read as the reverse complement.
TCCCTGTCATTAAACCAAGCCCTCTTCCTTGCTCGCTTGACCATTCTTTTAGGATATCCACGTTCCACCAGGCGATTGATGAAATCATCTGACTCTGTGAAGTAGTCATCCTTCCGGGAACAATTCCTTCGAATCAGCAAGAATTGGCTGAAAGGCAGATTGTCACGTAGACTCCTCGTGTGGTGACTGGAATACCTCAATAGCATATTGCGTTCCGCTGGTTTCCTATAAAAGGTGGTATAAAGGTGATCGTTCTCTGTTTTTATCGAGATGTCGAGGTAGTCTATGGGTTCCGGTCCCAACCTGGCAGTAGTAGTGGATATCAATATCAAGACAGCTGGTATCAACAACCACAGGGACCGTCTTTTTTAGAGGACACCCAATGGAGACCACCGAGAGGGAGAGGCTACAGCTGGAACAGAGGACCCCGGAGGGGACAGAACCAACAAGGCCAGAACTGGGACGTTGGGAGACAGCGTGGGCAGAACCAGAAACAGGTGCGATTTCCCCAGGAGAGCCACGGCGAGATCCAGACCCGTCATCGGGTTTACAGATGTGACAGGCCCCATAAGCCCCATTATAAACCTCTCATCTTATGTGCTCTCTGAAGACGAAACCAAGGTTCTCAGTAAAGGACTATCTTTCATACCTACCTCGCACCCCAACCGATTCAATATCAAAACAGAATTGCATTGATTCTTTCATAAGGTTAGGTTGAGACATTACTTCAAACACGCCCAACCTATATCCTCTACAACGCAAATTGGACTGAGAGTACCATCTACCTTTATGCCACCCTCCCACATGATGTCACCCAAAATTCTCACCTTTGAAAGTGTGGTACTTTGGGATGTTCTTAATGCATGTTCCAAAAAGAAATACACAAAGCTTAATGTCACCAAGGGAGAGCGAGAAGCACTAAAAACACTTAAAAACAACAAGATGATTGTGATCGAGCCGGCAGATAAGGGGGGAGCAATCGTAGTACAGAATACCCCTGACTACAAAGCAGAGATCTACTCGCAGCTGCGGGATGGCGTGAGTTACTCCCTACTTAACTCGGACCCTACCAAGGAGATCAGAAATTTGATTCTGAATATCACCGAAAAAGGCAAGAAAGATGGTTTTCTATCAGACCAGGAGTTCAAATACCTCAATATGAAACAATCGAGGCTCCCTACCATCTACATGTTACCCAAGGTACATAAGAATCTTCACCATCCACCTGGACGCCCCATAAATTCTGGATGTGGATCTCTTTTGGAACCAGTGTGCAAATTCGTAGACTTCTTTCTCAAACCCTTAGCGGAATCGACGAGAACGTACTTGCGCGACACAATGAAAGTGATCAATTTGATTGACAATATGCCATTCGACCCTGAATACCAATTACTGGTGACACTAGATATAGTATCACTATACACTAGTATTCCGCAACGACCGGCTTTGGAAGTAATAATGAAAGCACTGGATAAGAGACCACAGCCTTCACCTGTTCCTACGGAATTCATAGTGCAGCTACTAGAGGTGGCAATGATGAAGAACTTTTTCTTTCTCCAAGGTGAATTCTATTTACAAATGAAAGAAGTTGCGATGGGCGCTGGCTTCACACCTGACCTAGCAATCCTATACATGGATGAATTTGAGGATCAATTCATCTTTAGCCAGACCAATCCTTACATTGATAATGTGTCACATTGGAAAGAATATATAGACGATGTGCTTCTCATTTGGACAGGTACCGCAGCGGATCTGCAGAAGTTCTTTGAATGGCTCAACGCGAGATCAGAAGACATCAAGTTCACTATCCATTGGGACCGGAACACCATAGACTTCCTCGACATCTCGATAAAAACAGAGAACGATCACCTATATACCACCTTGTATAGGAAACCAGCGGAACGCAATACTCTATTGAGGTATTCCAGTCACCACACGAGGAGTCTACGTGACAATCTGCCTTTCGGCCAATTCTTGCCGATTCGAAGGAATTGTTCCCGGAAGGATGACTACTTCACAGAGTCTGATGATCTCATCAATCGCCTGGTGGAACGAGGATATCCTAAAAGAATGGTCAAGCGAGCAAGGAAGAGGGCTTGGTTTAATGACAGGGACTCCCTGCTGACACCCAAACACCTGTAACATGCAACAATGTCTCAAAAGGGTGTTATTTAAAGGTCAAATACATGTAGCACAATTAATTGCTGAGAATTAAATCAAAAAGGGAAGAAAACCAGGGAGACATTCTTTTTGTGAAATGAATTGTATTTCAGTGAATATACATGTTTGACATATTAAACTTCATATGTAAAAGCACATGGAACGATAGCACTGCGTTGCATTGGATGGCATGTAACCTATGAGATACTGTGCACAAGTGCTCGTGAAGGATTGTGACGGCGCAAGTGACACGTGAGGTAGAATGTACAGTGATAGTGATGGGCGCAACACGAAACAAGTGGGGTTAAAATGATTTACATATTTAAGGTTTCCCTAACAGTTAATGGTATAGAATACAGAAACAATCAAATGGGGTATCCTTTAAGTCGGTGCCAGGAGTTCCGCTGTGGAAGTCGACGGCGTTTCGGCCTGTAGAAGTATTAGGCCATCATCAGGACAAGGTTACAGTTACTTATATTGCAGTGCTGGGGATAGAAGGGTACATACATTTCTATATATATGTGGTCATTCCGTGGTGGAACAAGAAGGATAGATAGGGCAGAGTAAGAGCGTTGCTTAAAGTTGAGCCCAAACAGGGGAGGGGAAGGGGTAGAAAACATATACTGGGCGCTGCAGACAATTACCGCTTGACTAGGCTCAGAGTAGAAAGGTGTGGAACAGAGCGCTAGTACAAACGCGGGAAGACAACTTACGCGAGATCCAGAATTGCGATAAAGGGCAAGGTCCAAAGTGAATAAGAACAGGACCTGCAGACGAACCTAGGTGCAAAGGGAAGGAAAGGAGAAATGAGTCGCGTTGGGGCAGAGAGGGGTGGGAAGGGAAAGGACGGGAATGCAGAACTTACTTAGATTGACGTCAATTGGGGTCCAAGAATTTGGTACAAGGCATCACTCCAGTCACGAAAACCAAGAAGCTGCTGGTAGTGTTACCTGTGAAGTACACCGAGTCTAATGAGCAGGTGTACTATGTGGGGACAAGGAGTTAGGGGCAATGTGTGGGCTATTAAAGGACCACCGGGCTGTGCATAATGCATGTAGCCAGCAAGTGGAGGGAGGGGATCAGTCCGTGGTAAGGACAGGCGTGGGGGCTAGTTAGCACGAGATCTGCTGTGCGTGCGTGACACCCGGGCTGATGAGTAAGCTAAGTAGATGAACTAAAGCGGGAGTACGGGAGGCGTGGAACCGAGGCCATGCGAGGGAGCAGGCTGGCGAGTGGAAACAGACTGAAGTCTGTGACAATCGGGCAGAAAGGGGAGGAAAGTAATTAGGAGGTTGGCAGACGCAAGGACTAATCACTTGGCGGAGTGCCAACAGATAAGAACGGGGAAGCCGGTCGGTGGAAACACACGAGGCAAGTGGGTGCGCTGCTCATATGGGGCTGGCTATAGTAACTGGAGCGTAAAAGAAACGGGCGCGTCAAGGACAGGCTGTCCGTGGAGAACAAGTGGCGTATGGGAGGCAATTTCAGAGGGGAGAGGGTGTGTGACAGGAGCAGCAATTGCGGGGGCACTTACTTGAAGCAGTCAGCAGAGGTGAGGCACATCAACGGGCCGGCAGTAGTCAGGCTCAGTTTGTGCGTCTCGCAGCAATCGTGGCTAAGTACGCGAGGCGGGTCACGTGGTGCGTTCCAACTAAGGAACACTAGAACGCGCTCTGGTATATCAGCCAAGGTAAAGGATAGTTAGAGAGGGAGAAGGGGAAGACAGACTAGGGAAGTACATAAAACCAATTGCAAATAGAAAGACATAAATCTTAATAAATTGTAAGTACAAGTAGGTACTGAATACAAAGAATTAAAAAATATATATAGGTCTGTCACAATGTTGGTGGGAGTGTGAACAGGACCCATCAGAGGCGCTCCAGAATAGCACAGGAGTTTCTAAGGTTGTACACATGATGTATCAACAGTTTGGTTGGAGCATGGGATTGATTGCGATTCATTTAAATAGCACAATACAAACAGTATATTGGACGTGATACATTTAAATGGCATAATACAAACAGTGTATAGGGAACTAATCATATGGTTTAACTAGGTACGTCCATATGGAAAAAAGGATCTTTACTTGGGTACAGATTGATGGTGGTGATTTAGGAAAAGTAGGTGCAAAGTAGTGAGGGGAGAGCTAGATGGTAAACGCACTCCGTATGGACAGGAAGAACCAGTGGGCTGAAGATGACTTATGTGAGTGTGGTATTCCATTCATCCAAAGTGTTCAAGCCCTGTTCAATGGTATTGCAGCAAGCTATCCAGCGGCATTCGCATCTGTTCAGGAGCCTTTGAATATCACCACCTCTGATCGGTATGGACGGTTGGTCAATAACCATCCAGGTAAAGTCAGTGTCATTGTGATTATCCTCTTTGAAGTGTGTGACCAGGGGTGCTGTCAACACACTGCACCTTATACGACTGCGGTGTTGTATGATTCTGTCTTTGACCATTTGTGTGGTCTGGCCGATTTATAGGAGATTGCAAGGACAGCGTATTGAGTAGATGACATTTTGGGATCTGCAGTTGGTGAGGGATCTTAGTTGATGTTTCTGTCCATTGTGTTCAAAGTATTTTGTGTTAAGTGAAGTGAAACATGCTGAGCATCTTTGGCATTTGTAGTGTCCAAGTAGAGGTGGAAGGCCCCATCGGCCCCTAACAGATTAATCTCTGGTGTTGGTCTGTGGCCATGTGATGGCGTGTACCAGGTGGTCCGAAAGGTTTTTTCCCCTGCGGTACGAGAACAATGGAGGTTCGTTGAATATGTTTAGAGGGGCCAGCGTATTCCAGTTTCTTTTAATTACTTTGGAAAGTTTGTTGCTGGTAGGGGAGAAAGTCGAGACAAACGGGATGCGAGAGTTCACCCTCTTTTCCTTGGGTGTGAGTAATGTGTCACAATGGTTGTACCATGCACGTTTCCTTGCTCTGGATATCAGTTTCTTTGGGTAGCCCTAGTCTCCTTGGGGTATGTGGGCTACCTCCTGTAGTCCGATACTGCTTGACACCCAAACAGCGACCGACCGATGCCCTGAACAGGATGATATTGGTGACTACATTTTGCACTCGAAGTAATGAGATCAAAAAGATCATAAACGGACACTGGAAATTGATCTCAGATGATCTGGAGTTATCAGACCCACCGATGCACTCCTTTAAAAAGGCAAAAAATGTAAAGGATCATGTGGTACAATCTCTCCTTGAGGTACTTCCCCAACCTACGATTCAGACATTGTAGAAATTATCAGAAATTGTTGGCCATTTCAAATGCGGCCAATGTAAAGCATGCAAACTAACAATAGAAACCAAGCAGTTTTGTTACAAACACCACACTATAGACCTCCAGGTACACACCAATTGTAATACAACAGACATAATCTATGCCATTATTTGTCCCTGCAATGAGATGTATGTAGGTCAAACTAGACAGAAAGTGAAGACCAGGATCCTGCAACATTGCAGCAGGATACGTTGTGGGACGGTTGGTGCACCTTTGGGCGAACACTTTCAAACACAGGGGCACCAACCAGACTCCATCAGGTGGTTGGTCCTGGAAAAAGTGTCGTTGGGAGCTAGGGGCGGTGACATCAACTCCATCCTGAAAACATACGTGAGTGTAAATGGATGTACATTATGGATACGATCTACAACGGTCTAAATGAACTAGATGCTACCAATGCCCAACTCGCTGTTCTGAGTACTGAGTAGTGCCGTGGTAGTGGCTTTTGGAGTCGTCTTGAGATGCTATGCTATATTTGGTATGTTTGGGCCTGTATCTGACTCTTGTGGCTGCACCCATGCAACCTTTTCTTTCCATACCTCAGCAGACCAACATCCTTCAAAAAGCACATGTATTTAATGTGCATAATCCTTTTACTGAGCTATTTGTATATATAAACACAATCCTCAGCACACGTCTTTTAAGTAATATGCAATTATCCAATTTGTTTTAGTCAAGCATAAATGATACAGAGAAATTTTCGAGCTTGGTTTCTTTTCTTTATTCTCTTTGTTCTTGCATCAGCCAACACGTGTTTCGTCGCACAAAGGAATTTTGTCCCGCGACTTTCTCAAGGCTTACAAGAGTCCAAAATGTTCCTTTATCAGTGGTGATAATTCCATCCCACTGGAAAATTAAAATCTATGTTCCCATGTCCACGTCGCATTTAACCGTGGATCTTCGTCATGAGCCAAACCTAGAACACGGCGCTGATGTGGGGACCTACACGTCCTTCTTACGTGCTCTAGGTTTGGCTCATGACGAAGATCCATGGTTAAATGCGACGTGGACATGGGAACATAGATTTTAATTTTCCAGTGGGATGGAATTATCACCACTGATAAAGGAACATTTTGGACTCTTGTAAGCCTTGAGAAAGTCGCGGGACAAAATTCCTTTGTGCGACGAAACACGTGTTGGCTGATGCAAGAACAAAGAGAATAAAGAAAAGAAACCAAGCTCGAAAATTTCTCTGTATCATTTATGCTTGACTAAAACAAATTGGATAATTGCATATTACTTAAAAGACGTGTGCTGAGGATTGTGTTTATGTTTATGTGGGTTTCGACCACGTGTTTGGGGAGACTGGTGGTTCTTCTCACCTTTCAGCACCGTCCATATAAATTTCTCAGAAATCTAAATAGAGTGTAAGTGCTACTCATTCTTGGAGTGCCATTTTACCTATAACCATACCACTGCACCGTCGTGAATTAGCTATTTGTATATATGTCCCTGACGAACACGTTTAATTATGTGATATTTAATCATGTGACATTCCATATCAATCAGAGGCACGTCTCACTCTGGTAATACTGATGACACATTTTGACAACCTTGTTTGGGCTCCTTAATATATACATGCCCGACCTTCAATGTTATGTATATGGATGGACCTAACAGGTTCAATTATGCGATATTCCATTATCATACTGCTGATACAGTATGACCACCATGTTTAGGTTACTATGTAGCTTATTGAGTCACTTTCTCAAATATGTGGTGTCAATATATTTAGTTTTGAACTCTGTCATTATTTGTCATCTTTTGTTGTGTGCCTGCAGACCCCTTCATTTGCTATTCCAACTTCATATCCCTGTGGTCTCAATTTTTTCATATCAATATTGAATACTCCGTATTTGTTTTAACTAATAAACCATGCACGAGTCTTCTACCATTTAGAAAAAAGACTCCGATCGGGAAACCGGAGCAAGGCGACGTTAGGCCTGCCGGTATCAAGCGGCTGCACTCAGCGTGCACGCAGTAGCTTGCGTTTTTATCTAGGCCACGTACCGGGCCCCTCCATGCCAGTCATTTCGGAAGCTGACGGCAGACGGAGGTATGTTGGATGTTTAGGCAGTTTACTTGACTATTATTGTTACTGGCTACGATGTTATGAAGCCTGACGAGGTTTTTGTGTTCCCTTGTGTATTTGTGTTCTTAGATTTACCTGGTGAAGTAGTGGATTCACTCCAGGAAGGTATTTGCTAACTACTGTTGGAGCTTGGCTGCAAGTTACTTTATTTTTACGAGGGGATGCTGGCACTCCATTTTCTGCGAGTGGTGACGTATATTATTAATCTGCACAATCCATCCTGCTTTATGCACTTGCGGGGTGCCGCCGATTTTTCTAGCTTTAGCACCTGTACTGGATATTGACACACGCTCCTGTTCTGAGTAGCACCCTATAATATCAACATCAAGACAGCTGTGTTTTCCTAGTGCATGTATTTGATATAGATGGCATTAATCACTCAGCCCTATTCTTCATCAAATAGGCTCACCTTGGGCTCACCTAATCGTTTTAACCTGGCACACCACTTTCAACTTTTAACCCTTAATGATATGGCATGTTTACATTGTGTCTAGCTTTTTATACTTAGTCTCTGACACAATTCCTCTTCACTGTTCCAGTATACCACTGAACATTTGTCCCGTCTACTTGGGTGATTCTTGGACCCATCCCTGTCTGTGAACAGGACGGCCGTGGTACTGAGACTGAGCGCGCCTCCATTTTTGCAGTAAGTCCCATTCTGTGCTACAGGCGCCCTCATGGTATACTCATCCTCCTCGTTTTGTCTAAATGTTCGTTCTCTTCACCTTAGTAGCTTCTACGAGCCCATCAACCGCATTTCTCAGCCTGATTCTCCTCGCTGATTTCCAATCCGGTAAATAACGCTTTGTTGCATTTTGCATTCACATCCAACCATTAGTCACCACATTACTAATCCGGAGTATTCAATTAACTCTAGGTGCTCCCTCTCTGTCCTGATGAAGACCCCATACTAAGGACTTAACAACCTTGAATACTTGAAGGGGTCGAAACGTTGACTTTTACTCCTCTTTGCAACAAGCTTTGACGACTGAGATTTGTTATCAGCGTCCGCACAATGCTATGTATTCCTGTGTAATAGTTTGCCTGTTATAGGCTGGACAGGTTTCATCATGTAAATATAATGTATATATGGCACATTACCTCTCTCTTCCTCACAACCCTCACAACGCACTCTTTCCCCTGAGCACTGCATTTTCTCTCCTTACTCTGAGCACCTTTATCTCAAGTGTATAAGCGATTATGATGTCTTCAATAATCAGTTGATGTTTTGACAATAAATTGCATCTGTTGCAGACAAGTGAGTGAGATACAGTGAATGATTTTATCTTTTTTCTTTGAAATTGTCGCTACTGTGACCATTTTTAAACTCTAAATCAGGCCCTTAGTCTTTGGATTTCTTACCATAATGTTATATTTATAAATACTTTTAAAGAATTGTGTCAAAAGAAGTGTAATGTACATACCTAGAACATGACATGAAAGAGTGACTAAAATGTGACATATTGGCCATCTTCTCAATGTCTAAGCAAATATTTCAAATATGTGGGTAGTAGAAATATTTTTCTTTTTGTCATGATGTCGATATGACTCCACAGTCCCCAGCAGGGTGGACTGATGGTCCATGTGTAATGAATCCAGCCTCAAAAGGCCCACCATGCAGCTGCCATGCGCAGGTGCTGAATGTACTCGTGCTGTGAATAACTTACGCCAATCCCTGACCTCCTGACATGGGTTTACGGGGTTGACTTGGGCATGAAGCACGGTGAAGGAATCTAGAAACCACGCTGCTTTCTGCCCGTCCATGACAATCACAGCTGTTGTCCGGGTTAAGTTACAAATGATGTCGCAGGCCAGTGGCCCGCTGCGATGTGACAGGCAAGCCAATGCGACCCAGTTGGTAGCGTATATCAGAAGGTCGAGCTCGGTGCTTAGTTTGTAAAATAAATAGTGCCAGTGCCTGATGCTCTGCTTAGAAGCCCATGACTAGTGCAATTAAAAGTCAGGCTGCGTACTCGTGAGTTCACCCCAGGCCTCTTTAATCCACTACCAGATACTGCTGCCCCTTTATCTCGCTTTTGCAGGATCCTGATTTCTCCCTTTGTTTATTTTTCTGTCTCTTCCCAAAAAATAAGTGCGGTGCCCAAAACGAAATGCTGGTGGCCAGGGCTTTAAATGAGGTGAAAAAAGTAGGGGGGGCTCTAAAAGTGGCATGGCCAATGTAATTATGGGCGTGGCTTAAACAGATAAACTGCATTATTGAGGCCTGTGCGCTCTGCAGAGAGGCCAAGGTTTGGATGATCACATGTATTCTGAACCCCTTTATGATACACTGATGGGCACTGAGAGAAACTCACACTGCCTTTAGCCTCAACTCCAGTGCTATCAATCGTGACCTGTTATAAACACCTGGAGGCAACTCAGTTCAAAGTATGCACTTTACAAGTGTAATATGCTACACGGCAAAAAATACAGAAACACAACATCCTGGAAATAATTAACATTCTAAGGAAATATAAGATTAGGTAAAATGTGACATATAAACAGGAAGTAAATCACTGGTATGGATTACCTTAACACTTTTTACTTTCATTGTGCAGAAATCGATCAGTGTTTATGCCATTGGAGTTAAGGGCATGAAATTAGAGCCCAGTAGGGACCCGTTTCAACATCTGTTTTTAATTACTATCGGGTCTGAGACCCAGAGGGATCCGGACCACTTAAAGCCCTGTCGGTAAGCTCCACCATCAAACACCCGCTCAAATTAAGCACTGGCACCTCAGAACTTGCCTGCTGACTTCCTGAGCAGCATGCAATGGCGGTGTGTTGAAGGACTCAAAGGCTTGTCATATGAGCTATAATAGCTGAAGCGTAAGAAAAGTCAGACCTTGTCTTTAGTAGCCTTATGCTTGAGGGATTAGTCACCAAAGAAATAGCCAACGTGACTTGAAAATAGCAAAACATGAAACATACAGAAATCACCACTGATTGTAAGGAATAAATATATTGGACATTTAGTTAACACAGGTCAATGTTAAATTAGAGCTCAGTGTTGCCCTCTCTTTGCTAGTCTTTTGTCACTACAAGAATAGACCCTCTTATCCGGCCCTGTCCTCTCCTAGAAGGGAGATTAGTAGGTTGAGTGCAATTAACATTTTAAACCCCCTTAGGAATAATCCTACTAAAAAAATAGCAATGAGTTTGAGTGCTGACAGGGGAATTAACACTTAGGAGCATATTTATGACTTTTGTAGTGCAGGGCGGTGCAGCAAGTCACCTTGCTGCCCTGCCCAGTGTCACAGGGAAAGGGCAGGAATGCTTCATGGTTATCCAATACAGCACATTCCTGCCCTTTTCCCTTGCACTGGTGCCATTTTGGCAGCCTAGCACCAATGCAGGCACCCTTGGACATGGTGCAAGGCTGCCTGTGTTGCAGGCAGAATTGTTTTTGTGCAGGAAGGGCACCTTCCTGCACAAAAACAATACTGAGAGGCTTTTTCCTCTTTCTACATAGAGGAAAAAACTAGGAGAAATAAAGATATTTCTCCTTGTTATGCCTCTCCTGGGAAGGTGTAAGAGATTTTGGTGCATTTTCAGGTTTACAAGTCCTTGTAAATCTGGGAAAGCATCAAAATCCATGGGAGTTGCATGGAAACACCCTCCACAATGCCCAATACCCAGTGCAGAGTAGCGCAATGCAGCGATTTGGACTGCGTTGCGCTACTCCAGATTTATGAGGCCAGTCAGAGCCATGCGTGGCTTCATAAATCTGAATTAGAGGTTTGCTTCTCGCATGTACTGCATTGCATGGTGCAAACATAATGCAAGCCTCTCATAAATATGCCCTTAGAGTATATTTGCTAGCTTTTGCATGGATTGGCCTTGACAAAAACACCAACCAAGGTAGCCTTACTCAACTTCTGGGCTCCAAACAATTTTGTGCAAATGTTGATATTAGCGCAAAGTTAAAACTCATTGGGCCATGAAGCACCTATAGGCCTCACCCCAACATCACTCAAAGTATCATCCATGCACCTTGCTTGGAAAATTATCATCAAAGAACTGTTTCTGGTCCTATGGGCTGTGATGGGACCAAAAAAACACCAGCCCACACAATGATCCTTGCAAGCTGGTCCATCTGGTAACCTCAGACTGCCCATCCAACACTGGCGGAGAATGACACCTGCCACAAACACAGTCACAAATTTGAGTGGGAGATATGACACAAATTACTCATTGGTATTTGGTGGTTGATCACGTGAGCGATTTGTATGTGCGGGTATGCCTTGAATACAGTAGTGAAGCAAAATATTGTTCTAGATTGGTACTCATAAATCAGTTTGGGATGGTGCACCAATATTTGGTGTTTAGCATCACGTGAGCACTATACTATGGGTATTTACATAAATGATGTTTTCATCGGTGTATGATTGTAAATGAAGTAGGGTCTTTGTAGGTAATCAATCCAGTAGCCAGTAGTGTAGATTATGTAGGTTTATTCAGTTACAGGTAAGATGGTACATGCCTCACCGGGAACAGCAGCCTGCTGCTCAGCCCCACTCATTCCAACTGACCACTCATCCAAACCATGCACTCATGAACATTCTATTACATCACACTCACACAGGCTGAGCAGCAAGGAACTAGGAGACACAGGATATAACACATCTCCTTCCTTCAGAGAACAATAAAAACAATGAAAACGACAGGAAGCAACGTGAAGGAAAATACACATTCACACCTCCTGTACATGTAAGCAACCAATCCTAAATCGCAAGAAAAGATCACATTACATAAATTATTCCACACCTTAGATTGTAAAAAGATGAAATCACATCAATCACATAGGAGAATAATTACAATCCCTAAATTGGAAGATAAGATCACATAAGATTATTTTGCATAAGCATCATTACATTCCTTGAATTTGTAAAGGAACATCAATGTAAAGATAGATCACATATAAATATTACATACTATATATCTTAGTTTCCTACGTAAGAACACCAGATATATATATGTATAGTAGGATGCAACCTCCATACCCCACAACTGTACGCAGAACCACTACAGCACACCACAACTCGCTATGCAAAGGAACACACATGTTCCAGGCAGGATGCAACCTCCACACCCCACCACTTTACGCACTGCAGTACCACTACAGCACCCCACATCTCGTTAAGCAAAGGAACGCACATGTTCCAGGCAGGATGCAACCTCCACACCCCACAACTGTACGCACTGTAGAACTACTACAGCGCACCACATCAAACTAAGCAACGGAACGCACATGTTCCAGGCAGGATGCAACCTCCACACCCCACAACTGTACGCACTGCAGAACCACTACAGCACACCACATCAAACTAAGCAAAGGAACGCACATGTTCCAGGCAGGATGCAACCTCCACACCCCACCAACCAAAGACTTTTAGACATAAAAGAAACACATCGCTCGCTCAAAATGTCATCCAACACAACATCACAACTAAAAGAAAATCATAACACAGGGTATAACACCCATCCATACTCACACACAAGGGATATATTCTAACCCACAGACCACACAGTCCATTCATGAGACCTAACCCAACGCACACAATGCATAAAGAAATTAATGTGAAATGAAATGAAATGAAAATAAAATTTATATAGCGCTTGTGGACTAACGCCGACTAACAGGAGAGGAGTGAATTAGATGCATTCATTGAAAAGAACAGTTTTTAGAAGCTTTCGAAAGGAGAGCAGGTTTCGTTCCTTTCGCAGATGGAGTGGGAGGGAGTTCCATGAGCTGGCAGCGTTATGGGAGAAGGAACGCCCGCCCCATCTAGCCTTCCTTATTCTGTGTGAGGTGACTAGGAAGGAAACATAGAGCGGAGATCTCTGGGGGGCTGATAAGGAGTGATCATGGACTGGATTGAGACTGGGCCCTTCTTCCAGAAGGCCCTATGAGTCAGGCACATGGCCTTAAACTGGATCCTTGCCTTAATTGGTAACCAATGGAGGCTCCTTAGTGCAGGTTTTGCCGATTGTCAACGGGGGACCTGCAAAAGCATGCAAGCAGCACAGTTCTGAATGACCTGGAACTTATGGATGGTGGTTTGGGGGGCTCCCAGGTAGAGGCAATTCCCATAATCCAGGCGAGAGAGGATGAGGGCCTGAACCATAATCCTTCTCGCCTGAAAGGGGAGAAGGGGGAGGATCTTACGGAGCATCCTCAGGAGGCCGTAGCAAGTGGCTGAGATTTTGACGGCCTGGTGATTAAAACTGAGCGAGCGATCAAGCCACACACCAAGGCTCTTGATCTGAGTCTTCGGATCAGGTGCGGGACCGAGGCAGTTCGGCCAGAGCGAAACCGGGTCGAATGAGGGTGAGTTGCCCAAAAGCATGAGCTCGGTCTTATCCCCGTTCAGCTTAAGGCACGAGTTTTCCATCCACTTGGCAACTTCCTCTAGGCACGGGCCTAGGGTGCTAGACGACCTCTCGGGGTGGTTCAATGCCACCACGAGCTGCGTGTCATCTGCATATGTGATGATTTTAATGCCAAATGGATGGACAATCTCAGCCAGGGGTCTCATATAGATGTTAAACAGCGTGGGGCTCAAGGAGGAGCCTTGAGGAACCCCACAGCTGAGAGACAGCCGGTTGGAGACAACATCACCCTCAAAGACCTGAAAGAACCGATCGCTGAGAAAGGATTGTAGCCAAGTTATGGCTGTCCCGGTAACTCCCACACTTTTTACCCGGTGGAGCAGGGTGCAATGGTTAACAGTGTCGAAAGCGGCACTGAGGTTAAGTAAGATGATCACTGCCTTGCCTCCCTGATCCAGTATCCGCCTCGCCTCCTCGGTTACTGCCAGAAGAGCAGTTTCGGTTCCTTGTCGAGGACGAAAACCAGTTTGAGAATGGTGAAGGAGCTCGTTGGATTCTAGAAATTCTACTAGAATAGAATTTATATGCTTTTCCAGAATCTTACTCATCCAAGGGAGGAGCGAAATGGAGCGAAAGTTGGCTAGGTTGGACTGGTCAAGATTAGGTTTCTTTAAGAGGGCCTTTACCAGAGCACACTTACATGCGGGAGGAACAGTACCAGAGGAGATGGAGGAGTTGACCAGATCAAGGATTACCGGATGGATGGTGTCGGCAGCTAGAATCAGAGGGAAAGGAGGGGCAGGATCAATAGGGGAGCCCGACTTTACTTTTGCCATGACCAAGTCCAGTGAAGCAAGATCCATGTGCAAAACAAAACACAATTCACACCCCAAAATGCATAAAACATACTAACAAAACAAAAGTGGAACACTTACTACCGCAGACAACAGTCCATTAAGCATGGTACACGATAAATACCACATAACCTTATTAATAGTATGCACAGAGAGCTGCATAAAGCATGGCAAAAGAAATTTGAATAACGTGACATATGACAGTAGCTACCAATAACAGTCATGTGAATGGTGAGCGACCTCTCACCCGAGACCACTGCCAAAATAACACCAGAATTAATTCACCTTTGATTTTGGCTAAAAACTCCTGCATGACTTCACCTCTGTACCATGTGCTTCAGTTCATACCCCACACATGGCTTAATCTATAGTTGAAGTACATCTCAAACTCCACTCGCAGTTGAACAGTTCCAGAAAGCCACAGTGCAGGTAAAAATCTTTATCCTTTCCTCCTTTAAATAGCAGTCTTCAGCAACGATTCACCAGGGCTCACTTCATCTAGACTGTCCTTGGCAAAGAATACGGCATCACGGCTTAAACAAAATACCCTCCTATAGAAACTTCTTGATGAACAGTGATGGCTCGTGTTGGGTACCTGCTGAAGCGCTCGATCCTCAATTCGCCTCGATCCTCAATGCGCTTGACCCCTGTCAATGTTCTTGACCCGTGAGTGCATTGTTCAAATTTTTAAAAGGACACAACTGTTTCTCACACCTGGTGGTAACTTCCAGAAACTTTAATGTATATAGACTTCGTTCAGCATGGCCCAAATAGGTGTCTTATTGACTCTCCCGCGCCCCTCCTCAGTTGCACTGCCAAATAACCGAACTGCCAGCTGTACACCGCATACATCGAAACAGGTTAACTTCATAAGTCTAATAACAGCACAATCCAATAGAGTGTACAAGAGCTCCAGAGTTAAAAAAAAAAATTGCAGAAAGTAATTGCCGTGAGCCATGTAAAAGGTGGTCAAAGCAGATCAAAGCACCCAAAAGCAGTTCCAATACTAGGCTGTAGGTTGGTCATTAAAATGGATGCTGTGGGTTCTCACCAAATGAATGTTAGAAATGCAGACAACATCACGCTGCATACATGCCTTTAACTGACCTTCCAGTCGGCTGCTCTGACTTCTAGCTTGTAATATTAAATGCTCCAATACTCCAAATCTGTAAGCTGTCTGTAAGTTGCAGGTTTCAAGCATAAGGTCACACAACAAATTTTCTACTGTGTAGGCTGATTGTAGGCTGGCTGTCTTCAAGCCACACATGTCTGACATAACAACTTCAATTCATAAGGCTGTGTGTAGGCTGTGCAGGTTCCAAGCATCAGATCATTAATTAAGTAGGCTGAATGTAGTTTGGCGGATTACAAGCCACACGAGATCCAACGCCCAAAACATCCAATGTGTAGGCTGTCTGATGTAGTAGACACCGGTGGGGCATCCAGGGCGCGTTAGTCATTTTTCTCTTCAGGTTCAGCTAGCTTCTCATAGGCTATTGTGTAGTTTCATCAGTTTCTTAGCCTTTTCACGCGTGGTTCTTTTTTCCAATTATCGCCACTTTTGTAAATGAAGTAGGGTCTTTGTAGGTAATCAATCCAGTAGCCAGTAGTGTAGATTATGTAGGTTTATTCAGTTACAGGTAAGATGGTACATGCCCCACCGGGAACAGCATCCTGCTGCTCAGCCCCACTCATTCCAACTGACCACTCATCCAAACCATGCACTAATGAACATTCTATTACATCACACTCACACAGGCTGAGCAGCAAGGAACTAGGAGACACAGGATATAACAATGATGCCTTGCAAATTTGATATTGCGCTGTTTTTGATACTTCATGCAACTCAACGCAGTTTTTTCACCCTCAATTACATTACACGAAAGTAAATCTGACTTAAAATGTTGTCCCCTCTCGTGTAAGTCTTTCGTTGTTGTGCGAACTTCACTAGCCTATTGATATAATGTTTGCAGTGCAAGAGATACTGTCAGAGTCGGTATGTTTAGAAGGCGACTTGTGGCTGTGACTTGAAAATGGTGGAATAAACTCAATCTTTCCTAAAAAAATAAATCGGTGGGTTGTAAAACCAATAAAGTACATTGATTTTCTCGGTAAGAAAGTCCATCCTTAACTTGTGTTAATAGATCACCAAATAGTGCTTCTACCAGTACCAGTCAGAGCCCCACCTCTTCTGCACTGGGCCAGGATATTTGCGGCCAGACTCATAAGTGAGGCAGCCATTTTGTCAAGTGGCACGTCACGTGGTCCATCAGCAGTGTAACACTGCAGTGCCGCTACGCTCCAGCTGTGGGCTGCCACAGATGTTCGAAGCCTGCACACCACAGTACCTCTCACACAGACGTTTAAAGGGCATTCTGTGCCAATACCTCTTGGATGAAGGCATGACCGGCTACAAAGCTTGCTTCAGATGAATAAACAGTGCTCTCACTTTGCGACGTCAGACTTTTACCTATATGGGAGAGTCCCAGTGGATGAAAAGGCTGGAGGCCATACAGTAAAGATAACATAGGAGGAGCAGATAAGCTCCTTGTGGTCCGTAAATGATGCTCTAGAGTGCAGAAAGCATGCTAGGGATTCAGGGCCCATTGTTGTCAGTTCAGTGCACTAGGGACTGGCGTTGTCCTGAGTCGCCATAGCAACGCATTAGCATAATCAGGAAGTGATCCAACATGGAGACTCATTACTACTGTTTGCTATGCATTCAGAGCAGTCCCACGTAACTGGACAACAAGGGAGAGGTGTTGTTGTTGCTGTGTTACTGTCTCCTATCATGTACATTTATAAAGAGTGCGTTTAAAAGAAACGTACTTGTTGTAATGACTTGTATTGCCATGCCCTGTTATGTTGTGCTCTAGCTCGTGCCACTGGTTCCAGGATTCCATGGTAATGTCTCTTAGCGAGTCAGTTGGAAGCTGGGGGAACTTACGAGCTGGCGGTGTCTGTTGGTGGTGCCATCGTACTGAAATAAACCACTTAAAACCTACCCAGTGTCTGTCTTTTGAACACTGGCGACGAGGATGGGATAAAACCCTTGATAAATTTAGAATAGAACTCAGCGAGCCCAAGAAAAGACCTCACTTGATCTTTATCAGAGGGAGGGGGGCATTGACAATACTCTTGGCCAATTCCAATTTAGGTTGGATACCTTCCCCCGAGATAACATGGCCTAAGTAAGTGACAGAGGATACACCAATTCTACATTTCTGTCTGTTGACAGTGAGTCCTCTATCCGACAATTTCATAAGAACTTCCCTCAAAATGGTGTCATGCTCACTGTCATCTTTGTCATAAATCAAAATATCGTCCTGGAAGAACAATATGTTGGACATATCACCAAGTACCATCTTCATGACACGCTGGAAACATGCCGCTGCCGAGGCTAACCCAAACGGCATTCTGAGAAAGCGATAAGCTCCCAGCTGTGTCACGAAGGATGTAAGATGTTTAGAGTCCTGGTGGAGCGGTACTTGGTGATACGCCGATGACAGGTCTAATACAGTGAAAACCTTGGCCCTCTTAAGCATGGTAATGGACTCAGCGATGTTGGGGAGAGGCTGGCGATCCACCCATATCTATTTGTTCAGGCTTCTCAAGTCCACACACATTCTGATGTTCTTCCCACCATCCTTGGGGGCCAAAACAACTGGCGCCAACCATTCAGAAGATTCAATCTCCTCAATAACATTCAGAGCCACCAGTCTGTTTAGTTCAACCTTCAAAGGTCCTAACATCATGTTTTGAACCTTCCTGACTTTATGTACACAAGGCACAGCATTCTTTTTGAGAATGATACAGTGTTCAAAGTCCTTCAAAAGACCAAGTTTGTCTGTAAACACTTGAGGAAATTCATCAAAAATCCTGTTGGTGTCAGAACTATCATTTACCACCATGACTTGGTCAGAGGGATTCCTTGCATTAGGGTTGAGGATTATTCCCAAGTCTCTTTGGTGCCTCCAACCTAAGAGGTTATCCCCACGTTTGGCTACATAGACCTTGCCAATGGTTTCTCTACCCTTGAAATGTATCCACATAACAGTGTAACCGGAAACATCAATGTGTCCCCCCACATAACTCACAGGGTTAATGTCAGGAGGAAGGAGTTGAATATCAGGAAATGTCTTATTCCACAATTCATTGCCCACCATCGTAAAGGGAGAACCGGAATCAGCTAAAACTACAAACAATTTACCCCCAATCTCAACTTCACACTCAGGCATATTTATGGAGTCAGCATCAACAACTCCATCACTCCTCACATTCCACACTACCATCTTGGGATTGTCTTTCACGGTTTCTACACATTCCACTGTGCGCACTTTCCCGCCAGACCTACAAACTCTGGCGTAATGACTCTTAATTCACACTTATGACAAGTGGAATTCCAAGCATAACAATTGGGATTATTGGAAGCGTGACTGAGACTTCCACATCGATAACATTTGATTTTAGATAGGTCATTATGATGTTTGGTCGTAGGTGTCTGAACCACCTTACACACATTGGCATTAGGGTAAGGTGAAGCATCCTTAAGTGCTACTTCATGAATGATACTAGGAGCTGAAACACCTTCCGAAGCAGGTTTCTGAGCTTTCATCTCCTTGACCCAACCAGAGGTGTTTTCCACACCTTCCACAAGGGCAATAGCTTCCTTGAGCGAGGGATTCCTAGACAAAAGTTTTTCCTGTACTCTGGAGCTATTAGTACATCTAACTAACTGGTCACGAATAAAGGAATCAGTCAAGTCACCAAATTCGCAAGTGCGGGCAACAGTTTTCAATGAAGCAATATAATTTCCAACTTTTTCGTTAGGCTCTTGGATTCTAATGAAGAATTTATGACGTTCCAAAACCACATTGATGCGTGGACCAAAATAAGTCTCTAGCATTTTCATAGACATTTCAAAAACATCTCTGGGTTCACCATCACCCTCACCTATGGGTGCTTCGTCAATGCTCTCATAAATATTGTGTCATTCAATTCCTAGGTTATGCAGTAAAATAGCTTGTTTCCTATGGGCCGAGAATTTTTCACCACCTATGGCCACAAGATATGAGTCAAACAACTTCCTCCATCTTTTCCAGGGAAGTAGTGGTTCGCATAGAAATAATTAATTCTCTAGGACCAGCCCATCTCAGCATGCTTGATACACTTCACCTGCACTTCTCAGCACGCTGCTGTTCTTTTAAAGGGCACCTTTAAGGGACCGCCCTGGGCAATGTCTGCAGATCGAGTCAGACGTCAAAATGCGTTTTGTTTTTTTTGCAACTCGCAAAATCACATGGCTCCATTTTTTAAAATCAATTTCACTTTTCCATACATCACTTATGATCACAAAGCTCCCATTTCTCATTTCTGCTGCTTTACAAAGATTGGTGGAAACACCCTTCTTTACTACCTAGAGCAACGAGCCACAATAATGATCATAATTAATGACGTGTGTTGTATTCAGGGTTTCATAGCGCACTGCTGCCATATCGAAGCACTGTACTGCCAGGATGCTCCTAAAAGCAGTAGCACACTGTTGTAACTGTTGTCTCGTGACAATTTATAACATTATTTATTGGGCCCTCAATAATACCCTTATTGTAGGCTCCATTGACGAGCACCTTACCTTGTCTTGCTTTGGAACAAGCTGTGTTAAATATGAGAAAGTTTAGAACCCAGCATTTCCTTTTGAGATATTGCTCTGTCAAAGCACATTTTAATGAGCGGGGGAAGGGTGGAGAGAAACAGAAAGGCCATCACAATCCCAAGACAAAGTTCATTGCTGCCAATAAGCAATTTACATAAGGGACAGCATAAAACAGTCATTTTTATGAGACACTTTAATAAGCCTATTGCCCTTTTGGAGGGAATGTCAGGGGCTCCATAGAGAAGTGTAGGGAAGAAGCCACCAGAGTATTCATGCGGGACAGTGACATCAGCAGTTGTGTCAAAGAGCTTGTCTGTCTCTACCAGATTTGGAGGAAGTCCCTCAAACTGCCTGGAGACAGCAGTGGAATCTGAGTTGAGTGTCAGAGTGCATCTCAGATGGCGGAAAGAGCCATTCTGTGTCGAGGGAGTGTTGATGTGAGTGAAAAACTGTTAAACCCCTGTGCAAAAAAGTAATTTTGTAAAAAGAAAACCTGAAAATATGTCTGCAAATCACAAGAATTAACCAGTGGTGACTGGTGAAATTTAAAAGTGGTGGAACGTAACACTTGTCCTGAATTACTGGAGTTACCCAGAACAAGCCAGCACATCCAAATGTTGTAATGGAGAATCAAAGGGTGGCGGGCTCTTCTCCAATAAATTCTAACAAGAATAGGGGGCTAAATTATGCATTTTTAGAGCACATATTGCCAAAGATATTGGTTAAAAAGCTATAGGACACATTGTAAGACAGACGTGGGGGTAATGCCGGTTAATTACAGGCAATTTTCATTGCTCCAAGTCCATGTCTTTCTCATCACAGCCCTGATTTCCTGCCCTCTTCTCTCTGTTGTTCAACTGATTTCTTTCTAGGCTTTATTATTTCAGGCAGTCTTTCCCAGGAAGTGATGTATGTATACTCCTTTGGATGGTGGCCATCTTGGATTGGGAAGGAAAAGTCAAGTTTGGTAATTATGTTCTGCATGAAAGGAGATAAATTCATACGTCAGGACTGTGACGAGGAAGACATGGCCTCGGAGCAATGAAAATTACCAGTAAGTAACCGGGCATCTTAGAGTAAAATTGGCTCACAGACACATGTACTTGGGTCTTCTTGAACTGGGTGACTGCCTCCCGGTTGAGGTAGGTTTTTGATCATAATTGATTGTGTCTGATCTCAGACTTTGTGGTTTCCAGAGTCAGTTGTCCTGGATCTACAGTTCATGAATTAGTGGGCCAGCATGGATCTATATGACATATTGAGAAGTAAGATTTTCGTGCCTGGTAATGTCACCATGCATTATCTTGAATGATGTTTCAACACAATGAACCGGTCTTTTGTGCATTTGTACAGGCACAGTCAGTGCATAGAAAACATTACAACTTCTTTGTCCAGCTTTTATTATTAAAATTCCAGGGGCGGAGAGTATGGAAAGGCAAGACACAGTCCATTCTCCCTGGAAATATGATTCTGTGGAAGTGGAAAAATTGATGCAGAGTTTGTGTGATTTAACCCCTTCCCTGCTCATGACGAGCTCAGCTCGTCATGCCTCACGGTGGGCGTGTGCGCATGACGAGCTGAGCTCGTCACGACCACGCCCGCGATCGGAATGTCCAGCACCTGGGCGGAATTCCGATCCCAGCGAAGGCGTTAAAACTCTTCAATACCCACAGATAGAGGTGCTTTTTGTACCAGGAGGCGGTACTCAAGTAAAGCATTCAAATAGCTCAGTAGGCAAATTCACCTAGGTTAAATCTCTGGGTGTACTGTAAAGTGACTGAGCCCTGGCAAAAATGTAAATTATTCTGGTGTAATTACCATCATTTTGGGAATTTTGAGTTATGCTTGTTATGCATAACTCCTGAAATGACACCATTATGCCATGTTGCGTAATTATGCTTCCAAAATTATACTGAAGGAGTGGGGGAACAGTGCAAACAATATGAACAACCAGAACATGAGCAGCTATTGTTCGCGGTAATTGCATTTTTTGCACAAAAAGCATTCTCATGTCAAAGATTAACAAAAGGACATATTTTACAAGTAAATGTAGTGCTAAATGATGGATTTGCATTTCATGTAATTACGTGTAATTTCACAAAATGTTTTTAATATTTTACATAATTACGGGAAAGCAAATTGTGCAAATTTTGCAAACACCTAAAAGTGACACGCTAACTGACTGAGGCAAGCGACTAAGGGCCAGATGTACAAAGCATTTTTTCGGTCGCAAATGGCCCAATTCACAGAATTGGGCCGTTTGTGACCGGATCAATGCGTTTCCAAATGTACAAAATGGAACAAATTTGGTATTTGGAAGGGGCGTGTTTAAGGCATCCCTTCCAAATACTAAATCGATATGAGATGTATTACTGTTTTCCATCGGAATTCCAGTCGCAAAACAGTAATACTTTATCACCAGTTTAAAAGTGGTGGTAACCCGTGTGAATGGGGAAGCGGTCCCCAAGGACCCCCTTCTCCTTTGAGAAAGTAAATAAAATTGTTTTTTAAATGCTGACAGTGGTTCCACAGACCACTGTGCACTCTTAAAAATGAAACCTCAAGGTTTCATTTTTTTCTTTTTAATTGCATACCATTTTCCTTTAAGGAAAATGGGCTGCATTTAAAAAAAAAAATGCTTTATTGAAAGTGATCGCAGTCATGGTGGTCTGCTGACCCTAGCAGGCCACCATCCCTGTGATAGCTGTGATTCCTAATGGGTCACAAACTGCGACCTACCTGATTAATATTCATGAGGTAGGTCGGTTTGCGACCCACAAGGAATCCATAAATGAAACTCCATGAGGTGCATACTTTAGGAATACCAAGGACAGAATCGCAATTTAGAAATCGCTATTCCCAATGTCTGTACATCTGGCCCTTAATGCTGTGAGTGTTGTGACTCTTCGAGTGCACACAGAGAGCTGCCTCTTCTGCTACTCATGTTTGCTGTCAGCTTTCATCGTGAAGAACCCGAATGGTGCAGTCTTCAAAGTAAATGCACCAGGCAAAGTTTTACATTTGATACTTAATATTATTACAGGTCACAGTAAATTCGTGTTATGAAAAAGGTAAATGAACCATATAATACAAACCAAACCATAAAGTAAGGAGGTTGAAGAAGGAAGCTACATATTAAGAGGATGGAACAAATGGTTCGTTTAACATGGGCAAACACTGAATTGTAGCATCGTGTTTTATGCGTACGTATTGCAAGGGAGTAACATACACCCCCGCAGCCCCCGCACTGCGGTGTGGGGTGGGCGCCCAGTCTCCATGATCCAGGCCTGATGAGAAACAAAATTACTTTTTAGTTTCTCTTTCAGGCAGTGCCTGCAAGGCCCTTCTGAGAGTGCGTCGTGGCTCATTCTGTGAGTTTGATTTGCAGAGAACTGTTGATCTGAGAGGGGAAAGGGGGTACAAAAGTGATTAACGTTCGTTAAAGGCCCAGACACAGTGCTTAAACATAACTGCATATAAAACAGCCTGAATTAATTTTTCACATTGCCTTTGTTTCTTTTTTTGCTGTAATTATCAGCCAGGGATCATTGAGGCAGTTTTGGAATGCATTTTGAAATGTGTTCTTCTTAAATATTTAAGGTTTAAAGTACGTTCTGATAAGGGGTAAATATACCGGCTTTAAGTGAGTTTCCTAATTTTTGTATTGGCCAGAACATTTAAATACCGGTCATGCCAGTAAAAACACACAACCTAGAGACAACCCTAGATGACAGGCAAAGGAAGTGAAGTGTAAAGTCACCCAGATGACGATACTTTGGGAAGATACACAATATACCCGGGGGTGATTTACTAAGATTTTGCGCCGTGTTTGCATCACAAAAGTGACGCAAAACGGCGCAAAATCTTTTTTCCTAATTACCTTTCCAGCGCTAAACTTGTTTAGTGTTGGAAATAACGTAAAAGTAATGCGAAGCAACGGATTGCGCTGCTTCACATTACTTTGCGCCATGGGGGCGTACCAAGGGTGGTGCATGGGCGTTCCAATGCAACCACCCAAGGTTTCTCACGCTAAACCCAATTTACTAAAAACAGTATATTGGGTTTAGCGTGAGAAAACTGCGCCTTTTTCAAATAGGCGCAGAAAAAGAGAAATGCTTTCATTTCTCCTTCCTTTTCCGGCTTTGCATGCGTGCTGCACTGTGCAGCACATATGCAAAGTGGGAAAAGCTTTGCATCGTGACCTAGCATAGTATTTTGTACAGGAAGGATACCCTTGCTGTACAAAACCTATGCTACACTCATGCACACACCCTAGCGCTATGGTGCTAAGGTATGTGCATGGCGCACAGCAGCTGAAATCAGCACTGGCGCAAGGGAAAGGGGAGGAGAGAGCCATATCTTTAAAAATATATTGCTCTCCTGCTCCCTCCCTGTCATGCAGCACAGCCTCGTGGGGGGCTGCGCTGCATGGAAATTTTGTAAATCTCCCTCCTGGAGTGTAGAATGTGAGGGCAGATTGGACATGATGCAAAAAACTGCTTCTGGGTGAGGGGGAGGAAAGTGGGGCCCCTTACGGATGAGGAATCCCTTAACAGAGGCCTTCTTTTGTCAACTGCAGTTTCTTGCATGGAAAGCTGCTGCTAAAGGTCTGCTGGAAGGCAGTGGCAGCTGGCATCTATGGGGAGGTGGTGTGGGGGTGCGCATGCGCAATATATTATTTAAAAAAAACAACTTACCTAATTCGACGTCCTCGCTCTGGACCTCTTCTTTATCCAGGAACTGGAACCCGGATGCTGGAACTCCTCTGCACAGTCCTGGCGCTGCTCACATGAATCATGTGAGCAGCGCCCTTATTGGAGGGACCAGCTTCACTCGGTGCTCCACAGCGCACTGGAGGCCTGCCCTTACTCTCAACCCAGCTACCTTAAGACATTTGGGTTGAGAGGTTTAAAGTGAGCATGTGTGGCTGGCCATCGCAAGACAGCCGGCCAAAAAGAAATGCGCACATTAAATAGTGCAATACCAGCCCACCCTCCTCCCTGATGCTGGACTCGGTACGGGGATGAAAAATTCAATGGTAATGAACCACCATTTTATTTTTCATCTCTGGGGCTTTGGTGGGGGATTTTAAGTGGGGGGACGCTCCTCGGCTCCAACAGAGGAGCCGCCCCTGCTGGAGGGATACAGAGGGAGACTTTATTGTACATCGTGAGGCTGCTTACTCCCTGACTTTAGCTGTAAGCATGGAGTGAGCTGTGTATGCCACAAATCAAGGAAAGTTTTGTGTAGGCCCCAGAAAATGTTTAATTATGCTGATGTCATTTGAATAATTTCATGTCTTTTCTATTACGTATGTTTTATGACATTTCTGAAAGTATGCCATTACATTACTTCACGTAAATGCATTATAATTAAATATAATTAAAGTGCAAGAGTGCAGTAACAAAGCTAATGACCAGAACCCAAGCAGCTGTTGTTCACAGCACTTTTTGGTGCTACTTTTAGTGTGAGTTGTATCCTAGCAACAAAATGGATGCAAGGAAGCATTTTATGCTAAAATGCCGTACTAAATGCTGGAATACCATTTTGCATAATTACGTAGAAGTATCCCAAAATTTCACTTAGTTATGCAAAATCAAATTACGCAAAATTCGCACCCCCAGATTTGCATTGATACATGGGATTTATTTTAATCTATTCAGATGCACAGAAAGGACACAATTCACACTTAGTGGAAACCCCTTAACATCTATGTTAAGGTTATTTCCTCCACAACAATACTTACACTTGCCTAAACACAACATCGAATACATCTACATACCTTTCGTGATGTGTTTTTATTATAGCTGATTTTTGAAATATCCCCAGAAAAGCACTAAAGAAAATCGACCCAACTTGGGGGTTGAGCTTCATGGAGAGCTGAGGGGAAAATATGAGCATTCAGGCAGAATGTGGGGAGGAGAAGGGGAGGAAGTCAGACTCCATGCCATTTAAAATGGACAATCCCAGCTGTTGATCCAGCAGTACTGGAAGAGCCAGGCTCCTCACCCCTAGCATGTGTCAGATGGGTGGATCGATAACGTAGTGCTAGAAGAGTAAGCACTCACAGCGCCCCAGTTTAAGAAGGCAACACCTCTTCTTTGAAGGAGATGGACCACTGATCTCAGGTCTTCCTCACGCACTCAATGCAATTTCAGATGAGATGTATGTAGAATCCATATGATCAATGTGGGCACAAACTAATGTCCTAGGTTTTATCAAAGCATCAAGACACAAGATCAGCCTGTAGAATAAACATGTAGGGTGTATGTGTGCCTGCTCAAGTGAGCTGCTCATATACACATGCCGAACCTTGATCTCAAATTGCAGTTTTCAGACTGTTAAGACCTATCATGTCCCAACCCTCTGTGGCCTATAGCCACTTTCAGCAGATGGGGAGACACCGATATGGAAACTCAGAGGTTTCTCACAACAAGTAGACCAGTGAGGTTGGGAGTGATTTTGTCTCATCTGGGGGAAAAAAAACACGTGTAACTTACTCTGCCCAAGCCCTACTGGCATTTTATAGGCACCAATTTGACATTAGCTAAGTAACCAACTGGAAATTCACCTGACTGTTGATAGCGTTATATGGCAGTGTACAATATAAGTGTCATTAGCATAACATACCTCCAAATTTCGACATATGTTGTAAGTAATTTCAACATATTCCAGTCTTCTAAATCAAACTTCCATCACCTGCAGCAAACTGACATTAGGGGCATATTTGTGAGCTGGTTTGCTTTGCGTTTGCACCACGCAGCGTGGTACATGCACGACGCAAACCGTAAGTTACATTTATAAAGCCATGCAAGGCCACATTGCGTGGCCGAGTGGCTCAATATATCTGGAGTAAAGCAACACTGAGCAAATCACAGCGTTGCTTTAATCTGCCCTGGCAATGCATTAAATGGCTGTTGCATGGGTTTCCCCATCAACCCAGTATCTATCAGGATAAAAATCAAGAATTTCAGCTCAAGAGACAAATTATGGAAGTCAGGAGGGTAACTTACATGGCTAGGCCAAGAAATTCGTTTTTGTCCAGGAGTTCCATACAACTTGCAGAAAAAAGAGAGAGAGAGAGAGAAATGGAGAGGGGAGAGCAGCAACAAACCAAGGCTACAGCCATCACCTGCTTGCACCTTAGACTGCTATGTTACTGATTCTTAGCCTGTTCACATGTTTTATCTGTTTGCATACACATACTTCAAGGTCATGCAATACAATCATAGGGGTCTGGCAGTTTTGCACTGGCTGGTGGCTTACTCTGCATGTGCACAAACCATGTAAAGAAAGGATTTTCCTCACAGAAGCCATGACACACATAAGAAGTATAGTTGTCATGTGATACTGATGCAATTTAGGTTGAGCGCTCCCTTCTCTATCTCCACCATACCCCAAGTCTGAGGCCTATGTAACTAATAAGCAGTCGCCTACCCTTTCTGTCTAGTCATAAGCTGGGGTAAGTTCATCAAGTGCCGCTGACAAGTCTTTTATTTGTTGAGTGAAAGGGTCAAGTTAATGAAGAATCATTATTTTTTACCGGTCTGGTGCTCCGAAGCTTCTCCTTCTTGGGAGAGGAAAGAGAAGGACTAGACCTTTCAGTGTGAGTGTGTGAATATAGAGGACAGGGATTACACTGCTACACTAAACATATTACATTTTCACTGTTTCACTTTCAATTCACTATTTATTGTTTGACATCAGGAAAGGAAGATACTTCGCATTGCCACGCTCAAAAACTGCAAAAGGAATAAATAA
The DNA here is from genome assembly GCA_963921515.1 of Calotriton arnoldi. Taxonomy (NCBI): domain Eukaryota; kingdom Metazoa; phylum Chordata; class Amphibia; order Caudata; family Salamandridae; genus Calotriton; species Calotriton arnoldi. The sequence continues at coordinate 153,242 of CAWUFW010006398.1, read as the reverse complement.
ATAGATGCTATTTTAAGGATCCTTGTGATGTGACAAACTCCCATGTGGATATTAAATTCAGATATACTTTAACATTAATTGAATGCATACACTACTATGACATGTTTGGCTACACATTGATTAATCCCACAAGGGGTCACTTTTTAAGTCCCTTAGATCTTAGATCATTACAAGGGCCTGATAATTTTTGTGAGTCAGATAACAGCAGTGTTGGACTTGGCCCTTTCTGAAGGGTCATCTCCAAACTTTTTGCATTCGCCCTCCTGTTTTCTTAACCCGTTTTTAGTAGCTTTTAGGACTCTGTGCACTTTCCCACTGCTAACCAGTGCTATAGTGCTTGTGCTCTTTCCTTAAAACATATTAGAATTGGCTTACATCCAATTGGCATATGTAATTTACTTGTAAGTCCCTAGTAAAGTGGCATTACACATGAATTAAATTCTAATAGTGGTCCTGCAGCACTGATTGTGCCACCTACTTAAGTAGTCTTTTAAATATGTCTCAAGTCTGCCATTGCAGACTGTATATGCAGTTTTATACAAAAATCTTTTGCCAGGCCCAAATCTTCTTTCTAATACATATAAGGCATCCCTAGGGTCGGCCCCAGACAGCCCAGAGGGCAGGGTAGAGTGTATTTAAAAAGTTGGCCATGTACTTTTATGTTTTACATTTCCTGGTAGTGAAAAAACCCTAAAGCTGTAGTAAGACTTGAGCCAGGGCAGGGGAAGTAGGAAACCTGTGCACTTCAAAGGAAAACTTCTGGAAGCTCCTCCCACTTATAAGTATAAATATTGGTTCGCAGACACCATCTCTTCAGTATACTCCTGGACCTGTAGAGGCTCTGCCAAGCAGAAGGATTGCTGTGCTGCTGAAAGGATTGCCACTTTGCTGGACTGCTGCCCTGATGGACTACTGCCTCGATGGACTGTTGCTTTGCTGGATTGCTGCCCTCCTGCCTGAGTCAGAGGGATTGGACCTGCGTCTGAACCCAGGGCTCCCAGAGTGACTCCAAGGGCTAGTCTGATGGCCTCTTGTTCAGAGCCAAAGGGACATAGCAGGCTCCCAACAACTTGAACCAGCACTCATATCCAGCTGGAGTACGCCTCTGACCCCCAAATGGTGCCCCTCAGGTCTTTGGCACTTGGTGTGGCCACAGTGGAGCTGAATTGAAATTTTTGGGCTCTTTGCAACTGAGAACGAGTACGTTGGAGCCGAAACTTTGTCGCTTGCACTGCCTGCCAACCCGAAGTCCCGTCAAACAGATCCTTCATGCTACAGCATTGACCATTTGCGGGGACTGCCATTGTGAAGCTCCAGCCCGACCATTCACGACAACACAATCTTCACGCTACAGTGACGACTGTTAATGACTGTCTATGACTCTTCCCTGCTCCTCACAGCCCACTCCACCTTGAATAGGATTCTTTGCACGGGACTGAGAAGGTAATTTTTAAGCGGGACTAGCCTGAACCCTGTATCCGACCCACTTCATCGCAGTCGACCTGAACTTGTGACTTTCTCCTAGTCTCGCACAACCAGACAGCCGTGAATGACGCTTTGGGCTTTCTGGTGCTATTTTTACTTAAATCTTTAAAATTACATATCTCTGTTTATACTAATCCGATTTTTGTCTTTTTGTTGTCGACTTATTTATTAAATTTTGCTATATTTTCCAAAATTGGTGTGTGATTTTTCTTGTGCTGTTTTCCCTTTATTATTGTTTGAAGTGCTGCATGAATACTTTTCACATTGCTTCTGAGTTAAGTCTGACTGCTCTGTGCCAAGCTACCAAGGTCTGAGTACAGGTTAATTTAAGGTTTGCTTGTGGCTTCACCCTGACAAGGATTGTGGCTCCTGCTTGATGAGGGTTTCAACCCCCCTCCCCCCCCCAACCAGTAACTACATTTCTCACACTGGTGATCAGAGATGAGGATTAGGATTTGTGCTTGTGCAGTGCCATATGGTAAATTTTGTGTTACACTACAATCCCAGATAAATAATTTGAGACCATTTTGAGATCTTTTTTAATTCTTTTTTCTCTCAATTGGCCATTTTTCCAAATGTGATTCCTACCCCATCTTCATACACTTGGGACTCTTTTGTTGTTGCACCTGTGATGCCTTGCCAGAATGGAAATGTATTCCAACTGCCTAGCAGAGCACACCTGGTCTCCATTGATCAACTCAGCAAGGCTGAGCTGCAAAAGCTCTGCAAGGAGAGGGTGCTAGCCTTGAAAAAGCAGCCCACTAAACAGGACCTTTGGGATGCCCTGTATGATTTTAAGATGGCGCACTGGGGGAAGACATCCCCAGGCGACAAAGAGGATGATGGCCCTGCAAAGAATAAAGAGGAAGAGGCAGGAAATGACTTAGCAGTAGGTCCAGAGAAGAGAGGAGGGCCCACAGAGATGGAGCCCCCTGCGAGATCCAATGCAGGAAGCAGTGCATCCTCCAACACTGTTTCTTCTGATAAGCTGAAAGACAGGCAGGCTGGGAGGGTCCGAAAGCTGCAGGTAGCCAAACTGGCTGCAGAAGAGAGAAGAGCTGAGGCTGAAAAACCCTTAGCGGGGGAGAGAAAGGATGAGGCAGAGAGAGCCTTGGAGTAGAGAAAAATGTTGTTGGCTCATGAACTAAGTCCAAAAGAGCTGGACTTGAAGGCCAAACAGCTGTCAGAGTCCAGAAATGGTGGCAGTGAAAGCACAGTGTCCAGTGAAGGAGGAAAGGCCCACATACCTGGAACTTAGTGCCTACCTTTGAGGTGGGGGATGACATAGACAGGTGGTGTGAGGCATATCAAGTAGCTCTAGAAATGCATAGATCCCTGAGGAGTATTGGGGAGCTAGCCTCTGGAGGCATATACCTGAGGGGAGAGACACTCTACTGGCTCTAGGGAAGGGAGACAGAATGAGGTGTCCCACTCCGAAGGAAACCCTTGTCAGGAAATATGGTCTCATCCCAGAAAAGTACAGGTTGAGGTCCATTAAATTCCATTTTTCTACACACATCTTCCTATTACCAGCCAGGTTACCTAGTCCTCCAATTGAGATTTGCCTTTAAATAGGCCCAGGCGAAATTTTTGTTAGGCTGGCATAATCTTGCAAAATATCCTACATTTTGCGTTATGCTTCTTACATGAAATTCATGAAATTACACCATTATGTCCCAGTGCATGAATTCAGGTCTTTCAAGGTAAAAATCCTATTACAGGAGCTTGGGAAAAACATAAACAAACAGTTAGTGACTGATTTTCCCAGCACTTGTGTTTTTGCGCTACTTTTTTAGGGTAAAATGCATCCAAAATGGATGCGAGGACGCATTAAATTTTAAAATATATTGATAAATGCCAGATTTGCATTTTAAGTAATTTTGTTTAATTTTTACTAAATTTTGCATAATTACACAAGATGAAATTATGATAACTTTGCATACTAAAACATGACAAGGCACCTATCTCCACTGAACTAGTGTATGCCATGAGAAAAGCTGTTGGATTCATGACTCAAAACTTCCAGATTTTCTCAATGATCAGATTTCAGTCAACTAAAATCACCTGGTTCCCATAAAACTGGTTAATATCGGGAGTGGCTGGAAAAATTACCAGTCCCCACAGGAAAACTGTTTAGCAATGGGTTTGAGGTTTGATGGTCACACTCCTACTTAGGGAACTAGGATTCTTGTTTATTTCCCAGGATCTTCTCCTAGTTCAGTGTGTGCTGCATTCCCTTGTTCCCACTGTCATTAATTTCATTACAAATACCCTTATCCCTTCCAGCCTTCACTAAACCAGCTAAAAAAGACATGCCCCACTGGCTGTGTAAACATTTGGAATTCACATCTGTTAGACCTTGCATCTTTTGGCATGGTTTCCCCTGTCTTTTTGCCTCTGACCTCCTGTTTTTGACTGTGAAACTGGATTTCGTTTTTCCTGGCTGAAGGACTCCGGGCACTTTACCATTGCTGATCAGTGCTAGAGTGCAAGTGCTCCCTCCCTAAAATGTATTGGTATTTGGTTTCTCCATGATTGGCCTATTTGATTTACCAGTAAGTCCCTAGTGCAGTGCACCAGTAGTGCGTGCCCAGGGCCTGTAAGTCAAATGCTGCTAGTGGGCCGGCAGCACTGATTGTGCCACCCATGTGAGTATCCCTGCAAACATGTCTCAGGCCCGCCACTGCAGCGTCTGTCTGTGCAGTTTTAAACTGCCATTTCAACCCGGCAAGTGCACCCACTTGCCAGGCCCAAACCTTCCCTTTTAGTACATGTAAGGCACCCCTAAGGTAGGCCCAAGGTAGCCCCAAGAGCAAGGTGCAGTGTATTTTAAAGGTAGGACATGTACTGTTGTTCTTATACATGTCCTGGTAGTGAAATACTGCCAATTTCGTTTTTCACTACAGCAAAGCCTATATCTCCCATAGCTTAGCATTACAGCTGCCTTGTAACATCTTACAAGTGCATCTTCCAATGGAGAGCTGATAGAAAATTGGCTTCAGTACTGCTAATGGGAAGTAGGTGGAGTTGGCCTGGATGGCCTCGTTTGATCCTTGACTCTAGTTTTGCAACAATTCCAGTTCTCTGCACCTATCTCCTGCACTTGACACAGTCAACCATTCCATCCTCACAGAGAGGCTAGAGGTGATAAGTACCTCAGGAACATCTTTAAACTGGATTAGCTCTGTCCTGAGTGATCGGTCACTGGTTTTATCCTAAACCCTTTATAGTTCTTGATGCTTTTCCATCCATTGCAGGATCTGCCCTCTTCCTCATCACATTCAATGATTATGCCCAGTACTGTTTCAGATTATTTTACAATGCAGGCAATATGCAAATCCGTATCCAGCTTGATCAAAGTGTGAGCCATACCTTTCTCTGTTTTTCCTGAATGTTTGTCTGCCTTCAGCTCAAAGTTGTGTCAAGCTGAACTCTGATAGGGCCAATAATGTGTCAGTTATGAATGAGAAGGTTGATTACCTACTGGTGGTTTTGGCCATGGTCACTCTGTCTTCCTCCTAACTAGGCCTGAGCGAAATTTAAATTATGCTAGTGCAATTTGCAAAATTTAGTGTTATGCAAAATTCCTGAATTTACACAGTTATTCTACAGGGAATTTTCCATTAGCTGCAAATATTTACACCAATCGCATAGGAACAACATCACACAAGTGACTGTTATTAACAGTGCTTTTGTGGTTTCGCACTATTTGTTTAGCACAAAATGTGTTCTTCTCTTAAACACTGATGCAAGGATGCAGTTCATGCTTCAATATTGTGCTAAATTACTGATTTCCATTTCGTGTAATGCCGCTTAATTTTGAGGAAGTTTTGCGTAATAATGTGGAAGGCAATTATATGAATTTTGCACACCCCTACTTCCACCCCAATTAATAAACTGGAGAACATGTACCTCTTTCTGGCTAAAAATCTCTCAATCAGTAATCAAATCAATGTACTTTTTTCTGCTACTTCCATCAACTTTGTTTGCTGAAGATAATCTCACTACTTTTGTGTGACTTGTGATGACTGCTGATAGGCTCAGGAGTGGATTATGGTACTACATTTTACTGGGACTCCCAGCGTATTAATTTGAGAAACACAAGTATATCTAGAACCTTGTGGTGAGCCTCATCCACAGCTTTTGGGACATCGATCATATCACTTGGGCCCGCTAACGCCTACACTACCTTCCTTTGCCACAGCACACTCAGTTTATTGTTTTCTTCCATATATATCATGCATATATCTCTCTGTTCAATGCAGAACAATGAAACTATCTGTCCATGTGTAAGCTTTGCTCAAAGTCCCCGGCCACACTGATTACTCCCAACTATAAGTGAACTTGCATTGGCAGCCTCACACAATCTATGCCTTGCCCTTCTCAGCGAGAAAATCTCCTTCCACGTACCCAAGAGAAACCTCCGATCCACCGACCTCGTCGAAACCCCGCGCATCAGCAGAGCCAGAACGGACGGAAGAGCCTTCTCCTACATCGCGGCCAAGACCTGGAACGAGCTCCCGATCGACATCGGACGAGCCCCCTCTCTGAACATCTTCAGGAAGACACTCAAGACATGGCTCTTCGACTGAATGGAGCTGCTTACCTCCCACCCCCACCCCCAGGGCCTTAAGACCCTCACAGGTGAGTAGCGCGCTTGACAATTCCCTGATTGATTGATTGACTTCAATTCACCTTCCTTCAAGAAAATCCTAGCATTCTTTCTTCTTTGCAGAACTCTTATTTCTGAAAGTCACATTGCCATAAATCATTCAGGCATAAGTGGCCCTATACGTTATACTCATTGCTTGAAATGGAGAAATAGAAGTGCCGGTACTCTGTAGCAGAGTACCTGCTTGTTTCTGAGAAGTGCCGGTAGTCTCCAATTAAAAGTATTATGTTTTTCTTGAGAAGTGCAAGTACTCTCCCTTTCATAATAAAAAAGTGCCAGTACTCAGTACCGGACAGTACCGGCCCATTTAAAGCACTGGTTATACTCAAACACTCAGTCAATCAAGCCAATTTTGTTGCTCCATTCCAGTTTTGAACTATACCCTGTGGTAATGTTGAAGTTGGTTTAGCAGTAGGTGCTGTATCAGAATAATCTGCAAAACTGTAGCTTGGCAATATCTGCAAACTGAGGGCTAAATGTGGTACCAGAGATGGCAACGGCCTCCAAATGCAGAGAGTTTTCTGTCTGCACCTGGGAACGCCTTCCCTCGCATAGCGAACCCCGCAGGAAAAATCAGTATCGGAAGGAATGATTAATACTAAATTATCCGCATTTTTCTTTCTTTCCTTCTTGCCTTCTTTCTCTCTTTCTCTCTTTTTTCCTTCATTCTGTTTTGCCTTTTCTCCCTCCTTCTTTCTTTCTTTCTTTCTTTCCACCTTCCTTTGTTTCTTTGTTTCTTTCTCATTTGCCTTCTTTCTATCCTTTCTTCCTTTATTCTCTTTAGTCTTCCTTTTTTCATTCTTTCTTTCCATCTTCTTTCTTTCTTGCCTTCCTTCTTTCTTTCATTCTCTTTTACCTCCTTTCCCTTCCTTTCCTTTCCCTTCTTTTCCTTTCCTTTCCTTTTTTTCTTTCTTCCGCCTTTCTTGATTTCTTTCTTTATAGCCTTCTTTCTTCCGTTCTTACTTCTTTCTTGCCTTCTTCCTCAAAGGCAAGGGCGTGCCAGTTATTGCCAGACCAATTGGCTTTTTTAGGTCTGTGTTAGCCAAGACCATTTGATTTTACTGAAATTATGCTTATTACATACTTACTTATAAGAGTTTCAGCCAGCCTTCATCCATTAGTCTGTAGTTGCGTCTTTCTCATTTTTCTTCCACCCACTCTAGTATGCATCAAGGGGGAATTCATCAGCCCACTTCAGCCATTGGCTAACTTCACTTTGACTAATGGCATTCTACACTTCCACAAAGAGTACATACACAGGCATAGTAGTTCCCTTCAGAGCCAGGGAGTTGTCTTCTATGTTTTTAGACCAAAAAAAATTGCCATTAGCCAATTTTTTGGGGGCAGGTTCTTGAACATAACGTTTTACAAAAACCATGACAAAACAAAACAAGAATTGCCAAAAGCCTGGCGGCCAATGTCAGACCTATTAGCTTTGCCAATGGGAGGGGGGGTGGATGGGGGGCGGGTGTGGGTGCGTGTGTTGCTCTTGCCATGGATGGAATTAGTTTAGTCTCTCTCATTATGTATGTTTGCGATGTATAAGTATATTTTTAGCAAAGTGTTCTAATAGATACACTTTGTATGTACATGTTTCATTAAGGCCTTTTTGTTATAATAATGTATGTAAATATTCTCTCCACCATAGCTCTCTTTGGCATCATTTTCTTTTTATATCGCCTCCTCTTTATGGCTTTTCTGGAACTTGAGACACTTGGGACCGCAGCTGCGCGGCTTTATGCTTCGGTTCGATATAGTGTCTAGCAGCAGTCGATGTTATGTTATAGGCTTCTAATGTCCTCTTTGTGTTACAATATTCTCATTTTACTTTGCCTCGCTGTTTGCTAATGATACATTTTGACACATGGGCATTTTGATTCGTAAATCACACTGTTTGAAATGAAGCAGGGTGCTTCCGTTCCCCCTTTTTAGATGGTGTTTGTGCTGTCCTTTTATTACATTGCTTCAATGATATTCAATTCCAATTTTGGGCAGATTTTTTTATTGCGCGAACATGGCCCAAGGCCATTAGAGCACTAGCCTGTGTTACACTTCTGTTTCCTTTTTAGGCACAGGGAGATTACTTGATGTGCAGAGTGTTATGTTTTCATGGCCGGGTTGTCCCACCTGGTCATATCTCGAGGGGCGTGACGTTGCACGACCTCGGGATATGTAGCATGGTGGTATTGGCCATGTAAAGGAGGGGCCGGAAACAGGAGGGAAAATAAATATGGTACCGGAACCCGGACTGGGGTCTTCCTGGCTACTGTAATACTTCAGCCAGTGGAAGAGGGGCAGTAGATACATACGCGAACACCTTGGTGGATGTGGGTCTTAGGGCCGGGGTTGTGGGAAGAGTCTGCAACATGGAGTTCGCCAAGATATTGATGGATGCCCCGGTGTCTATCAGCGCCTGAACTGGGTGCCCGGCGACCTGCACGCTGCATTTTGGGATCCGCCTCTTTGGACACCCATCTGGTTGCATGGCGTGGATCACATGGACGGCTCCCTCAACATCGTCATCATCCATGTCTTCCTCGTCTTCCAGGGTTTGGGAGGTGTCCACGATGTTTACCTGTTTGTTCCGCGGTCTTCTCCGTGATGCAGAACGGCATACCTTCGCCAGATGATGGAGTTTGTGGCATTTCAAGCATCTTTTTCCCTGTGCAGGGCATTGGCCTTGATGCGGGAAGGACCCTCCGCACCCATAGCAAGTTCTGGCAGTGGACTGTGCTTTACTGCGTTCTGGCTTCTTCACCGAGCTTCCGGATGTAACAGCGTTCACGGGCTCTGTTTTTACCTGGTGTTGCAACGCTGCCTCCATGTGTGCTGCACGCACCTTCGACAGTTCCTTGGACCTCCCCATTGTTAACATATCGGCCATTGGCATCCCTGGGAATTGAAGTATGTGTTCCCTCAGTTTTGCTGACGCGCATCCCTGGATAAATTGCGCCCGGATTTCGTCGTTCACGTCTTGCAAAGTGCATGTGCTTGCTAGCTCTCTGAGCCGGGCATAGAAACTGTCAACAGACTCTTCAGGGAGCTGTCTCACCTGTCGTAGCAGAAATCTCTCGTAGTCCGGGTTGGCGAGCGGCTTGAAGTGTGCTGTTAGGGCCGCTTTTAACGTGGCATACGTATGTGGTGGGCCAGCCTCAATGACTGACTTTCCCAACTTGTGTAGTGCCGCACCACTGAGGTGTAACAGCATGGGGCATTGTCATTCAGGCTTCAGGCCCACTGCTGCGAAGTACGTCTTTAGACGCTCGAGCCAATCCTTGCATTTCATTTTCCGTGCACCCTACTGACACTGGCTGACCCAAGGTAATCGAGGCAGTTGTGAAGGTGTGTATCTGTTGTCCTGGATATGGACGCAAATGGCGCAGTACCCTCTTGTGGCGAGTGGGTTGCCTCAGGTCCCAACTGGCCAGGGTATCCCTTTCTTCCCCTTTGAAGTATGTGTCCCAAACTGGTAGCAGCCTGCAGATGAGTACACTGTGCTGTGCCCGCTTGTTTATCTTTTTTTTTTGTATTTGCAGTTCAATAATAAAAACTGGACTTGGTGCTGTCCCCATCTTTGGAGAAAGATACCTGGGGATGAAGAGCTGCACCGGATCGTCTGTAGGGGGCGCCACTGCCTAGCCGCTGCCTCGAACGGTCCAGGAGAGTCACACAGCCTGCCAGCAGCCGGAGAGAGGAAAAGGGGGGCGGGGCTTCCAGGCCCGGTCGCGTCACCGTTGCGCACCTCTGTGCGAGCTGGGCCTCCACCAGGGAGAGAGAGAGAGAGCGTCTCGAAGTAACACGCTTCCACGCGCGCTGCGCCACCAAAGCGAACAATCGGGAGCAGGCCGGGAGGCAGGCGCGTGGGGTACATGCGCTGACGGCCTCACCACACCACGCGGCGATGACGCTACACCAGGACGGCGCGACACCACCGCAGCAGGCACCAGCGGGAAGCGGGAGATGGGGACACAGCCTGGAACCCGCCGTCGTCACTTGCAGGTAGGAGCGCAGCTAGGGCTCGACTACCCTCGTCGCCAGTTGTTGTGTCTCCGGCTTGGAGACACAGCGTAGACAGTGTGGGCCCATGCACCAGACCACACACATAAGAAAGACACGTACACGTTGCTGAAGTATTACAGTAGCCAGGAAGACCCCAGTCCGGGTTCCGGTACCATATTTATTTTCCCTCCTGTTTCCGGCCCCTCTTTTACATGGCCAATACCACCATGCTACATATCCCGGGGTCGTGCAACGTCACGCCCCTCGAGATATGACCAGGTGGGACAACCCTGAAACATAACACAGAGGATCACAGGATGTTGAGGCAAGGCTGTGATTCTAAACTGGTTCTCCATGTTACAAGGTCAGCACCTCTATCCACTGGGTCACATCCCCGCCCCTAAAAAGACACATTGAAGAACGTTCCAATAGTTTTTTTCGTAATAGTCGTTCGGTTGTTGCTGGTTGTGAGCCTTCTTTAGGCAATCTTTGTTTTTAGTGATTATTCCTAGGAAATAGGATACAGTTAGAGGATTTCTAGCCTTAAAGTCCAGTAACATTTCATCATGTTTTATTGCGTTCCAGTGTTTTTGACAGTATTAATGAATTGCTCACTTTGTTTTCTACACAGTAGTATTAGTTTTGTCTTTCGCCTGCATCCTGTGGGTAGTAGGGCCGAGAGTCTTCTCTATTTTGCTTCATTCACCTAGGTCTGTTTTGTGATATGTTGGGTCAGGCTAACAGCAAACAAACAACATATCTGATAGAACGAACAATGCTTCTAAACAAGTGTTTTTACCAGTTTCCCAGAAAAAAACACGTGTTTTCCTCCGATCTTCTCTCCGCGCCCTCCAAGACCTGTTATTTAATTTGATAGCGGCTGGATTGATGCTGGGACAGCCCAACGGAGGCCATTTTGAATCCCGCAGGAGTGCGTCGGCGCGGGCTGCGTTCCAGCGCCCTGCCTGTTATTTATCGCTTCCCATATTTATGTGTGTTGGGAAATCAATCAGTGGCAGGCGGAAGAGAGGAGATCGATGGAAGATGATTCTTGACTGGCGCACACTGGCTCATGGGATAAGTGGCAGTCTCTGCTGATGGATCGGCCATTCCTTAAGCATGACATTACTGGTTGGGTCAGCAGTTTGAGTCCCGCGGTGCAAGCTACGCACGCAGCAGCTTTCCACATCTGACTCGCTGCCAGAACAGACGTCTGTAAGGCGAGTGACGCGCTATTGCCTATGAGTGACGGGAGTGAAGAAAAGTCGTGGCCTCTCCTGCAAGCAGTTTTCCATATTGTGTTTTATACTGGTTTTAAGGAATCCATGTGCTTTGCAATGAATGCACGTGCTGGACAGTAACATCAAGCGGGTTGCCTTAGATCACACAGTGTGTCGAATGGTCAAAGGAGAATTCGAATGCAGGTTTTGTAATTCAGGTGTGAGTACTTTGCATGCTAGACTTTTTCAGCACATATGTTAAATGTTAAAGTTATGTTAGAACTACACGTCCCACAATGCAACCTGCAATTGACTGGAAAGCCTGGACTCTCTGAAGGTGTGGCACTTGACACGGAGGCCCTTTGCAGCTTTATAAACATAGCTTACTCTTATTAACGCCCTCCTATAGTGAGCAGCCACCCAGTGAGGGGGCGAGGGCTGCAAGCACACGTAAGAATGCGGACTGCTGAGTTAATTTGTGGTGTAGACGTTGATTAAGAAGGAAGCCCAGCTGGAGGCTAATTGCTATCCGCACTGCTGCAATACGCAGGGAATTGGGCGGACCAGATGGGCCCAGTGCTGCGTGTCTGCTGTCAATGTCTGTGTCTCTTTCTATCTAATCCCATAAAGTCAGAGAGATGCGAGGAGACGCATTTCAGTCTGCGCCGTGCAAACCGTACTCATTGGGGGATGTGTTGGAGAAGGTCAAAGCACGCTGTTAGGAGACAAATGATGTTAGCAGTTGTAAAGCTCGACGTAGCGCCGTGGACAGATGCGCGCCAGCCCCCTTAGCAAAGACAATTTGCATCAACGTGCATGGAAAGTAATTGGACATGAATGTTGAATTTAGTGAATTGTAGGGCATGCGAAGGCAGGCAAGCTAAGTAGACCAGCATTGGCAATTCCAATAGTCCTGGCCTTTGCACATATGTAATTGTGTAATAGATTTTTATTCAAACGTATGCAACACGCCAAAATAGTTTGCAAACATATAGTAAAAAATAAAAATATGAGTGGTCCAGCAGCCCAGACACACCAGCCCTGGCATTAAAGTGTTCTCTTATTCAAAGGACTGCGCACATGTGATCAGGAAAAATGTCATCACTAACAGTGCAAGGCGGCCAATGGAGAAATGGGGGCGCCCAGTTTGCCCATGCTGAATGCTGTAGGGCGCACAAACAAAATGTGAAAAACGAATGACCAGATCAATGGATGAAAATGGCTGACCATAAAGCCTTGTATGTGGGTATATATGTATGCATTTTTATAATATTTTTGGAAAACAAGAGGCTGGGAAGGGAGCTAACTCTGTCTCTAGGCCAGACCTAATAAAAGAGGTACAAAACCTGAGTTACGATAGGTTAAAGCAACGTTTTCCCAACAGAAAAGAACACTTGCAGAGTATCGGGTGAGCTGTATAGGGATGTCAATGGTTTATTCTATAATTTTGTATGGCAAGCTCCAAAGTCACCAAAAGGGGACGAGAATGTAGAGCAGCCTGTTTATTATTGACGGGAAGATGTTATATCACTTTAAAAGTAAAGGGTTTTCTCCAGTGTGAACAAGTGTGATGTGTAATAGGCTCCTCCCAAACTCAGAGATTTAAATCCAGGGTGAATGAGTTTGCTAAGAGACATTACTTGGTGAGGGCGCACAGTGTCAATAATGAGAAATACAGTATACATTGGCGATTCCGAGGTGGCATTGCTTTTGACACGTTCGGACAGTAAGGGACGTTTTCCTTTAGTTCTTTGGAAAAAGAGTGAGCATGGTTTATACTTCCTTCTTTTTGATACCAATAGATAGCACCCAGATTTAAGTCATTGGGCGAAGTTGATCTCTTTATGGACCATCCGTCTCCTTTTGGAAACAGAAATTATCAACACATACTAACAAGATGAGGTCTTTGTGGCCAAACGAGGAGTTACTTGAACCAGGAAAAAAGCATTATTTTGACTGATGTTTATTTTAATCTCTGATTCCAATGACATTTCGCTCCTTCAGACGTCATAATGCAAGGGTGTCCAATGTAGTTAAAGAAGGTTCAATCCATGCCTGATTTTCTGAATAACCACTGACTAAGGGCCTTATTATAAGTACAGCGGTCCACAGGACCGTCATACTCGCGGTGGCAGTCTGACCACCGCCATCACTGCGGATCCGCCTGCAGTATTCAGAGTGTGGTGGTCAGACCGCCACAAGTCCGCGGCATCCGCGGGGAATCCAGGATTCTGTTGCAGTCACGCAGTGGAAGGGGACAATAATATGCTGGCAGTGCCGCTGCGGCAACACCATGCATATTACGAGTTGTCTGTCCACCACCCCTTTCATGGCAGTGAGCCCGCCATGAAAAGTGTGGCGGAGAGGCAACTAAGGGGGCCCTAGCAGGGCCTCCTGCCGCTCTTGGAGATGAATGCGGGGGGCACATGTTGCATTCCCCTGGAATCGCACCCCAGTTCCTGAACCGTGTGGCATGCATGCCACACTGCACAGGAACATGCTGGAGGCGCTGTGACAGCGGCGTCTGCATTTAGGCTCACCTATGAGCCTTATACAGCCACCGCCGTGAGAACGCACAACATTGCCTGCCCACCCACCATGGATTACAGTTGTAATCCGGTGGGCAGGCGCTCGACAGGCTGGGCGGTCGTCCAGTCGGTGGCGGTGGGCCACCAAACTCGTAATAAAGCCCTAAGTATTTGAACTCAATTTAGCTTAATTGTAAAAAATGTAAGTCCGTTTTTATATAGCGCAGCTACTCACCCTTACGGGTCTCAAGGCGCTGGGGGCCGTAGTGGAAATTAAGTGAGCTATTGCCCAGAGTCACATGGTGCTGAGCTGAGCTGCCGCCGGAGCCGGGGATCGAACCGTGAACCCTGTGCTCCGAAGTCAGCTGCCCTGGCCGCTGCATCACACCTCTCCAATTGTACGTAAATTGATAACCTGAAAACCTGTGTTGGTTCTATCATTCTGGACTTACTCTGGACAACCTTTTTGTAATGTTATGGTGGTGACAGGATATTTGAAAGGCTGTATTATAGACCCCATGTACAGCACTTCCACTGTTTGCTTATAATATTCACATGATACAAGTAGAGATCGCTCATGCCTACTCATGACTCCATGTACAAAGTACACCAGATAATTGATTTGCATAATTAGTTTGTAAATATAGCCAAACCTACTGAAGTTGTCAATGTCTCCTTTTGTGGGTTCTTCTTTTGTAGAAGGAAATGTGCTGTATTCAAACGATTTAGCAAACAGTTCAAAATCACAGGGAATTCTGCTAGGCACCATTCAACTACATTGTTTTAGGTCACCCATACCATCATTACAGAAGGGAGCCAACCAGATGCACATAAAAGTTCACTGTGACTTGAAGTCTGACAAACCGCAGTCCACTCTTTACTGCTAGAACACACCCCTTAACCAGGTCAATACAGCTGGCTTGGATCCATTTGGGCTATATTGGTCCTTTTGGTGAAGTACAATTTGAAAACCCAGGTGGAAGGAGCTACAGGAAGTGCCTGTTATATATTTATTTAATATTTTTCTATTTATCTTTAGCTCTGAGAGGCAGAATTGTGTCTTACTTGTAAATGTAAATATGGAAAACTTAAAAGTACAGCATGTGTATATAGGAGACAAGAAAAAGCAAAAATAAAAAAGATGGCACACCAAAAAAATCTGGTGATAAACATCTCTGGGATGATCTTAAATGCTGACCACATAAGCCTCCTAAATAAAGGACTCACCTTCTGTCCTAATGCCAGTATGGACATTCCAAACTTTCGTATTGATCTATATAAATTCTGTCGCAAAGCCAAATTAAAGAAATATTTCGAAGAAAGACCAGCCAGAATAGGAGGAATTAATTTAACATCGATGGAAATTTCCCCACTGAACCAATATGATTTACCAACTTTAAGAACTTTGTCAAAATTAGGGACAAATATTCCAGAAGCAGATTTATCCTCTACTCCAACAATGGAAAATGATATAGCGTTTTGTCAGAGAGAAGGTATTATTACTCACAAAAGTGGAGAAAGTGGACTAAGATCCCAGTCGAAATTTTGCCCACAGTTACCGCCAGGCAATAAAATTGATCTGTTTCAAGAAATTGTCATAGAAGAGATAAATCAATTATCCATGAGAAAAAGAAACAATAAAAGGTCGTGGAATCTGACACAGAATGAACAAAAAGCATTGAAAGATCTAAGGGAAAATCAGACAATTGTTATCAAAGCCGCAGATAAAGGCGGAAATATTGTCATCCAAGATCGTGAAAAATATATCTCTGAGGCATATAGGCAATTGAGGAAACAAGATCATTATCAAAGAATGGAGAAAAATCCAATGGAGCAATGGACCAAAGAATATCATGCACAATTGCTAACTTGGAAAGAAAGGGGATTAATAGACTTTGAAGAGTATATGTATCTCAAGGTGGAGAATCCAGTAACATCAACTATATACTTTCTGCCTAAAGTGCACAAGTCACTTATTAATCCCCCGGGAGGCCCATAGTGAGTTCTATGGGCTCACTACTGGAGAAGACTTCCCACTATATAGATGTGTTTCTAATGGAATTTGTGATATCTCTTCCCTCGTATTTGAAGGACACAACAGCTTTTTTAAATAGAATACGAGACATCAATTGGAATAATTCTCAGATCATGATTACAATAGATGTAAATTCATTATACACATCAATTCTCCATGAAAATGGCTTAAAAGCGGTCAGAAGATTCTTAAAGACAAGATCATTGAGTTTTTTAGAACACTCCGAGATGATTATGGAAATGTTGAACTATTGCTTAACACATAATGTTTTTCTTTTTAATGGTGAGATATTTCTACAGAGACAAGGCACAGCAATGGGGACAGCATTTGCCCCAACTTACGCGAATTTATTTATGGCGGTTTGGGAGGAAGGTATCCTACAGAGCAGGTACAAGTTGAATATCAAGGCCTGGATGAGATACATCGACGACTTGTTCGTGATATGGGAAGGCGACTCGTCGGCTCTTGATGAATTCATTCAAAGTTTGGATCAAAATGATTATAATTTATCTTTTACATCAATGTGCAGTGAAACACAGGTGACATATTTAGATGTGGAAGTATTTGTACAAAAACAGAAGCTCTGTACTAAAATTCATAGGAAACCAACCGCCACAAATAGCATCCTCCATGCGAATAGTGGACATCCTCAACACTTAAAGTGGAGTATTCCATATGGAGAGATGTTGCGCGTAAAGAGGAATTGCTCTGAAGCTATCGATATCGAGCAACACCTAGATGAAACCAGCTCTAGATTCCTGGCGAGGAATTATCCACCAGGTGTTATTGAAAGTGCCAAGATCAAAGTAACAGGAAAAATGAGATCTGAATTATTGGCAAACCATGATCAACTAGAAGAAGAAGATGTGACCCGCCTAATTCTAGACTTCAATGTGGAAAACAAGAGTTTGAGAAATATTATTAAAAAACATTGGAGTATTTTAATGCTTGATGAATCATTAAAAAGACACTACCAACAGCTCCAAAGATCACGTTCAGAAAGACAGCCTCATTGGGCGATCTTTTGACACATAGCCACCTGCAAACATCCAACAATGAAAAAGGAAGAAGAACCTGGCTAACAACACCTGGCTTTTGGAAATGTTCCAAATGTAAGGCCTGTGAACATGGATACAACACACAAACGTATCAATTGCAAAATGGAAAGAGGGAGAGGATCATTGAACATATCACATGCGAATCTAAATATGTGGTATATGTGTTAGAATGTCCATGCAAAAAACTCTATGTTGGGAGTACCATCAATAAACTTAAACTGCGTATATTACAACATCTAAGGGCTATAAAAAATAAAGATCTTTCATACCCAATGGCAAAGCATTTTTCAGAAAGACACTTGGGTAACAATCTAGAACTAAAATATTTCGGTGCTAAAATGATAAAACAAAATGAAAGAGGAGGAGACAGAACCCTGGACCTAAGAAGAGCAGAATCGAGGCTCATTTTAGCACTTGGAACAGAAAATCCATTTGGACACAATTTGGATGCTGAGTTACATGTTCATCTGTAATAATATGAGATTAATCGATAGCATAATTTCTGGATTATGTAAATGAAGAAGTAAGACCACTTAGTTTATGGACCATCGGAGAATCATGGGACAGTGTATTAAGTTAAGAATACGAACAAAAGAGCAACAACTGTGAGATGGCATTATTGGGAAAAAGATGGAACTGGGGATCTCAGAAATAAGTAATGAAAGAGATGAGAAAAGTAGTGGGACACATATAGTACATGTAGAAGCATGGAATTGTTATGACTATAATGAGAGGAACAGAAGCACTTATTGATTAGACCCCTCATGAGATATGAAATCTGTAGTGATATTACTGATACAATCTACTTTAGAGATATTCAGGTTCATGAAATAAGATGTTAGGAAAATGACTCCCCCCTCCTCTTTTTTAAAAAAAACATACTAGTACAAATGCATTTGTCACTTTATTTCCTCAGTCTGAGATTCATCTTAGAAGAATTAAGATTCTTGGAGGAATAGGGTTTTTTTTAAATTCAAATTTGCACTATGAATTTTTGCACATTGCGATTTTGCACGTTGTACTTTGCACAATGTACATGCCACTTTCCTTTCTCTATTAGAATCATGACCTGTAGGGGTTTTTAAATATATAAAAATATATACATTTTTATATTTTTATATTTTTCTATACCTATAAGATATTTTGAGCCTCTATACTATGACTCTTTAATTATCTTAATGTGCTCTCTTTATCTTAAATCTCCTCCATTTCTCCTTGCTTTTAAACATATTGAATTTGTTCATTCTTAAATAATGTACTTTACAGAAATAGAATGTTCATTTTTCATCTGATATGTTTTTAATATGTACTTAATGATGTCCCTATATGTTCTTATCTCTTTATCAGATGAATTTCCCCGCCCGTCTTAGTATCCCCCTTGTTATACTCTCTGTCTGCTCCTTCATTACCTCTTTTCCTGATGCAGTTGTTTATATTGGGTCTTTTTGGTTAGAATTTTTATTTAATAGCTAAGGTACTTTACCATGACTGCTGTAATTCGTATACTAGAGAGAAAATGACAATAGATAACAGCCAATGTAAATACGTTTAAACAGGGGTTAACAGTCTAGTCTATTTTTAATGAAAATAAACAAGGGATTCATGCACAATGTCACTTTAAGTAGACAGTTTAGACGGCAGGACTCTATGGTCCAGTTGAAGGCATTCGCCGAAACGCGTTGACCGTCCTTTTGCACGTTTGCACGAATGGTGTGGATAAGAAAATAAATAAAATACCTTTAAAAACCTGATTGTGGATTCCCTCTGTGCCGTGGAGACCTTGGTTCGTATATTCGGGACCGTGTTGGGGTTTTGTCGTCAATATATATATATATATATATATATATTATATTATATATATATATATATATATATATACCACCAAAGTTGCCGAGCAAGCTTGCCCCCTGCGACGTGGTAGCAGAGTGAGGCGAGTTGGGAGCAGAAGGATGAAAGTCCGGATTTGCAGGCTGGGAGTGCTATTGAAAGCAGTGAGTGTAACAAAGAAATCACGAACTGTGCAAGATTGTTACCTTAATTCAGTGCGCCTAAGGGACTATTGATACTTATGAAATGTGTGCGCAACACAGCATTCGGACATTGAAACGCTGGCGTCCTCATTTGGAATTGTTTACTTTCCCTGCGCGCACTCTGTGGGAGAATACGGCCCGCGCTGATAAGATAAGAAGGCATCACGTGGGCCTTTCAAAGTTACAGAGTTACCGCCCGTGATCAAGGCTTGAAAGACCAGAAACGTTGGGCTTAGGTAGCCTCTTGCCTTTGTGCTGTTCACCATTAAAGCAGTTTCAATAGCGACCCAGCCAGTGTCGGTGAGCCTTCTTGAAAGAAAAAGGAGGGTTTGTTGGGGGGATATATATATATATATATATATATATATATATATATATATGAGTTGCCTCTAGGTGGGATGCACTCCCAGGTGGAAACTACGCCAAAGCAAGGGCAAACGCCATGAACAAAGTCCTTTTCTTGTTTCCTGCCAGACGCGTTTCGGGCCAACGCCCTCTTCAGTGGCAGACCATGTGACGTGCCGGCGTGCGGCAGCCACCAGTAAATCCCCATAATAATTATGCTCAGGTGGACCACCTGAAGCAATGCTTCCTGGGACTGGTGGTTCAGTAAAACCCAAGTGTGTCGCCGCCGGCACTCACATTCAAAAATGTCTTTAAAAGGATTGCCGATGTCCGCGCCAGCACCCCTGCATATAACAGGCACCTCCTGTTCCACAGTTAGCTGCCCCAACACAGCAGCCGCGGACCCGCAAGCGGGCCAACGCCCTCTTCAGTGGCAGACCATGTGACGTGACGGCATGCAGCAACCACCAGTAAATCCCCATAATAATTATGGTCAGGTGAACCACCTGAAGCAATGCTTCCTGGGACTGGTGGTTCAGTAAAACCCAAGTGGGTCGCCGCCGGCACTCACAATCAAAAATGTCTTTTAAAAGGATTGCCGATGTTCGCGCCGGCATCCTTGCATATAACAGGCACCTCCTGTTCCACAGTTAACTGCCCCAATAAAGCAGCAGCAGACCCGCAAGTGTTTCGCGGTGGTGCAATCCTGCGACCAGGCAGGCCGCTATACAAAATACAAAAAGAGTTGCCTCTAGGTGGGATGCACTCCCAGGTGGAAATTACGCCAAAGCAAGGGCACACACCATGAACAAAGTGGTCTGGAATGAAACCAGAAAAGGACTTTGTTCATGGTGTGTGCCCTTGCTTTGGCGTAATATATATATATATATATCCAAAAACAAGTTTGCCCTGAAGCAAGGAGCAATTTCCCAGCGGAGTTGCTTTTCAAAAGCCTTTATTGTTGAAAACCGGCATTTTCAGCTCCAAACATTTACAAATTCCTGACGCGTTTCAGAGCCCCCGGGCTCTTTTTTCAGAGGATGACACTGCCAAACTGAAATGCAAGGTAGGCGCCATTAACTGCATGCATTATATATACAGCCCACGTGGGCTTCTCATGTGAGTCACGATTACAGCATGCTGGTACCTGTATTTTTGAGTCCAAGCAGATTGTTCCCCATGTGGGTTCAGTTTAGGTAACAGTATCCTTTCTTTTAAATGAATAAAATGCCACAGTGGGTTTCAGAATGAAATCCCCAGTTTTCTTTTTCCATAACTGAGCTGCGCCTAAAGGTCATGAATGTTCAAACCTCTCTGGCCCCATTTTGACTCCATGGTGAGGCATCCTTCTCGGCCAGGCTGCCGAGTATAAATCCAAAAACAAGTTTGCCCTGAAGCAAGGAGCAATTTCCCAGCGGAGTTGCTTTTCAAAAGCCTTTATTGTTGAAAACAGGCATTTTCAGCTCCAAACATTTACAAATTCCTGACGCGTTTCAGAGCCCCCAGGCTCTTTCTTCAGAGGATGACACTGCCAAACTGAAATGCAAGGTAGGCGCCATTACTGCTATTTCCTGTTTGCACAGCCCGTGAGCAAGAACACTTGATGTTTGAAACGCGTAGGGCTTTCCATTGATGAAGGAAGAGACTGCTACTTTGTTGCACTGTGAGGTCCTCAATTAAAAGGTGTTTTCAACTCCCCGTGGCTGCGTCTTCTTTTGGGGCGACCTGTTTGTGTGGATGTTTAGCGGCTTGCTCAGCCGCGAAGACGCCCGCTGCGAGACATGCAGATCCAGCGAGTGGTACAACCATTTGCACTGGAGCGGGGAGCCGCATTGATGGACAATTTTAAAAAACAGCCCGTCTAAGTCTGCAGCTTCTGTCTCACCCACTGGGGTAAAACTTGGCATCACCATAAAGGACGCAGCGGCACCCACTGGGGTAAGACGTCAAGAAACCACAAGTACCAGCATGCCTAGTTGCATACGCCCACTGGGGCGGGTCTTGAAATATTTATCAGGTGTTTCTTTAAGACTGACTGCTATTTCCTGTTTGCACAGCCCGTCAACAAGAACACTTGATGTTTGAAATGCGTAGGGCTTTCCATTGATGAAGGAAGAGACTGCTACTTTGTTGCACTGTGAGGTCCTCAATTAAAAGGTGTTTTCAACTCCCCGTGGCGGCGTCTTCTTTTGGGGCGACCTGTTTGTGTGGATATATATATATATATATATAATATTTATGGTATTCATAAATGATGCAAGCCTAGCAGTGAGGACGCAGAAGCGGTATTAGGTCAGAGACAGACACATCAACATGTGATAGAAGGGGTAGCTGGTTTGTGGACTGTTACTACATCCTGATTTAGCCTTCGTTAAAGAGATGAGTCTTCAGCTGGAGTGCTGAGGCAGGACTGATGGTTATGGGGATAGTCTTCCAGATCCTAGGTGCAGAGAAGGAGAACCTTTGTTTCTTTATTTCCTTCTTCAGTTGGATGGTGTACTGGCTGCGAGTGTACCGAGAGCCACCAGAGAGTGTGAGCTTGTCAGCCAAGTAAGCCTGGATAGCTTTGTTGATGCGGTATCTTTTGAAGATTATACAGGCAGCAAGGGGGGTAAGGGGTGGTCCATCAGTGCCATTTCGAAGTGGTCATACTTGTTCATGCCCTAATGAGATGTTCTGCAGCAAGTAGGAAGTCCTTAAGGGAGGCAGCTGTGGAGTCCGGGAAACTGTGGAGAAAGGAATTGCCACCATCCAGACGTGAGAGTTTGGGTGCCTGAACAGCAGTTTTGAAGTAGCTTTCTGTGAGGAATCATTTCACTTCCTTAAGTAGAGAGAACTGGTACCAGACCATCTTGATTTTGTTGGTGATGTGTCCCTTCAGGGTGAGATCGGTGTCCTGAGTGAATCCTTGTGACGTATCTTTGGGTGAAAGTTTGTGGACTCCAGGTGCATGTTATTATGAGAGGTTTCTCCAGTGGTTGAATGTGTTTTTTTGCTAGGATTAAGCTTCTTGTAGGTGCTGGACACCCAGGTCTGGATTAGGTGCAGGCCGTGTTTGAGACATTGGATGTCTGTAACAGAAAAGAGTTTCAAATAAAGGGCCTGATTCACAAAGATAAACTTACACCTTTGTGTACGTTTATGATTGCTATTCACAAAGGTATATTACTAATAGTATCTTTACGACTGCGGAGTCTCTGCACATAAAAAGATAGGACACTCCTATCTTTTTATGTGCTGAGACTCCCCAGTCGTATCAAGAGACTACTAGTAAAATACCTTGTGATTAGCAAACATTTGTAAATCAAGCCCATATTGATTGCCAAATTGGTGAATTTTGATGCTGTTATGTGTATGTAAATCCTCAAGAGACTCCATGTAGAGGCTGAAGATGACTCCGCATAAGAGGGAACTCTGCAGGTGATTGGAATCGTCTGGGACTGGGAGATACCCATATGAATTAACTGGTTTTAGTTGGTTAGGTAGAAGAAGAATCAGTGAAGGACATTTACTGTGAATCCCATTCCAGACTTCAGGATATAGATGAGAGTGGGATAGTTGACGATTTGGAAGGCAAATGAGAGCCCCAATAATATCAGAAGGCATTGTTTATCTTTGTTATGAAACTGTCTCTATGTTTCAGTGTGATATGATTCCAGATTGACAGTCATGCGGGAAATGGTTGGCATTAATATGATGTTGCAGCTGTGCAAACAATTGCTTTTTTGATGATCTGGCAGATGAAGGGTGTGTAAGTGATGGGAGCTTAGCTGCCAAGGTTGTCAAGGTCTAGTGTGGGTTTCTTAAGGAGTGGGAGGATCTGGCCTGTCTCCAGAAATTCAAGTAAGATGTTCTGGGTGAGAGAGGCATTGTCGATTGCAAGTAGGGGTGAGAGAGCTTCTCCAGAGAGGATGTTAAGGAAGAATGAAGATAAGGCATCATCGTCATAGGGGTTGGAAATCAAAGGAAATCAGGAATAGATGAGCTAGATTGGAGAAGGATTTAGGCTTGCCATTAATAAATGCTTCGAATCTTATTCGGTTCCTATACACAAAATGCGTCAGTGTAGTAGGTAGACATTTACATATGTGCATATGCTTAACAAAGTGCATTAGTACTTTAGCCCTTTTTTCGATAGGAAAATATTTTTCGCTGTCGAGAAACCTTGGGCTTACAATCTCAAAAATGTTGAGGTTATTTTCTCCCTTTTTCCACCTTGGGTAGAGAATGTGAACACTCGCAAACTTGAAGATTGTGGGTGTGCACTAACTTGTCAACTCCTACCTCTATGTGAAGGAATTTGCTTACACATAATATTGTACAGTACTGGTGTATTTTTATGTGTGAGTAAATTACGATATGAAATATCCATTTCTGAGTGATTCTACTATCAGATGTATGTGACTTGCATGTTAAACAATTTGTTGATGTTATCAATTAAATGAGCCATTTTTAAACATGTACTTAATCCTCTAATACTGCATTCCTTGCGCACTATCATTAGTAAATCTGTAATTTGCCTTAGGAATTCTGCATCATTCAAGAAATTATTTTCAAATTCTCACTGACTTGTTTGGGAAAATTTCAATAAACATTCAGATAATGACTTTTAAGTGCTGTCCAACACTGGCCATGTCAGCCATTGACCCATATCAAGTGCATATGATATTATACTTGTATGGTACACATTTATATACAATTCATTTTAATGTGTCTTAGATGATCAGTGGTTAGCCAATGAACCAGGCAATCATCCAGACCTAGAGGACCACAACAGAGTTATGCCAAAGTACTACACACACATCACAATGACTTTCAATTTCTTGCGTCCATAGTAATTTCAAAGAATCAGTATTGAGTAGACATCTGGTTTGGGCCTCAGCTCTCACTCACATGGGGAGGATAATAATAATTACCTTAGGATTAGAATTTTAGATTTTCTAGTAACTCAAAGTGATATTACCTAGTTCAAATTAGCTTACGCTGAGATATCTCCGGGGAGTAGCTTAGTCAATAAAGTTAGGGTGTGTGAGTTTGAAATTTCCCAACAAGCAAGGTGGTGTATCCAACTAAAAAAGCTTGGGATGGGGCCCTGTCTGGGTTAATGGGGAGGGTTGGAAAAGTAGGGGTAGATAGCACAGGGCCACAGTAAGATAGTCTGAACATTTTGGTCGCTCCAGTCCTGTTCCTCCGCACTGCAATGCAGGGGAGGAAGGCCAAAGAGAGCAGACTTTACACAATACAGACCTAACATGAACTGAGTAGGCTTTGAGAGCTCAGTGAGAGCTGGCCTTGTAGCAGTTCTTGAGTCCAGTTCTGCAAATTTTCAAAGAAGATGGGGACACACTTGATGCTCACAGTCAAGATCAACTGTTCAGGACCCATACCTAGATACACACTGTTAGAAATGGGATTTCTGGTTGGCTAGGGCATGCGCCTAAGCCAGGCAGAAACCACCACTCTAGTCAGGGCAAGGGAGTTACATGCTGAAGATAACCCCTGCTCACTCCTGTGGTAGCTTGGCACGAGCAGTCAGGCTTATCCCAGAGGCAATGTGTAAAGCGTTTGTGCAACACACACACACAGCGGCGACACACTAGGTACACCACAAAAGAGACTCCACACAAGGTTATATAAAAAATAGCCTTTGTATTATCATAGACACATTAGATCATAATCACACATATACACTGTGCCAACTGGCACTAGGTAGTAATTTACAGGGGATTATATACATGACAGGGCCAATCGGGCCACTGTCAGAACCACTAGAAAGCACAAGTAGTAACCATGAAACAACCAGCAACTACTGGCATTAGCACTTAGCACATATCACGTTATGCATTAGCATTAGGCATCACATTAGGCATACATCCTACTAATCAGGGCACCACAGTAATACTCCTGCGGTGTACACATCACCTTAGGGCCTTACACCCTACAGAACCACAAAATGATCCCAGGCCAACTGGCCTCCCTTGGGGGCCCGTCTGGGCTGTCCCAAATGCCCTTTGTCCAAAGTTAGGGCTCAATAATCACAGGGCCTTCCAACTGGCCCTCTGGATGCCTCGGCAGCGAAGACAATGTGCATGATGCACTGGGGGGGCAGGGGGTGCATCTCACCCCTTCCTCTTCATAAAAAAAATAAGAATGCCCCCGTCGTTGCAGCTGCCCGCGCTCTCGCGGTGCAGCTGTGCAAAGCAGCACTGGCACCCACAGTGCCTTGAGAGCCCCCTTCACCGGGGCTCTTCCGGTGCCATTCAAGGCACCAACAATGCTCAAATCCAGGCCCACTCACCGGGACTCCTTGCGGTGCAGGAATCAGGCACCCAACCCTTGGGCGCCAACAATGCCTTTGGGAGCCCCTCCATCCTGGGGCTCTGTTCGCTAGTGCTCCCCTGCAGGCCCCACTCACCGGGGCTTTTGGTCTCCTCCACGGGTGACGATCGTTGCGGGGAAGGCGCAAAGCTGAACAAGGGGAGCCCGCGAGGCTCCGTTCCCTTCTCTGGCCGCTGGTTGAACCCGCGAGACTCCGTCTTTCTTGGGACACCGGTCTCGCTCCCCAGCAGCAGCACACTGGGCTCTCTCTGCTTCCTGGGCCTTAGGCCCCGCCCACGATCAGGCCTTCCTCTGCCTGTCTTCCGGCCCTGGCATGGGCCGTCCCTCTCTGGAGCGTAGTCTCCTTCTGCTTACGGGCTCTAGACCCCGCCCACAACCAGGCAATGGCCTTACTCTCTGGACGCTGCGGCTCCACGGTGCGAAGTCTCCGCCGCTCCTGCTGCTCCTCTCTCTCTGGCCCAGTTGGAGCCCCCGTCTTGGGCTCAGGACTCCATAAATAAACAGCGCTGATCACGCAGATCTGGGCAGATCGGCTTTTCCAGCACTCCTCAAGTGCTCGGCCTGGAGACCATAAAAAGGCCCCGCACTCCTCACGGGCTGCTTCACACGAGCTCACACCAGGGTTTCCGGTACACGGGAATCCGGCCGCGCACCTAGGCCCAGGGCTAACCACAAATATGCAGTGCTTGCAAGGCGACACACACCTGCTAACCTCAGCAGGGAGCAGGCAGCACTTCTTTTCCAGAGGTGCGCAGGCAGGCCAGCACGCTGGAGCTCCAAGACAGCCAGCAGACCCCTCAGCTGCCTAGCAGGGCAGCAAGTCCATCCCCAGCGGCGGTTCCTCCTGACAGGCTGGCAGCCTGCCGGCCGCAAGTTCAAGTAAGCACCCAAGCACACCTACATGGGGTCACAGCCCCAATATTTATACTAGGTTGGTCTTTGCTCTGCCCTGGCACAGGGCTTGGGGATCCAGTCCCAACTGGATCTAGGAGGTACCGGAGCACTTTCTTTACAGTGCTCACACCCTCCTTTGTCAGGTTGGGCTCTGTCCTCAGACACACCACAGGGGGGCGGAGCCAGCATTGAACCAGGCAGGCACAGACCCATTCAGGGTCAGGGGCTACTCCTCCCACTACTCTAAATGTAGTTCTGCCTATTCAGCCTAGAGCTGACTCACCCTGCCCCTCTGGAGCCACACACCTCACCAGCCCCTGTCACTCCACAGCCAGACATGCAATACACATCAGGCAGGCACAAAGACACATAGCACACAGAAATGCCGACTTCTAAAAGTGGCATTTCTAAAATAGTGATAATAAATCTGTGCACACCATTACAAAGCATTTATTATTACTATTCCAAACTTGACCACGCTGCTCCTCTCATATCAGGAATTACCACTGACACACATATCAGGGAATCCCCAATGCATTCCTATGAGAGGGCAGCCTCACAGTAGTGAGAATCCAAAATGGCTGTTTGTCACTACCAGGACATGTCACACAATTAAGGTACATGTCCTACCTTTTACCTACAATGCACCCTGCCCATAGGGCTAGCTAGGGCCTACCTTAGGGGTGACTGACATGCAGTAAAAGGGGGGTCACAGACATGGCACCCACTTTATGTGCCATGTCACAGCAGCAGTAAATTGCGCACACAGGCCCTGCAATGGCAGAGGCCTGGGACAGGTTTGAAAGGCTACTTTGGTGGGTGGCGTAAGCAGCGCTGCAAGCCCACCAGTAGCATTTTATTTACTGGCCCCGGGTATATGAGATACCACTTTACTGGGGACTGATAGGTAAATTAAATACGCCAAACAGGTGTAGACCAATCTTACCACGTTTACCACAGAGAGCACACGCACTTTACACTGGACAGCAGTGCTAAAGTGCCCAGAGTCCTAAAACCACCAACACCAGGTCAGAAAAAAGACTAGGAGGAAGGCAAAAAGTTCAGGGATGACCCTGAAAAAAGGGCCAAGTCCAACACACACCATGGACACCAATAGGTGGGTACACCATTGCATGTGTGCCTAATGCTTCTGAGACAATGGAAGTGCAGTTGTAAGTTTCACTATCTCACATAATAGGTACAAAACAGCATCACTGGTGTAAGTGTCTCTTACATAACAGGTACAGCTTGGCACTAACAGTGCAAGTTTTCCTACTTCACAGAACATGCACAACACAGCAGTTCTTGTACAAGATTCCCTTTCTCACAGAAAGGGTACAGCACACTATCTGCAGTTTTAGCCTCCAATTCTCACAAAATAGGGAGAGTACAAAAAAAGAAGTGCAAGCCTCTCCCTCACAGAACCGGTATAGTACACCTTTATCAGTGCAAGCAGCTCTCACAGGACATGTATAACTGAGTATCAGCAGTGCAAGCTTCCTTCTCTCATGAACAGGTACAACATAACAGCAGTACAAGCTTTCCTCCCTGACAACAACATTCTATCACTACATCAGCAAAACAAGCTTCCTATATAAAACAAGTACAGCAGTCTGCCTCATCAGTGCAAACTCCCTTACCTATTTGAAGTGTATGCATCAGTATGATTGCGTTGATTGGTAAGTGTATGGATGGCTGAGAAGGTAAACAGTTAAATATGGATGGGTAAGTGGGTGTGAATGGCTGTACCAATGTGTGAGTGGATGGAGGAGTGGGTGGTGGGATGATGGAGTGAGTTGGTGGGTAGGTGGTGGAATCAAAGACTTGATGGCTCATGACTTTTGGATGAATGATGAATTTGTGTGGGTGTTTAGATGGATGAGTAGATGTCTGTGGATGAAGAATGTATATTAAAAGATGATGTCTGTAGACTGATGGGTATTTGTGTAAAGGTGAGCGAGGGTCATTTTCTGTGTTATTGGGTAGATTACCTGTCACTTTGTGTATGAAGTATGTGTTTATGTATGATGTGTGGGTGGATGTATGTGTGTGCACAGATCTTGTGTGTGTGCACACATGCTTCCGCATGTGGAGCTGATCTTCTTGGCACATGGTGAGCTGTAAAAAAGGACTTGTGACCTTGCAGGGCACTTACATCTGACTGCTGGGCAACAAAGCTCTGTGAATCACAGTAATGGGAGAGCACCTGCATCTAGTACCTTTGGGAATCCTGATACTCCAAAATGACTGTGCTGACTGTTTGCTATTAGATGGGGTAGACCAAACCCCATGGTTCAAATATCTGAAGGATACCTTTAACAGCTTGGGTCTGCTGGACCTATATAAGAATCCTCATACAATTGGGCCAAAACATAAGTTAAGTATTAAAGAACCATACCTGGAATATCATACGAATAAACACTTAGAACCGGCTCATGCTAAACAAACAATTGTCAACTATGCCCAAGTGTCAACAACACGCTGTATAGAGCCTTATCTAGGGTGGATCACGAACCCCACACACAGGCACTGGCTTACCCTCCTTAGATTGCATTTTTTGCACTTTAAATTTGCTTTTCCTACACCAGGGGTTTAGATGCAGGACTTACCTCCTTGTGGGTGGATAACTTCTTGATACAATGCACTAGTCACTTATTTCTGTTTTGTCCCTTTATATAGAGGGTCGAGATACTCCTTCCTGTTGCCACTATTGCCTATGGCTAGTGTGAATAAACAAAGAGAGTCCACTCTTTTATCTAGAAAAATATTGTCCTTCCAGTGATTGTTCTAAAGTGAGCATGAAAAAAGGTTTTCCTAAGAACGTATAGGAAAACAATATGTGTTTTTAAAATAACCCTCACTCACCAAAAGGTCCCTTGGTGGCATGCTTCATCATCGGGTTCTTCCCGCCCTGCTGCGGGACGGAGCGTGCTGCGACCGACGGAGACGTGGGAGCACTTAGTTGTGAGGTGATACCATGTGTAGATGTGAGAGTGGAAGGGTCAGAAAACTATGATGTGGGTTAAAAAATACCTGGCTATGTGGAAACTATACTTTAATACTCCCTGTAGCTGGTATTAGTAAAAGATGGGGGATGGAGGAATATGTGCTATAATGGGCTGTTTCCTCCCTGGTCTACATGTTTCAAAGCCTTCCCCCTAGGCTTATCTTCAGGACCAAAGCGATTGATCCCTAATACCACTCTAGAAAAAACCTATGTGTTCTTCCTGGTCAATGTCAAGGTTTAATGTGCATTTAAAAGCATGCATTCATACAATACCTAATCGTAATTTTCTTGTGAAACAATCTGGAAGGATAGAGTAAAACATAATTATCATTGCGATATATGCTCTAGTTAAAAACCACATCACCGCACTCGTGGAAGGTCCATTAGTGATATATTTTCAAAGCCTAGGGGAAGGCTTTGAAACATGTAGACCAGGGAGGAAACAGCCCATTATAGCACATATTCCTACATCCCCCATCTTTTACTAATACCAGCTACAGGGAGTATTAAAGTATAGTTTCCACATAGCCAGGTATTTTTTAACCCACATCATAGTTTTTTGACCCTTCTACTCTCACATCTACACATAGTATCACCTCACAACTAAGCGCTCCCACGTCTCCGTCGGTCGCAGCACGATCCGTCCCGCAGCGGGGCGGGAAGAACCCGATGATGAAGCATGCCACCAAGGGACCTTTTGGTGGGTGAGGGTTATTTGAAAAACACATATTGTTTTCCTATACATACTTAGGAAAACCTTTTTTCATGCTCACTTTAGAACAATCACTAGAAGCACAGCATTTTTCTAGATAAAAGTGTGGACTCTCTTTGTTTATTCACAATTTATAGAGGAGGCCGAGTCTACTACTTACCGTACCTCTTCCTCCTTTGTTCTTTGGTTACTATGGCTAGGGTGAGACAGCATAAAGAAGGATTAATTTTCCAGCAGTCTCTAGGGTCACCAGAAATCTGCTATGCAGTCCTCAATTTTATTAAATCAGCTTTATATTTTAGGAGAAGAATAAGATGAAACCTATGAATTTTATGAATGATTTTAAGCCACATATGTGTAACTGGTATTTGCTATGTTTTAAAAATGTTGTATAAATAGTACTTAATGGATAATGCATGAATTTTAATTATAACATACCATACTTGATGATTGTAAGCTATATTTTCACACCCCTTGACAAATCAAATGAGCCTATTTTCTCATGTTGCAGACATTTCGCCTTGGGCCACTGAATGGAATTTTATTTTATTTTTTATGTGATAATTTTGCTTTTTGTGTATGGTCCTAGAATAATGTGAAACCTTTTACGTGGTTAATTTTTTTGTTTTGTTAGCTTAGTATGTTTCTATTACCTTTTTGTGCTTTTATGACCATTGGCCGAATAAAGATAAAAGTTTGACTTGACTGTGCACCTGACTTTTGTGCATGTATGTGTCATTCTCCAGTGTTAGAAGTTTCTGAATGTGATAAAAATTATGTCTTTCGTATGAAGCTGTGACTCTGACACTCAGCGGCGGCCGGCATGGGTAAACGTGGAGGTAGGGCATGGCAGGGTGGGAGGGGGGAAGTCGACAGACGACAGAATAGCCATAATTAAATAATTGAATAATACCTATTCAGCCGTCTGTCGGCTTCCCACCCTACCACACCCTGCCCCGCCCCACTGCGCTTACCTGAGCCAGCCGCCGCTGCTGACACTATTGGCTGTAAGATAGAGACATCAAAGAAAAGCACATAAGTTTAAAAATAGAAGTCATCCATCTTAGAATGAGATATAACATGCGGTAGGACTGAAAATTAAGGGGGACATGCACATTCCAAGAAGTGATTCATATTAGAATGAGGTACACCATGCATTAGCATTTAAAATAAAGGGCTGAATTGCACATTCCAAGTGAGCTATCTCAGAATGAGGTATAACATGCTGTGCCATTAAAAATAAAGGGTTGACACGAACATACCAAGAAGTGAGCCATCTCGCAATGAGGTATAACATGCGGTATCACTTAAAATAAAGGGGTTAACATGCACATTCCAAGAAGTGGGCCATCTCTGAATGAGATATAATATGCAGTTGCACTGAAAATAAAGAGTTGACAGGCACATTCCAAGAAGTGACCCAACACTAAATGAAGTATAACATGCAGTGGCACTGAAAATAAAGGGGACATGTACATTCCAAGAAGTGAGCCTTCTCAGAATGAGGTATCGCATGCCGTGGCACTGAATATATTAGTGAGGACATGCATATTGCAAAAAGTTACCCATCTCAGAATAAGGTTTTACATGCAGTGGTGGCATTGAAAATAAAGGGGCTGATGTGCACTTACCAAGATGTGAACCATTTTGGAATGAGTTATAACATGGGGTAGCACTGAAAATGAAGTGTTGACATGTACATGCCAAGAAGTGAGCCATCTCTGAATGAGGTATAATATGCAGTTGCACTGAAGGTGTGATATCATGTACGTTCCAAGAATTGAGCATCTCAAAATGAGGGATAATATGCGGTAGCACTGAAAATAAGGGATTTACATGCACATTCCCCTGAATGAGGTAGATCATGTAGTGACACTGTAAATAAGGGGTTGACATCATACATTGCAAGGAGCAAGCCATCTCAGAAAGAAGTTTAACATTCAGCAGCGCTGGTAACAAAGGGGGTGAGATGCACGTTCCAAGAAACGGGCCATCTCAGAATGAGGTATAACATGTGGTAGGACTAAGATAAAGGGTTTGCATGCGCATTCCAAGAAGTGAGATATCTCAGAATGAGGCATAACATGTGGTAGTACTATGATAAAGGGTTTACATGCACATTCCAAGAAGTGAGCTATCTCAGAATGAGGTATAACATGCAGTGGCACTGAACATAAAGGGGTGACATGCACATACCAAGAGGTGAGTCATCTCAGAATGAGGTATGGCTTATGGTGGCATTGAAAAAAAGCAGTTTGACATGCACATTAGAATTCTAAGATCTTATACATACAACTGTGATTCTAACAAGTGTATTAACAAAGTGACCAGTTATCAGAACACTCTTTGTTTACAGTGCTTAGGAATGGCATAGCAGGAAGAGCTATAAGAACTAATCATCATGCTAGGGAACTGTGAGTACCTGCATGCAGCATAGTGCACTGAATTGAAGTCCCAACTTTAACTGGTGGAGCATTGTGCCCCTGTGAAAGAGCACCGGACCCAAGGCCTGACAGGGGCACGAAGCTCCAACACTGTGCGTGGACGGGCTCTTCATCCCAGGCAGCACACAGAAGTGGAGTGAGTGACAGGATGGGGGCCCTCTGCACCAGTTATGACTGGCATCAGGACCGCACAGACATGCCGGGCCATGACCCTACTAACAAAATATCTGCATACACCCCTCTCAAGCTACAGTCCCTGAATACCTCACTCACCTTTTTATATAGCCCTTGGTACCACAGTTGTGTTTTTGTGGTAGCACACTAAACAGCAAATGTAATTTTTACCCATCTCAGTGTCACTCATTTTATTAACCTTCAATGGCGAATAGGGTGAGCGCGCCCGCTTGCAAATCACTTAACGAGCTGAAATATTGTTTTAACATAAAGTGGCAGTTCTTCAGCAAAAGAATGACTAGACATGAAGGTGTATTGGGATAATCTTGAGGAGTAATTAGGCATCGCACTGTTGCGGGATCACAGAGCCCAAACCACTTCGAGGGTATGTGAGTACTTAAACTAGAGGCGTAAATCACTAGTACTACAGACAAGCCAAATTAAGGTTATATGCATGCAGTGACACCAACCTAGACAAGCAGCTCCAAGCGCAGCTTATCTTAGGTTTTGATGTCTTGCTCAGATGGTGGCTTAAAGTGACAGCACGCAGCTAGGACGTTTTATATGCCTGCCAGATATGATTCGTTAAAGTGGTGCTGAGCAGGCATCCATTTAAATATAGCTGGCAACCTCAGACAATAATTTAATACACCAAACACTGGATTAAGCAAATGCCCTGGTAGCTCAGTATGGGACTGACCTCCTTTTGCGTCTTCCATATATCAGAACTGTCCACAGATGCCTGATGGCTGCTTCTGTAGTATGTGTAGCAAGTGTGCACATTTCATACCCGTGCAGTGTGGAGTGAGTAGTTTTGCATTTGCATGAGGGGCGGTCCCTATTAATGAGGTAACAGATCTTCCCTTGGAACTTTACCCTATTACAAATGCGGGCTGTGAATAATAACCCTATCTCTCTGATATGGATGGATCACGATGCAATTCACATTTTTATTTCTCTCCCTTGTGTCACTAAATCACCTGCCCCCAAAACCACTGTAATGGAGAGATACTGAAAGCAGCACTCACCGAGCCAAGCTCCTCTCTGGTCAATTGCAATTTCCAAAGACCCAATGGCAGCCAAATGATAGGCTCTTGAGTTTTTCAATGCCTCTCTACATGAGATGATCAGAAACGTATTCCTATGCAAAAGGACATAAAAAAGCAATGTTTAAACGTAATCCCTGATCTCCTTGGAGGTGAACAAACTCAACCTGAGTTGTGTCATCTTCAAAGGAAATGGAACAGATCCTAGTCACATGATCTTAGACAAATGGACCTTGTTAGAAATGGGGGTCTCTAGTTGGCAGAGGTAGGTACCTTTGTCCAAGTAGGGGCCCTTTCTTCCTAGTCAGGGTAAGGGGGATACACTTCTAAAATAACACCTGCTCACCCCCTTGGTAGCTTGGCTCGAGCAGACAGGCTTATCTCAAAGGCAGTGTGTAAAGCATTTGTGAACACATACAGTAATAGAGTGAAAACAGTCCAAATGGACACCACACCAGTTTAGAAAAATAAGTAATCTTTATCTTAACCAAACAAGACCAAAACGATAAAAATCCACAATACAGTTATCAAGATATCCTTAAAAATAGGTTATTCACGCAAATAAAGTTTGTAGCAACAAATAACTCCACCTGGAGTTATTACGACATCGTGACAGATGAGAATCCCAAAGTACGGTGCCGACAGCGAAGTGCGCGGCGTCGGGCGTGGAGTCAAGCAGACCCCCAAAGGACAGTACCTTGGAAACGATGAAAGCAAGGACGATGCACAGTGTCGGGGAGGTGATGCTTCGTTGGTGCCGGGTGGCGTTGGTTCCTTACGACCCCAGGGGAGGTGAAGCCTCGGTTCCTTACTGCGATGCAGGGGAGGTGAGACGTCGGTTCCTTACTGTGTTGGGGAGGTGATGTCACAGTGGTGGCGAGGCGTCGGTTCCTTACAACGGTGCAGTGTCAATGGATTCGGGAGTCATTCACGTTGAGTATCGGCTCCGCGTTGATGAAGCACCGGCGCCGGTGAAGTCGGGGCTGCGGTGCGAGTCGGGACGGTGCGTTGTGGACGTCACGAGCGGTGTCCTCGGCTCCGGTGCAGGCAGCGGTCTCAGTAACGGCTTCAGAGTCGATGCGGCATGGCGTCAGCAGGCGTCGGGCCTACAGTGCAAGTCAGAGCGGTGCGTTGTGCTCTTCACGAGCAGTGCCCACGGCTTCGGTGCAGGTTACGCGTCGCTCGCCGGCGTCGGTGTTGTAATTTCCTTCTGTGGCAGCTGAAACAGCAGTTCCGGATGCGGAAAGACAGAAGAAATTAAGTCTTTGTTTCCCTGAGACTTCAGAACAGGAGGCAAGCTCTATTTCAAGCCCTTGGAGATCTTCCTCAAGCAGGGGACACAGCAAACAGCAAAGTCCTTCTCCTTTCCTTGGCAGCAAGTAGCCACTGCAGGCCAACCCCAGACAGAACAAGCATTGGCATAGCCAATAGGTCTCGCCTTTGGGACCTTATAAGTGTTTAGCGAGAGCTATTGCCTTTGCCAGTGTGTTTAAGCTATGGTGTAGCGTAGTGTGTCTGCTGTACAGTACATTAAAAAAGATATGTGTTATAAGCATTTTTGTTACCTTGTATATAATTAGGATGATATTATGTATAATTGAACAACTGTATTAAAAAGAAATAACACTGGTGATCCGTGAGCAGCAGGGAGTCATCAGATGTCGTAAGTACCAGTTCACAATAGCCCCCAACACGTTCTTGGAGCATTTTTGAGCAAGAGGTTGCCTACTATTAAACAAAAGAATAACTAGTGTACTTACTGCATATTGTGACCCATATCGTCTAGTGCCAAAGACGCAACTTTGCCACTAGTTCAAAATGTAAACTTCTCAGACGAACTAACTCTCTGATTTCTAAAGGCACCTCTTATATAGGCCAGCACCAAATTACACAATGACAAAAATCAACCGGAAGCCCGTTTATTCTATGGACTGACATTTGCATCAACCTTCCAGTCAAAATGCAGGCAGAGAGGCATATGAAATGTGGAACAATAACATACACATATATGTCCAGGCATGTATATGGCGATTCATCACAGCATTTAGCCCACTGCGTATCTCTACTGCTTGAGGTCTATAATGAGAACTGTAGCTAGCACACGGGGAGAGGGGGCGGTCATTTGACCCAAATCACACAATGTTGTCAGATAGGGAAGCTGCGATTTTATGCCAGGTCTCGCGAATCAACAGACAGAAACTTAATCTCCAGACCGCAAACATTTGCATAGCAACCTAACAGCCTTCCCAGTGAAAGAGCGCTTCCAAAATCAGTCAGCTGAGCATGAACATAACAGCATAGCATAAAATACCACACATAATTCGGTATAAAATAACATAACATACAAAACCCAAAATATCAGCATAATACGAAATATAATACCCAGACCAACATTGCATTTAAAGTGCTGCAAGAAAAATGAAATCAAGACAGGATTTAAAAGGTTAAAAGTTTCTTACACAGCAACACCCTTTGCAAAAAGTACGGTAAACTGACCTTTCCCAGCCGTAAATCGTAAGCTGCTCTCACGTCAGCGTGCAAAAGTTTTCGACTCCTACAGACTCTGTTTGACACGTTTTGGAAGCCCCCTTTTCCCCGGTTTCCATAACAATTAATCAAATCCAAATCGCCAGAATGGTCGTAATGAGGGATCCGAGACGGGGGAAACCTTGCAGCTTAAATACCATGTTTTTCGAGGGGTCTCAAAAGTGGCTGTAAAACGCCGCGCTATGCCGCCTACCGGCGACAGGTCAATGTACGTCCTGCTCCAGGGACGTCACAGCATGACAGCACCCACCCCTGCCCACCCTGGAAGGAAGACAAGTGCAGCCGGCCCCGCACTCTCCACCGAGACACCCACAAACAGGTCCGTTCAAGTTGGAGCTGAAATTACCTGAATGGAAGGCGCGAGAGAGAGGCAGGGCGCGGAATCCGAGAGCAGCTCCGTGATGTCAGCAGAGTCTTAAGGAAATCCACCCTTTATAAGTGCAGGTCTGCGGCCATCGACACCCAGCGACGCGCTGTGCAAATATACCTGCCGAGAGGCAGCCGATGGGCCCGCGAAGAACCGGGTTAAACTTTGAACAAACTCTGGCACGGCTCAGCCCGGCACTTCGGCATGCCTGCCTTCCTGCTGCAGAGGTGTACCCTTAGAGCATGTTCTTGAAAGGAGAAACTCATTTGTGTGACAGGCAGCTAGCTCAGCGAGTTAAGCGCTTGCTGCTAAGAGTTGTATGAGAAGTGCGAAACCTACCAGGGAAGAAGCGCTATTTAAATGAAGGTTACAGCGGAATAAAAATGCCGATTTGACAAGAAAGACAAAATCATTTTTAGACAGGATTTTCATTTCTGACGCTGGAGGGCACCCAAACCATATGCAAAAGAAAACCTAAAGCACGACGACTAACAATGTCGAAAGTAAGCTACGAGGATTAACAACCACTGAAGCAGGAGGTTTGCGCTTGCAAAAATCTTTTTTACACTGGGTACAAAAATATATATTTTTGTTGTTAGTAATTCTACACAAAGCTGGCTAGAAGAGTTAAATAGGGTTAGTTCGATCTGTATTCCATACAAGATGGCACTTTTCTTTGTGAAATTCCAGTGCGAGTAGCCTTCGATTAGAACAAGCATCCCACTGTGACCAGACACACACAGCATTTCCCTTGCGGGCGCGAGCAGGGGCACCATCTGTTTGCAAGATAATTACAAACAGATGTTGCCAAAGCTCGCCCCCGCAAGGGAATCGCCAAACGTGCACGCGTTGCCATTGAAAGCAATGCAACGCGTGCACGTTTTTGGCCCAAAAAGCGAATCGATATCAAGAGGTCTCCTCCTAATCAGCGCATGCGCGATGCGTAGGCGAGACCTAAAAGCAGCACAGGGGCAGTATTCCTCCTCAGCTTCTCCAGCTCTTCTCCTTGGCAAAGGTTCCTCTTGATTCCCAGAAGTGATCTAAAGTTCTGGGGTCTGGGCCCCAATATTTATACTACAAAAGCCTTTGTTCTCTGGTGGCAGAGAAGCCCTGTGCTCAGTCAAAACCAGTTCTGTCCTCTTTGGTGCAGCTTCCTGGCAGGAGGTGGAGACAGCATAGTGGAAGGCAGACCCGGCCCATTCAGGTGAAAGGAAATCTCCTCCCCCTACTCTAAATGCAGCTCAGGGCTATTCAGCCCAGCCCTGACTCATTAGACTCTCTGGAGCCAGTGCACCTCCCCTGACACTCCAAACCCAGACATTCAATCCACATCCTAGCAGAGGGACGCTGGATGGCTAAGCAAGAAAATATCTGCTTTCTAAAAGTGATATTTTCAAACACAGAATGTAAAAATCACCCTCACTAAAAGATGTATTTTAACATTCTGAGTTCAGGCATACTAAACTTTATTTTCCTACCTTGTTCCCAGGGGTAGTTATGTTTATAAGATGTTATAAGCAAACTCCCCATTCTATCCTATGGGAACAGGTAGACTTGCAATAGTGAAAAACGAAATTGGCAGTAATTCACTACCAGGACATGCCACACACATCAGGGCATGTCCTACCTTTTACATACATTGCATCCTGCCCGCAGGGGTACCTTGGGCCCACCTTAGGGGTGACTAACATGTAAGAAAAGGGAAGGTTAGGGCCTGGCAAGTGGGTGCACTGGCCAGGTCGACATGCCAGTACCAAACTGCACACAGGCTCTGCAATTACAGGCTGCTAATGTGGGTGGCACAATCAGTGCTGCAGGCCCACTAGCAGCATTTGATTTACAGGCCCCTGGCACACACAGTGCACTGTACTAGGGACTGACTAGTAAATCAAATATGCCAATCAGGGAAGCACTAATCCATAACAATAATTATTAGGGAGAGCATATGCACTTTAGCACTGATCAGCAGTGGTAAAGTGCCCAGAGTCATAAAACCACCAACAACAGGTCAGAAAATATACAGGAGGAAGGCAAAAAGTTCCGGGATGGCCCTGCAAAAAGGGCCAAGTCCAACAGACCTGAATAATGCAAGGATCAAATAGGAGTGCAAAGTAAGTCTCTTTCTCTGGTCGAATAATCTAATCCCTCAACCTGGCAAAAAAAACTTTCAGCATAACTGATGAACTGCAGACCCCTTCACCCGCTTAGATAGTTATTATTCCTTCAATTAAATTCTACAAAGGTTTTTCAAACTTCTCTTTGAAGAGGAAATTAGAAAACTATAGACTGATATTAGATGTTACATGGAGACTGACAATTTTTGACTCAGGGTTTCTTACTGAAATTTATTTTAACAGCCATCTTTGTTCATTCCTCTCTTATGCATCTTCATGAAACCATACTTAACATCCAACAATCATGGTCACATAAGAACCTTTTCCCAGCCAAATGTATGCGGGTCCTGGCCATTGTGGGAGTCTGCTATTACAAAACACATCTAAAAAAGCTCTCTTTAAATCTTACAGATCTGAATAACTACAGACCCACTGCACTACTCCTTACCTGGGCAACATACTGGAGAAATTAACTTTTATCCAACTCCAGGAACAAAACAGCCAATTATGTTCCCATCAAGATTTCTTTTGCATGGGTAGACGAACCAAATTGCTTGTGTCAGTTTTGGATGATCTCTCATTGATTGACTGGCACAGGTGTTGTGGAACTTTGATCCTCTCACATCTTGCTGCAGCCTGTGACACCATCAACAATAACATCCCCACCATAAGATTCTCAGATGTAAGTAGAGAAGGATTGTTTTAAAGTGGCTGCTGTATTTCTGGGCAGGTCACCAAAATTGAGTGGGTCTACTATGATTTTGCTTCAAGACTAAGGGGCTTGTTCCGAGTACGACGGTCCTGGGACCGCTGTACTTGTGGTGGTGATCTGACCATCACCACCACTGCGGGTCCGCCCGCCATATTTTGAGTGTGGTGGCGGGACCGCCACAGGACCACCGCCTCTGCCGGGATCCAGGATCCCGCGGTGGTTTCAGAGTGTAAAGGGCGAGTTATATGCTGGCGGTGCTGATGCCGCACCGCTGAGCATATTCCGACTTGAAAATCCACCTCCCAATTCATGGTAGTGAGCATGCCATAAAAAGGGTGGTGGACATGCAAATAAAGAGCTCTAGCAAGGCCCCCCTGCCACCTCTGGGCCTGGGGTTGCATGCTTGGGGCACATGTTGTGCCCACCTAGAATTGCACCCCCGTTTCTGCAAGGTCTGGCATGCACAACATGGTGCATGCCACACCGTTCAGGAACATGCTGCAGGCGCTGTCACGGCAGCGGTCTGCTGTTAAGGCTCTCCTATGAGCCTAACACAGCTGCTTCCATGAGACTGCTGCAGCACCACTTGCCCTGGATTCAAGTCAGAATTTGGCGGGCGGGTGCACCACGTGCTTGACGGTCCTCCTGTGTGCGCAGCGGTGGCTGTCTTACAGCAGGACCACCAAACTCGTATTAAAGCCCTAAAGGTTCTTTATTGTGGTTTCCCACAGGGGCCAGTTCCTCTTCCTTTTAATATCTGAATTTGTGCCCTAGCAAATCTTGCCCAGCTTAACCGGGCTAGATTCTACATGTATGCAGATAACATCAAACTGATTTTTGGGCTGGTTTAACCATCTGAGTATTACACACAACAGCCCCCAGACCAGTGCTGAATGCCTATCATTGATGTGTTGGTGCATATCCACCAAATGCATGAAAGTTGATCCTCAAAGACTGATCTTGCTATTACCACACAATACATGCCCATATTTGAAGCTCTCCATTGGTCTCAAATAAATGCCCCCAGACTAGGTACCTCAGTGATAAATCTGAGAATTTATCTGGATTCCAGTCTAGCACTAAATACACAGGTGGCTTGAAGTCTGTAAGGTTCAGACAGTCACTTATGCTGAGAGGCCCTTCTCTATAGCCACATCTAGGACTTGGAGTTCTCTCCTGCTGGATTTATTGCACAAATCTTCTCTCTCTCAGTTTAGAAAACTACTAAAAACATTCCCTTTTAGTCACTATCTGGTTTTAATATAAGTGATGGGACTGGCTGATATCCATTAATGTCATTAAGCTACTTGTGTACGAGTGCTGTACAAATAATAATTTATATAACATAATGTGACGTGATGTGATGTAACATGGTGGCCTTTTGTTGCTACACTAGTAGTGTGCCTCCTAAGAGGTGGTTCAGATTTAGGACACTCCATGTCTGTGCCATGTAGGGTTCACATGTCCTCCCCTCAGTTGCCCTGCCACAGGAAAGTGTGGGCCTGGCCTTCCCCAATAAAGGGCCTTAGCTTCCCTCCAAAGGCAGACCAGATGCCCCCTGCAATGAAACAAGAGGAAGCCCTTCCAAACACTCTTCTGTGATTCACTGCTGTGCTGTTTCCAGGTCATGTTCTAACAAAAAGAATAAGCACATGCTGTGGAAAAAGCACATTATTAATCCCTGCGGAAAACAGGACCTGCACCCTGTCCCCTAATCCAGCCAGGGCCAGGCTGGGAATCAAAAGCAGCCTGGACAAAAAGTTTAAAACCAACCACGAGCCTTCCTCTTCCTTTCCACTCACACACTTTCTTTCTCTCACTCTTCTCTTGCTCTCTCGCATGTCTCTCTCCTTTATCTGCATCCACCCCTGCGCTGTCTGCTACCGTAAACCTAAGAAGCTGATGACAGAAGCAGTGACTTTCTACCTTCAAAACCGAACTCCAGTGGCTCCAGTCCCCTCGGAAACTCCTGGTTGCATAAATGGCCAGTCTGGCCCTCAATCCAACAGAGGCCGATTCATTCCAACTGAGCTGCTGCAATGCAATGTTGCAATGGCTGTGGGCCACCTTGCACTATTCTTGGGTAGTTGTGCAGAGGCTATTGGAGCGATGACTGCAAACAGAGTATTTTCACCAGCAAATTCGTCGCAAATGTCTGTTCTAGGCTATTGCAAAGTTGCCTGACAACACTACAGAACTGACTTTCACCGGTGCAGAATTGCTAGGCCTTGGTATAAGTTAGGCTATCTGGTCCCAGAGGCATGGATGATTTAAAATTATTATAGAACAATGTACATGTCGTCTCACATCTGCTACAATATTCCTAAAAATCATTCGCATGAAAATATATTGCTTAGATATTACTGCTCTTTATAAACACATATGAGAACTGCCACTGCGTTTAAATTTGGTGATGTCGTTTGTTGCAAACAAAAGCGATTGAAGCATAGCCTCTGTTGCTTTAAATAAATAAATAGATAGTTTCCCAGCTTTCTGTGAAAGTACCTCATCTCCAGTGGCCTCACAGCAGTAAAACGTGTCTCAGCCTTCCGCGCAAAGAAGGCCAGTGTCATACATCTGCTAATCATGTAAGGTTATACAACCAATCAACATTGTTATGTATCAAGGTTCGCACCATTGTAGATAAACAGAAAGAGAACAGCAGGTCAACGGACTGTGTCAGATTCTTTGCCAATTGTGGCAAGAGAGGCCCTCTGTTTGGGGCATATTTTTACTCAAGTGCTCTTTGAAGAGTTTTTAAAAGTCTGTTTCTTTGCTGCCCTTCTCATTCTGAGACATTACGTGCCTCCAAACACAGACACGGTCTCCTAATGTGGGTTTGACTTCACCTCTGGTCAAC
Organism: Calotriton arnoldi; assembly: GCA_963921515.1. Taxonomy (NCBI): domain Eukaryota; kingdom Metazoa; phylum Chordata; class Amphibia; order Caudata; family Salamandridae; genus Calotriton; species Calotriton arnoldi. The sequence goes on along the minus strand of CAWUFW010006398.1, from coordinate 110,654 downwards.
AAACACAAGGCAAATCATTTTAAATGGCTCTTGGCCAGCTGCAATTAGTACTCACAGGCTCATTCAATAAGTGGCTAGATATTCCACAATAATACCACAAATCGGTAATTGTGTTACTGCACCAGGTAACCATGATATTACCTAGAGGTGGGTGAGCAGCTGAAAGCTTGTGCCTCTCGCAAGCAAGGTGGCTGTCTCTGGCTTAGCTTCAGGTCCTCTTGGACCCTTGAGCCCAAAACGAGCCAAACTTTCATGTGGTTTCTGCCTGCCACCATTATTCAACCTCATGCACCAAGAAATAAAAACAAAGCATTAACTTATGATGTAAAATAGGAGAAAGAAAGGAATAGCCAACTAATGTCCATGGCCAAAACTGTGTGTTCGAGAAGGCGTTCTCCCTTTCAAGAGAGAATGTCTTCTCGAACACACATTGCACCCCCCCCACCCCCCCGCCGAATTCTCATGGTAACATCTGTAACTGTGAATTATGACTTTGTGAAAAGACTTAGCACTGTATGATTTCTATACATATGTACAATTAATCACAAGCATGGATTGCACAAGTTGGGACATATGAACATATTATTGCCCTGAAGAAGTTCTTTTCAGAATGAAACGTGTTGGCTGTGGCTCTATCACCTTATATGGAAACTTACTATTAAAGAAAAGAGAAAGCGCTAATAGACTGTTATTTTTGTATGATGCTTCTGAACATTGGATTCATATGGAGTGCTTCCTGGTTAATGTTCTATTGTTCCTTCTGCCCCAGCAGCAGCACTTCTTGCAGCTAGTGCTGTTCAGGATGTGCATTCTTTGATTATTGTGGAAATGGGCTAGAATGTGCTTCCTCCTGTTTGCCTTAGCTGCTTTGTAATTTCTGTGGTACCCAACTAGTGGCTTAATTGAACAATGTAATAACATGGGCTCAATTTCAGCTTCATCAAACTGTGTAATTTTAGAGAAATACTTTAGTTCACTCTGCTTCCTTTTCTTGATTATCACACATGAGAGCACCTTGAAATGTGTGAGTTCAGGATGTGTCTGCACAAAAACCTCTAGTGTTTGATGTAATAGACTATAATGTTGCTCCATCTATCATAAGAATGGCGGCGACATATGGGGTACCCATAACATCTGACATTGTCATCAATGCCAGGTTGGTCGTTAATGCCTGGTAGCATGAACGTTTGTAAGTCCCTAGTTTTCAAAACACCGATATCATTTACCACTTTTCAAAACACTGATATCATTTAATGTACTAAGATGACATCTTTCCGCATGTAAGAGAAGTACTCTATTTTTGAATTCTGAATAGATTTTATCATATTTTACATGTTGTTTATTGTGCGATTTACATGCCAAACATTTTAAGGCTCAGCTCGAGCAGTGGCACTTAGAAGGAAGCCAGACCCTTGCTTTGGCTGTGGCTTGCTTCTCTAGTATTACCAAAACGGTTTCCATTAAATGGGGAATAACATGTGGTAATGACATTTTAGCTGGTGTTAGCTGACACAGCGTGCTCAAGGATTAAGACAGAAAGACCCCAATTATGGCAATATCACTTCAAATAACAAAATGAATGCATTTGCAGATACACGCTTAATGAACAATTAGAACAATCTGTAACAGCTCTGATTTCCTCTGCTTGAGTCCTGCCCTGCATTGAGGGGATGTCATGGAAGAAGATACATTTTCATGTTTTTCAAATCATAGTTTGGGTGCCTTCAACAAAGATTTACTTTTTTGAACGAGTCGTGTCCTTATTTGACCCCCCACCCTAGTCCCCTCTTTTAGCCAACAAAACATATTTCTTGCTTCTCAAAGCACCACAGGGCCCCACAAAAATGTTCTGACTCCAGTCTTCATATGAGAACCTACTTGATTATTAGGCTTTTTGCCCCTTTCCTTCTTCTTCTCAGAACACCTACATGTTCCTGGAGTTCAGCAGCGACTTGAAGTTGTGCTCTTTGTGAGGTCCACTCCGGTGACCAACAGAGACGTGTGGAAGGGTTGATCTTCAAAACAAATAATACAATTCAGGTACTTGGCTTTTGCCTATATATGCAAAGTTCCGCAAAAATTATGCAAAATGATACTGAATTACGAGAAATAATAAACCAACATTTAGCGCTATATTTTAGCATGAACTGTGTCCTTGCCTCCATTTTGGACACAAGTATATATTGTGCACTAAAATAAATAGGGCAAAAATCACAAGTGCGGTGAACAACAGCCTCTTGCGTTATTTTCGTTAGTATTGTTCCCATGCTCCTGCTCTAAAAAATCTGCAAACGTGGCAAAGTTATGCACATGGCAAAATGGCATAATTTCTGAAATTTTGTATAAGTGTCAAGCAATATTCTAGAAATTATATGAGATTACGAAGGCATAATCGGCAGTCTGTGCAACTGTGGAGTGCCTCAAAAAGGACAGGACCTGCAATGCAGGCTAGATTTGGAGGTACATGAGATAAGACAGGATTTGGCCTTACCGCTAGAGCGTCGACCTTGATGCTGGGGAACCGGGTTCGAGTCTCGGTAAGAATGCACAACATCCTGTGATTCTGGGCAAATCACTTAATCTCCCAGTGCCCAACAAAAATTAATGTGTCCTTGTGTAACGCAACTGGTGCATATGTAAAGCGCTCTGATACCTTCGGGTGAAGTTCCTGCTATATAAAACTCCGAAAAACAAAAAAAAAGATAGAGGTCAGGGGGCACCCTTGGGTTTTTGCTGCCCTGTGAGAAAATGGCTAATCACACCTCGACGTTGGCACTCCAGGGTACACCTTGCGACACATACCATGGACTCATGCAAATCAAATTCCATTCACACTGAAAGGAATAATTGAGACTAGAAATAATTCAATGTGAAAACAAATTAAAAACTAATGGCTTACTTAAAATGTGATTTTTTTTACTGTCACTGAGTACATCGAATGGGGAATGGCCTTTACAACGCTGCTTCAAGCCTGTGTTCTGTTTCACCGCAAGCTAAACAATGATTGCCTTAACCACGCATATGCCTGAACCATGCATATGATTGGTTAAGGCTGTCGGCGTTCTATCTTACTAACTGGGCGAGAAGAGGAACCAGATGGGATGACCTGCACGAAGGATGGGGACGTGGCAAGGTAAATTGGGTTGGGGCTGAGGGGTGTAGGTTTAAGGGAGGGGTCTGGCTTTAGGGCTCAGGGCGAGGGGCTGGGATTGTGGTAGGTTTTGAGGTAGGGGACAGAGTTTTAGGGCTCAGGGGAGGGAAGAGGCCATTTGTAGGGCAGGGGCAGTTTTTAGGGCTCAGGGCAGGGGGCTCGGGGTAGGCTTTTAGGTAGGGGGCAGAGTCTTAGGGCTCAGGGCAGGGGCGATGGCGCAGTTTTTAGGGCAGGGGGAAGTTTTTAGGGCTCAGGGCAGGGGAGTCAGGATAGTTTAAGGTTTTAGCGGTGGGGTCGTTTTTAGGGCTCGGGGGTCGGGTTATAAGGCAGTGGCCAGGATTTTAGGACTCAGGGCGGAGGTGCTGGGGTGTGACCTTTACCACACATCCCTTTACCAAGCATGCCTTTACCACGAAATTGCATGTTAAAGGCATGCGTAGTAAAGACATGCGTGGTAAAGGAATGCATTGTTTAGAAGCATTCTTTGTTGGGGCTGCGTGGTCGAGGCACGCGTGGTTTAGCCATGTGTGCCTCTGTAATCCAACCCATCAAATGTGCTGTTTGATTTATTATTATTTATTTTTTTAAACAGTAATCATTGTTGTGTGTTAAGAGTGAGGGATGCCACACACAACTATAAGCTTATTTAAAAAAAAATACAAGCAGCACATTTTTTTCAGTCCGTGAAAGCACGCCGCAGGATGTTCTTAATACGCATACATGCATCTCAGTAGCAGAATTGGAAAATCCTGCACTCATGCAATAAAATCATCACTTGGTTTGCTTCAATGAAAGGACTTTGATGCCCATTATTTCTTGCCTGTCCAGATAAATGTCTGGATGTGCCAGTTTTTAGGACTGGCCCTCGTTGAGGCTCATAGATGGCAGGCTTGTGTGTCCATGTAACGGGTTAGAGTCATATAGGCCAGGACTGACTGTGTAATAGGACTGAGGTTCGCTTAGGTGTCCTTATAGAAGGAGTTAGGATCATAAAGGCCCGGAATGATGGCTACTGGCACTGAGGTTCTCAGAGCTCAGACTTGGCTGTCCACGTAACAGGGGTTGCGGTCCTAAAGGCCACGAATGACTGCTTTTGTAGTGAGACTGAGCTGCACAGAGGTCACGCTTGTCTGTCTTTGTAACAGGAGTTAGGGTCATAAAGGCGGGGAATGATAGCTAATAGGACTGAGGTTCTCAGAGTCACGAATGACTGTTTTTGTATTGAGACTGAGGTGCACAGAGGTCAGGCTTGTCTGTCCCTGTAACAAGAATGAGGGTCATAAAAGCCGGGAATGATGGCTAATGGGACCGAGATTCATAAAGCTCAGGCTTGACTGTCCACATAATAGGTGTTAGGCTCATAAAGGCCTGGGAAGTCTGCTTGTGCAGTGGGACCGAGATGCACCAAGGCTGCACTTTACTGTCCATGTAATAAAAGGGTCATAAAGCAAGGAATGGCTGTATACAGGTTCATAGAGGTCAGACACTACATGTTCTTGCTGCACTGTGCTACATTATTTATTTGTAAATCTGTGCCATAGTATTTTGACAGCTTACATATGGTCCCTTTTAGAATTCATATGAAATGCTGGATTTTAGTGTCTTTGAGCCGTTCTTCTCCGAGCAAGTCACTTTTTAGCGCTCTATGAAAAGTGAGTGACCATCGAGGGTGGGTGAGGTTTGAATGTCGGTTTCTACAGATTTTTGCAAAGTAAATAACCTGTTTGGATGTTTTTGAACTCATTATTTTGTAGATTTCTATGTGGAGACTGTTTTGCTGTGCCTCATAAAGCAACCTTCTTCCAATCTTGTCTGGCCACCCTCATCCTTAGTAATGAATTCCTATGCTCAGCAGCGGGTCATCCTAAAGGGGGGAGGGGCCATGCCCTCCACCTTTTGGCAGACTTAAGCAAAGGTTAGCCTGCCAACACTGTTTTTGTTCAGATCAGGCAGCCAGGCACTAGACATGCACTAGACATGCACTAAATGCGCAGGCACTTGCCTGCCTACCTGAGCGTAGCTTTGCTGGGCTGAAGATGTCTCAGACCTGTGGGCGTGAACTCTTCAGCCTGGCAAAGTGCTTTGAGGACTTCCTCCTTGTGATGAGGGGGAGCCTCACTGATAGCCTCGAACCTGGGCGCTTCAGTTTTAAGCCTTGAAGGACACAGATCCAAACGTCTATCATTGACACCTCCTCACAGAGAGGGATGGGATCAGCAAGTCTCACTGACCGCACCCACTCTGTGACGAGGCAGGGACTGCTGCCTCCTCTCAGTGACAGGAGGTGGCAGTCCCAATCCTGCAGGAACCACAAGGCCGAGATATCTGCTGCAGCTGGTAAGTTATTTTAATGTTTGATGTGTGCATGCTTCTGTGTATGTATGATTGTATGAGTATTTGTGAGTGTGTGCTGTGAATAAGTGTGGGCCTATGTGCTTGTGAATGGTGGGTGTATTTATGAACGCTTGTGAATGCATGGGGATATTAGTGAGTGTGCATGTGTGTGCATGTGTGACCCATCTGCCCCCCTGCTTAAATTATGGGACGCCACTGCCTGTGCTCTTTTTATCATAATTATCTCCCCTCATATACAACCAGATAGATACCACCATGATGAGATTAGCATTACCCACCAAAACATACCACGTATCCAGTGCTTAATTTGTAAAAAATTAAGTGCCAGGGCTCTTGTTAATAGTGCCACTGTAGCCTGCACCACGCCATTGCCCCTGCCGGTGTTGCCAAAAACAGCACCACCACCTCTACTAACCAGCACACTCCTGCAAGTGTGACAATTCAGACTATTCCACGCCCCTAAAGCTATAAGAATGGCTTGGGTGGCAGGTATTAGTCATTTATAATGTTTACTGAATTAATAAATAACAGTTGTTGTGCTCATCTCTAAATTAGACAGACAGTGCCACCAAGTGGCAGGCTGTCATAAGCGCCGGTGTTGGCAAGTAAGTGCCGGTGCCAAGCACCGGAAACCACAGGCTCAAATTAAGCACTGCATGCATCACCCTACAACAGATCTCTGAACATATCGCTGCCGTTGCACAAAACGGCACTGGTTACTATCAACTACTTGCTCAGATGCACATTAACATGGTAATGGGACCCCATATTAATCAATAAAAAAATCATAAGCACTTCGGTACAAGCTGCCAGTTTCACCCAGCCAAAAAACCTTAATACTGATGTGCACCATGATTGCACACTACCAACTTCTTTCCTTGTTTACTATAAAAACATTTGCGAAGTCATACTCTGGGCTACCAAAAAGCGCTCAATGTAGGCCCTCATGAAAATCCTGATTATTGAATCTTATGTACTTCATATAATTTCATTTTTTCTAGCACTTACACTTTTTTCTTAATCATCGCTTGTTTTGTGGAAATTGTGAACCTGCGTGGTGGTTTGCTGCACCAACGTTCACTGCATGGATTTAGAAAGTGCTTTGAGCTGATATCGTTCGAGTCCCTTTTAAGAGGGGGCATGCCCCGGACACAGTTCTCATGTTACATCCTCCCATGCGTCAAGACACTTACAGCATAAATATTTCATGAGATTTTTTCCATATTGCACATGGGAAAATAAATGTGTAATTAGACCCAGGTCTAACTAAGAAGCCAAGTTAATGGCAGATTGTGTGCTGCACACATGTTAATCAACAATGACAATAAAATGAAGGCTATCAGAAATGTAAGTCAGTGCTCCTCATACATCCTACATCAGTGAGACACTGGCATTTAGTAGCGTCAGTCTGTGCTGCCTTTTGTGATTGCTCGTCTAGAAGGAATCTGCAGGCTGCACAGCCCTGGCAGTGTCTGCATCACTTTACAAAGTAGTTTACTGGAAGCTTCAAGCAATAAGGTAAAAAGCACATCATCGGCGGAGAAGAAAATTGATGGAAATTAAAATTGCAAGAAAATTATACTTGTCTTGTTTTCTTTCTGCACTGAAGGAGCCTCTTCTGCAATCAAAGGATGAAGTGAAAAACAACTGCATATCATTATCCCTGAGTGGTAGCTGGAGGTTATAAAGACACCAGGGGAGCGGGGGTGAAATGAATGGGAAGTCCAGGTGGTTGGAATGAATACCACAGTGTGTTCTTTGAAGCTGTTTATCAGAGTTCAGCACTGACGTGCCAGGCACCCCTTACTTCAGTGACTGACATCAGATGTAGACCCATATCACATAAAGTGAGCTCTGCAAATGCAAATTTAAGACAGATATCTGACACAGTTTTGCGTTTACTTGTGTCTTAAATATTTGAAGAGCCGGGGCAGTGCTCTTTTACCACCAGAGACTGTGTTAATTGTTTGTCATTACACCTTTAAAGGCAGATGGTGCTTTTACTGGAAATATAGCAGGATTTCTTGACTAATCTAATATAATCAGCAGAACACAACAATAAACGCAAAGAAACATAACAACACAAATAAAACATAACAAGACATAACAAAACAGAATATAAAACAAAAGCCAAGATACCACACAACGACACCATGTTGCAAATATGCTGCAACTGAAGACAGCAGCACAAAAAAACAACAGACCACTCACAGCCGCATCAAAATAGCACACAACAAATATTCATTCAGAAACCTGCTTTCATAATATTCTGGGAAAAGTTACAAACACCAAAGTGCTGCCTTAAATTACCACAAAGGTCATGAAATAGAGCAAGTTAAAAAAGGTTTTGTGAAGTGGTCCTAATCTGTATCAGAAGCAGCTCAGTGTAGGCGGCTGCAGCACTGCGGTCAGCGGTCGGCGCTCTCCATGGTCCTGAAATGCACCCTTCTAACTCTGCTGACACTTCTCTCTTCCCGTGCTGCGGGTGTCGCTTCCCACATCGCTGCACCAGCTTCCTCTTCTGCTCCTATTCGGTTTTGTCCACACCCGGTGGCGTCCCTGCATCTCAAGTCCTAATAGAGGTTCAAGAGCCCATTGTAACTCTTTCAGAACGGAAGAAAGAGAGGCGGGATGGAGAATAAATGCAGAAATGAGAATTTAAAGCCAGTAAAAGATAGTAGGAAGAGGAGAAGACATGACAGGAGAGTGATGGAGGGAGGCATGAGGGCAGCATAAATAATCCTATCACCCGCAAATTTGTTCTTGTTCATTTAAAAAAGAAAAGAAACTCCTTCCAAAAGTTCACGTTATATGGCCCTTCCAATTCAACAAATTCTTGTCATGGGCACCGCGCCTTCTGGTGGCGTGCCACGGCAGCGTGGCAGTCTGCCACAACATCATTTGTGCTGTTTTATGCTTATTTGTGTGTGTTCCATGTAGTCTCATACACTTACTGCACCACTCACACCTGGTTGATTTAGTTGAAAAGTTTGCAGTTAATTGTGGAGAGGTGTTGCAGATGCTTACAAATAGCAAGTTACAGAAGGTAATAGGGGTAGGAACCAAGGTCATACTGGGGTGGTTAGGTACAGCTCTTTCTGTATGGATGAACTGAAAATAAAGGACTAATAAGTTTTGCAGACCGGCCACTATTTAGTAAACCTACATACGGTAGCTTCGCCCCATTGGCTCCTCAGTCAAGCACATCCAGCCCATGCCTAAACCTGCAGTTCCTCTTCCACTACAGTAATACATCATCAGTAGCGTAAAACTAACCTGTCTTACAACAGTCTAAACCCAGCTCGTGTCCCCTACTAGTGGGTGAACATTCCAAAGCTTATTGAACTCGGCCTCTCGGACTGAGGGACAGGCAAATAACAAAATTTGTCCAGGATCAAATACTTCAATTATGTAAGCCAAACTGGCATAACTGGCAAGATGGTCGCTAGAGTGCACCTCCATTATTCTCTTCTACCCTTCTGAACAGTATGCCTTTCAAACGGCTCCAGTTGTTCCTCAATGCTAGATCAGTGGTGGCATCATATTTTTGTTCCCAGGACCCTCCTTGTCTCTGAGTCAAGCATATTCTTTCTTGCAGCCTTTGTTAGGCTCTGGGTTCCCTACTTCCACCTGTGTCAGTAATCACAGCCTGGCTTCCCTTAAGAAGAACCATAGGGACATTAAAGTGATGCTCATCTACTCTACCCACTTCCATAGAGCCCAACCTGTTGTAAAACAAAGATAAGCTCTACTCTAGCGATGTACAGAGCTACAATGGCAGACTGAATACTCCTATCTACTCCCTCTGTCTATGATTAGGATTGTGAAAAGTCTGTAAGGTGTTTCCTCAGCCACTATGACTTAGTGAGCGATAAGGGGAGTGGGTGTGTGTGGAGGTTCAGCACTGTCTTAGTTATCAAAGTTTGTCCACCTTCCCCAGGACATGGGAGGTGGCTTTGTGAGCACTGATTTCTGTTGTTTTGGAGAGTAGATGGGGCTCCTCAGTCATTGGTTGTGTACAAAGAAGTGACTCATCCAAATCTCCTGCTTCCTCCCCTTAATCACAGAATGAATTGAAAGATTGGTAGGTCTGAAAAGGAAAGGGGTGAGGTGTGTGAGCACAAAGCTGGTTCTTGTTATTATCTACATCGTTCTTTATATGTAGAGATTGCATCTAAAGAGTTTTGCATTTAACGTGTTAGCATATAATTGTTCAATAGCAGGTATTTACTATAGCCCTAGAGCCTGACGTAGCGGGCTCTACCAGCCATTAAAGGCCCGCTCCTGCATTAAAGGTTATCAAGGTAGCAAGACTTTAATGGCCGGTAGAGCCCGCTACGTAGAACTCTAAGGCTAATAGAACATTCCACCAATAGCAGGCAGAATGTTCTAATTTGTAAAACCAAAGGCCTCTCTGAGCCCGACGGAATTTAAATCCCCTCGGGCTCCAAGCGGCCTTTGTTCACAGCAACAGCTGTGAAATGAAAAAAACATTGGAATGTTGCTCTTGAGGCTTCTACCAGCTATTAGAAGCCCACAGCACTCCATTGTCTTCAATGAAGCGCTCAACATTCCAATGTTCTTATTAAAGTTAGAGCACAATTTCCATCCTGTCGTCTCGGGGTCCAGCCTGTGTCCTCTGTGATTATCATGGACAATCGATGAAGGCAGCCAAGCAGTTCCCAGATGCCCTCCATGGTCTGTGCTCTTGTAAATTATTCAGAATCTCTAACAAAATTATTAAAAAATGCTTCTCAACAAACAGTGGGAGGTTATTGTCACATCCGGCGACCCTATATATCTCCATCAAGCGCCAATGCCCTCCTAATGCTGCCGCACCTTTGGTTAATGGTGAACAACTTGACACTTAGGGAATGCAAGCTGCACACTGGACTGTTTATTAGGGCTAGTAAATTAGGACCTGCTTGAGGGCTTTTTCGCACCTTGCATGTTAATATCTTAACTCTATTATGTGGAACATAAAAAGGCACTGCAACAGATGTTGCACAATATATTTTTTCAGAAATTAAAACCTGTTTCAAGTCAATGCGAACAGAAAAAGTCCTTTTTAAGGTGGTGGGTTTCATTAAGCAAAGTTTTTTAATGTGGTCTGGAAGTCATTTCGGATTAACTAGAGGTGTTAATAGCTGCCCTGTGTTGAGGTTTGGTGTTGGTGTTTGCCAGCTCTGTTGACTACTTATTTGGCAACTTCTGTGAATTAAACAATCTTATTATTTTTATTTTCAAAATAAGCTTGACTTTAGATTGTGTGTACTTTTTCCGCTGGCTGTTTCTACCTTTTAGCAACTGCTGTATACGTGAGGTTTTGATAAACTTTAACAATACATTTTTATGGTAATGCACCGTTCTTCTGCTCTTGATGATTACACACACACGTATCCAGTAACTCTGAGGAGCTGCAGTATCAATACTAGAAGCTACCCCAGTAGTAATCTGCACCTCCCTTTAATGATCAGAAACATCTCCAGCAGCCTTGTGCTGTGGGATCAGACTTGTGGGAATGACCAGTGAAACTGATTTGGCCCATCATTGCTGAAAGGCTCCAGACATGTTCCAAAGATTGATGCATAGTTGATGGTAATATTAAGACCAGTCACTACCTTTTGGCCAAATGTTAGGAAATTCTATATCAGAGCCGTAGAGTCAAAGGCTGTGTGATGTCACCTCCTATGATGTCATCTTGGGGGTCAAAGGCCTGGGTGCTGGCCTTATGGATCCTTCTTCTTCCATTGGTACTACCAGAGATATGGGTGATTCCCACCAGTAGCCACAGTGATGTCCATTGCTTAGAAACTGACTGGACTATGTGCCTCCAAAGCGCTTTCCAGACTGGCCCCTATGGAAGGAAAACGCAAAGAAGGTGGGAAAACAACTTCCAGTATGATGAAGGCCTGGGTGCAAAATACATCGAGGATGGATGAAGTTAAAAATCAGGCCTGGAACTTCAATGATGGCTGGTATAGATCGGCTGAAAGTTCCCTAAGGGAGAACTGCAGAAAAGTGAATGGGACAAAAAGAGAAATGTGTGGTGTGGGCGATGCACATGATGATACTTGTGAAAGCATTGCAGTGCACCTCTCTTTTAAAGACTTCCACTTGAATACTCTTCCAACAGGAAACTATCCAACAATACTTCCTGTTATTCATCTTGGATTGGAAAAGATGGATATGGATGCTCTTGCTTGCAGCCATCTTAGATAGGTCTAATAAAAAGGAGACTCACCCTGTAATTCCAAGGGAGCTCACTGGGATGGCGAAGTGCAATGGAGTCTGCGGGTACCAATCCAGGAATTACCAAGTGTTTGGGTAAGTAATGAGATGTGTGACATCTGAGGATCATACCAGGCAGCTACAGAACACAATTCCTGAAGCAGAGCTTTGCGAACACAACAACTGCTGGGCACAGACTTGCCGAAGCAGAGCAATTTACAAATGCCACCACAGGAGCAATGACCTGAACACAGCTCCCTGAGAGCCAGATAGGCGTGTACAGAATATTACTTGCACCGCGGGTCTCAAGTGCACTTTCTGTGAGCGGGATGACAAAAGGGCATGACTCTTTGTATCAAAAAGGTACATTCATTATGTTGATAAAGCAAAGTTCTAAATCCAAATGCAAATATTTCGCCTACTTCACATTACTGACAAAAAGGCTGAAGCCATAGGAGAGCCCGTAGCAGAGATGCAGTCATTTCTACCGTCTTGTTGCATTGTTTGTGAAGGTGGGGGCCAATCATTTCCCTCTATTCTCTCTTCATCCCTCATCCTGCACCCTGCCAAGACCGCCTTACCTGAATTATAATTATTTTTCTTCACTCTTGTTTTCTACCCCTTCCCATGCCCCAGTTCATCAAGCCCTACCTATGCTATAGTAGCTCAAACATCACCTATAGTCTACCACCGCTATCCCTACCTATTCCCTATTACTTCTTCCTTTATCAATACAGTAATCCCATGCCACTAGTTGGACCCTAGAATTGCTTCCTCTACTTATAATCTTGTTCTTTTACTCTAATTTATATCCTTTTACCTCTACCTCACCTATTACCTTCCACCTCTGGACTACCTATCGCCTTGTATCTTAATCCTTACCTATACTTTTACACCTTTCCTCTGACATAAGACCCTGGTGCTGACATCCATCTCTTGGTACATCTACCTTTCCCTATGCTCTAGTACGGCTACCTCTCCCTCTACCACATTACCTTTAGCCATAACTGTATCCTAGTACTGCTGTGTCTGCCTATACCCTACAGATATAGTAGTTCTACCCAAGAACACCTCTACAGCTCCTAACATTTTAGTACCTCTGCCTATACCCTAGAACCACTACCCCACCTATACCCTACAATCTCTAACCCATTCTACTGCCTCTCAAGAATCCTGCCTCTTTTACTACTTAAATGTTTTCTTGTGCCATTTTCCGTTTTGTTCCCCTCTTTCCTACTTTTATGTTGAACTTCCTCAAATTTCTTTGATACATTTTTTATATTGGAAATTCATCAAAATGGAGTTTCTCCAGCCTAGGGTCATCTGGATGGTGTTTTTCATTTTGCTTTTTTTCTCTGAATTGAGGAGTATCCATAAATTCCTTAATCTCTGAGGACTGCCTCTGAAATCATTAGCACAGTGGCGGCTCGCATAGGGCGTGCTGCGGGGCGGTGGGGCGGGGGAGGGCCAGGGTGGGGGTAGTAAACTCGGACATACGACGGAACTGAGGAACGTAATAATTACGTTCCGTCGTATGTCCGAGTTTACTACCCCCCACCCGTCCCCTCCCCCACCCCTCCCCCACCCCGCCCCACCACCCCGCAGCACGCCCTATGCGAGCCGCCACTGCATTAGCATCAGTGGATTAAAAGAGAGATTCCACCGACACACCGTAAAGACTGAAATACACCTCTGGTAATTAGCAGATACGAGTGGAAAACTGAGAGCAATATATTGAAAAAGCCTGCACCCACCTGGTGTTTAATCACAAAAGCCCATGACTACTGGACCAACACTACTGAGGAAATAACTGCTGGTGCCACCCAGACACGACAAAAAGCTCTGAGTTAATTACATCTGAGGTCATTCCATCTGTATCTGATAGACTCAGGGATGATGCGATAAGGCCTGAGCTTTGGCGCCTGGATTGCTATTGACGTCTTGTTATCTCAAGAAGACCTGCATCACCGTTGTATGTTCCCTCCATGAAGCCCCCAGTGCGGCTGTGTTTGATGCTGTAGATGCAGACGCACATTACACGTTTGCCTCGGTGGTGGAATGTTTTGCCACATACCCCAGAATGTGAGTGTCTATGCACTGAAACCTGTGCTCTGAACACTTGACTGCACAAGAGGACACAAATTCCATGAGGTATTGCTCAATGTTATGGGAGGGTTTGACAAAAACCCTGCGTGAGAGATTTCTTTGAGTTTAGGTTGAAGAATGGTAACATCACCTCGCCTTCATATTCGTGGAGAGAGACAACATGTGGGCACACATGTATATATTCACACGGACACACACATTCTTACGCACACATACCCGTATGTGTGTTCTAAATTCCAGCATCTGCATTTCAGCAGCACACCTGGTTCTAACCCGATTAAATACTGTGATAAACTCAAAAAATGAATCAAGAGTCTTGTGATCACGTGGTGCAGAGTTCCTAGAACGTGTAATGCCATTTTTCTACGATGCCATTGGTTACGTGCCAGTGCTGACTTCATATAGTGTATTTTCACTTTTCATGGACAGCTGTGAAATATGCTACCCACTTCAGTCATGCTCTAGGTTCAGTTCCACTGAAATCTCATTGAACTTCACAAAGTGAATGGCTTCTCTGTCTTCATTTCAGCACAAATGCACAGCATAGAGGGGCAGATTTACATTTGTGTCGCAGCGGCGGCGTAAACAATGCGGCCAATTTACAACGTGATGCACCTAGGGAGATGCGTCACGTTGTAAACACCTGCGTCAGGTATACTGTATGCAGGGTGGGCGTTCCAACACAGGAAAGCCTCCTAAAAGTGACACAGTGAAATCTACAAGATTTCACTGCGTCACTTTTAGGACGCCACTGCGTCAAAACCTTACGCCTGCTTGAAGCAGGTGTAAGGAGTGAGGCAGTACAATAAGTGTAGGCCTCAACATGCATTGCTGGAATTGTCGTGCTTGCGACACAACTCCAGTGATGCGTGACTTTTGGGCCAACAGATGTGTCAGAATTTCTGATGCATCTGTCAATCCTTGCGCCATAGTGCGCCGTATTGTAAATAAGGCGCATCCATGGTGGCGCAAGGGTATTGCAGGCTGGTGCAGGGAAACTGACGCATCTCTACAGATGCGTCAGTTTCTTATAAATCTGCCCCAAAGTACTTAAAACCAGAAAAAGCGGCAAAGCAGCCACCTTACTAGGTGAGATGGAGAGGAGGATAACAAAGAATGAAAATGGCCTTGTGATATGTAAAAAGAAAAGAGCTAGAAAAATCATTATAATGAGGAACAGGGCTAGCAGAAGCAGAAAAAAGCAAGTATTGGCAAAGGCAAACAGTCTCGCATTAAAAAGATGACTGCAGATCTATTGTCTTTATCAGTGCTTGTTTGTATTGCCACTCCATGGCCGCTGGGTCATTACGACACTTGCACACATAGGCGCCATGTTGCATCAGTGGCCATTTTCGCTTTTTTACTTCACCCTTCAAAAATGGCTGATAGCCAATTCCTCATTTCCGATCGGTAAAGGAAAAATAAAATGTGCGGGTGCTCGAAAGAAATAAACAAGGGACCCGGTAGTAATTTGCAGCTGCTAGGCACAGGAAAAAAATGGGGAACAGGATGGGAAGGAGTGGGGAAGTACCAATGGGAACTGATGAGGGGGCTTAGAGAATATAGGGCGTGGTCTGATAGCCGTTTGCAGCTCACAGGTCTTTGAGAAAAAAGAAACAGATACAAAAGAGAGAGAGGGAGAGAGGGAGAGAGAAAGAGAGAGACTGGTTATCTGTAATAGAGGTAACACCAAGCAAGGGAACTGGGCTTTGAAATCAGAGTATTTAAAGGCCGGGTTCAGCAGGCCCACTTTCTTGGTTAGTAGAGTAGGTGCAAACTATGTTGCTCCAACTCCTGAATGTATTCTTTAATTGTCTGAGAGAGCGACATTGACTACCAGGTCCACGATTCATCATTCTGCTAATATGGAATGTATAAAGGGATTGTGGACTGTAGCTACATCTAGAATTCACTAGAGAATTTAGAAGAGACGTCTAGGATTCCTACACAGTTCCAGAGCATTAGGTGTTGACGGCAGGACCATGCAAAGCCCTCAGAAGGATGACTGGAGACTGCCAGCAGCAGAACCTCATGTCTTGTTCATGGCCCACTAAGATCCCCATACCAAGAGACACCATGCGAGCAGCGATTCATTAACTAGAACCCGTAAATAAAAGGTACCAATGAACCGTAGCTCAGAAAGTGGGTCATCATTCAGTTTCGAAAGTATAGCATATGCGTGCATTTTACTCTTTTCTGTCTTGACAATGAATACTGAATTGTCAAAACTGTCACTCCAAACTAATTGTGCATCTGATGTTTTATTCGCCTGGTGAGTATCTTATGTTATTCGCCGGGTGAGTATCTTATGTTATTCGCTGGATGAGTATCTTATGTTATTCGCCGGGTGAGTATCTTATGTTATTCGCTGGATGAGTATCTTATGTTATTCGCCTGGTGAGTATCTTATGTTATTCGCTGGGTGAGTATCTTATGTTATTCGCTGGGTGAGTATCTTATGTTATTTGCCGGGTGAGTATCTTATGTTATTCGCCTGGTGAGTATCTTATGTTATTCGCCGGGTGAGTATCTTATGTTATTCGCTGGATGAGTATCTTATGGTATTCGCCTGGTGAGTATCTTATGTTATTCGCCTGGTGAGTATCTTATGTTATTCGCCGGGTGAGTATCTTATGTTATTCGCCGGGTGAGTATCTTATGTTATTCGCCTGGTGAGTATCTTATGTTATTCGCCTGGTGAGTATCTTATGTTATTCGCCTGGTGAGTATCTTATGTTATTTGCCGGGTGAGTATCTTATGTTATTCGCCGGGTGAGTATCTTATGTTATTCGCTGGATGAGTATCTTATGTTATTCGCAGGGTGAGTATCTTATGTTATTCGCAGGGTGAGTATCTTATGTTATTCGCTGGATGAGTATCTTATGTTATTCGCCTGGTGAGTATCTTATGTTATTCGCTGGGTGAGTATCTTATGTTATTCGCCTGGTGAGTATCTTATGTTATTCGCCTGGTGAGTATCTTATGTTATTCGCTGGGTGAGCATCTTATGTTATTTGCTGGGTGAGTATCTTGTGTTATTCGCCTGGTGAGTATCTTATGTTATTCGCCTGGTGAGTATCTTATGTTATTCGCTGGGTGAGTATCTTATGTTATTCGCCTGGTGAGTATCTTATGTTATTCGCCTGGTGAGTATCTTATGTTATTCGCTGGGTGAGTATCTTATGTTATTTGCTGGGTGAGTATCTTGTGTTATTCGCCTGGTGAGTATCTTATGTTATTCGCCTGGTGAGTATCTTATGTTATTCGCTGGGTGAGTATCTTATGTTATTTGCTGGGTGAGTATCTTGTGTTATTCGCTGGGTGAGTATCTTATGTTATTCGCCTGGTGAGTATCTTATGTTATTCGCTGGGTGAGTATCTTATGTTATTCGCCGGGTGAGTGTCTTATGTTATTTGCGGGTTGAATATCTTCCAGCCCTAAAGATCCCAGGGGAGGAGCTACAGTGCAGTTAAAGCTATGTAGATTATACCCTTGGTCCCTCCTGGAACAACATTGTAGGAACTTATAGCAATTTGCACCCTCTTCCGATGTCTTGATATCTTCTAAACCTGGGAAGGGCAGATGTACAAGGGTATCAGAAGCTTTGAACAAACAATCACAGCACAAATGCTCTCCATTTAAAAGCACCTAAAGTTCATTCTCTTTAAGGTGTTGAGCTCCACAACTCTTCCCTCATACACACCCGCTTTTACTTCCACCCTCTCACCATATGTTTTCCCTAAATCTATCTTGGATCTCACCTAATTACTCTCTTTCCCTCTTTTTCCCTGTCTCCCTTCTTCTGCATCTTAATTTCCACATCTCTCCCCTCTACCTGTCTCCTCACCCCCCCAATCATCTCTCTCTCTTCCTCCCTCCTCTTGACGTCACTTCCTCTGCTCCTCAAGCGCACTGCTGACATAGCCTGCCCGTCCCTCCTATAGAACATGCAATGCTGCGCCTCTCATTTGTATTCCGAATATATGAATAAGCATCAGCATCCGTAGCAAAAAATATGCAAGTAAACAACTGGAGTAAAAACATCAGGGCTGAATTGGTAAATTGCTCAGTGTCCTATAAAAGCAGAGCGATGCTTATGGTAATGGCGTATATCAGCCCTCCGTTTGCTCATTTTCTGCATGCTGCTAAATTAACTTCAATTTGCAAACATGGTACCTTCTAAATCAAACTGGAGCTAAGCTTGTAAAGAAACCGACTGGTAAGCGGTGATTCCACTCAATCAAAATACGCTGATTCAGTCAAAAGAAGGAATTATGTCCAAAATAACATCAGTTGGACCGCAGTAATATTCAGTCAAACTCTATCACTGCCTGTGGGCAATGTGATGTGCATCTGAGGTCTGTGCCGACAGAATGATATTACAAGGCATCCATCACTCGCAGGTGTATGTCACTCACGAGCAGCCACCCACTGTAGAAGGCACCGTTGTCACCATACGACACACGTGCTGCAGATATGGGACTTCTTGCTGTTTGTTCCCACCTCTAGCTTCACTTGGGGCACCTTCTGGTTGCCAACTTGGCCCAAACTTCCACTATATTTATGGAACGATAAGAGCTGTAGGTAACTTCTTGATACTGGTTCTACTGAATGGGGCAAGAGCTCCCATCAACCCCTTGTCGTTAGCAACTGTACCTTTCTCTCATCTGATCTTTGGATCCTGAGTTCAATTCTCCTTGGTGCCCTTTGCATCTCAATCTAACTGCCCCCTAGTGCCAAGGCCTAGGAGACACAGTGTGACCTACTGTTTATGGCACTGGCTCTAGGGCAAGGAGACTTATGGCCATATTTATGACCCGGTGTGCGTCGCTCTTGGACCACCTAAGGTGGTGCAAGAGTGACACAAACCTAAAGTTATATTTTTGAAGACGCACAAAGCCACTCTGGTGAGCTTTGAATGGCTTCAAAAATATAGGTAATGCATCGCAGCACACATCACTGCGTTGCATTACTCTTCGAAAGGGAGGCGGTCCATGGGCATTGTGTGGCTCCTCCCATGCAACCTCCATGGTTTTTCATGCATTTCCAGATTTATCAAACCTGGTAAACCTGGGAATGTGCCAAAAAGATACGCCTCCCCAGGTGAGGCATAACAAGGGCAAATATCTTTCTTTCTCCTTGTTTTTTCAACTTTCTATGTGTGCTGTATTCTGCAGCACACTTAGAAAGATGAAAAAGCCTCTCAGGATTGTTTTTGTGCAGGAAGGAACACCTTCAACACATGCACCCTTGCAACATGACGCAAGGGTGCCTGTGTTGGCGCTAGGCTGCCAAAACTGCGCCAGCGCAAGGGGAAAGGACAGGAATGCGCTGTTTTAGATAAATACTGCACATTTCTGCCCTTTCCCCGTGACAGAGGGCAGTGCAGCAAGATGACTTGCTGCGCTGCCCTGCTCCACAAGTGTCATAAATACAGCCCTTAGGCTGTGATCAGGGAGCCACACTTGGCAAACACTGTGATCACCCTGAAAGTATATGAACGCCCTTCAGTTCCCTTCACTATATATATATATATATGATAAAAGGCTGAGAAGTCCCTTGTGCCAGCACAAGTAAGTCCCAACTCAGGGCCCACATCTCCTGGTTGACGTCACTCTCCGTTTCCAGCCACGCTGTTATTGTCCAAACTTCCTCCTCCAACACAACCTCAGTGAATGGAACTCGCCTGGAAGCTAGAGGAATGGTACAATACTTTTATATATAAAAATCCTCTTAGACTGTGTTAGTCTGCTATCCCTCTCTTAGCACGGAGATACCCCTTCGGGGTTGATTCAGGCGCTTTACAAATCAAATAAATAAATGTGCTGCGGCAAAACTTCGCTGCTTGTCAGCTAGACACAGCTTATAGAGCAAGTCAAAGAACTCCTTCAACGCATATTCATTCTTCCACCGAGCCTTGAATAACTCAGGCCACGAGAATTGGGAACGCGATTCTCTTAACAGCGAGCAGTACCGACCATCAAAGATCTAGAAATTGTAATGTCCAGATCATAAAACTGAAACAATTAACAAGCAAACAACTTCATACTTTGTGACGAAACTCAAAAGATGGAAATGGAGAAACTTCGATTTAACCACTTTAATGTCAGTCAATTGGAACAGTTGTTAATATTTAGGTATATGGAGAGCAGTGATACTAAATGTAAGATATTTAAAAAGTCAGGAAAATTATTATGTCTTGGGGACATACCGAAGTTCGAGTGATTTTTGAATACACACAGTTGGATAAAGTTTAGAGGTATTGTGCAGTGAACAAAGTTTTTTTAGGACTTGCCCTTTTATAGGCCCTCCAAATGTATCACTGGAGCGAGGGTTCATCTAAAATGGGCTCCATGAGAATGGATGTCAGTCAAAGGTGCTGTGATTGGCTGATGCCTCATGGCTTAGAACTCGGTCTTTATATGTGTAATATCTTTCAAATATCAAATTTAAAGCACATACACTGCATTACTCTAATATTTTAATAGAGGTAGGTGTACGTATCGTCAAGCATCCAAAAGTGATTTCTTTGAAAGTTCAAATTGTAACCAGAATAAGGGAGTCAGGCAGATAGTGTCAAAGAATGACACTGAAATGTAATGTACCTGGAGACACGTGTAATTATTGTAAAGCATTGGAAAGTGGTTCCATTGAAAGTGGTAATTCCATCAAGGGTAAGGAAGTTGGGGCAGGTACTGATGAAGGATGGAGTTTTAATGTAAGAGAAAATGTGGTCCTGTTAGAACACGTTTTCGGTCAGCTGGGGTTTGTAATGACAGTTGGTTGGTAAGGTAGGGATAAGCAGGGCACGGATTTCCCCCACAAGAAGTATGTTCATTTTTATAATAGAAGTGTCTTCCTTTGAAAAGGAGGGGTGGTAAAACCATAAGATTGTGATGCATGAATAGAGGTTGCCAGATGAGATATTTCACCACAAACGTGGCGGATGTCAAGCCTGCTATATTACAAGTGCTTTCTAGCTGATGGCACTTGTATTACGATGGACGTGATAGCCGCCACATTTGTGATGAACAATCCATCCGTCAAACTCTAACTAACGCCCTGTGATTTATGAATTGCATGTTATGTAACCATGGGAAATACTCATTTTTAATTAAAACATAAGATGTTTTATCTTTCAGAGCTTCATTTTTCAATTAAATGTTTAGGCTCCATATAAATTGATAAGAAAAAATATTTTATTTAGTATACATAAATGCATTACAGCATGGTTCAGTGTGGCAGAAGCATATGACAAGCAGCATTGAGGAGGGTTTCCCTATGTGGGATCTAATGGCCTTGTCAATGCATTTTTAGACATGTTGCACAATAGCTTAAAGTAAAGAAAAAAAGCGCTATGACACGGCGAGTGATGACCGCATCAGAGTGCATTTTTTAAAAATCAAAATGCGAGGGGGCAAGCTAGAGTAGGGATAGAGCTGCAACAATGGCCGACGGGGGCATGGACGTCAATTCACCAAAATGCCAGGGGTAGCGGAAGTGACTTCACAAGCCCTTAGACCTTCACTTTCACTCACACATACACATGCCAACACATACACACGCCTACATATACACACGTATTCACACAGACACACACACACGCACTCTGCCTACACATACACACACATTCACACATACCCACACTCTCTCTTACATAAACACACTCAAAACTGCAAGCACGCACACAGCATACATACATTTAAAAGCATTTTTTTTACTTACCTCAGCTGCCAGGGAAAGTCATATTCCAGCTATTTGTACTCCATTTTTATTAAACTAATAGCGACTAATGTAATAATATTCACCATTAGTATAATTAAAAATTGACAAAACTTAAGGAGATTGAAGCCTCCACTGAGGTCCATAAGGATGAACTGCTTCTGTTCCTGGCATTGATTTTGCCACTGCTGACGCTAGGGGTCTTAAAGGCAGTGCCAGAGCTCACAAGTGGCATTCCAGGGGTTACAGGAGCGACCACTGGTGACCCTTAAATGACTCCATGCGGGAGGGGGGAGCATCTGACCAATCTCACACCATCTGTCTGTTTTCTGCACATGGACGATCAAAGCTCCCTCAAGTTCTCTGCTTCCACTGATGAAGAAGTCAAGAACTGCAACATCATCCTGAGGCCAATGCTTGATGCAAAGGCCACTAATATCTCCATAGTTGGAAGCAATCTTCATTTGTAGACAAATTATAAAAAACAGTTGCTAGCTTTTGCTGCACTTGCACATGTGGTGATATTTTGCAGGCTCACCCAACTCTTGTGCATCTCGTTCTCCCTTTGCCTCTATTTGAGATGAGACTCTGTGCTGGGGACGTCAGCTCAGGATTTAAGTGATTTTAGAAAGAAACGTGTTAAAGATGTTCGTGCCCAGGGCCGGACTGGGAACCCAAAGCAGTCCTGGCAATTTTGTCGGACCAGTCCCCGGGTGGAGGGGGGGGCGCAAGTGTCAAGCACTGCCGGCCCCCAGCATTTCTGCTTTTGCTACTGGGGTCCGATATTCCAGCATTGCTGCAAAACTGGCCCCCAGTAACAAAACCGGCCCCCACTGCTCCAAAGCCAGCCCCCACCCTTCCACCCTCCCGGACAAATGCCCGATGCCCGCTACAACCAGTCCAGCCTTGTTTGTGCCCTAAAACGACAATTCCCTTATCTACACCTTGAATTGTTGAAAAAGGAGTCATCCAATGGGCACTCGAGGTTACACCCATATTTCTGCATAGCTGGTATTTTACTTTATAGCGTTTTTATTAAGCACTTTTTCACCTCCAAAAAGTGGCTTTGCCTTTATGTTATAATTACTTTAGAAGGAAAAGAACATCCTACAAAAGTCCAGTGCTATGGAAAATTAGCAAGTTTCCTCCATTAAGGGAAGAAGTGGGGACGTGCCTCGTTTGAATTTCTAGAAATTCGAAACGTTTTCCGTAAGAATGCCTGGAAGTACTTTTAAACATTTAATCGGAAAAGGCATGGCACTCTAATAAGTAGGAAACTGCTATTACTAGCAGTGCTTAGTAGTTGGAATGGCTAAAAACGGGTAATAATTAAAAAACAAGTTTGCTCTAAATGTCAGAGTATCACTTTTTAAGAGGAGAGGGCGACTGGGTTGGGAGCTGGATGCCTGTCTCCCGGGCAGAGATGATGCTGTCTTCTGCCAAGGAGGAAGCCTGAGGTGGGGAGGAGAAAGCACTGACCAATAGGAAGCAAGGAAACAAGAGTGATGTGGTAGCCAACCAATGGTAAGTAAAGGTAAGTAATGGGTGGGCTCTAAGGCCCTTTTAAGATTTTTTTTTTCTTTTGAAAAGGTTTTGCCTGCTCAGGCTTGCAGGTCTTACATCCAGGACTTCTACCACATAGTGGACTTGCATTCTGCTCTTGTGTCGGTGATGGGGGTGGGGAGGGGGGGTGAACGAGACCGAAGAGTTCCATTATAAATAGATACATATAACTTACAATGTTGGTCTGCCAATAATTAAATAATGTACTAATTAATGTAGGCGTTTATCAGATGTACTGCCTATAGGCTTAAATTTGACACGTGTGCCTCCAAGGCCAAGATCCAATGAAGAACAAGAAAACACAACGATAAGGAATGAAATGCACGTTTTTTTCTCTATTTGCTATAATTAGAGAATCCAGTGGGGTCAATAAGAAAAGCGTCCAGTGATCCAACAATACCAATTTCAATATGTTGCGGTCTATGTCTTTTTGATCCAACGGTAAAAAAGGATTTCAAAGGATGAAAGCAAGGAGTGCTGAACATGTTGTCTATAGATGAGCAAGAAGAAATTAGAGTTTTTTTTTTTTTTTTAAAAAGGCAATTGCTCTGAGGGAAGTCTTCTGATAACGAAATGTAATACACCTGTGCAAATAGCACAAAGAGGGTCCCAGGTTTTGTCTGCCAAAGAGCCTTCACGTTTGGTGCCAGAAAGGTTATTTGACTGAAACTAATCCAGTACGTTCAGCTGGATACAGAGTAGTGTTGGTACCGCTGAGATTGTGAAGGTTTTCATTTAGTATTGCATATTCTTAGACCAATGACTGCTTGATGTGGACCCAGCAAGAAGGCCCCTGATGACTATCCTACTTGGGCACATAGGGCATCCCAACCTACTTCTTCTGACATGGAATCCAACGATGCTTGATGGCTCTTCATAACAAAAAGAATTTTTCTTGAACTTGGAATTATGTTGCTTATAATGAGCCTATTACCATCATATTAGGCTAGGGGAACGCACTGCCAGCACCGGCGGCACAAGCAAATAGCCACAGCTTAATGAACAACCGCCTCTGTATCAACACCATTTCTTTTCAATAAAGGTTGCCCAAGGCAGGGCGATAAACAATAGCTAGTGTGAGCAACGAGAAAACCAACACATAATGATATAAATACCAAGAAGGCAATGATATTCAAAAAGATAATTTTAGATCATTTATTATATAAAAATATTGATATATATTTTTTGTAAACATTTTGTACAATTATATAAAATACATTCATTATGATCTAATGATGCTTATTTACAATAGAAGCGAAATTCTATACATGAATAGTAGATGTCAAGCATGATGATATAATGAATGTTGTTGTAACTCTTCTAAATAATACAGTATATAAACTGAACTGATCTTCTCTATGGTCCACGCAATACACGTTTTAATTTGTTCTGTCCTATGCAGTAGTTTTATAGAATAATTGTATAAAACTGGCGGTAGAGTATACATATACTACGCGCGTTTCGGCATAGCCTTCCTCAGGGATCCGTCTCAGTAAATTCTGCAAGAATGAAATACAACAACAAAAACTGGTTTCAATGCCCACACTAAAATTTAAGCTTGATAAAAAACGTGAGGAAAATATCCCCGCAGGAAACTCATAGCATGGATGTTCATAGAGCAGACCCTATAAAGTTGTAAGGATATACAGGACATCAAGGTAAAAAAGCTTTAGATAATAGACCAGTAGTAAGTTAAAAATGACACCCAAAGATGTGAAAACAGAAGTGCATGTTTCTTTCCGTGAAATAAGTGAAACCCAAGAAAACTAAATTATTCCGAAGTAAGCTTCTACTTTTTATATCTAGATTGATTTACCTCTATGAGTCAGGGTGTATGGAATTCCGATAATTCATTGAGGTAGAAAAGGTGGACTCCAGATAAAAATACTCAGTGTAGATAGCGTCTCCTATATAGAAAAATATGCAGAGACTAGTTTAGTCAACTATCCTACATTATTCAGGTTGATGAAGTTGTAATTCTATCAGGTGAAGGGATTCTTATTACCTTTTAATGGTGCGCTCAAGGCGATCCGGTAACTATATCGAACATTAGGAATTTTCTACACATGTATGTAGAAAGATTTGAAAAATGAAACTACGGCCAAGATTCTCTATAAGAAAAACAAGTATTAAACCATGTGAAGGTTAGAAAGGGACATAAACCTTATATTTAATCCAATATTTACGGGTAATGTGGGTAGATGAAAATGCCTTACCCTTCAGCCTGCAACATAAGTTATGTTAAACGGTGTATTAGCTGTTGATCCACATCGTTCTTTGTGAGCGTTTGTTGTATAGATATGATGCAGACCTAATAGGTCTGATATTAACAATGCAAATACCTACAGAGTGTTACAGCATATAAATTTCCTAGCTGCATAAGCATTATTTAAAAATGTGTCTTAGCCACCGGAAGAATGTTTCTGGCCCCTGAAGTTCTAGACCGATACAGCAATTAATCTCCCTGAATAGATATTCACTGACAATTAATAGAATACAGTAAGGATTTACTACATACTATCTTTGCCTTTTTCTCATAGTGAGCTTTTATACAAGAGATCAGCTGCATCATATCTATACAACAAACGCTCACAAAGAACGATGTGGATCAACAGCTAATACACCTTCACATGGTTTAATACTTGTTTTTCTTATAGAGAATCTTGGCCGTAGTTTCATTTTTCAAATCTTTCTACATACATGTGTAGAAAATTCCTAATGTTCGATATAGTTACCGGATCGCCTTGAGCGCACCATTAAAAAGGTAATAAGAATCCCCTTCACCTGATAGAATTACAACTTCATCAACCTGAATAATGTAGGATAGTTGACTAAACTAGTCTCTGCATATTTTTCTATATAGGAGACGCTATCTACACTGAGTATTTTTATCTGGAGTCCACCTTTTCTACCTCAATGAATTATCGGAATTCCATACACCCTGACTCATAGAGGTAAATCAATCTAGATATAAAAGTAGAAGCTTACTTCGGAATAATTTAGTTTTCTTGGGTTTCACTTATTTCACGGAAAGAAACATGCACTTCTGTTTTCACATCTTTGGGTGTCATTTTTAACTTACTACTGGTCTATTATCTAAAGCTTTTTTACCTTGATGTCCTGTATATCCTTACAACTTTATAGGGTCTGCTCTATGAACATCCATGCTATGAGTTTCCTGCGGGATATTTTCCTCACGTTTTTATCAAGCTTAAATTTTAGTGTGGGCATTGAAACCAGTTTTTGTTGTTGTATTTCATTCTTGCAGAATTTACTGAGACGGATCCCTGAGGAAGGCTATGCCGAAACGCGCGTAGTATATGTATACTCTACCGCCAGTTTTATACAATTATTCTATAAAACTACTGCATAGGACAGAACAAATTAAAACGTGTATTGCGTGGACCATAGAGAAGATCAGTTCAGTTTATATACTGTATTATTTAGAAGAGTTACAACAACATTCATTATATCATCATGCTTGACATCTACTATTCATGTATAGAATTTCGCTTCTATTGTAAATAAGCATCATTAGATCATAATGAATGTATTTTATATAATTGTACAAAATGTTTACAAAAAAAATATATCAATATTTTTATATAATAAATGATCTAAAATTATCTTTTTGAATATCATTGCCTTCTTGGTATTTATATCATTATGTGTTGGTTTTCTCGTTGCTCACACTAGCTATTGTTTATCGCCTCTGCCTTGGGCAACCTTTATTGAATTGTATATTTTCCTTGTAGAAAGGCAATTTTACTTTGTATACAGGGGCCCCGTTCTTTTTCCAAACTCAACACCATTTCTTGCCTTAAAGAGCCATCTGAGACCAAACGGAAGACCTAGACTTGCCTCTTGTCCACTCGGATGACCCTAGAGCTGCACTAAATGGGGCATTGGTCTGGAGAATGCTCTGAAACTGATTTTCATTTTCTACCACTCACTGACTGGGCGAAACTGAAAACCTTTATAGGGAAGTTCCCTGGTTGGGTGAAGATGTAGTATCCACATTTGAAGCAGGGCATAGACAGACAACATTACTATAGTGAAGCAGGACAACGTTTTCTGGAAAGGCATGACTTTGCCCCAAAGATAGCCAACATCACCCAGCTCTGATAGGAAATTCCAGCCGCGGCCCGTGCAGGTAAGAGCTATGGGGCCGGGTGGGGGGGGGAGGGATTTTAACAGACGACGACAAGGGAAAATTAATAATGTATTTAATTTTCCTTCGTGGTCGTCTGTCGAATCCCCCACAACCCAACTCAGCCCCACCACCCCACCGCTCTTATTTGCATGGGCCGTGGCTGGGAAATTCATTTTCTGGTGCAGGATGTCCCATGAGAATTCTGTGCCAGAAAATGCTGTAGGATGAGGTGTGAGCTCTCAAAATCCCTTCTTGGGCAAGTAAGAGGAACTGGGGGGGTGGAGCGAACAGTAGGCGACCAGGCTTGGGAGGGCCCTGATGTGTTTGTGTTGTGCAGTGATGGGCAAGGATGATCGAGGTAGGACTACTACTACACCCAGAGGTGGGTGAACAAGAGTAGTGGAATTGTGACAGTTGCGATGCGTGCCTTGTAGAACCCTCCTCTGCAGGAGAACTGTTTATCTCTGTGGCAAAGGGCCACTGAAACTTCTCCTCACCTTTTTATTAACAGTCTCTGATCTACTGTACTTCTTAAAGCTTTTAAGGCTTTTTCATAAAATATGTGAAGATCGAAACTGCAAAACTTCACAACTACTGAGACATTTCTTCAATGGAGAAAGCCGAATCTTTTGTCTCTGTCAGTCAAAAGAGCCGCAATAATGTCATGAACCATTGTAGGCTTTGGATTGCAAACACCTGCCACAGTGCAGTAGAGAAAAAAGAAGAAATTCACAAGATTTTTCCATGGCAGCCAGGAGACCCTTTCTGAGGGCACCTGCTTCTGTTGGTCATGCCAAAGCTCTGAAGGAATTGTAGAGTAGCTGCAGTTGTGTGAAAAAGGGCAAAGGCTTGTTTACGGAAGGGATATCCATTAATGGGGTTCAGATGTTCCATCCATTCCAAAGCAATCACACAATGAATCCCCCCACTTCCAAACGTCTTTCGCTTCGGCACAGTCAAGATGAAACGCAGTGCCAGCTGGCAAGGAGACACAGTTGTGCATTCAGGACAAACAAGGATCCTGGGTAGTAGGGAAGGTACCTACCCTCTCTGCATGCAGTGTTTGGAAAAGGAAGTTGGCACTGATTTGTGCAATGACATGGTTGTCACGTGGGCACCGTGTCGTCATCATTATCGCTGCTGATGCAGTGAGAATCATTTTCCTTGCGCTTGTACTGACCCTTTCCGCAGCTGGAAGTCCGGGAGTCGTTTCTTGTTGTACTTGTCGTAGGGAGACAGTGGTGCGATGGCTCATAGAATGAGACCTGGGTACCAGGTAAAGTGAGGAACCAGAGAATTAGGGGAGAGTGGAAAGGAATGTTGAACCTACAGGTACGCCTGGTCCAGTGGGAGGGTAGCATGGCAAGCAAAGTGATGTTTTAAGAGGAAGGAAGTAGTAATTAAGGCTGAAAGTTCGCTTTGGCTCATATAGAGAAGGGGCGGGTACATTAGGATGCCAATTGTTGAGAGGGTGGGGGGAGGGATAGCTAATTTTTGTTGGGAGGTTGTTTCAGGTATGTCCGTTTGTACAGCTCATTCGAAGGTTACATGATGTGAGTTTAACCGACACCTGACTAACGGCGGCCATTTTAACAAGGCCAGCTCATCTATGGGTTTTCCTCTCGCAAAGCAATGGCCCTCACAGCGATGGCCTATCAGTGCCTTTCTTACAAGAAAACAATCCCATGGGCCTCTACCACTCCAAAGCAATGGCAAAGACAGTGCCACTGGCCCATTCATGAAACTGACACAGAAACATAGAGGCAGATTTACAAGCCCCTTGCGCCACTTTTGCGTCATTTTTAACATGGGAAAAATGACGCAAAAGTGGTGCAAGGGCCTTGTAAATCTGCCCCATAGTGCATAAACAGGATCAGCGAAGGAACACTTTGACCAGGACATTTCTTTTAACCCAGGGGTTTCTCAGGACAACACTGATTTGTCAGAGTGCGCGTTTATACTTTAGGGGGGGCACTCTCTTGAGAGAGGAGAATATTTCCCAGCATGTGTTCTAGATCCATTCAATCTTATCTTTCTTGTATAATTTCCCATTACTTATAATAGATTTAATAAATAAGCGGATGTAAACAAACCGGGAGAATTGTTCATTAAGTGCAGCTCCCGTTGGGCTCCGAATCTCGTTCCCGCAGAACACGATGATGAGGATGAAAAATGCAAATATATCACAATTTGCAAGTCAATGTCCCTTGACAGACAGGTTCACCCGCCACAATGCAGAGCCGGGACTGATGGCTCTGAAAGGAGCTCAGCCACATTGGAATTTTCAAGGGCTGGGAAGGACGCTGCTTACAGCTTTGTGGGTTCAAGAACGAATTTGATATTTCGCAAATTGTGAAACTTTGTTTAGTAAACTTGAACAAAAACAATTGTGTATAAGGATTAGCTTCCACGAGCATCCAGGTGGATTTCAACAACAAAAGTCCAAATTTTGCGTTTAAGTTGGTCAAAACAAGCGTTCTGGATCCCCGCACAGGATTCTTTACTCAAGCAAACTACTGTGGATCAAGCAGGATTCAATAATAGTTTCAAAGCACAGATTTGCACCAACAGAACAACAAATACAGAGATTACTTGTGGAAAAGATCTTTGGTGGTGATTGCCACATACTTACAGCACAGACTTCTCATGGCTCTGGCCGTGAAGGCGAAGCTGGACAACAAGAGGCCGGCGAGGAACGTCTCCCAAGAGCGGGGCCTCACGGAGCCAAGGAAATGCCTGCAAAAAAGAGCAGGGCAGCAAGAAGGAGGGGCAGGCGACTGACCGGTCGGTTTGAACCGACCAATCAGCCTGGGGTCTTGGTGAGGGCAAAAGTGGATAAGAAGGGGCGAGGTCAAGTAAGCCATATTCTTGACTGTCCGAAGTTGGCCCACCCACCCACACCAAAGAGCGGGGGTCGCAGCTGCAAATATGGGAAAAGGGCAACCGGAAACAGCACAAAAAATAGACAGAAAAGGCAGCACACTAGCCTAAGTTGATGAGCCACAAAACAGTGTCCTTGGGATGCCTTTCGACAGGGGCACTGAGGGAGCAGGTGAGGGGCCAGCATGGGGTTGTCAGCAGTAGGCGGTCACAGCACTTGCAGCCTGGTTCGGGCCTGACGGCACCCTAACAAATTAGCGGTAGCAAGGTTAGCCTGGAGGCCGCAAGCGCTAGGCACCAAAGGAGGGAGGCTGTCACACAGGGGGCTGTGCTGAAGTGCTGTAAGGAGTGTAAAGAGCAATGCATCAGAGTGTGATAAGTTTATAGATGTGATGCAGTGCGGAAATCATGGAACGTACGGATGACCATTAAAATGTGATGTTTATGTTTCATGCTTTCAAAATAAACTGCGGCTGTTATGCACCAGCTAAGTCTCTTAATCTTATTACCCGTTATGAGGGGGGGATGGCTAAGGTGCACAAAGGATGCTGTCGGCAGAGGGGGCACTTGTACGTCTGGGAGAGGTTAAGGCTTAAAACACAACATTGAATTATGAAAAGAGCAGACGATGGGCCCTCTCCTGCTGCGCTGTGATGATCTCAAACTTATTCGCAGCACAGGTCCAATGAAAGCCTTCATTCTTCCTCTTCAGTAAGGATATAAGGGTCCACTCCAAGGAACACTTCATCTACAAGAAAGCACTTTGATTGCTGTCGACCCTTACATCTGAACAAAGAGATCCCTCCAATTTTGCAAACAAGTCCCACCTACCCTAACTTTGTAACCTCATCCTTGGTTTAGAAATGTTTCATGAATTCAATAAAAAAAAAAGTAATTTCCACATAGTTCCACTGCTTTACAGCTAGGATTGGAGCTAAATAGATACCCAAACACAAATAGATACAGAAAAACAGGACAAAGCACCCTAACACCTTTTCTCTAGTCACTGTCCTCGGAGAAAGGGATTTTTCAGTCAATAGAAACAAATTGGAAGTTGAGGTCCAACTACATCCCCACCCAAAAGCAACCTTGATGCCCCACATCTCCCATTCCCAAACCATGATAATAAACATCATCAGTTTGCCTCAAAGTTTGCCTAGTTCCACACTCTAGTTTGGAGGAAGCATGCTCCTGCCATTCTTTATGATGCAAACAGTAAAAAGGGTTTCTTTGCACCAGTCCAAAACTTCTGAATTAATCATGTCACCTCCACTGTGCTATTCAAAGTGCTATCCTCGAGGATCAAAGGTCATGACAATAGAGGGCTTGGCTTTCATTTTCAATAAGTTCTTCCCACGCCTTATGACACTAAATAGGAACAGGCAATGTGTTTCACTCCTGTGCCAGTGACCCCCCGTCATTTCAAGTACTAAGGATCAGAAAAAACTCAATGAAACTAAGGATTCAGTGCTCCAGTCCCAACGTCTGATGAACCACTCAATGTATTCTTGTGGTGACAATCTTCATTTTAATCCTTGAAGCTAATTAGATTAAACTACCATAATACACTGTTAGGTAAAATGGTAAATCCAAGACTAGACCATTCCATCCTTGGTGGCATCAAGTCATCAGGTAACATTACCAAATACAGCTTCCAGCACATCAACAGCTCCAGGTTTACCAGATGATCCCATGCTGATGGCACACAACTGTTCTAGTCACAAGATGCTAATTTTCTGGGCATTGCCTGTTACTCATCCAATTGGGTCACTTTAAACAAACCAAGATTACAACTCCCAGAATGCAATGATTCCTTAATTGAAACCGCAGGTCAGAAAAGATGGGGTTCTGTTGACATGGAGTCACCTTCTAATGCTCGTTGCCTAGTTGCATAGTAGATGGTTTCTAGGGGTCTCCATCTCAACAGTGGAAAAACTGTGCCTCATTAACTAGGGTGCACTTTCTTCAGCATCAGCAATTTGTGTTGCATACTGACACATTTTTTCTGGGCTAAATGATCGATGCACTGGAATAATTATTGATGCATCGATTCAATGTTCTAGCCCTTCGTTGCGCTGCATTAGCAATCGGTCATGAGCATCAAACATATGCAAGATTGTAGCCGGATTAAATTCAATGGGTGATCCTCTTCTCTGATCCTATGTTTAATGTTTGAGATAAATCTATTCAAAAGTGCACAATTGATGCTTAGTAGATACAGGCAAGGCACAGGCAGTTGTGGAATCACACATTTGCTGATGGAAAAACAAGGAACATTTTGACATGGCAATCTGAGACATTTCTGTTTTGGGAGGGTAAAAAGAGTTTATTATTTAAATAAACCATGATTTATATGCAGTACCTGATGCCACTGATGCACTGCGCTTGAACTGGGATAGAGTGATGCAAAAAAAGTCAAGCTGAGTGCAAGGTGGCAAGGTTATGGTTCTTGTATGTGTATGGGATCCATCCATCCTTTGCATCTTGGCACTCTAGAGATTGTTAACAGTAGAAGAAGGGAATGCCATGTTTGTTTGGCCTTTCTGAACTTCAAGTGGTCTTTAAAGAGTTAAGAAAACACACAATCCTAAGACTCTTTCAGAGAAGCTATAGTCAGGTCCAAGTTGGTCCAAGTTTCAGATGAATGGCTATTCTGCTCTGCCCCAAGGTTCGACCATGGTTGCAGAGGCAGCCTTCTTCTGGATTCTTGCTTAATATAAGGGGGCGATGTCAGCCATGATTCTTCGATTTCAGAGGTGCATTTGGGAGAAGATCCGTGTGTTTGTGTCTTGAGCGAACTGTTACTACAAAGGAGGTTTATGTGGGGCACAAGCTAAGCATTACAGCTTGCCTCAGAGCTGGTGAAGGCCTGCTATTGAGGATCAAGCACCCGCAGCCAGTGTGTCCGAATCATTCATGACCCCTTCAAAGGTATTACAGAGCCTTGGCTATAGTAGTATGGATTCTCACAGAGATAGTAGGGGCAGTAGAATGACGCGTCCGGCACAAGCTATTAAGGTTCATGGTGACTCCAGAGTCTACAAGCACCAATATTGGGTGATCTCAAGTTAACACCTTATCATACAGAGAGGTCCATAATAGGCTTTTAATATTCATGTATTAATAGATATTCTTATTAGATTCTGATTTAGTGTCCTAATATTAAGTCCGCTTTAGAACTATTTAACATACAACAGAACTATTGCTGTTCCTGTCCTAGGCAGGACTCTCTTCTAGGAGACTCTCAGTTTTATCGAGATCATCGCTTCTTTAACCTTCTGACTTTGCGGCATACTTTGCCACTTGAACATAGAGAGGGCCTGATACACAAAGAGCCTAGCTGCATTGCGATTATTTGCATCGTGATGCAACTACACTCATTCTCAGGTGCAAGGGAATCTCCAACCTCTCTCAGCGCAAGGGGCTGTTCGATCTGAGGCTCAAATCATCCACCTTAATGATACGGGTAGGATTAGAACTGGCTTGTGAATCTGTGTGGGCAGTTCTGAATGCAGGGATGAAAGCCTACATGTAACAGCAGACCTTCATCACAACATTAGCATTCACAATGTGACAGCATAACAAAAGCCATTTCATAAAAGAACAGGAAGTCACAATGCCATAAGAAGTTACACATTGTGCACTTGACATCAGGGACCACATGCAGTGGCCCATGGGGCTGCAATATGCACTGTTCTATGCCCTGCTTGCACAGGCACAGTGCAGGCTGTCAAGTACTGACTGCAAACACTTTGCAAATGTTTACAGCAGGAGCTAACAATTGCATGCATTGTGACCATGTTATTATGCATTTGTGCATGCCGCTGTGAGTTGCAAGGGAAAGGAAAACCACCCTCTTTGTCGTGTGACTTGCAAGAGTTTGCACGTTTGCATTGTGGTTGGTAATAGTAATGATTTACAAAGCAAATCTGTGATTAGCAAATTGAGATTATCAATTTGCATAGTCTACTGTAGTAAAATTTTAAATCGCAAAGTCTTCTAAGAGTTGGCCTTAGAATGTGCAATTTCTCCCCCACTCCAGTGAAATGGGCTTCAACAGGTATATTACTTTTTGCAAAAAAGAAACCCGTTCCCATGTGTTCTTTCTGATTAAATGTGGCTCATACTGTGAAGAATTCCTATGCATTATTGTTCCTTGAAAGGCATGGAGTCTCATTTGCTCTGGACTGCCTACTGCCAATGCTGAGTGAAGCAAGGTGGTCCAAATGTACCTGTTGATCCCCTTTGCTCTTGTTTGCTGAGGTTTGAAAGCAGTTGTTCTCTGTATCATTTAATTTGCTGGTGGGAGGACCTTCATGATTGATGTGGGTACCCTCAACACGCCCAGTCACAAGGGTGGACGATAGAGCCATAGAGAACGAAGGAGGGTTGGCCCAAAAAATCTCAAGGTCATTCCCATCTACTTGGAAATTAAGTTTGCTTCATGTTCAAATCGTAAATGATGGATCTTCCCACCGTTAAGCTAAAGTGGAATTCATCCTCCCGATTAAATTGTTTAGGGGCCATTGCCCGTTTATTGGAGCTTAACATTTCCATTTGAGCAAGGCTTCTGCGGTTCTTGCTAAGGAATTAATCAACTGCTTGAGACTGATTTTGTTTTATCTGAAATTAAATTAACAAGGAAGATGACCGGGTGTTGGAAGCATTGAGTCTCTCTCTCTAGTTGTTTCCGTGTGTACATTTTCTGTCTAGTTTGCAGTCATTCTTGGAAACAGTTTTACACTTGCAGAGTCTGGAAAGGTTGGTGGTGGGCTGGACTGTTGCAATTGTACCTCCTGGGCTCCATAAACAAGAGAGCATGTGTGCTTCCCCAAAAACCTTTGGAGCACTTTAAATTATGCAAATGTTAATTTCCATAGTTAAAGGTCACTTTAAGTGAATTGATGAGGTGGCGTTATATTATTTATCCACTCGCCTCCAGCAACCTTTTTGGCTGCTGTAGTGCTGGTCCGAAATTACAAAGCAAAGGATAATAAGTTTTCATCGTGTTTGATTGCATTATTCAGTTGATTGTATTTTAAACCCTCTTTAATTGGAACCTTGCAATGTGACTTGTTCCTTACAATTAAGAGTTTGTGATTTCTGGCACTTTGTAGACTGGTTTTATGTGGGCTCTTTCATAATGATATAGCACCCGATGATTCATAAGAACAGGACGTGTATGGTACATTTTCTCATTTTTATTGTTTAGTTATCCACCTATGTTTCATGGAGTGACACGTTAATAATGTTAATGGATTGTCTATATTTAATTTAGTTCCTCTGCCCTGTGGATTATACCAGAAATAAACCTAAAACTTGACCTGTGGAGAAGATCCAGTTATCAGATTTATGATAAATTGATGTTTACACACTTCCTCTGTGAACTGTTCATTCCTGTCAATGATTGGAGCACAAGAATGATTATATAGGGCATGGTTCTCCAAAGTCGGTACTGGAGGGCCGGATCCATGCCAGATTTTTAAGATAATTACATTTATCTAAATGGGGATGTGGTAAAAATCTGGCATGGATCCGGCCCTCCAGGACCGACTTTGGAGGACCCTGATATAGGGGTTTGCTATGATTCAGTCACTCACACAGGGCTCTAGTTGCAAATGGAAGTCACTGTCTAGTTATACTCTACCAGAGCTGTTATCCATTAATATCTTGTTGTATGCACCATGCACGACTAGGTGTTTAATAAGCAGTAAGTATGGCCTCTACATATGACCTCAACAGACAGAGGCTATTTTTCGCCAGTATGCAAATCACTCACAGATCTCAAGGCCCAATTTATAAACTTTTTAATGACCGTTTGTGCCATTTACACATCTAAAACAAGCATTGAAAATGCAATAGGTCTCGCTTTTGATTAAGTTAAAGCCATTTGCTTTGCTAATGGTATTGTATAGCAAAGCAAATGGCTTTAACTTAATGAAAGGCGAGACCTATTGCATTTTCGATGCTTGTTCTATTCGTGTAACTCTCCCATGTCCTCTCCCCCTACAATCCTTGCCAAACATCCCTTCTACCTGCACCTGCGACTATCCTTAGTGAGGGCCGAGCAGCCTTAATCTGCTCTGTAAAGCCTCGTCCACCCGGTAGCACCCCTTGTCGTCCATCTGCTCTACGGAGCTAGTTGTTTCTTTACATCAGAGCTCTTGCCTCCTCCTACTCCACTTCTTTTAGTTGCACCCACCTTCTTTACCCCACCCGTGTGACTCCGCTTTGGGATCAAATGGATTTCGTCCTTGTCTTTCATTCACCTGTCTAATGTTCCTCCTATCGTAGCTGTGCTGGTAGCTTTTTGCACCCTCCTCCTTGCCCTGACTCCTTCAGATGACGTGGGTCTGTGCTGTGCATGCCCACCTCTTCCAAATTTGGCTGCATTGAATTCTGCCTTCATCACTGGGGTGCACAGCTGTAGTGTGTCAGCAGTGGTGTGTCAGCAGTGGTGTGTCAGCAGTGAAGTGCACAGCAGTGGTGTGTCAGCAGCGGTGTGTCAGCAGCGGTGTGTCAGCAGTGGTGTGTCAGCAGCGATGTGTCAGCAGCGATGTGTCAGCAGTGGTGTGTCAGCAGCGACGTGTCAGCAGCGACGTGTCAGCAGCGACGTGTCAGCAGCGACGTGTCAGCAGTGGTGTGTCAGCAGTGTTGTCTGCAGCGGCGTGTCAGCAGTGGCGTGTCAGCAGAGGTATCAGCAGTGGCGTGTCAGCAGCAGCGTGTCAGCAGCTGTGTGTCAGCAGCTGTGTGTCAGCAGCGGTGCGTCAGCAGCGATGTGTCAGCAGCGGCGTGTCAGCAGTGGTGTCAGCAGCGGTGTGTCAGCAGCGGCGTGTCAGCAGTGGCATGTCAGCAGTGGCATGTCAGCAGTGGCATGTCAGCAGCAGCGTGTCAGCAGTGGTGTGTCAGCAGTGGCATGTCAGCAGCAGTGTGTCAGCAGCGGTGTGTCAGCAGCGGTGTGTCAGCAGCGGTGTGTGAGCAGCGGTGTGTCAGCAGCGGTGTGTCAGCAGTGGTGTGTCAGCAGTGGTGTGTCAGCAGTGGTGTCAGCAGCGGCGTGTCAGCAGCGGTGTGTCAGCAGCGGTGTGTCAGCAGCGGTGTGTCAGCAGTGGTGTGTCAGCAGTGGTGTCAGCAGCGGTGTGTCAGCAGTGGTGTCAGCAACGGTGTGTCAGCAGCGGTGTGTCAGCAGTGGTGTGTCAGCACTGGTGTCTGCAGTGGCGTGCCAGCAGTGGCGTGCCAGCAGCGGTGTGTCAGCAGCGGTGTGTCAGCAGTGGCGTGTCAGCAGTGGCGTGTCAGCAGTGGCGTGTCAGCAGCGGTGTGTCAGCAGCGGTGTGTCAGCAGCGGTGTGTCAGCAGTGGTCTCAGCAGCGGCATGTCAGCAGTGGCGTGTCAGCGGCGTGTCAGCAATGGTGTGTCAGCAGTGGTGTGTCAGCAGTGGTGTGTCAGCAGTGGTGTGTCAGCAGGGGTGTGTCTGCAGCAGCGTGTCAGCAGCGGCGTGTCAGCAGCGGCGTGTCAGCAGCGGCGTGTCAGCAGCGGCGTGTCAGCAGCAGCGTGTCAGCAGCGGTGTGTCAGCAGCGGTGTGTCAGCAGCGGTGTGTCAGCAGTGGTGTGTCAGCAGTGGTGTGTCAGCAGTGGTGTGTCAGCAGTGGTGTGTCAGCAGTGGTGTGTCAGCAGGGGCGTCAGCAGCGATGTGTCAGCAGTGGGTTGTCAGCAGCTGTGTGTCAGCAGTGATGTGTCCGCAGTGGTGTGTCAGCAGTGGTGTCAGCAGCGGTGTGTCAGCAGTGGTGTCAGCAGTGGCGTGTCAGCAGTCGTGTGTCAGCAGTGGCGTGTCAGCAGTGGCGTGTCAGCAGTGGCGTGTCTTCAGTGGTGTGCCAGCAGCGGTGTGTCAGCAGCGGTGTGTCAGCAGTGGCATGTCAGCAGTGGCGTGTCAGCAGTGGCGTGTCAGCAGCGGTGTGTCAGCAGCGGTGTGTCAGCAGTGGTGTCAGCAGCGGCGTGTCAGCAGTGGCGTGTCAGCGGCGTGTCAGCAATGGTGTGTCAGCAGTGGTGTGTCAGCAGTGGTGTGTCAGCAGTGGTGTGTCAGCAGGGGTGTGTCTGCAGCAGCGTGTCAGCAGCGGCGTGTCAGCAGCGGCGTGTCAGCAGCGGCGTGTCAGCAGCAGCGTGTCAGCAGTGGTGTGTCAGCAGCGGTGTGTCAGCAGTGGTGTGTCAGCAGCGGTGTGTCAGCAGTGGTGTGTCAGCAGTGGTGTGTCAGCAGTGGTGTGTCAGCAGTGGTGTGTCAGCAGGGGCGTCAGCAGCGATGTGTCAGCAGTGGGTTGTCAGCAGCTGTGTGTCAGCAGTGATGTGTCCGCAGTGGTGTGTCAGCAGTGGCGTGTCAGCAGTGGCGTGTCAGCAGTGGCGTGTCAGCAGTGGCGTGTCAGCAGTCGTGTGTCAGCAGTGGCGTGTCAGCAGTGGCGTGTCAGCAGTGGCGTGTCAGCAGTGGTGTGTCAGCAGCGGTGTGTCAGCAGCGATGTGTCAGCAGTGGTGTGTCAGCAGTGGTGTCTGCAGCGGCGTGTCAGCAGCGGTGTGTCAGCAGAGGTGTCAGCAGCGGCGTGTCAGCAGCGGCGTGTCAGCAGTGGTGTGTCAGCAGTGGTGTGTCAGTGGTGTGTCAGCATCCGGCGTGTCAGCAGTGGTGTGTCAGCATCCGGCGTGTCAGCAGTGGCGTGTCAGCAGCAATGTGTCAGCAGTGGTGTCTGCAGCGGCGTGTCAGCAGTGGTGTGTCAGCAGAGGTGTCAGCAGCGGCGTGTCAGCAGCGGCATGTGAGCAGCGGCGTGTCAGCAGTGGTGTGTCAGCAGTGGTGTGTCAGCAGTGGTGTGTCAGTGGTGTGTCAGCAGCGGCATGTCAGCAGCAGCGTGTCAGCAGCGGCATGTCAGCAGCGGCTTGTCAGCAGTGGTGTGTCAGCAGTGGTGTGTCAGCAGTGGTGTCTGCAGCGGCGTGTCAGCAGTGGTGTGTCAGCAGTGGTGTGTCAGCAGAGGTGTGTCAGCAGCGGCGTGTCAGCAGCGGCATGTCAGCAGCCGCGTGTCAGCAGTGGTGTGTCAGCAGTGGTGTGTCAGCAGCGGCGTGTCAGCAGCGGCGTGTCAGCAGCAGCGTGTCAGCAGTGGCGTGTCAGCAGTGGCGTGTCAGCAGTGGCGTGTCAGCAGCGGCGTGTCAGCAGCGGTGTGTCAGCAGTGGTGTCAGCAGCGATGTGTGAGCAGCGATGTGTCAGCAGCGGTGTGTCAGCAGCAGTGTGTCAGCAGCGGTGTGTCAGCAGCGGTGTGTCAGCAGTGGTGTGTCAGCAGTGGTGTGTCAGCAGTGGTGTGTCAGCTGTGGTGTCTGCAGCGGCGTGTCTGCAGCGGCGTGTCAGCAGTGGTGTGTCAGCAGTGGTGTATCAGCAGTGGCGCGTCAGCAGCGGCATGTCAGCAGCGGCGTGTCAGCAGCGATGTGTCAGCAGCGATGTGTCAGCAGTGGTGTGTCAGCAGCGGCGTTTCAGCAGCGGTGTGTAAGCAGTGGTGTCAGCAGCGGCGTGTCAGCAGCGGCGTGTCAGCAGTGGCATGTCAGCAGCGGCGTGTCAGCAGTGGCGTGTCAGCAGCAGTGTGTAAGCAGTGGTGTCAGCAGCGGCGTGTCAGCAGCGGCGTGTCAGCAGCGGCGTGTGAGCAGCGGCATGTCAGCAGTGGTGTGTCAGCAGTGGTGTGTTAGCAGTGGTGTGTCAGCAGCGGCGTGTCAGCAGCGGCGTGTCAGCAGTGGTGTGTCAGCAGCGGCATGTCAGCAGCGTCGTGTCAGCAAAGTGTGTCAGCATTGGTGTGTCAGCAATGGTGTGTCAGCAGTGATGTGTCAGCAGTGATGTGTCAGCAGCGATGTGTCAGCAGCGATGTGTCAGCAGCGATGTGTCAGCCGCGATGTGTCAGCAGTGGTGTGTCAGCAGTTGTGTGCCAGCAGCGGCGTGTCAGCAGCGGTGGAAGGAGTTTGAAAACAATACAACGGCCTGAAATGGAATGGAGTGACTAGAGATTAAAGAAAGCCACAAGCTCCAATGTGCCCCGGTTAAGGAAAAAGTAATGGATAGGACCGTGATGTTCAATTTGGTGAACATTTTTAAAAAAGGGCCAGTGGGTTTATTGCCATAGAAGCTGTACTTTGTGCTTAAGAGCTACCTTCCAGGTACAGCCATGCCATATGAAGAACAGCATAGGTCCCCGTGGTCTCAAAACTGCTTTGTTGTAGCTATGGAGCTGCAATGCCTCTGCTTTGTACCGGTGCCTCCTGCAGCACATCTGGGATGAAACATGATACTGCCTTGCGGGAACCGAGAAGCGCAAACTGTCATTTGGGTTGGAGCTCCGTAGTTAGGAAAAGGATGTGGTATACTGGCTAAATTGTTTGAGTGCAGGAATCCAGGGTTCTGATCCTATTTTTCTTTTGTGACCAGTTGTGTTACCTTGGGCAAAACCCTTGTGATTACTTTTAGTGTTTTATGTAAATCACTAAACATGAACACTGCACTATCCGGAATGTTTATGTGAAGCAGGCTCGACAGCTCTATGCTTGGAATCCGAGCGCCTGGTTTTCCAATTAGTCATGCGTCTGCCTCTCATCAGCAGTGGCGCTCTGGTGATACAGTGCGTGAACTGTTCAAGTATGCTTGTGCACACACCTGCCTTTCCATCTTTGTCCATTCCCAGAAGCAGTCGTTCCCGCTGGGAGCAACCACTAGACCGCGCACCATGAGCGGTACATTTATCCTGCGGGTATATTGAAGAATGGCACGTGCCTTCTTACTTCCCGTAAATGTTTCAGACCAAAATGAGCCCTGCTAAGACGCTTGGCTGACAAAGCATTCTATTTTAGTATTCAAAAATCCCGCCCACCTTGCATTGGCCGGTTCTCGCTCCCTCGCCCCCCCACAGAAATGCTCTAATTCTGAAATCCTCCTCCGGATATGCGAGGAGCAGTAACTCCAAACATTTGTGTTACGAGTTCTGTTGTGGTTCTCAACAGACAGACATACAGTGCACAATAAATGGACGCCAAGCATTGTTTTCCGTTATCTTTCTTTCAGTGCCAGGCGCAGAACTGCTATTAAAATAGAACTCTCGAGTAGTGATCTAAAGTAGTTTGCCCAGTCAAGGTTATATGCTTTATAGTTTATAGACTCTATAACGTTCATTATAAATGCGAGAGTGCAAGTCCCATGATTCAAATAAAAAAAAGCATCGATCTCTTGTGTTTAGGGGGCCATGTGTTTCTAATTAGAAACACATGGCCCCATAAAGATAAGAAAGTGCTTTGCGGCAGACGTAAAGCAGACTAGCCAGTCCGGATGGGCCGGCACAAAAAGCCAAAGGGAGGCAACCCAAACAGCTAATTTCCAATGGCAGGCCACCGTTTACCATAAACGGTGACGCCAGCCAATGGAAATAAGGGGCGGGGCTTCAAGCCCTTTTCTCAAACTCCTCATTAACAATAAATCTCGCCGAGCGAGCAGCGCATGCGCTGCAACTCTAGGCGAGACCTAAAAAGGATGTCTATTTTCAAATTGAAAATTATGAATCACTGAATTAGGATTTCCATGCGGCGACCCATGTAGGCACATATTGAAAGGTCTTCTTGACTGCAGGTCTTTTTCTCTTGAGTAAAGGAAGAAAGGGCTGTGAAAAAAGGATGGAAGGGGTGGAGTCAGTGCAAGGAGCGAGCCAGGCGGCAGTTCCAGAATCTATCACAAAGACAGAACTTTGTGGGATTCTTAAAAAGTCTGTCAGTATCTTAATAATCTAAGACACTGGTAGATGTAAATTAATGAACTTAAATTCCAGGGTTTTTTCAATCATCAGATGTTACTGCTCCAATCCATCAGAACCTTTGGTGGTGATCCCTGGGAGACTGGAATGCCTGTTTGATCAAGTCGTTTAACGAGTACAAACAGGTTGAAGGTAAAGCATAAAGAAGAGAGTCGTTAGGATTGCCCCGCTGCCACAAAACCTAGGATTGGTGGTTTTTTCACCCACTTCCTATAAAAACTTCAGCAATTTTCTAAAGATCCGTATTAGTTGAATTAAAATGCTTTTGGCAGAGTTCTCCAACTTTACCTACCTCTAACGTAAGTATATATAAAATGTAATATAAATATTGAAAAGCAACTGTAGAGAGTGCTCACTAATGTTCCCCCAGCTGTGTATTCCCATTCCTCTTCCCATCACTTACTGTACATTTTGTATTCTGATAAACACACAATATATAGGTCTTTGTCATTGTCTCACAAATGACAGCGTTTTGTTTTAAGCACTCCACTGTTCCTTGCAGCGAAGTCCAAATGGCTTCAAGGACACTGAGTCAGACAGGTTTGTTGCAAGAATATCTGTTACAGTATAACCCCTCTAACTCTCAGAATTACAACCTAAAGAGAGCTATAACGTGACCAATTACTAGTTTGCAGAAATTAAATAAAAACTAGAGGCGCGGCTAACAATCTCAGTATGGCACATGCATGGATGCAACATTTAAAAACAGATAAAAGTGAACAAAGAATTCATTATTTCTAGAAAAAGTGATGGCAGGCGATTGCTCAGAAAATACATAAATATTGTAGCACCATAAAATGGATAACCCATGGCCACTGCCTTGTCAGACCAAACCCCTTCTTGTCGGAAAAGGAGATTTATTCAGCGTTTGCACAAAATGGCCTCATTTCAAATTGTCTCAAGTTTTACCATCAAGGGTATGCGAAGTTGCAAAGTCCGTTGATTCACAAACCATGAATTGTTTCAAATTTCACCTAGGTCCAAAAAGTCCAAAGGTTGCACCGTTTAAAATAAAGGATAAATATTGGCCGATTTTAAAAACCATTTTTGCTGCTGTGAACGACAGCTGCTGCTGCTCGGCTACAGTCTACAGTGAGAGCTTACACTCGCGGGTGTCGGGAAAAAAGTTTGGTTAGACAGTATTTCCTGTATTTTAGTTGCCAGTAAAAATTTCCTCAACATAGTAAAATCGACCTGCAATCGGGTGCCACTTTTCACATGCTCCCAGTAAGTCCATTGGTGAGTACCAATATCCCTAACAGGCAAGCTGGCGAGTCCTTTATAAGATATAGATTTAGCGTCCTCAACATCACTAAGTAATGAAATCAAGCCAGAGGATGCTCAGGGCCTGCTCCAGGGCTCCAACCTCCCAGAGTTTGGCTTAAAATGCAA
The DNA here is from genome assembly GCA_963921515.1 of Calotriton arnoldi. Lineage (NCBI taxonomy): Eukaryota > Metazoa > Chordata > Amphibia > Caudata > Salamandridae > Calotriton > Calotriton arnoldi. The sequence goes on along the minus strand of CAWUFW010006398.1, from coordinate 67,297 downwards.
AGGGAGCAGTATTTGTCCACAAGAACATCTTAAACATGAGTTTGTTGGCACAGGCAAGCCCCTGCAAAGTTCAAGTACAAAGCCCTCTTCAAAGAACTTACATATACCTGGATCTAAAGGCAGAAAATTCGCAAATTTAATATTTTTATCCCTGACAAAATGTTTTCCGACTGTCTCTTTTCTATTGTTTTAGTTTCATCTGATCAGCTGTTACTCTAAAGAAGCATCATTTCCCCAGAAGGGTTGTTCCTGGTTCGTTCACCTCTTGTCATAGTCTAATACTGATCGCCATATTTGCTGCGGTACCACTAGCATCTTGGTAGCCTCTCAACAGGGGTTGCTGTGACTTCTTCACATTGCAGTGTAAGTACCAGCCAAAGCATCTCAGTGGGGGTGGGGCTTCGAGAAACTGATCCGCATGTAATCTGCCAGAGAATTCTGGTAGCCATGGGTCCGTCTTTGTCAGTATACAACTAGTGCAAACATGTCAAATGACTTGTTCTGTTCCCAGCCCATTGATTCTCTACAACCACTCAGGTTGACTCTGTTAGTGGAAGGGATAGTCCTGAGCAGCTGGTACATGCTTTTTACATTATTGCTCTCTGTTATCAGTAAACACGGCAGGGTATCTATACTTCTCCTTCACATCCTTGTCTATCTTGGTGTTCTGCTGGTGTTTGGTAGGGCAAGCTTGAGAATATTAAATAAAATGGTTGGTTTTATCACGGATATTCTGTACTATCCTACTTAAATATTGAGAACAGAGCCTGGAGCAATCTGGTGAGTGATGTCACAATAGAGCTCAGAGTCCCAGCAGACGTCACCAAACAAAGGAACATTCTAGAAGTCCTATTGTTGGTGATCCTTAGTTATGTAGGACTGGACATAAGGAACTGTTCTTTCACTGCATCGGACGGCACCTTTAAGTTCGGGGAGGTGCACAGATGGCGTTAACGGAGAGCAGCGCTCTCTGCAGACTACATAATTGCACTGGCTTCATTGGTCCACTGAAAGCAACATTGGGCCAATTGAATGGTTTTGGCCACCCCTGTGTGTGATACCTGTGGGAGCACTGGCCACATTTAGCTGTAGCACTGAACGTTTATGTGCCTCCTTGTGCATCACCACTCATCCTCCGGCACTAATTAAAGCGTGGCCAAGAACAGGGGATTTTTTGTTCATCACCAGGTCCAGAGTGCACCCAATTTCCTGCAAGGGTATTGCAATTTTTATTTTTTATTTCCATTCAGGAAGAAGGACACATACCATTTAAATTGCACGTTACCCAACAGAACAGTAATGTATACAATATTGTTTTGGCTTAAGTGCTATTAATTTGGGTATTGATTTGATGAACACCCTCTACCAAACACAAAAGCAAATTACAGAAGTAGTAAGTATATCCGGACCACAGAGATCACAAACAAGTCCTCTCCCACATACACATTGCTTTACAGATATTACTGTATTTGAGCTGCTTCTCAAAGAGTGCTTCAGAGAGTAGCAGCAGATTGGAGTGGAACGTGGCCCGGTAACGCTCAATTAATTACAATTAATAGGACTTCTCCTGGAAGACGGCATTGCCAGGAATCCGCGCTGCCAATTGGCTGTCACAACTAATCACAAATGGTGCAATAACATCTTCAGCAGACTGCAAAAGGACAGAACCACTTGGATGTGTAAATGAGGGGGCGGGTGAGAAATTAGGATGAATGAGCCCAGCGGGATGGAGGTGTGCCCGACTGCATCATGGGAGCATCTGGTTTCAACGCCTGCCCAATCACTGTGAAGAGAGATAATACCATTATGAGCCCAGAACTACTGAACTCTGACCTCTGTCGGTCAAAGAAGGTCACACTGCTATCTTCGAATCATCTAATTGTTCGGGAAATTGATTGTCTTATCAGGTATTTCAGATTTCTGATGCAATGACAGCGGGCGTTTCTTTACTTAAATAGCTAAATCAAATGCTTTTTTCGCACCAAAAAGCGAGTCTGATGTAGAACAGGAGTCTCCAACCTTTTCTTTAATAAGAGCTACTTATATTCAATGGAACTCATCAAGAGCTAGTCATATTATTAGTGTTGTAATAGTGACTGAATCAGACAAGATTACATTAGTGGCCAGCATATGCAAGATTACTACCAGCGATCACCTCAGTGCATCAGCATGGTTGCAAACAGTAATGTATAAAAACATTTGTCAATACACAATGCCTCTACATGGGTAATGCATAACAACCATAGATGCAGTGCCTCTGTCGGCAAGGTAATAACATTTGTAAAAAGTCTTCCCAAAGCCACACTATTTATCACTCAAATATCAGCTTTAAATATTTTTTTGAATTACAGCCATTTTTCTCCAAATATCAGCTTATAAATTCTGAAAATAATACATTTCTGTCTCAAATATACACTCTAAATTTTGGTATACATGTATTTATTCAACCAAGTAAAAGCTTCTAATTTAGTAGCCTCGGTTGTACATAGGAGGGCTACTTATAGGTACCTGTAGAGCTACTAGTAGCTCACGAGCTACTGGTTGGAGAAGCCTGATGTAGAATATTCAAAAACATTATGGCAAAGGGAATCAAATAGAGAAATGGGAGTCCTGGCGTTTCATAAACTTTGATACAAATACTAGCGTGCTCTATATGGAAAGACTAGCAAATAAAAACATTTCAATGTATTGCATATTCCATCTGAATGGCCTCCTGTTGTGGGGTACACGGTGCTGGCAGGGTTTGGCGCATGATTTCCAGTCACCTCTTTATTGTGCTATATAATGATCTGAGCCTCAGGTCATATTGAGATGTGGTGTATTCAATACCTGTGTTAGGAGATGCTGATCCACAGCCTTCAAAACAGTACTTAATTTGAACCAGTGTCTGCTGGTAGGCCCCGCCTCTACATGTCCCTTTTGTCTTTTTATAAAATCAGGACTACAAGTCCCAGAATGCAAAGTAACCACTCAAGCAGTGGACGACCTACTAGAGGTGAAGCTGCTGGCGTACTTTGGATATTTCTCTTGCACCTCCCACTGCCTCTCAAAAAATGCACAATTTCTGAGTCAACCATCATTGCCCCGAGCAATAATTTGTGCACAGTGGGGACTCATTCAAGTAGTTTTCAGTAAATGAGCTAATATCAGTAAAAAGAAACTTGACATGATGATCTTTGGCTTTACTGTTGTAAGGGTTTGTTCATACACCAGACACAGTCTTGGGGTAGGATGCCAGCTCTGGTCTCTCTATGTAATGTAACACACAGCTGTGTATGGAGATCATTATGTACTGTTATGCATAGCTGTTAAGTAACCTCACATCATGAGTAATACCTTCAGTCAGGCCAAACATTTTAGGCAACAGAACTTTGCATGCTGGGACTTTTAAACCATACTTACAATGTTAAATAATAGGTTGCAAAATGTTGTGTGCTGTTGACCATTGGAACAAAACTGGCTGAAGGTATTATACATGCCATGGGTCCATCTGCAGACCTGTCTTCACGCTGCCCAGCTCTTTTTAAATGTCACTCTAATTTTATGCAGCGCAGCTGTGTTTTGTGTTACAGTCTGGTGGATTAGGCATACTTTCAGGGTAATGCAGGAGAACATGCACACTGAAGGGAATCATTATCCATAAATACTAAAAAAGAGATAAGAAAATGAATATTCATTATAATCAACTTTATTCCCAGGTGCAAATAAATATGGCTATTTCAATTTTGGACCCCAGCAACCAATTTCAAGGTGCAAGTAAAAGCAATTACAATCTTGTTGAATCCTGAATAGCCATACTCTTCTCCCCAACCCTTGGTCTTCGTCTCCCCGTAAAATGACCATGAAAGTGCTGGAATATTTCGCGATGTCCTTTCAGCGTGCTAATTCAGTGCTTTTATCTTCTCAGCAAATCTAAGTGAAAACGGTGCCATATGTTGCACTATTTGATCACAGTTTTATATAGCGCAAACTAGACCCGAGACATCGGGTATCAGAGCGCTTTACATGAGCACCAGTTTCGTTACAGATGGACACATTCATTTTTGTTAGGCACAGGGAGATTAAGTGATTTGCCCAGAATCACAGGATGTTGAGCGTTGTTGCTGAGACTCGAACCCGGTTCCCCAGCTTCGAGGTCGACCACTCTAGCTATAAGGCTACATCCTCTCCTTTGGGAAAAATCTCTGAAATCTGATGCACTCACTGCAATTCAGGTCAGGTATTGCATCCGGCTTTCAGAGATTTCCACACAGTCATTGTGGTGGAAGTAACTGGCACCAGTGGTGGAAGTAGGCGATGACCTTCTAAGAACAAGCATTGGCAAAGCCAATAGGTCTTACCTTTGAAAGAGCTACTGGGTTTGCCAATGTGTGGAAGAGGTGTGGCGCAGCGGCCAGGGTGCCTGACTCCGGACCACGGGGTTCACGGTTCGATCCCCGGGACCGGCTGCAGGTTAGCCCAGCACCATGTGACTCTGGGCAATAGCTCGCTTAATCTTCCCGAGGGCCCCCAGCGCCGGGACACCTCTCCGGAGGTAGCTGTGCGCTTTACAAATGCTGGTATTTCATTTATTTCATTTCATATCATGTTGTGCACCACCATGGCTGCTGTTCAGCATGGCTAAATGCTAGTGGCGTAGACGAGAGTGGTGTGGAGTGGCGTAGAGTGGAATGGCGAAGAGTGGAGTAGAGTGTGGTAGAGTGGCGTGGCAGAGAGTGTCGTGTTTTGGATTGGCATAGTGTGGAGTCACATAGAGTGCCATACACTGGAGTGGCGGAGAGTAGAGTGGACTGGTGTAGAGTGCATTGGTGTAGAGTGTTGCAGAGAAGAATGTGGTATTGAATTCAGCGGTGTACAATGCAACGATGTAGAATGCAGTGACATAGATTAGAGTGGTGCATAGTAGAGTGGAGTGGCGCAGACTGAAGTGGCGCAGAGTAAAGTGGTGTAGAGTAGATTATAGTAGAGTGGTGTAGAGTGCAGTGGCATAGAGTAGAGTGCCATAGAGTGGTGCAATTGGCATGGTGTAGAGTTGAGTGATACAGAGGGCAGTGGCGCATAGTTGAGTTGAGTGGGATAGCGTGCAGAGGAGAGTCGAGGGACATAGAGTGCGGTGGCGTAGAGTGGTGCAGAGTAGTGTAGCATAAAGTGGAGCAGAGTAGAGTATAGTGCCGTAGAGCGCTGTGGCATAGAGTGGAGTAGTGCAGAGTAGAGTGACGTAGAGTTCAGCGGCAGAGAGTACGGTGCTGCAGAGTAGAGTCGCAGAGTGCAGTGGTGTAGAGTGGAGTAGAATGGCGCAGAGAGCAGTGGCATAGAGTACAGTGATACAGAGTAGAGTGCAGTGGCATAGAGTGAAGTGACATAAGGTGCAGTTGTGTAGAGTGCATTGGCATAGAGTGCAGTGGTTAAGAGTAGAGTGGCGTAGAGTGCAGTGGCATAGAGTAGAGTGGTGTAGAGTAGAGTGGTTTAGCGTAGATTCAGTGGCATAGAGTGCAGTGGCATAGAGTGCAGTCACATAGACTGCAGTTGTGCAGAGTGGAAAAGAATGGCATAGAGTGCAGTGACAAAGAGTGCAGTGGCATAGAGTAGATTGTTTCATAGTAGAGCAAAGTGGCCTAGAGTGGAGTGGTGCAGAGTGTAGTGGCGTGGAGTGGTATAAAGTAAAGTGGAATGGTGCAGAGTAGGGTGCAGTGGTGTGGAGTGGTGCAGAGTAGAGTGGAGTGGCATAGAGTGGAGTATTCATGGTGTGGTAGTACACTGCCATTACAGACAATACATTTTCAATTGAAATGACCTTTACATTTGCACAGACATACAGTTTTACTAATAAAACAATACAGTGCAAAGACGAAAATATGTGGAATTTTTATCACCTAATGTAGTGATTTGCTTTGATCATGTTAAAGTATTTGTTTTCAACACACATTAGAAATAACAAAAATGTGCTTCCTTTGTGTTCCTAATTCTGATATATTCTGAAATACTTACGCAGTTTATTTAAATGTTGCTGTGTGCTAGAAAAAAACTCTTTCCAACCCCAGTATCCAGCAAGATTGTCACATAAATCCTCTCACTTTAAAATCCTCTCATTTTAAAGTCAGAGAAAGAAACGTAAACAAGCACCTTCGGAAGACAGCGCCTGACATTTAAATGCACACCAATGTGACGAAATAAGAACAAGATTTACAGGCCTGTTTACAGAAAGGGGGCTTTCGGAAGGATACTGTAAATGAGGTTTAGGCAATGGAAGGTATGAACTCAAGCTGGACAGCCTAAAAACAAATACAGCCAGCAAATGGAAAACAAGAAAATGTGAGTTACAAACCACAAAGCCAATGGCAAGCAACGGGTAGAATGCATTTTTAGGTCAACTTTCTGAATGTCCCCAAGATGTCTTTAGCAAACCAGACAGCTGCACTGTCTCATAAGGTGCCACCTAAAACTGTTGTCACCTGCACTTACTATTTTGTTTTCTCCAAATTAAGAACTGCTTATAAAATAACTGAAAACTAAAGGTCTGATTTAGGCCATGGCACATGGGCTGCTCTGCCACTAATGTGACTTCGGAAACAAATAACACCACCATTTAGGATTTACCAACCCGCAATATGACGACTCTGCTCATGATCCATCATGCTATGAATCAGGCCTACCCTTATGATTTTGGTCCAGTGCCTACTTTGCCTCCTTATGAGTATCTATGTTTGCTCCTTGCCCCCCTTCTGGTTACTACCTCTTGCCCCATTCGCTTCTCCTCACAGGCCCTTGCAGATGTCTCCTCTCACAACTATACCCTTTTGCGTCCCTTTCCCTCTGGACAAAATGAGAGACCTGGAAATGTACAACAAATTGGGACCAGCATTAAAAATGGCATTGGCACAGAGGGAGATGGTTTACATGGAATATAGGACAGTAGACTCCCGAAAACTACGCATGTAGTGGCTCATTTAGAAGAGGGCACTGCTGTAGCAGACTGTTGGACATGTCCTTCTTAGGGAAACATCCCTGAAAATGTTCAGCTTTCTTTGTCCTCCTAGTCTCTCTGTTAGTGACCCTAGAACTCATGGCATGTTCCCACTGTACTGCAGTGGGAAGGTACAAGCACCCTCTCTCCACCAGGAGCAGGGTGCTCGCACAATTGGGTTAAGTATTGTACTGAGGAGCACCCTATGAAAAGGTACACCATTTACCCAGGGCAGGTATTGCATTGGCGAGTAGGCGGATGTGGCACTGATCATGCCCCATGGAATTCGCCTGCCCACTATGTCTCCTACTCAGGTTGGCTTCTCCACTGGTGAGCCAACTCGGAGGGGGCCTCCCCTACTGCCGGAGCGGCCTTAGGGTACGACCCCAGAGGTGAAGCTTGAGGTAGGTGAATAGCAGATGGGGGCCTGAGCGTGACCGCTGCCTGAACAGGGGAGAGCCCCTAGGTTGCCCTCCATGGTACACCTTATGAGGTTGCCTCGGCTCCTTTGCAGCCATAGGGCCAGAGCCATTGCCCACTGGTGAGCAGTGTGAAAGTGCGTGCAACCTTCCTACCTCTTGTAGAATGCGGAGCTTAGCTGAGAGGGTGAAATGGATCGTCTGCCTGTCATGACAAGCGGTGGGCACACTAACACCAAGGTTGTGTTGGGTCCGGCCAGATAGTGTTGCTCGGCCTGAGCCCTTGTGCCCGTGATCTTTCTAGGGCCCCACCACCAGCCTACCAAAACTGGCTGTGGTGCGCGTTGGCACCAAGGAAGTGCTTAGCGTGAATCTCAAATGCCATTGTCATCCAGAAAGTGCACAGACACCACCAGTGTCCTGGAGACGTGGGCCGCTGGCCTGCCACTGCACGCCAGTGTGCATGCTGGTTCTCATGTGAATCCTCGAGGCTCTGGGCTCTTTCTCACTGTATTGCAGTGTGAAAGTGCGCGCACCCTTCTGACACATGCTAGGAAGTGGTGCAGACATGATGCTTGTAAACGTAGGTCAGGTCTGCTCTTGTGGCCTGGGTGTTCACTTGCACTACTCTTGTGGTTTACCTACGTGTCTGACCTTCTATTGCACGCCAGTGTGTGCACTTGCATGGATTGTGCGTTTAAAAATGTGTCCGACCTGCCACAACAGGTCTGTGAGAGCGCCCTTGCGTGCAAACTCTGGCTGGCCTGTAAAAAACATGGTCCAGCCAGAGGGTGGCCTTTCACCTCCACTCGGATGGATGGTGAAGAGCTGGGCAGGCACCCACTGGTGTTCGCTGCCCAGGTAGTACGTAACACCCACAAGGGTTCCCCTATTGAGGAGGCTTGCTCTTCCTTTAAGTTATCATGGGGAAGGGGTCGCCTGTATTTCAAGCTGCAATAATGGATTGCAGTGGCGCAGCCTCGTGATGTTTCCTATCAATGGATTTGCTAGGCCAAACCCATTCCAGTGTTAATGGTGGGCTTGGCATACCATGCGTGGAACTGCCATGTATGGAAACTGGACATTTCTAGGCATCAAACTCTTTGTGTGCCATGGTGTTTGGTGCTGGTCAACACCGGAGGCCGAAGGAGCACATCTGGGCATTCCCCAGTGACAGCCTTAAACCATTGGTCATGCAATTGAGATAGCCAACCTCTGCCATTTGGGGACCTGGCAAATATATGGGGGGCAGAGATTGTGAAATCTGGCCTCAGGGCCCAGATCACGGCCCCCATAAAGATAGAGATCTGCATTCTGCGACCTAGGCGCACAGGAAAGAAAATTCAGGAGACACATCTGTGGTTCAAAGGAATACCCTTTGAACCTTGCCCCAACTTTAAAGGCCTAATGGAGTATAACTACTCAGTGCCACCCCCCGGAGCGTGGAGATTTGCTTGTAGGGACGCAGGACCGGAGAACTTTGACTGCGTGGTGCACATTGCCCGAGGACTCTGTTGTGCACATGGAGGATAACTGCCCATGGAAAGAACCGGGTGCCTTCATGAATAGTGGCTGGCCTGGGCCGACTACCTACTGATGTGTGGCACCCTGAAGTGGGCTCCCAAGGACCAATTGGCTGATCTCCTGTTCTCTCCGAAATCTCAGGGACATCAAAAGATCTCCTACGAGTGACCCACACCATCTACCAGTGAGATCTGGAGAGCAGTGCCCTCTAAGTGCCCACATCGCCTGCTTAAAGCTGGACAGTGCAGTGTGAGCTTGCAACTACAGAATGGTGCCTGGAGACTGGAGGGTCTAGTGCAAAGCTCAAGATGTTGCCCGCATCCACGGCGAAGTAGTTCCTGTACTGCAGGGACCCCAGCACACATAAGCATCTTCTTGGTGGTGAGCGGATTCAGCGGTTGCGGTATCCAAAGTGGCCCGCTTCATCAACTGTATTGCATTTCTTTCGAGCGCCATGCAGACTGTATGCTCATCATGTGGGGTGTCCGATTCACAGGTTGCGCCCCTCGGAGGTGGGGGACGCACCCATTCCAGAGTCTCATTCTGCTTCGTGAAGCACTGCTGAACTTCCACTTGTGTGTGTGTCCGGAATCATCTGGTGCAACCAACATCAAGATGTGCCTAATTTCTAGAGAGGTATGGAATTGCAACTTTACTTCGTATAACTTGAAGCTTTTGGTGCTACTCATCGTGCTCCCAAATCTGTGCCCTGATTGCCGGGGCACCTCTCAGATCAACATGTACCAGACAGGGTGCCTCCTCAGGCCGAGAGGCTTCCCTGCATGTTGTTCCCCATTCACTTTCTGTTCCCTCACTGGTCCGATCAAGGTAGACCAGCTGCCCTCTCCTCATCTGGCCCTTCCAAAGACTTTGTGGTGCGAGGTAGAAGTGAGAAGAATTTACTAGGCTGGAGGGACACTTCCGAGAAGGTTCGGGAGCAGGTCAAGAGACTGTGCGACCCTCGTGTGCTTCGCAGATCTGGGCTGGTACCGGAAGACCCAGGTGGACCCCTGTTTGTAATGAATTGTTGCTCTTGGCCCATTTCTGCTTCGCGACTTGTTGATGAACTCCTTGAGTGGCGCCAAGATCGCCTTTGTTTACGTCTACCTCTGTTTTATGCTTCCTGTCTATCTCCACCTGCTTTCCGGGGGCCCAGGCGAGGTGTGACATCAGCCATGAGAGGCCTTGTGTCCGGAGGGTGGGGCTGGTGAACTTCCATCCAGGGTGTCTGGGACTGTGGGGGTGAATTGCAATTGGAGGGTGGCGGGAGACTTGGAGCCACGGGGTCTGCAGTGTGTTATCTATTGACCTGCTTGGTATCAGTTGCACCGAATTAGGGTGTAGGGTGCGTATGAGTGTGAAAGTGCCCATATGGACCGGGCGTAGCAGTGCAGGGTGCGTATGAGTGTGAAAGTGCCCATACATACCGGGCATAACAGTGCAAAGTGAGTGTGAATGTGCGGGAGTGACTGTCTGTGGACCACCTGTGCTTCATGACACTGGTCGGCAGTGTTGGTTTATAAGTTGTTCTCATACCAAAAGCACTTTACCTCTTAACAGTGGGTTTATCCACATGGCCTCATCCCGAGGCACTGCTAAAAGTGTTATAATTCTGAGTATGCACATATTACTGATATCGTTGTAGCCCCGGATGTACCCTATAGTCGTGTGAAATTGCATGATTATGATTGTGAGGATGGGCTGGGGGGATGACAACATCCTCGCAACGCATAAGGGTGCTGTGTGGTGTTAGAATAGCACTTTTCCCATATGTGCATGTTATCGAGATGTGATCAACATGAATTTGGCCTAGTACTGCTAGTAATATTAACAAGTGTGATTTATGTCCAGAACTCCATGATATTCATGTGACATTGTTTAATGTGACTGTTGAATATAAACGACATTTCTCGACGTCAAGTGTGAAGTCTCTCATTTGTGGTGTGAGGAATATTTATTGTGTTTGTGTGCTTTGTTCTTGCTTTACACATTGCTTTTGAGGGATGCCTGACTGCTCAGGGCCAAGCTTACCCAAGGTTGAGCACGAGTTGTACAGTGTGTGTACTCACCTGCTCTTGACTGAAGTTGTGCATTCTGCCTGTTAGGGCACCCACTTAGCCAACCAGACAGAGACGGTTCCAACACAGACCTCTACCAAAAACAGGTGTGTGTCCTTTAACTTGACTTCTTCTAACTGAGTCCCTAAGAGTGTGTTTTTCAGTTCTCTACTGGATGGACAATCAGTGCCTTTTTGGAGTTTGGAATTGGAGATAGCAAAAATAGTGGTTGCATAGAAATACTATAAAGACAAACCTTTAACAATGCTAACAAAGTTTAGAAAAGTAAAAGAAACAATTTATTTGTAAACACAAATACATTGAGTATACTGATTTTTCACAACTGTTTAAAACATATTAAACTTACAATTTTCCATTTTTTTATAATCAAAATAGACTATTTCAGCACATCTGATAAACACAAGTTCTGGGTGTTTTGAAAGAACTGATTCGCTTCACAGATTGGTTGGTTCTAAAAATATCAAATGATCAACTCATAAAAACAGTTAAAAGCGCTCTGACTGCAAGGTCTTCAATGACTACAAGACATTATCAGTGATGAGTAAATCAAATATCATGAACGTCCCAGGCCTTCAGGTGCTATTGCACGCCAATTAGATATTCAATTTACGTAATTTTCAGACTTTACTCCTCAAGGGTAGTTAGGTCGGGTAGTCATGGTTGACGGCAGGAGTTGGTCATGAGTTACGATCTCAGACACAATTATTACACAGTAATCTGATAGAATAAACTCATGTCTAGTTATCACTAAAGCTTGTAAAAAGAAAAGGTCATGCTTTATTAAAACAGGTGTGTAGGTTGCTTAAAAAGATGATCACCAAAACAAACCAGAAGCTTCTAAGACATTCTCTGACCACTATAGGACCCCTAACAAAGAACTATTCAAAATAGTGAAGGAACTGTGTAGACCAGTGGGTGTGTCTCAAACCTTGACCCCGTCAGCAGATAACTGCGAGAAAGTATGTCTAATAGAAAGGGTTTAGGATATGCCAGGAAGTGTGGCGCCTCGCTATGTTTGCGTTAAGTGTATTAGCTATGCCGCATGGTACGGTGCAACCAGGATAGGGGAAGTACCCTAAAACCCCTAAGTGAGTGTGGGTAGAGACCCGCACAATTTACAGAAAACAAAGTCCCGGGCACACGTTATTGGGTAAATGCACTGTTTTCCAAAGTCTCTTGTATTCAGAATGTTAGCATATAAGATACACGCAAGTTGTTTACGGTCTCTTCAAATTGTTTAATCTTTATGAACACAACCAGCCAACACCTGTTTCGTCACAGTGGGAAGTGTCCCGTGACTTCTTCAGGGCTGTAAGTAAAGCGTAGGTATCAGGTGAGGTCACTCCGCCGGTGATAATTCCGACCTGGCTGGTCTGGTGAGGATGGGACAAATGGACACGTCCTCGTATTTGTAAAAAGTAAGGAAAACGAAGCTCCGTAATGTCGGAGATCCCAGTACAAATGGAAATGTTAAAGGGACTCGAGTAAAGGGTCCACAGTCAATGTCAGAACCACCGGTGTAACGGTGATCCCCAAACAAAAAGCGCCTGTCAATCAGTAAAACGGCGGGTCCGCCATTGGAAAGAACTGTAGCGGGTGCACTTCAGGTGGAGAACAGGCACCGGTTCACCTCTGCTCCGGAAGTGGACCACTTCCGGTGGTTCTGACATTGACTGTGGACCCTTTACTCGAGTCCCTTTAACATTTCCATTTGTACTGGGATCTCCGACAGTACGAAGCATCGTTTTCCTTACTTTTTACAAATACAAGGACGTGTCCATTTGTCCCACCCTCACCAGAACAGCCGGGTCGGAATTATCACCGGCGGAGTGACCTCACCTGATTCCTACACTTTACTTACAGCCCTGAAGAAGTCACGGGACACTTCCCACTGTGACGAAACACGTGTTGGCTGGTTGTGTTCATAAAGATTAAACAATTTGAAGAGACCGTAAACAACTTGCGTGTATCTCATATGCTAACATTCTGAATACAAGAGACTTTGGCAAACAGTGCATTTACCCAATAACGTGTGCCCGGGACTTTGTTAACTGTGAGAAAGTAACTAACTTTTTCTCTGACAAAATAACCCAAATTTACTCTACATTCAACAAACATTCCACCCTAGAAGACACTGACTGGGAAGCCCTGGACCCCATCCTGGTGCTCGATCTCACATAGGAAAGTTTGTCACTTTTTCGGAAGAACAAGTCGCTAAGTCTATGTCATAGGTTAAATCGGGATCTTTGCTTGACTCCTGTCCACATTTAATATTTTCTCTTCTTTTAACAGTTCTCTGCCCTTATGTCACTCAAATTTTTAATCATTCACTAGATACAGCTGTGTTTCCAGAGTCCTGGAAACAAGCAATTGTATACCCTCTGGCAAAAACGCTGGCATGGATGTCACCAATCTAAAAAACTACAGACCAATTTCCCAACTTCCCTATCTGTCTAAAGTTTTGGAGAGATTGATCAATTGACAATTAATTGATTACGTTGAGACTAATGAGCTTCTGGACCCCTCACAGACAGGCTTTAGGGCCTCTAACAGTACCGAGGCTACTTTGCTAGCAGTCCTAGACAACATCAGACTTTTTCTAGACCAGGGTAAAGCGGCCGCCCTGATCCTTCTGGACTTGTCGGTGGCATTCGATACTGTTTCACACGACCTCTTCCTGAGAACTATATATGAAAAAGGGCTTCACTCTTAAACTCTTCTATGGTTCAACTCTTTTCTGCTGAACAGAATCCAAACAGTACAAATGGGCTCCTTCTCATCCAACCCTAAAACCATTTAGTGCGGTGTTCCGCAGGGAGCCTCTCTTAGCCCAACCCTTTTTAACGCGTATGTCTCCCACTCTGGCCACGATCGGAAGGAAATGGGTTTTCAATATCTGATCATACGCTGATGATACTCAGTTGTTGATCGCGTTCGAGGAAAAATATGAGAACACCAAAAATACCTTGAGCAACTGCCTCTCAGAAACCGCTGATTGGATGTCAGACCACTTCTTGAAGTTAAACGCGGAAAAATCTGAGACACTGCTCTTTGGTAGCGCACACCTAGTCTAGGACTCAACATGGTTGCCCCAACTATTAGGCACCACTCCTGTGCCTAAACATGCTGTAAAGAATTTGGTATTCCTGGTTGACAATGCACTAATCATGCAAGACCAAGTCCGAGCACTGTGTGGTAAATGTTTTGCCATGCTAAAACTACCCAGGAGACTTTTTAAGTGGATCCCTTTGAACTGGAGGAAAACCATCACTCATGCCCTATTGACCAGCAATCTAGACTATGGGAATCTACAAGTCATTCAGAATGCAGCAGCCAAACTGGTTCGTAACAAGAACAAGTTTAGTTCGGCTTCAGCTTGCTCGAAAGAACTCCATTGGCTGCCTATGAGACAAAGAGCCAAGTTCAAACTATTATGTTGTGCGCACAGAGCCTTATACAAACTTGGACACAGAATTTTTCAGGACAAACTGGAATTTTATGTCCCCTCGTGTGACCTTAGGTCAGGCAAACACGCTCTAGCCAAAACCATACACATAAAAAAAGTCAGAGCAGGGGGTCGCTCCTTTTCCTATTTGGCAGCTACTCACTCGAACAAACTCCAGTTAGAGCTTCGTCTCACTGAGGAACATGTGAGATTCAGAAAGAAGCTGTAGATGTGGTTTTTCTCAGGACTCAAGCACTGATGTCCACGGATTATTGCTCCAGATCCGATGCTTTATGTCACATGTCACTAATCCTCCCCAAACAGGTTTTCGCTTATCCTAGTGCCGTGATGTCCCTTGGGATAAAGTCGTGCTCTACAAATGCAAATACTAATACAAACATCTTCTGGAGCGTTTGCAGCAAGCTGGTACAATATTAATAAAATGCGTTTAGGTAACACTTTGTGTCTCAATACTGTAACTATTGCATTGATGGCAACAAAACAGGTGTCAGGAAGAGTGATACACATGTATTAAGTGTACAAAGACACATTGGCTCTTTGTTCTAGTTTCTCAGAGCAAAGATAGACATTTGATGGGACCAAGTCTTCAATTGTCCCATAAACACTACCAAATGTTAATTTGGATTCCCAATCCCTAGAAGATACTGGGTTAGGGTGAGAAAGAAATAGCTTCAAAATCATTGTCTCCACTTAGTGCGGGGAGGGCACTTGGAAACTGATTACCCCAACATGGTAATGGTAATGGGATCATCATCAGGACATAGTGAATAATTGCCTGAGATGGATGCCCGCTAAATGGAAGTGGAGATCCATACATCAAGCAAAACCAAATCCAAGTGGATGGCAGAGTGACTCACACAGGGGCAAGGTAACATCTGGCAACGTGGAGGACACAGTGTGTGTCTGCAATGCATGTAGAGATTATATCAACCATATATGGATAAGAGTGGGATACAGTGCGTGTCCAAATAGAGCATACAACCGAGGAGTCAAGAAAGCAGTGATAACGTTCAGACCGTGTGATCAGCGACCCGAATCAGTGATGTGTGGATCTCCACTTCCATTTAGCAGGCATCCATCTCAGGCATTATTCTATATGTCCTGATGATGATTCCATTACCATGTTAGGGATTGAAACGCTGTCGACCTCAGCACCTCAACACTGATTTGTTCAATTAATTACTGTAAATATGTGCAATGGTGCTATTTACATGTTTTTGGCCTAATTGTTGATTGTATTTCAGCCACACATTGCTATGCCAGAGCTTTTGAAACTTCTTTCCTGAATACTGTCCCACTTTCTCTTTATCATGATGTAAATAAAAGTATAATTTTCCTATCGGGACTCCTATAACACAGCCAGCATTGAATCTCTGTGGTTATTATTTTCTTTTACTTATTTTGTAAGGGACCACTGTTCCTGTATAACTTAGAGCTGGCCAATGACCCATTCAACCGTCTGAATGATTTTCACACCTAATGTACACACCTAAAATTACTTTCACAACAGGCTGTTGTAAGTGTTCGAACTGGGGGTGAAAGAGACCTATAAACATCGACGTAGATGTTCTGGAAGACGTGGCTTCACAGGGAAATGTATCTCCCTGTAAAGAAAAAATAAAGATGCGCTTACACCTTTAATGCAATCATTAAAGCAAAGAGGAGTCTTTTGTTATGTCATGCCCCCAGCCCTATAATCATTTTTCACACCCTTATTTGTAACTTCACAAATTTCGCAATGTTGTGCCCAATTGTGAAGACCAAGGGTCTCATTTGAGTTCCTGCAGAAATCCTGCTTCAGATGTGGATGCGTAAGATTACCAGACAACTGCATGTTGCCATGCATGCATGTTCCAGTCTTAGGTTTTCCTTAAACAATCTCATGCATTCTGGGAGTTCTTTTCTTTCTTTTTTCAGCCTCCCTACAGACCTCCCCAGCTGTCTGTCTCAAACACCATTGCACACCA
Organism: Calotriton arnoldi; assembly: GCA_963921515.1. Taxonomy (NCBI): domain Eukaryota; kingdom Metazoa; phylum Chordata; class Amphibia; order Caudata; family Salamandridae; genus Calotriton; species Calotriton arnoldi. Next base: position 50,879 of record CAWUFW010006398.1, on the reverse strand, counting down.
TAGAGCCAACCATGCTCCAAACAGCCAACGCTTGCTCAAGATTAGATGGCTTTTGTATCAATCATAGTTGTCCTGCTCTTATTTTTTGTTTTCCTCCCTTTCTGTGTTTGATCCACCCACAGGACATTTTTGGTTTCACCATTGGTAGATCTGGACATAAAAAGGCGATCTTCACACTCATAAAGAAAACAGAGACACTTAATCAACACCTGTCTGTTGCATTTTAGTGCCATGTCTAAACGTCACTAAAAAACAACAGCAGAAATGTGGAATACACAACATTGATCTCTTGACAGACACTGAAGACTACTATAAACAAACAGTAGCAATGTCGAGCGGTTTTGCTGGTATGTACAAATAAGTGAGACCGATTGGCATTGCCAAAGCATGTTTATTAACTGCCTCCCTCAATTCTATAAAATAAGAAAATGTGCAACAACAAAATCATGGGCAAGTGGGGGTAGCCACTGCTATCACCAGCTTGCTCATTGGTAACTTTATTACTCCCTTCTCTGTGCCTGTTCACAATAAGCAAGACTGTGGTTTAGGGGAGTCTTGTTTACTTTGCATGCATCTCAGCAGCAATTAGTAGACTCGTTTGCTGCTAATAGTGGTATAACACGTAATTTCTGTGATGTTATGGGAGGAGGGGGCTAAAGGCATGATTTGTCTACTAATTTCCCTGACATTTTGGTTAATAAATATCCATGAGCAATCTGTACCTCTCCTCCAGATGAATTATAAATATGTCAAAAATGCAGGTTACCTTCAAATTGAATTTATTTTAGGTCTTGCTTGACAGTGAAACCGTCTGCAAGATCTTCTGTATCCATTACATTAACATATACATAGAATGGGCATTGGTTCCAGACACAATAGTATTCCTCTGTCACATCATGCTATTGGCTGTTTAGTATGTCATTCTGTTTACTAGGAAATGCTTCCTTAGCAATGCACGAGGGACTATTTTACACCTGAAAAGTACACTCATTCATCACACTCTTTATCATATTCCATGATTTATCTCTTATATACAATCTAAACAGTAAGCAAACCTTTTTGCTACTATTTACCAGCATTTAAAAAGTATATAGAGCTGTCTTTAATGTGATAAATACCCTTTTTCATGCAACACATGTACTCAGCATTTCATGCATCTTAAAGCCCGACCTGTTGGCTTTTTCAGTGTTTATTTCAATTTTCATTACTCTTCCACTGAAAAGAGAACATCATAATTAGGGCTGAGCACTCAAAACAGAAGCCTTCATGCAAATCTCTCCATGACCATCAACATTCAGTTAACTAGACAGCTCATACTGACCTCTGGGTCCAACCAATGCAGCAGTTTCTTCTTTCTCCTCCAACATTGTCCATCTGCTGGGCTTTCAACCTGGTTCCCGGCATTGCCTTGTTTTTGACATCAAGATACGTACTTGAATATAAGAATAGTCATAATCTTAAGTGAAAGAGAAACAAGACTACCACTTCTTTTTAGCCTGCTTATTTCCACCGTAAAACGTTAGGGGTGGGCGGCAAACTCTGCTCCGCCGGCAGAGTTTATGGAGTTTTGCAACTCCGCGCTCTATTTGGAGTATGGAGTTCGGCAAAAACTCCAACACCTGCCGGTGGAGTGGAGTTTACCAGTCCATGCGCTCACCCTAACTTCTCTGTACTTCTCCTTAGTTCTGTGTGCCTGCAAGGCAAGTGCTAGTTGGCTACCGCCACAGGCTTGGCTTTTGGAGGATTTAGATTGGTGGCTGTATGCCATCCATCCCTCCCGCCTTCTCCTAATTGGCTATGGGGACTTTTGGATATGAAATGCAAAGTGTTTTAAAGAGTTCTCAGCTGGCACATTTTACTGCTCAAGTCACCAAGGATCATAGTGTAGACTGCCCATGTTCCGTGCTCTCCAAAAAACTACCCTGATTGGTCTGTCCAAGGTGCGCAGAAACTTTTGAGAGGGGAGCAGTGGGTATCAGAGATAGGTGGCTGGACTACAAAGCAGAGTGTGGTGAGTTTCTTACGATAGCTCAACGTGGACTGGTCCTGCTACTGTACATTGAAATCTGCACTCTTGGCTTTGACTCCCATCCTAGAGGACTGCACTCTTGGCTTACATCAGTTTGTGGGATGAAACGTACTCTTGTATTACTAATTATGACAGTAGCATTTATTTTGTAGTGCCTGCTGCCACAGTCTTTGTGACTTTGATGTTTTGTTGCCCAGCTCAGTGACACTCGCTTTATTGACCTTGGAAAGATGAATGGGTGTGTTTGCTGTGCTGAAGTTTGAAACTGTTGTGCTAACCCCCCGCTCTATTCTGCCTATGTGTCACTTGCCCATGTGCCTGGTCTGAGGTGGAAAAAAATGTCAGTTTATGATGGAGCAGACTGTGATCACAGGCGAACAATGCCAGTTTCAAGTAAAAATGGTAATGTTTGATAAATAACATATTACTTACTTCCTTTACCCCCTTACTCCCACTCCCTTCCCCATCTTTTTCCTCTCTCGCCCCTTCCTTCCTCTCCCTACTTCTTCCACAATCCTTCATTCTCTCTCCCTGCTCCTCTGTCGTCCCGACCTTCCCCTCCCCTCTCTTCCTTCTCCCCATTCTCTCTCCTCTCTTCCCTCATCCTGCTTTGGCCTGCTTCTCTACCCCACCCTCCTCCTGTTACTGTACCTGTCTCTTGTTTCTTCCTACAGCTTTCCATCCCTCCTCACTTCCACTCCTTCCTCTCCCTCCTCATCACTTCCTGCCTTGTCTCTGTCGCACTTCCTTCTTTGCTCTCCATGACTCGCTTGCTAACCAAATGGTTAATGGGGCTGGGAGTGGAATCGGATACAGAATTAGAGATGGGGGAGAGGTTAGAGGAGTCCGCACATTGCTGGGGGTTACTCTGGCTAAGGGAGGCTGGTGTGGGATCTGCAAAGCCAGGGCCTAGTCAAATAAAAAATCTCAGCAGTCGAGGACTGAAGGAATGCTCAGCTGCCCTGCCGGGGTGGAGGTAGCCGTTCCTCGTTCATGGTGGACACGAGGAACACCTTTATGTTGGCCGGAAGCTGTCTTGGTCCTCCGAGAGGCGCGGGCCGGAAGGAGGCATAGGGCTACATGTCTTTGCCTGTCTTTGAAATGCCTGTCAGGCCTACCTGCTTACAGTGCTGGCACAGGGTAGTGGCTGCTAGGAGCCTTTTGCCAACATGCCCTCTTGCATTTAAGTGAGCACCTTTGGGACATATTTAAAGTGCCGGGCAATGAACAGCAGGTTAGTGGAGGACCAGGAAACAATTCAGTGGAACAGATGAGAAATGGTAAATATTGTCAGACTGCTGTCAAGTCCTTCGGTTGTGCAAGCCCTCTCTCCTCGCCTCCCCTTGGCAGCGGCGTGCCTTGACTGTGCTTGTGCCAGGCCTCTCCTTGTGCGTGGCACATGCTGCTTTCTGTCTCCTGAGCCAGGCTCTTCACTCTCTGTAAGGCCTCTTGCTCCACAGTGGTATTCTCCGAATTGCTCAAGCCTTAGTCAGTAGCACGAGGGATGTGCTGTCAGTTTGTGCATGTGATGAGGGGTGGCTGAGCAATACTACGCCCACTCGCGGAAATCCCTGGAGTTTTTCGGAAACTCCACGAGCTCCACCCAGGTCTAGAAAAAGCGTGATCCCTGAATTTAAAATCTCTTTGCAACTTTGCAAGCTGGGTTGACCACCGCCTCCAAAAATGCAATTCACTAGCTATTACCGATCCTTGTTTGATTGCTAATTAGAGGCATAATCAAAATGTTGAATAATTGCCTAGATCTCCGAGGAGCTTTCATAAATAAGCATAATTGTACAATTAAGATTAAGAATTATTTGTGTGGCCACTTCATATCCCAAGGACAGTAACAATGAACCGTGTCACAGCACATCAGGCTTTTACCACATGCACAGTTTAAAAGCTGGTTTTGCACTCCGAACCGTTTTTATACATATTTGTTTTCACCTCAGCGGGCTAATATCGTCTTTAATTATTTTCAGTGATTTGGCTCAGGAAGCTGCAATGACTTCATACCTCACGTTGCCTACCTGAAGGTCAGTAGTTCTAATTTTATCAATGTCAGGTTCACCTCCAACGTTCACCACAGCCTGGTTAACACAAAGAAGACAGATTCAAATGAAGACAGCGTAAATCTCCCTGGTCCTAAGAGAGCCGACCTTTATGGCATGAATGTTTTCTTGAAGTATCACTGGCACAACATTAGGCAGTTTAGACTGATCTTCTGGCCTTAATCCCCCAGAATTGTTGAAAAATGCAACAATCGACAATTGCCATGCAATACACTGCAAATAAATATAATTTAAGATATAAATTAAGATTACTATCAAAACATCAAAATAGTAAACATTTATTGACTAGTTAGTTCTAAAAGATTAGAGTTGAAATGTGGAGGGATACATTTGAAAATATGCTTAATTTTACAACATTCTCTTAGTAGTTTTATTATAATAATGCAAGGCTAAAGATATTTATTATTTAAGAATGTGTAGATCATGCCAATACTCTGATAGTGTTCTGGAACTGAAAATATCTCCCTGATATCCTACAGCAAAGCTGACCCTTGCGTGACTAAAAAAATAAACACTTCTAAAGTGCTATACCTAATTGGGGGGAGGGGAATCTAGGAGTGCAGAGTATACTGGAAAGAATTCCACCTTGTGCCTGTTGGAAAAGAGAAAGAGCAACCTCTCTACCATGCATTGCAAGATGTTGGAATTATTAAAGACTGGCCAAAGAACAAAGAATCCTTTTCAGCCTGAAAGCAGAAAAGGGGTCTGTAAGAAAGCTCAGCTGGCTCAGTTAATGACGTTGTGGCAAAGGATCTTAAATAAAAAGCTTTTTGCCTCAGGTAGCTGTTGGAAGGAGGTTTATTAGTAGGTGCAGGTCGGTATGTATAGCTAGTAATAACACTACAATCACAAATAAGGTCCAGTCAAGTCTCAATAAATTAATCCTTGCTCAACCTTTGGTAGCTTGACTCATGAGCAGTAACTCTTAACTTAGGAGACAGGTGTGTAAAGCATTTAAAAACACCTATTAACAGTAAATAAGTAAGACACAACGCACAATAAAAATCCACGACCAATTTATAAAATTAGGAAATATTTTTATGATTAAAATGACACCAAATGACAAAAAACCCAATGTAGGGAACCAGAGATATGAATCTTTAAAGCTTAAATGTAAAAATGTGCTTTCTAGTGCTTAAATCATCTAGCGCCAACCAGGGACATCTGATCGCATTTGACCGGGACCAAGTCAAAGTTTCAGGCTGACTGCAATGGAGTCTGGGTTGGGTATGATGGGGTGGTTGGGGCCAGTCAAAGTTTTACCTTCTCATGTAGTCACTTTTTGGGGTTGTTTTTCCCTCGATGTTGAGCGAGTCTGCTCGGCAGGCCAGGTTGTAATTTGACGACATTGGCTTGCTTCAGCACAAGACCTCAGGGATTCCTGGAGGTCTTGGTTCTCATCGTTGATTGCGAAGAGCTCCTGAGCTTTCAGTGAGGCAAACCTGAAGTTCAGGATGAGTTGCAGTTCGACGAGGGGTCAGTGAACTTATGAAGCTTTTTACCAAAATACTCCAAATTGTCTCCAACCTCTGGATTTTCTTTCAGAAGGTCCTTTTGGGGTCTTGAAGTGTCCACAACACCAATCCAAGGTTCCAGAAGATCTGAACAGCTCCTTTGGAAGTTGGGACTACAAGACCCACAATGCTCCTGGCTTAATCCTTCAAAGTCCAGGTGAAGCTGGTCAGCTGGGTTCTTCTTGGTGGAGATGATGCAAGTGGAGCTCTTTTAACCTGTTGCTCTCAGGAAGTCCACTCCTTAAACTTTCAGAGCGAGGCAAAGTTTATCCTTTGGTGAAGCCCAAAGTGTGCAGCAGGTGCAGTCCTTAAGAGTGCAGTCCTCTTGGTGTGGACCAGGGGTTCAGCAGGGCAGTCCTTCTTTTTGTTTCTTCAAGGCAGGGATTTGAGTTGGAGGAGCATCAGCATACATGCTGCGAGCGCAGAAGGCACACATATTAACGAAATGTTAATAAATACCATTTTATTTTGATCGCAGACTCACTCTGTGTTACAGCACGAGGACAGGGGTCGGGCTGATTTGTGCAATTGCACTATTGCTGCAGCCCTTGCCAGTGTGCATTTTTGATTGCCTGGCTGCCTATAGTTGGTGTTAGAACTGGGGTCTCTAGTTGGCAGAGGTAGGTACCTTTGTCCAAATAGGGACCCTTGCTTCTAGTCAGGGTAAGGGGGATACACTACTAAAATAACCCCTGCTCACCCCCTTGGTAGCTTGGCACGAGCAGGCAGGCTTATCTCAGAGGCAGTGTGTAAAGTATTTGTGAACACATACAGTAACACAGTGACAACACTACAGATGGACACCACACAGGTTGTATTATAAAAATAAGTATTTTTATATAGACTTAACACAATACCCAAAACGACAAAAATCCACAATACACTATGAAAAATATGACTGTCAATGGTAGAAAATAGTTCAGTTCAAATGCAGGTGGTAAATGCGACACTCTACGTTCAATGTACCTTTGGATGCGTAACGCGATACAAACAAAAGAGTTGCAGGGAAGGTGATGCGTCAGTTCCTTACACGCAAGAACGGTGATGCGTCGGTTCCTTGCTCCGGGGGAGGTGATGCGTTGGTTCCCTACTGCTGCGTAGGGGACGGTGATGCATCGGTTCCTTACCGGAGAGGAGGTGATGCGTCGGTTCTTCACCGTGTGGGGAGGTGATGTGTCGGTTTCTTACTGCGCTTCTGTGGCGATGCGACAGCAAAATGGCGTCTTCTTCTTGATGCGACATGAAGGGGGCGATGCGTGCACGCCCGACGGCCGTGCGGCGACTCAGTGAATCTTCTGAGCCGCGACAGGCCCTGCGACACGCTTCTCCGATGATGTAGCGGCGTCTGATGCGACGGCGACACTCTTCTCCGGTGATGCGAGGCGCTTCGGTGATGCGATGGCGACAGCGGCGGCACGCTTTCTCGGTGATGCGACGACAGCGGCGGCGACACGCTTCTTCTTCGTGAGTCGCGCTTCCAGCTCCCAGCGACACGCAGTCTCTCAGAAGACCCAACACAACAGTAGGCACTTCAAATTCCCAGCAAGGGAATTCAGGGGAGCTGGTTGGTGAAGTCTTGTATCCCTGAGACTTCAGCAGGAGGCAAGCTCAATCTTCAAGCCGTTGGAGATTTTCTGCAAGATGATGAAAGTAAGCACAAAGTTCCTTTCTCCTTTCTTTGGCAATCAGGCAACCACTGCAGGCCAATCCCTCAAACAGCACACAGCATAGGGATACTCTCCTCCTTCAGTTTCTCTGGTTCCTCTCCTCAGCAAAGGTTCTTCTTGTTTCCCAGAAGTGATCTAAAGTCTTGGGGTCTGGGCCCCAAGATTTATACTAGCAAATCCTTTGTCCTCTGAAGGCAGAGGGTCCTGTACCTAGTCCAAACCAGTTCTGGGTGCATTCTGCCAGTGCACACCTTCTTCCTTTGTCAGTGTGGGCCAGGGATATCTGACGCACCACAGGAGGTGGAGCCAGCATTGTGGAAGGCAGGCACAGCCCAATTCAGGCCCAGGTGCTACTACTCCCACCACTCTACATGCAGATAGGTCTATTCAGCCCTGTGCTGACTCACCCTGTCTCCTGGAGTCCCCCAGCCCCTGTCACTCACAAACCCAGACATACAATACACAAGCTAGCAGAGGCAGGCTGGATGGTTAGGCAAGAAAATACCTACTTTCTAAAAGTGGTATTTTCAAACACAGAAATGTTAAAACCAACTTCACTAAAAGATGTATTTTATCATTCTGAGTTCAGGCATACTAAATTCGTTTTTCTACCATGTTCCCTGGGTCAGTTAGGATTATAAGATGTTATAATCAAACTGCCTGTTCTGGCCTATGGGGACAGGTAGCCTTGCAATAGTGAAAAACGAAATTGGCTGTAATTCACTATCAGGACATGCCACACACACCAGGGCATGTCCTACCTCTTACATACAATGCACCCTGCCTGCAGGCCTACTTTAGGGGTGACTAACATGCAGAAAAGGGAAGGTTTGGGGACTGGTAAGTGGGTGCACCTACCAAGTCGACATTGCAGTACCAGACTGCACACAGGCTCTGCAGTGGCAGGCCTGAGACACGCTTTTCCAGCTGCTCCGGTGGGTGGCACAACCAGTGCTGCAAGCCCACCAGCAGCATTTGATTTACAGGCCCTGGGCACACGCTGTGCACTGTACTAGGGTCTGACAGTAAATCAAATAAGCCAATCATGGAGTCACTAATCCACACATCAATTTATAACAGAGAGCATATGCACTTTAGCACTGATCAGCAGTGGTAAAGTGCCCAGAGTCATAAAACCAACAAAAACAGGTCAGAAAGAATACAGGAGGAAGGCAAAAAGTTCAGGGATGACCCTGCAAAAAGGGCCAAGTCCAACAGCCGGCAAAACTGACATGCGCACTTCAGCCTGCACAATCCCAGGGCTGAGAAACAGCCAAGGGATTGCAGCCACAGGCTCCCAGTAACAAAATTAGCGCTGGGTTAGCCTGGTCCAACCAATCCTGGAGCTGCTTTGCAGCTCCAGGATTGGTTGGAATCATGTTGCACAAGGGAGTAAGTTCTTCCATGTCCTGCTGGAGTCTATGGCGAGGAGAAAGACACCGGACATGGCTCCATGCAACACATATGGTGAGTTTTTGGGCATCGTGCCCTACAATATTTTAATATTGTCAGCCGCTACTGGCTATGAGTTCCAAAATCTGGCCCTATTATGTTCATATCTGCATGTGAAGAAGATGCTGGATATCTCATTGCTTAATATGTGGTTTCCCAGGTCTCAGGAAGCAACATGGGCAGCATCTTAGTCCTGCAACCCACCCCCCGTCCTCCAGCCCTCCATTTTTCTACGGGGGGACCTGGAGGGGCTGTACCAAGCAGGGAATTGCACGATAAGGCCCCATTACCCCATTGGATTTAGGTTACGTCTGGGGTGGGACCAGGGTGCTAAACCCCTAGTGGAGTTCACAGCCTGACATCTTTTATGTGGTTGCAGCAATAAAATGAATTGGCAATGGATGTTTTGAGTTCCTTCAATAGCATCTGAGAATGATTATGTACTTTTGCAGAAGTTAATGTTTCAAGGGTCAATTGTGGGAATATTTGAGCTAGTTCAGTGCCTTAAATAAATGCTAGATTACTGATTGGCATCACGACTTAGAGACCTCTGGTAGCCGAAGCCCAGTTAAGAGGGCATACTTTGACAGTTCTGAAAAAGTCTAGTTGTTTCCCTTGCTCACAGCATACATTTAACAGATTCTGCACTCTGTACAATTGCGTGTGGTTTTTGGGACACAGACGCACTAAAAATACATAGCCTGGTGGGCAACTAGCTGGATCTAAGGCATCCATAAGGTTTTCCCACAGGTGGGTCAAATAAGATTAATTGGCAATGGAGGCTTTAATTTTATAGTATATAATCTCAGCAACACATAAGTGGATGGCTAATTTGAGGCTTAAGGAGTCAATATTTATAGATTTCTGATCGATATTTCCCTATTGATTTGCTTTGTGTGGTGTGGTGAAGTTGATTTCCATTAACAGGGGTGCCAGGGTAGCAGGTAATGGGGGCCCTCAGTTCCAACAGCTGACTGAAGCTTTGTTATTCCATGACGTAGTACTCAAAATCAACCAAGAAATTGTGCCCAGAAGGGGTGACTTTGAGACAATATCTCTGCATTGGTTTGAAATGTGCCCCAAAAAAGGAACCTCATGACAGTACCTCAGCAATCATTAGGGGCACCGGTGAAAGCAACAATCCCATGCATTCCCTCAGTTTCTTCCACCTTTGGGGTAGCTCGGCTCCCCTGGACTATGGTCTCCAGAGGTGGGGTAAATCCATTTAAAACCGCTTGAGTATTGCATCAGTTGCATGTTGCCCATATGCTTGTTGTTTAATCAGGCTGGCGGTTAGTGTAGGTTGTAACTCGACAGGTAGCCTCTGAATAGCCCATAAATTAACCCATTACATTGTTTTAAAAAAACTGTGATTGAAATATCTCCACCAAAAAATTGCCCTACCGCTTATTTTACTTGGTCTGCATGCAGTATTTGTACTCATACAGTTGTGTTAATGACCTTGAATTAGTTGCTTGTCTGGGGGACATCAGTGCTATGTCACTGCCCAGTTTCAGTCAGAGAGACAAAGCTTTGAGGAGGCTCCTTAGCACTGCATTCCCATGCCTGAACCCCACCTCTTTAAACTCTCCCTTTCTTCTACAGTGAGCACCTGCGAGGCTGCAGCAAACAGGGAATTACACCACAGGGGCCCCACTTCACCCCTCTTGCTGCTAGGTTATTTCTGGGATGGGGCCAGGACTCAGAGGCTTAGCCTCCAAGGGAGTTCTCAGCTCAACCTCTTTTGTGTGGTCACAGCGAAAAACACCCTCTTGCTTATCCATGTGAGGAGCAGGTTAATTTACATACTCTGCATTGAACTGTAAAATTTGTTATAGATAGTTCAGTATGAGGAGAGGGTTAATGTGCTTACTCTGTTTTCAATTTAATGTTTGTGTGATGGTCTATTCAATTGTGTTAATGAGTTTGGATTGGTAGCTTGCAGTGGCATATCAGTGCTATGACTACCCTCTAAGGACCTGCTCAGGCGGTAACTGACACCCGTGAGATATCTCACATCCACAGAGGTACTTGGAAATGGTGTTGGTAATTATGTGGGTCTAAAGACACTATTTTTGACATATGGTGGTCCTGCCCAGTGGTTCAGATCTATTGTAGAGAATTTCTGGGATGGGAAGTTGTCATCAAAAACACACAGAGGGAATTAATGCACAATTCAGAATCCTCGATTCTATTGGCAATGGCCGAAACAGGACTTTGTCAGGAATTTAGAGTGAGGGCCAGGGTATTTCTTTTTTAGGGTAGATATGTAAGGCTTTCTGTGACGTCTTGCTGTTGCGTCCTAATCTGTTCCCTTTCTGATTCTCTGCAATGGATCCTTCAACCTATATTGTTCCTACTGTTCATGGCTGAACCAAAAAACAGTGCCCTATACACCCACATGTGCACCTGAACTTGAACACATGGCATGTATCGGCCTGCACATCCTCAGCACAGACTTGAGCCTCAATAAAGAGTGGCCCAGAGGGACTGGCAATATTCCAGCACGTGATAAATTCCGATTACCCCAGAGTTCGGTATTTATCAAATACGATCATTATTGCCTATTATGTTTATCCATTCAAAATTGGACAAAACATGCACATTAGGCTGCTTTCCACACCAAAATCAACATGTCTCCATATTTACTGGTCATTTTTCTGCCTGTTAAATTTCAGCAGGCTTGCCCTGATGATATTCAATTGGGAACATTATGGGGATTAGAGGGTTTATCACCCTTGATAATTATTGTGTGATTTCATCTCCACACCATTCTTAATTATAACCATGTGCAAATAGTTGTTTGCGCTACGAATATAAAACACGAGGGCACTGGTACACGAGGCTAATATGTCCTCTAGATTTATCCTCTTTGAAACAATTGTTTCACTCCACAGTCGCTATAACTTGACTGGTGTCATGAGGGACAAAATGGCCGCTCTGCAATGGGTGAGCACATAAGCGGCCGGGAGCAGTGCTTAATTTGTGCCAGTGGTTGCTGGTGGTGGGTACTTGGACTCACTTCTGTGGCCGGGGTATGTTTATAATTATATGACTTTGACCAAGAACAATAGCAAGAAAGACAGAAAGTGAGCTAAGATGGAAGAAGAGAAAGACGGAAAACAGTGACAAAGGGAGGAAGCAGGAGCCTGAATGAGTGAGATAAAGGGGCAGAAAGTGTTTCCTGGTGGAAGAAAGATGGGTGAGGTGAACGAAGACTAGGCAGCCTTTGTATTGAGCACCCCTGACACGCGGGGCCACCGACTGTGGGCTTCTGAGCAACACTTTGGACTCCAGCACTTATTATATTCCAATTTAAGCACTGTACCCCACACGGTTAAATCAATCAAGTAGTATTTGTATAGCACGGCTAATCACCCGAGGGTATCCAGGCGCTTAATGTATAATGTTAATGTATAACGCCACTGCCATGACGTTCATCTGATTTGAGACCAGTGGGGCTGAGCCGCACGCCAAAATCACCGCGCACTCCGGAAACACAGCGAGCCAGAGAAATGGCGTCTCGAGAGCAGTGCTGACCGTGCAAGGTAATCAGCAGGCTCGGCGGTCTCAAAGCAAATCTGACAGTTAGATAAACCTCAGCGCTATTAGCATATGCTTGGGGTTGCTTGTGGTTTGAAAATGTCAACATCGATTTCGGTTATTTACAGCCTGGACAGAGGAGAACAGCAGCCGCAGATGCAGAACAAGCCTTTGCCGGCCTGTCAGGGATCACTCAGCCATCAAACCTGCCACCGCGTCTATCATTCCACACCGCAGTGCATCTCTCGAGGGAAGGATGAAAGATCAGCCTGAAATCCTTGCTAAGGCGCAGCTGATTATGAGTAACTGTTCACCCTGGGATTATGAGCAAGTACAACTGCTGCTCTTTGACTGCTCGCTTTCCTTTTGATTGTCATCTCGGCTCCTTTGATGTGTCCATTCCAAATGTGTCTATTTTGTCTTAATAAGACGTATGCACCTTCAATTCCACTGTTTCAGTCTTTAAAAAGTTCATATGAGTTTGCTATTCGATTTTATATATGCGATAAAGTACTCCCTGCCATACATTACAAGGATTTTGCAAGTCACAGAAGAGATCCATGACCATATAGAGAAACAAGTCCGAAGGTAACTTGTGATATCCTTATCATGTACAGCAGGGATAGATTATTACTTATAAAACATGGTCTCAGCATCAGTTTTCCCACAAGCCACTTAAATCCTTAGGGGCTTATGTACAAGCCCCTTGCACTGCCGGTGCGTCACTTTTTTTGGTGCACCGTTGGGGCAGTGTGCTGTCCCATATTTACAAGGCTATGCAAAGCCACCCTGCGTCACTTTTCGCGGCCTTGTAAATAGGGCCCCTTTTTACGCATCACTTTCCGTGAAAGGGGCGTGCCATGGGGGTTGCTGTGGGTGTTCCCATGCAACACCAAGGGATTCTGCTGCATTCCCAGATTTACAACATTTTGTAAACCTGCGAATGCGTCAGAATCCTACACCTCCCCCAGGAGACTTAAGGAGGCACAACAAGGAGAAATACTGTTATTCCTCCTCATCTTTTCCTCTTCCTATGCGTGCTATTTTGCAGCACACATAAAATAGAAAGAGGAAAACGCCATCAATGTGCAAAAGGGACACCTTCCTGTCCAAAACAATCACCTCTACAACGCAGACACCCTTGCACCATGGCACAAGTGTGCCTGTGTTGGCACTAGGCAGCCTATTGTGCGCTAGCGCGGGGGAAAACACAGGGATGCATTGTATTGTTGTAAATACGACGCATCCCTGTGCTTTTAAAATGATGCAACTCGCTGCAGCAAAATGGCTTGCAGTGCTGCGTCATTTTGTTTTAAATGAAGCCCTAAGATGCGTAGCACTTTTATATGAAAGAGGGAGCAGGTTTGAAAACATGAAAAATAAAAATAGATATGTGTTGCAAAAATATATTAGAATCAGTTTAATATGTCTGTGAATTTTTTTAATGCACTTTAGCTGGAATGTGTAGTAAGGTGCAGAAAGATTCTAACTTTTCTATAACTACCTAAGGATTGGAAAAAAAAGATTTTGCCTTAAATTTCTCCTTTCTGATTGTCAATTTATAGCTAGAAAAACAAAGTAGAAGAAAAAAAGCAATGTCATGTTTGTTCTCTATACAGCTGCTTTTATTATGCTTTAATTATGCTCCATGATCTGACCTTCCTTTCCCCTCCCTGCTGGCTCAGGCAGCAGGCATTGAGACATTGCATCCCAACTGTAATACTTTATTACAGTTGAGTTCTGCCATCATTTCTTTATAATATGTGAGTGGGTGCGTCACAAGATGCGTACTATAAAGAAATCAGAGATTAGTTTTATACTGGGCTGAAGAATCCCGTGTAATATAACAATACTGACCATCTTAATATAAACTAGGGAGAGGTGTGACGCAGCGGTCATGGCGGCTGACTCCGGATCCCGGGACTCACGGTTTGATCCCCAGCACTGGAGGCAGATCGGCTCAGCATCATGTGACTCTAGGCAATAGCTCACTTATTCTCCCCGGCAGCCCCCAGAACCGTGAGACCCTTACGGGTGATTAGTTTGCGCTGTACAAATACCGGGTAAATTCTAATACCTGTTACTTAAATTAAATTCTTGTCAGTACCTATTCAGATATTAATTCTTCGAGATGCAGAGCAGGGTAAAGAGAACTGTTTTTTTTTCTCTACACTGGACGGCCCCTTAAAAATGCATGCACGCACACACTCACAATGAATGTCATCATGATGATTTGTTACATTCAACAACATCATCCAAAGCAACAATTTAAATGCCGCTTCTGTTAACATTGATTCTTCTTTAGAATTTTAAATCTCAACTCCTTGCTGCTGCCTTTGTCATCACAGATGCTTGGGAGTCAGCACCTGCATGTGCACCATAATGATTCCTACCCAGATACATGGCCATTCGCTTGGAGCCACCAGGAGATAGCAGATACAAGTTAAAAATGCTCAAGTAAACAGAACTGTGGGGTGATAGCAAGTATGCAGGGGAAAACTGTATACATATAAAAGATAGTGCACTTTGCTAATCTGCTAGCTCAAAGGATGTCACACCACTTATCAAAGTCTTTCTTGAACATAGGGGCATATTCTCAAGGACTTACCGCCGAGTTAGCGGCACTTTATCGCAGCCAAAGTGGTGATAAATTCATCGCACCATTCACAAGCTGGTGCTAACAGCCGATATCACCAGTCTACCTGCGATAGCAGCCGCAAAATCATCGCCACGGATGACACCTGCAACTAACGCTAATGA
Organism: Calotriton arnoldi; assembly: GCA_963921515.1. Classification (NCBI taxonomy): domain Eukaryota; kingdom Metazoa; phylum Chordata; class Amphibia; order Caudata; family Salamandridae; genus Calotriton; species Calotriton arnoldi. Next base: position 35,842 of record CAWUFW010006398.1, on the reverse strand, counting down.
GATGCAGAGTAGGCGTTCCAGTGCAAAAAACCGCGGAAAAATCACTACGCAACATCCCCAACGACCAGCCAGATCGGCGATAAGAATCAAAAACATGCGATAAGGCGTGTTAGCTGCAGGGATCTAACATCTGCTCCTACCTGGTGTTAAGTCGGACGACAACCTGCACCATGAAAGGGAGCCCAGCCCAGAGCCACACCTGAAGACCAACAGATGCCATGGAGCTACTGATCATGCAGCCCGGAGCCCCAAGAGGGCCACAACACCCACCGCCACCACACCCAGTCCCCCACCACCTCCCCCGGACCCTCCCCCGGGGCCCTACCCCGGGCATCACCCCCCTCCCGACAAAGACATTTCACATCTACCTTACAAATTCATGAACACAACAATTCTCCTGATGTCGCACAAGTACAACAACCAACATCCATGTGCGGTCCGAAAAAGGAAAAACGCACATACATCTCAGAATGCCAAAAATAATCAAGTTATTCCAATTCAACTCAACATCAATAATTGGAAGAGTCATGGCGGGTCTTCTCCGGAAAAACCGTAAGTCACAGCTGCAAGTGTGTCATGCGCCCAACAAAGGACAGAGAAAGAGAGAGAGAAAGAAAGGGAGAGAGAGAGAAAGAGAGGGAGAGGGGGAGAGGGGGAGAAGGAGAGAGAGAGAGCAACAGAGGGAGAGAAAGACAGTGAAAGAAAGAGAGGGAGAGTGAGAGAGAGAAAGAGAGAAAGATAGAGAAAGAGAGGGAGAGAGAGAGAGAGAGAAAGAGAGAGAAAGATAGAGAAAGAGAGGGAGAGAGAGAGAGAAAGATAGAGAAAGAGAGGGAGAGAGAGAGACAGTGAAAGGAAGAGAAGGACAGGGAGAGACAGTGCCGACACTGCGCACCCAGGCTGCTGCACCCCAGCCCCTCCCGCTGCCCAGCAGGGATTGCCCTCCCCTGCGCACCCAGGCCTCACTGCTCACCTCCTGCCACCGGTGTGTCTCCAACCACGTGCCGGTTCACACTGCAGGCCACCAGGTCCCTCATCTGAAACAGAGTCCACAGCTAATGATGTCAGAGTACATATCATTGCACACGGCAACATCGCTTGGCCGCCCCTGCGCACACAGGCTGCTGCACCCCAGCCCCTCCCGCCGCCCAGCGGGGATTGGCCGCCCCTGCTCACCTAGGCCACACTGCTCACCTTCCGCCACCGGCGTGACTTCAAGAGGGCCCACCACGTCCCGGAGCAAGCTCCAAGCCCGGGGACGGCGACCTTGGCAGCCTCCACATCACGCATCCCCGCAGCGCGGGCCACTAGGTCGCACACTTGATTCTGGGTCTTGATTTTGCAATGGCAGAGACCATATCAGTGCACACGTCATCATCGCAGGCTGCACACCCGCTCAGCATTTTAGGTGCCCCTACCTCAGTGCACAGTAAGTCACCGTCCCGTGGGGGTAGGCCCGTGCCGGCCGCAGTGCAACTGGTGCCACCGACTCCATGCAACGCAAGTCATGGGCCCTAAATGATTGAGTCCCGTCATCGGCCAGGCGGACGCAGCCATGTCACCTCAGGCAGTGGGGAAGAACTGGGCCACGTAGCGTCATCGTTCCCCCCTTTACACGTAAGCCGAGTGGGCTGGCTCGGCGTACGCCAGGCCAGCGTAGGGGTGTGAACAATTATCCCTGGCCTCTGGGCGGGGTTCATATCTGGGCTGCACAGGAAACCAACTGATGCGTGTGTCTCTGTTGCAGTGTCTGCGCCACACGGCCCGCAATCAACAATGTTGCAATGTTGCATGCAGCCGGAGGGCGTCCGCGCACGAAGGGACTGTACAAGGGGCGCAAGGCCGCTCGGGGTCTTGGCTCATACATGGCAACTGTTGTGTGTGCATCGCATTTGGTGCACCATAAGCCCAAGGCCTAGCCTCAATTGCAGCGCGATAGCCACATCACATTCCCAGGATACAAGCAGTAGTCTGACTAACATTTGGGAAGAAAGCCCCTTTGTCTCAATACAGAATGCGGAAGGACATCTGCACCCCGACCTTGGAAATGCATGCGGCAGGCACCCCCTAAGAGAGATACCATGGCAGATGATGACGACTCCCACACTACACACGGCGCCAATGAAAGGTCAACGTCTCCACACCCTACACACAGAAGTCCTTGCTCGAGGTACTCCTGCATGGAAGGCCTTGACACTTACGTACAGGACAACCCATACGTACAAACTTTGCACACTCATACGACTCATTGCTCCGAGCTGTGGCATATCATCCACATAACAGCCGCAGGTCAGAAGAGTGCCGGTCCTACGAGTGCGAACAACGCAATGGCAGAACATCCCGGGCACATGCACAACCCCAGTCACGTGGAACTGTACCGTGACCGAATGCTGCATTTGTTGGGGGCAGTGTTGCGCATCAGTTACCGTCTGAGCTTCCGTCTTGCGTACGTCACCTGCGTCCAGCCTTGGTTCCACTGCCGATCATGCATATTCAAGTGGCCCATGGATGTCTGCCTATCCAACACAACGGTAGATGAACTGGATTATGACATGTGAGTGCGCCCCCTGTTGGCCCACGACCAGGAGTGTAACCGTGATACCCATTCATGGGATGCCTTGGAATTGGGCGTATGTGCTGGCAGTTGGGCATGTGAGATTGCACAATTCCTCATGTGCAGGGACCACATCGAAGCGCTCCCCTATTGGGCTGTGTTGCGGATTGGTGAAACGGCATGGACGGAGCACATCTGCCCAGACCAGCTAATGAATTGGCTCGCCCTCGTGTTTGTTGAAGTCGACAACGACATACTCTTGGAACTCATTGCCCATGAAGCTGCGCTCGCTTTCATGGACGAGTGACTACGTTCCTGCAGGCATGAAAGATTGTAACCCATGGCACAGGTCCCAACACCCTTTAGCATCTTGGAAAAATGGACACATAACCCACCATGACAGTGGACATGGCTGCATTCGCCTGGACTCAGAATGCATGTGCGTGCAAGACTGCGGGTCGACACACACCTGTGCAAGGTGAGTGGACAGCGGCGCCTGGCAACGTTACACAAACTGACACACCGCTGGAGGGAGAGTACACACATGGCAATGTAGTACCACATGTGACCTTGTTGGACTCCTTCACCTGCTCACTGTCAGCAGAGCACACAGTCAGCGCTGTCCGGTGGTACAGGACTATGCAGATCCCATGGGCCGTGAGTGGTGTCCCCTGACACGGTGCAATGAGCATTCGCCAAACACCACATGATTCGTCCAGAAAGGCAAGGTGGGCTGAGACCGTCGGCATCCGTCATGGTTGGTGTTAATTGTGCCTCCCCATGTCTTGCACCTCTACATGTACCTTTGCTGCCTGTTAGTGTATGATGCATTAGTCTGCATGTTGTGGCCCTTGACTTGCCCGTACTGACACGCACACGCCAATAAAGTGTGCGCAGCTTCACTAGTGTACAAGTGTGATGAGTGTTGATTAGCATGCCAAATCGTGTGCCTCAATGTGCATTGTCCGTACACAGGGAGGGACTGACTGACGCATTTCACTTAGGGGTGAGTCCCTGTTGCCAGCTCCACCTCTGTGAGCCAGACATTGTGGTTGGGAGAGTTGCTGGTAGACCTGTGCGCTTACGTGTCTTCAGCAATGTGAGTATGGTGTCCAACTTCTTGCCATGTGGATCAATGTGTTCTATCAAACCAGGCTGTGTCCACACAGTTGAGTGTGTGTAGGTATGTGAGGAGATGTTCTGTCGTCACATGTGATGTGGGACACTACTTTAGGCCTCCTACCGACTTTGACATATTTACACACAGCCCTATTCAATACATGGACGTGGGGGCTACGTTGTGGGGTTGCGAGGTTGTTGTTCATGATCAATGAGGCCACAGCTAGTTCACACCTTCACAGTCATCTAATTGGCCATGTGTGTCATGGTCAAACATGCGCATTTATGTCATTTCCCAGGGTGTACCTTTTTGTGCAATCAATATCCCTACAGTCATCCATACTGTCATACTTGATTGAACATAGACATGACACATCTGTGTGATTAGGAATGTTTTATTCACATCCTGTGGAGTGTCGGACTTGGAGCAGTACAGGGCCATGCACACCCCGCATTACATGGTTGCCCAGTGGAGGGCCAAACAGAGTCCTTTAGGGAATGACAAGTTGATCGGTAGAGGAAGGGTTGAGTCAGCAGCCTGTTTGCTGTGTCATTGGTAACCAGAGCAGATATGGCAGTCCATGTCGGGGTCCAGGTGAATGTCGCAGAGTGTTTCGGGGGACAGTGGTAGGTGTTGTACCAGGGCATGATGCAGAGGGCTGTACCAAGCAGAAACAGGCCATATGGCGGGGCATGAATGCTACAACCTCCTTTTTGACACAGAGTCATTACCGTCCACATCTTCATCCTCTGATTTGTCTTCTGTGTCAGGTGTGCCAGGTGTGTGAGGTGGTGTCATGGCTGCCTCACTGTGTGCCACTGACACATCAGGGGGCGTAGGTGGTATGGCTGCATCACTGTGTGCCACTGACACATCAGGGGGCGGAGGTGGTATGGCTGCATCACTGTGTGCCACTGACAAATCAGGGGGCAGAGATGTGTATGTCGAAGTTCCTGCAGCAGTCATATGGGGCAGACTCTGTGGCAGCAATGGCAAGATGATGAAATGCAGGGCATGGTAGATCCCAGCTACATCTCGCTGGTGTTCAGCCGTTGCAGCCATCCTTCCTGCCTGCATCCGCTCCATGTTCTCCATTGTCCTCCGCATCTGTGCCAACTCTGTGCTGTCGTCGCTGGGGCCTCTCTGCCTAGGCAGTCCTTGTATCCGAGTAATGGCTCCAGCGAGGTCAGCCAAGGATTGTTGTAGGGCATGGAGTGGACTGTGGGTGTCCGGTAGGGACTGTAAGTGGTCCCTGATGGGACTAAGACACCCACGTATGGCATCTAGTTTGGCTGCCATGAGGTCGAAACCCAGCCGCACCTGTTCAGCCAGTCCCCTCTGGCAGTCTGACACACGGCGTTGGAATGCCATGTGTTCTTCGGTGAGGTGCTGGGAGCCAGCCGTGGTGGTGGGTGCTTCCTGCTGTGTGGTCTGTGCAGGGGGTGGGATCACCTCGATGCAGCTGGGCTGCCCTGCTCCTGGAGGTGGGGTGAGGAGGCTGTCCACGAGCCGTTGGAGGGTGTCGGGGCAGATGGCCAGGGGTTCCTCCTCCTCATCACTGAAGAGATGTCTGGTCTGCTCTGCAGGAGGTGTTGATTGTCCCTCTGCAATGTGAAGGGGAGATGCAGTTAACAGTGTGTTACATGTATTGTGCACGCATTGTACATGTTTACATACTGACAGCATGACAATGTACATTGTGACTGTTTTGGAGGAGCTGGCTATTTGATGGGGGACAGTGGACATTCCGACTACATGAAGGATGTGAGGTTGTACTCGTACATTATCATCTGACAGTTTCCTGCTATGCCTGATGTGATTGGCCATTTTCTACGCACATGCGGCACCAGTTGTGTTGTCTGTTCTGTGGTGTTGGTGTGGCACTTTGTACCACATTGTCGTCAATGTTGATGTGCTGTGATTGCTATGTGTGTGTGCTGCATTGTGGGAGAGTCGCCCCTGCAGCTCTGATTTAGTGTCCCATTATCCATTTGAGGCGGTGCGCCTTTGACTTCTGTGCTGTTACGGTGCTGAGATGTTGGCGACTTGGGTCATTTGTGCTCTTGGACGGATTTGGTACTCTTGTGCATTGTTTGTCTGCAGATGTGTTGTTGACGTCAGGGGTTGTATGTGCACGTGGATGTGTCAGAGTGTGACCTGCTCCTTTGAGGATGTTATCCACACTGGGCCACCTCAGTGTCGTGTCGTGCACCATGTCATGTATTTTGACTGCAGCCATGCTATTGGTCATGCAGTGTCACTTGCATTGTCAGTGTGGCTCACAGAGCCGCTGCTTTGCTGGGTTCTGCACATGTGCATGGGTAGGTTGTGAGATTGGTGAGGGGGGGGCCTTTTGTGCACATGGTGGACGGGGGCCTACTTGGTGTTTCTATGTGTGCTGCAGTGTGCCAAGGCCATCAGGGACATGTTCCACAGTCATTGTGGGTGTGCAGTGTGCTATTCTTGATTGTGCATGTGTGCCATTGTGCCCATCTCCCCCCGTCCCCCCAGTACCTGGTGGTTACCCACCCTGTTGCTGTTGGGTCAGGTCATATCGAGCAGTGTCCGGACACCCAACTCCTTGCGCAGTCTCCACACTGATGACTGTGGCCACCATTTCCTCCAGCCCATCCAGCTCCTCCTGTGGCGCAGGACTCCCACCTCCAGTGGCCGTTGCTGCCTTCCGGTTGGCAACGAGTTTCTGCTTGGTTTGGCTTGTCACATCATGCCAGCGCCTCTTGACCTCCTCCATTGACCTTCTCCACTGACCTTCTCCACACTCCGACTGCATTCACGTTGTTCAGGATGGACTGCCATATTTCCGTTTGTGTTGCCTATGACACGGTGGAGGTGACGAACAGTTGTTGGTAGTGTTGGGTCACCTCCGTGACGATGATCCGGTCTTCCTGCGGACTGAACCCCGTCTTCCTCTTCCTCTTCTCCTTGCCCTTCCCCGGCCCAGGGGTTCCTGGCTGGTTGTCTGTGGGGCTTGTGGGGTTCGCGTTGTCCTCTGCACTCGGTCTGGGTGCGTCCATGGTGCTACGAAATGCATTTTTTTTTCTCTGCTTTTATAGTGCATTCTTACGCATGACGCGTGGGAATAGCAGGCCTGTCGCTGGTTCTCGCAGATTTTGTATCGCCATTGGGGTCATCGCCACTTTTTTGGCGTTCGTGTTTTGCATTTTTTCAGAGTCGCGTTAATTTTAACGCGGGCATTTGTCGCGTTAACGTGTGGCTATCGCATGGTGCCGCAGGGTTGGGAATGCTGCGTTGACACTGTGTTATTTTCCCGCGATGGACTGCGATGTGAGAAGTTGCGTTAAGCGAATTTGGCGATAGTTAACTCACGTTCTTGAGAATATTCCCCATACTGTTTTGGTGAGTGAGAGGTGGTAGGCAGGACTTTAGCGCATAGGTTGTTGAGTGTGTGAGTAGAGAGCGAAAGATTATGATGTTGGTGGGACCGCCACCCACAGGCCATCGGTGGCGGTCCCACTGACAGACAGGCCTTCGGTCCAGCCGCGCATTAGACCGCAGAGGTCGGTGGGAAAGACCGCTGCCTCCAACAGTATCTAGGATCCCGTCTGGGTGGAGGTTGGAATCGAATCCCTACATGGAGGCGGTGCATGTGCAGGCACCGCCATAGGGATTACATTATCCCTTTCTGACAGCCTTTTCATAGAGGTCCGAATGCCATGAAAAGGCTGTCGGAAATGGACTTTGGGGACCCCAGGCAGGGCCCCAGTCCCCCAAGGGTCATTGTAAAGTGGCCGGGGGGCACAGTTCCTGCCCCCATGCACATTCATGCACCGTGCCTGGCCCACAGTGCATGGATGTGCACAAAGTGCTCTTTCACATTGCAGCTTGTGCAGTGGCCCTTTTCCTTAGCCGCAGCACAAGCTAAAGTGTAAAAGAGCACTTTTCCGCCCGCCACCCATCATAATTGGGCGGTCAGACCACTGCCTGTCTGTCGGTGGTCTCCTGACCAACGTGATAGCTGGCGGTGGTACGACCGCCTGTTATCATAATCAGCCCCCTAGGGAGTTTAAGCAAATGTTACTTGAGTAAATGAATAATGGCTGTTGCATCATTTGTGACCAAATACCATTAAGATTCAAGGACCCAGGACACATTTTCCTTGAAGTGATGGGAGAATTTATCGCCTGACTTAAGTATCGTGTGCTAAACATCGTTCACAAAAATAACTTTCCATTGGCTGTAGATTTTCTATTACTATGGGGAAATTCTAGAACATACTTAGGACGTTGTATTTATGTCAAACGATATTCTGGTACCAAACCAATGCTGGTTCATCACTCTTGTTTTCACAATTGAATTTGTGATCTGTTAATACTGGAGACATTCGAGGGGGTGAAGGTATGAAGCATTGAAGGCTACTGAGGTTGGTAGTGACACTTTGGTTTAGGGATGGCCTTGGGTTCACTCCTGGCTAAAGCTATTCAACATGAAATGCTAGCCCATGTGGGAAGGAACAAGCTTTGTGACTCTGCAGTGTGGAAACATGGTGATGACATTGCAGATGATCTGTGTTCCATTGCTTTAGTGCTGTTGGCAGCTCACTGTCAGTGGGAATGCATTTGGTGTTGGTGGTCAGAATGTTGTTTGCTGGGTCTCAAGATTCATATCTCTGCCTTGCCTTCATGACGAAGGAACATGATTTTCTGGCGAACTGAATTTTTAGAGAAACATTAACAGCTGTGTCATGTGATTTCTTGGAAAAGTGAATTAAAAGACGAACTATTTTCTGAAGAACCATTTCACCAAAACTATTTGGTGAACATTTTCAAGATGAACAGCACTTATAACATTATGTTGAAACCAATTTATAGAACTTTTTTTTTAAAATTGCTTTGTCCCTGCTTTTTTAAGGTGCAAATGAAAATAATCTTAAAAATTTGTTTTCTTTGCCTATCTACTACTGTTTCATAGATCGTTCTTCCTGTACCTGCCCATTATGGATTTTCTCAATTTGCCGCAAAATTTGAAGATTTCCCAAAATGTGTTGTTTCTACCTCAAATGAATTGTTCCTGAAAGAAAATATGTCTCATATTTTAGAATTTAGATAACATTGCCTCATAAAATGGTCCTCCATGCCACATAATCTTAGTAACTCAACGGTGTTGAAACACTGCAGCGTGGTCTGGGGGCTCCTATTATGATGAATAAATGTTTATTTTCCATATTTCATGATTTGTTTTTTGTGATATATATGAAATGTTATGCCACTGTTTTTCTGCAATAAAAGCAACAAAATATATATGTCATTTAGGTAAAAAACATATTAAATGTAATTATTAATTACTCATTTTATTATTTTTAAAAATGACATATTTATAGAATTTTTAAAAATAATAACATTAAATATGTTTTAAAATTGTGTGAGTGTTTGTGTGTGTGTTATTCCTTTGATACTTTTGCCAATACTTTTCTGTGGGGAAAGCTTCTCCATGGTGGCAGAGATCACCACCTACATGTGCAAATTTACTAACAGAAACTTTACACTGGTAACTCTTATTGTAGGAGTCTTCACCCCTTGATTTGAGTGGCTGGATACATGTTAGTCTACACCCAGGTGTAAATCTACAATCGGAAATAGAGAATAGCAAGTAGTGTAGCATGACACCCAAATGTAGTAGTAAATATTCAGGTGAGTAAGTAACAGATTTATATTTTCACCTTTGTGAATTGGCCTCTGAGTGAGCAAGGGTGGCTCTCATAAGCCAAAGTTTGGTTGGAAGCTGTAAGAAATTGGGTTACTGGTTGAGGGGAGTGAAAGTCTACTCAAGCAGAAACCTCAATCCATGTCAGGGTGAAGTCACAAGCAAACCACAAATTAACCTGTGCTCGGCCCTCTGGTAGCTTGGCATAGTACAGTCAGAGTCAATGTGTAAAGCATTTATAAAGCACTTCAAACAGCAATAAATCACAACACGAGAAAAATCACACACCAGATTACAAAAATAGAGTACATTTTAATAAATAAAACAAGACTAAACTGACAAAAATCCAATCTGTAGAACAAGAAATATGCAATTTTAAAGATTTTAGTGAATATAGTGCCAAAAAGTACAAAGCGCCAACGGTGCTTATCTAGTCACGCTGGACCAGCATAAAGTCACAAGTTCAGGCTGACCACAATGGAGCATGACCCGCTGGACCCAGTTAGGCCCCCTGAACAACTGTACCTTAAATCCTGGTTGCGGAGAGTTGCGAGATACCGCGTTGAGGATGTGTTGTGCAGCTGAGGCAATGTGAGGTCTGGGTTGGAGATGCATTGCACAGCATCAGCTGCAGGATTCTGTGTGGCTACGATACAAGGTCCTGCATTGTCGTCGAGCAGGCCATCGATGAGGGGCCTAGTGATGCCAAATCCTTTATCGAGGGTGCGTCATGCACCGGCTGGTTCCCAAGAAGCTGCAGGGTTTGCTATGCGCAGTCTTTGTTGAGGCTGCCATCTATGAGGGGGTTGTGATGTGAGGGCCAGCGTTAAAGATACATCACGCAGTGGCAGTTCTGATGAGGTTGCAGGCTGTGAGGGTGATCTGAAGTCTGGCACTGGGAAAGTCCACGCAGAAGAGGACTTTGTTGGTTCTACTCGGGTTGTGCGGCGCAAGAGAGGAGATGCTTCGGTTCTGCTAGGTCCATAGGTAAGAAGTACAGACACATCTGGTTCTGTCGAAATTATTTTAAAAAAACATTTACATAGTTATTGGGAGAGCATTAATCTTATCACCATATATTTTCATATTGAATACTTTAAAAAACACCACCAAGCTCACTATTGTATTGTCTAATTCATTCGAACAATATGGTTCATAGTTGAGGGAGAGGATCAGCTAGGTGTCGTTGGCGTAGGAGATGATGTTGAGTCTGTGGCTTCTGACGATGGCAGCAAGTGGGGCCATGTAGACATTGAAGAGGTTGGGGCTCAGAGAGGACACTCCACAGCTAAAACCGAGAAGGTAGTATCAATTAAATATATCTCATGCAGGAATGCCCAACGTTAGGAAAGTGTTATTATATCACAGCATGAGAAAAATTTCTAATCAGCACGTGGAAAGGTCCCCGAAATCCATCCTGTGACCAAGTGTATATGGAAAAATACCATACTTACTCAACACCATGTGTGTTCTCAAAACAGCCTAAATCTAGGTAGGCTTTCAACAGATAAATCTGTACATACAAATAGTTACATTGTGTCAACAAGAAACCAGAAAATTCCTGAAGATTGTGAAAGCTGACATATTCAATATTTTACACAGAAATGTTTCTTCAGTGTCCTGAATGCATGTATGTATGTGTGTAGGTTGGAAGGGACTAAGGGGCCGATTCCGATTCGGGCCGGAAATCTCCCCGACCGAGCCGGACCCGGAGAGATTTCCGACCGAATCGGACCCGTGCAGTCCGACCGAACGAGTACGATGCGCACGTATGCCATCGGACTCGAGTCGGTCGGACTCCCATTGAAGTCAATGGGAGCCTGTCGTACAATGCGTACGCGGGCTCCCATTGACTCAATGGGTGCGATGCGGACAAGTGCGCCCCCTACAGCGTGTACGCGGCGAAGCGATTCGCGCCGTACACGCACAGGTAGGGGGGACCCATGGGTCCCCCTGTGTGCGACTCGCACGGCTACGCGTTCAGGGGGTCCGACACGGACCCCCAAAGTACGGCTCCGACAGCTCTTTCGAGCCGGAGTGCGCGGCTCGGTCGGACTGCTCGCGGCGCGCATCGTACTCACCCGGCCGGGGAACGTCTCCATTGCGCAGTGCGAGTCGTGTCCGTGCGAGTCGGTCGGTGCGGTTCGACCCGGGATCGAGTCGGTCGGAGCGGTCGGGACACCCGGACGAGTCGGTCGGCGAATACGCATCGTACTCGCTCGCCCGGACGCGCGTACGGATCGGTCGGGAAATAGGGCTCCGAATCGGATCCGGTTAAGCCGAATCCGATTCGGAGCCCTACCGGCCGAGATCGGAATCGGCCCCTAAGCTGTGGTTTCCAGTGCGGCTCACCATGAATTGAATGCGCAGCAAACCTTGCAGGTTTAAGAAGATAAATGATGGCATGCCGCGCATGCGTATGCTGTCCAAGAGGAGATTCAAAGTATCTTCCTCAACAAGATGGCCCCCAAATGTCACATCGCACTGTAGTACAAAATATCCATAATGATTTCATTATATCTATATCTGAATGTGATTGCCAAAAAATACAAAGTTGGCGCCCTGAAATGGCCAATGGATCAATAGTCAAGCTGCCAACAGACTATATATCAATAACTACTTATTAAACAAGTTGTACGTGATTGTCAAAAAGTACAAAGTTAGAGCCCCCAACAGAGAGGGCCAATTCATCAATAGTCAAGCTGGAATGTGTTAGTTTCTCCTAATATTAGTATACTAATATTAGGAGAAACTAACAAATTAAACAACTTATTGTTTCATATTGTAACTTCAATCAAACACAATCCATATTCATTCTTTCATAAATAAGTAAAACTTGAAAATTTCAAGTGTAGGAAGCTGGTTCTTTATATAGTGGACCAAAATGTGTAAAGACTCCAGGCACCCTTATTGATTTACAGAGGCAAAAATGATAAAACTAAATGCTTTCTTTTGTGGTAGTGTGGACGAGAAGTTTGGGCTTAACAGAAGATAGGGCTAAGCATTTGTTGTACTCACAGAGGCAATAAATGAGACACACACTCAAGAATAAATCAGAGACCAATTTAGAAAAATACGTCATATCTTTATAAAATTTTGAAACAATATATTGATTATTATATATACAACAAGGACATTTTAACAATCCTTATTAGAATCAGGATGTTCTAGTGTGATGGTGGTAAATAAAGTGCTTGTGCCGTGTAAAAAAGCTGCTAATATTAAAAAACAGCAGCAATTTTTCAATTAAGATGTACAAATTTCTTTGAAATCAACTTGGCTATAATCCAGTGGCTAACATTCTAGTAACGGCGGGGCATTTGCATATGCTGCCTTAAAACCTATTCTCCAAAGCAGTGATGTTTCGACCCCTGTGATCATTATGTGTGACTTATTGCATCAACTGGGACCTTACTCAAGGCAAAAATAAAAAGGCAAGTCATCCTGTGTGACAACAACTGATAAAAAACATAGCCCAATAGCATGGTCAGATGTATGGTATTTAACTAAAATAGTTCTAGGGAAACAATCACTTACCAAAACTTAAGGTTGCAAACGCATGCCCCAACTAATGGTCTCACAAACAAATCCTTATTTGTCTCCGACTAAAGATAAGAAACAGATAGAGCAAGCAATGTTTCCTATGATGATAATGTAGAAGAGTGTTGCATGCAAAAAAGTCCGTCAGTGAGAAAGAGAAGAGCATGTCGAAAGAAAGTCCACCATGTAAAAGTGAAATAAAGCACATCACTTACTCGGCATCATGCAAATTCTCATCTAAGGCTAAACAATAGAAGGCTTTTAACAGATAAATCTGTATACATAGTTAAAGTCCACCAAATGAGCACATGTATGTAAAATGATAAGTACAGCTCCTACTCAGCATCATGTGAATTCTCAACTAAGGCTAAACAACAAAGGGCTTTCAGCAGATAAACACACATACACAAATAGTAACTCTGCTGCTACGACCAAAAGAAGCGGAACAAATAAAAGGTTATCACTTCAGTCGCCGAGAATCAATCAATCAGGGGCTTCTAAAGCGCGACTACTCACTCGGGAGGGTCTCAAGGCGCTAGGGAGGCTGCTGTTCAGACTGGGTGGAGGATCATTCGAAGAGCCAGGTCTTGAGGTCCTTCCTGAATTGGGTCAGCGACGCTGATTGGCTGAGGTGGAGGGGCAGGGTGTTCCAGGTCTTGGCGGTGAGGTAGGAGAACAACCTTCCTCCGGTTCTGGTCTTGTGGATCCTGGGGATGGAGGCGAAGGTGAATTGAGAGAATTGGCGTTGTCTGGCGGGTGCGTGGAATGTGAGGCGGTGGTTCAGGTAGGCTGGTCCATCATTGTGTTGGGCTATGTAGGCATAAGTGAGGAGCTTGAAAGAGACTCTCTTGTTGATTGGGAGCCAGTGGAGTTGTCGGCAGTGTTGCGTGATGTGGCTGCGGTGGGGATGTAGAGGAGCAGTCTGGTGTCAGAGTTTTGGATGTTCTGTAGTTTCTTGAGCTGTTTCTCGGTGACACCAGCATAGAACACGTTGCCGAAGTTGAGCCTGCTGGTGATGTGTGTGTGGGTGACTGTCTTTCTGGATTCTGTGAGGATCCATCTAAATTTCTTTCAGAGCAGGCGGAGCGTGTGGAAGCAGGCTGAGGAAACTGCGTTGATTTTGCTGTTCATTGTGAGCGAAGATTTCAGTATGATGTCAAGGTTGCGTGCGTGGTCCGTCAGGGTCCTGGGGGGGTCCCAGAGTGGCTGGCCACCAGGAGCCATCCCAGGCTAAAGGGGTGGGCCCCAGGATGAGTACTTCAGTCATGTCCAAGTTGAGCTTGAAACAGCAGTCTTTCATCCATGTAGCGACAGCCTTCATTCCACAGTGGCAGATGGTTCTGGTGGTTGTTCATTTATTAATTTATAAATATTTTTGGTAATTTGTTTTTATTGGTGAGGGAGAGGATCAGCTAGGTGTCGTCGGCTTAGGAAATTATGTTGAGTCCGTGGCTTCCAACGATGGCAGCGAGTGGGGCCATGTAGACGTTGAAGAGGGTGGGACTTAGAGAGGAACCCTGGGGAACTCCACCGCTAATCTCCACAGCTAAAACCGAGAAGGTAGTATCAATTAAATATATCTCATGCAGGAATGCCCAATGTCAGGAAAGTGTTATTATATCACCGCATGAGAAACATTTCTAATCAGCACGTGGAAAGGTGCCCGAAATCCATCCTGTGACCAAGTGTATATGGAAAAATACCATACTTACTCAACACCATGTGTGTTCTCAAAACAGCCTAAATCTAGGTAGGCTTTCAACAGATATATCTGTACGTACAAATAGTTACATTGTGTCAACAAGAAACCAGAAAATTCCTGAAGATTGTGAAAGCTGACATATTCAATATTTTACCCAGAAATGTTTCTTCAGTGTCCTGAATGCATGTATGTATGTGTGTAGGTTGGAAGGGACTAAAAAGTGATTTTCAGTGCGGCTCACCATGAATTGAATGCACAGCAAACCTTGCAGGTTTAAGAAGACAAATGATGGCTCGCTGTGCATGCGTATGCTGTCCAAGAAGAGATTCAAAGTATCTTCCTCAACAAGATGGCCCCCAAATGTCACATCCCACTGTAGTACAAAATATTCATCATGATTTCATTATATCTATATCTGAATGCAATTGCCAAAAAATACAAAGTTGGCGCCCTGAAATGGCCAATGGATCAATAGTCAAGCTGCCAACAGACTATATATCAATAACTACTTATTAAACAAGTTGTGATTGTCAAAAAGTACAAAGTTAGAGCCCCCAACAGAAAGGGCCAATTCATCAATAGTCAAGCTGGAATGTGTTCATTTCTCATATTATTAGTATACTAATAATAGGAGAAACTAACAAATTAAACAACTTATTGTTTCATATTGTAACTTCAATCAAACACAATTCATATCCATTCTTTCATAAATAAGTAAAACTTGAAAATTTCAAGTGTAGGAAGCTGGTTCTTTATATAGTGGACCAAAATGTGTAAAGACTCCAGGCAACCCTTATTGATTTACAGAGGCAAAAATTATAAAACTAAATGCTTTCTTTTGTGGTAGTGTGGATGAGAAGTTAGGGCTTAACAGAAGATAGTGCTAAGCATTTGTTGTACTCACAGAGGCAATAAATGAGACACACACTCAAGAATAAATCAGAGACCAATTTAGAAAAATATGTCAAAAGGGTCCTGGGGATAAGGGGGCACATCCTGTATGTCGGTACCCCACCTGGGGTGCTCAGGTGCAGAGTGGAAAGGTCGGCTGGACTCTGTGGGGCCGATTCCGATTCAGGCCGGAAATCTCTCCGACCGAGCCGGACCCGGAGAGATTTCAGACTGAATCGGACCATAGCAGTCCGACCGAACGAGTACGATGCGTTCGCATGCTATCGGACTCGATTCGGTCGGACTCCCATTGAAGTAAATGGGAGCCGGTCGTACAACGCGTACGCGGGCTCCCATTGACTCAATGGGTGCGAGGCGAACAAGGGCACCCCCTACAGCGGGTACGCGTCGAAGCGGGTCGTGCCGTACATGCACAGGTAGGGGGGACCCATGGGTCCCCCTGTGTGTGACTCGCGCGGCTAGGCATACAGGGGGTCCGACACGGACCCCCAAAGTGCGGCTCCGACTGCTCTTTCGAGCCGGACGGCGCAAGTCGTTCGGACTGCTCGCGGCGCGCATCGTACTTACCCGGCCGGGGAATGTCTCCATTGCGCGGTGCGAGTCGTGTCCGTGCGAGTCGGTCGGAGCGGTTGGGTCCCGCGAACGAGTTGGTCGGCGTTTTCGCGTACGTTCGCATCGTACTCGCTCGCCCGGACCCACGTCCAACTCGGTTGGGAAACAGGGCTCCGAATCGGATCCGGTAATGCCGAGTCCGATTCGGAGCCTTACCAGCCGAGATCGGAATCGGCCCCTGTGTGTCTTGGAGCCTTGCGGTTGTCGGTCTCACCGGTTGAGGTTGCAAAAATCAGGACTGCTGGGCCAATTTGGAAGTGTGTCTCTGTGGTGCTGATGTTCCTGGATGGTTGCTCGGTCTCGGTACAGTGGGAGTTCGGATCGGACTCTGATGGCCTGGGTTTGCTGCAAGGGGTCCGATACCTCAGTTATTGGTCCTGTGCAGTTTCGGTGGGTCCTGGAGTCCTACCACTTGGTAAACAGTCAGAATATCGAGTTGTTATTCTCAACTTGCAATAATATTGAGTGCAAAATATTGGGATACAAAATATCGACTGTCAGAATATCGTGGTACAGAATATCGAGTCTAAGGTAAGTAATATCGTTTTTAACAATATCGAAGTCATTAATATCGTTAGCAAAAATATAGTTGTTAAAAATATTGTTTTTTTAGTTAGTGTTATGTATTTTAGTGTGCATTTTAAATGTATGTGTTCTATTTTTTGTCTAAGTATTGCATTTGTTTTTTAATATATGTATTACATTTTTAGAAGTTATTAATTTTATTTTAAGTAAATTTTGCGTTTTAGTTCCGTAGCGGGTTGTGGGTTTCTAGGGGAATAGGGTGGGAAGTAATTTAATTATAATAAATGTATTAATAATTTTTAGAAGTTATTAATTTTATTTTAATTAAATTTTGCGTTTTAGTTCCGTAGGGGGTTGTGGGTTTATAGGGGAATAGGGTGGGAAGTAATTTAATTTAAATTAATTAATTAATATTTTTTATTAACTAATATGTATGTATTTATTATTTTGTATTGTTAAATGTGGTAATTAATTTATTTTTAATTATTTATTAATTAGTTGTTAATTATTATTAATTAATTGGTAATTTTGTTAATTGTGTCATATTTTTAGGAGCGGGTTGTGGGTTGATAGGGGAGTAGGGTGGGAAGTAATTTATTTTAATACATTTTTTAGTATTTTTAATATAATATTTATTTAATGTTATTTTATAGTGTTTACTGTGTGAATTAATGTATTAATAAATGTTTTTATTTTGTTTGTTAATTGTTATTGATTAATTAATTAATTGTTATTTAATTATGTTAGTTGTGTCATGTTTTAGAACATTGGTGGTGTTATTTATAGGGGAATATGGTGGTAGGTAAATTATTTGAATTAATTAATTATTTGTTAATTAATGCTAATTAATTAATTAAAAATTAAATATGGTAGTTGTGGAATAATTTTGATGTGTGAGTTGTGGGGTTTATAGTTGTAAATGTTGGGAAGAATTTTCTTAAAAATTAATTAATGATTTGTTGTTAATTGTTATTAATTTATGAATGCAAAATTGGTTATGGAAATTGTGTAAATATTTTTAGGTGTGTGTTTTGATGTTTATTGGGGTAGAGGGTGGAAAGTAATTTAGTTTAAATTAATCAATAGATGATCATTAATATTCATTTATTAATTTATAAATATTTTTGGTAATTGTTTTGTTTTTATTTTGTTTGTGGTTTTTGGTTTAATAGCTGCAATCTTTGGTTTTATCCCTTCCTCTATCCAACACTTTCCCTACTGTTGCATTAATTGGAGTGGGAATAGTAATTTATTCCCCTCTGCTATCCAACACTTTCCCTACTGTTGAACTCGCTGGAGTGGGAATAGTAATTTTTACCCCTCTGCTATCCAGCACCTTCCCTACTGTTGCATTTGCTGGAGTGGGAATTGTAATTTTTACCCCTACGCTATCCAACACCTTCCCTACTGTTGCACTTGCTGGAGTGGGAATAGTAAATTATTTCCCTCCGCTATCCAACACTTTCCCTACTGTTGCACTCGCTGGAGTGGGAATAGTAATTTTTACCCCTCTGCTATCCAACACTTTCCCTACTGTTGCACTTGCTGGAGTGGGAATAGTAATTTTTACCCCTCTGCTATCCAACACTTTCCCTACTGTTGCACTCGCTGGAGTGGGAATAGTAATTTTACTCCTCCGCTATCCAAAAATTTCCCTGCTGTTGCACTTGCTGGAGTGGGAATAGTAAATTATTTCCCTTCGCTATCCAACACTTTCTCTAACGTTGCATTTATTGGAGTGGGAATAGTAAATTATTCCCCTCTGCTATCCAACACTTTCCCTACTGTTGCATTTATTGGAGTGGGAATAGTAAATTATTCCCCTCCGCTATCCAACACTTTCCCTACTGTTGCACTTGCTGGAGTGGGAATAGTAATTTTTACCCCTCCTCTATCCAACACTTTCCCTGCTGTTGCACTTGCTGGAGTGGGAATAGTAATTTACTCCCCTCCGCTATCCAACACTTTCCCTACTGTTGCAGTTAATGTAGTGTAAAATGTAGTTAAAAAAATGTATAGATATTTTAATAATTTAATTTATAATATATATATATATTTTTTGTTTTTTTTATGTTACAGGTGTATGTATATATATATGTTTTTATAATTTTTGATATATTTCTAACATTTTATAATTTATTAAAATAATTATTTAGTAATTATTGTTAAGTAAATATATATATTACATTTTATATATGTATGTTTAATTTATTTTTACATTACATTTATTACTTATAATTGTTAACATTTTTTAATAATTCTAAATATTTTATTTTAAGTTATATGTATTATTTAATTTATTTTACCTTATTTTTTATACATTTAAAAAAACCATATTTTTAACTATATTTATTTCCGATATTTTAGTACTTACCATTATGTAGATATTTTGTCCATCGATATTTTGTCAGTGATTCCTATCACTTGGTGGGGGGGACAGATATGACCTTCAGGAGCATAGGGTCCTCTTCCTTGGTGGCTGTTGTATAGGGCTGGGGAACAGCAACTTAGTAGACTGGACTTTGCATTTTGGAGCCTGCAAACTGCAAGGGAGTAGCTCCTCTGCTCCACAAGAGATTGCTGGCAATTAGCGAAGGGCTAGCAGTCTCCTGGAGTTCTTGGAAGCTGTTCAGCTGCAGGACTAGTTGCTGGTCACTGGTGAAGGATGCAAGGTTTGGCGCCAAATGTCCACAGCAACTCTTCAGTTCTCGCTGCTCTTCTTTGCCCTCTTTTCTTGATCCATTGAATCTAAGTTGCTGGTGTCAGGGGTGTTGCCTAAACACTCAATTTAGGGCCGTTACAGGGAGTGACAGGTAGCCAATGGGCTACTTACCTTTTGGATGTCTACACCCTCTATATGACCACTTCCTGTGGGACGTGAGCATGGCCCTGACCCAGAGAGCCTGATTCTGCCAAAACTAAGATGCTGGAATTCTAAAAGTCATGTTCACATCAGGTAGCCCTGAGCTAACCTGAGCATGGGAAAAAACCTTCTGACAAGCTAATTATCCCACCTGTCCTAGTGTCAAATGGGCCTGGGGCAGGGGGTGGCATTTCCCCTCTCTGGGGAAGCCTTGGGTCACATATCAAAGGCAGCAGAGGCCTTTGAAGCCTCCTGCCTTGATATGCTGAATACTTAGTCATCCTGCTTGGAGGAGGTGACAACACGCCCCCGACAGAGCAGGCATTGTTTCTGAGAGAGCAGGCTCTCACCTACGAGGGGTCAGAATCCTGTCTGAGGTGGCAGGCTGGTCTAGAACAGTCAGCCAGCACACTAGTAGGCAGTAGGTTTACAGGGGGCACCTCTAAGATGCCCTCTGGGTGCATTAATTAATAAATCCATTGTTGGAATGTGGGTTTATTAATTCGAGATGTTTGATACAAAACATCTCTAGGGTCAGTGAAGCCATCATGTTGCTGGGGAACTCATAAATATCAATGTCCAGCCTATGTTCTCAAAATGGCTTCCCTGTATACTTGTTATATCTAAGAATCGACTTAGACATCACACAGGCATATCTGCTCCTACATATATGTCCTCACATGTGATATGGTGCATCCTGCCATAGGGCTGTAAGGCCTGCTGTAGGGGTGAATTACCTATACTGCATGCAGTGTCTGCAGACATGGCACACAGCGGATGTGCCATGTTGTGTCTTCACTTTTCTTTGCACCATGGCACGCATCCTGCAAGTAAGTTTGCATTTTGGTGCTAAGGGGTCTCTTAGGGTAGCACAAGACATGCTGCAGCCCTTGGGGACCCTCTTTAGCACCCCATGCCCTAGATACAGGGGGTACCATTTACAAGGGACTTACAGGGGGGTGCTACAGGTATTGCAAATTGGGGGAACATTTGTACAGTTTTAGGGAAAGAGATCTGGCACTGGGAACCTGGATAGCAGAAACCCAGTGCACTTTTGTCTAAATGGCATCCGATACCAGGCACAGGCAAAAAAGTGGGGGCGACTGTTAGAAGGTGGTTCTGACACTATGGGCCGCCTGGATTTTTCACTTTTTGAGCACCTAATTGTTGAGCTTTTACTGTGGGGGAGCCTCATAAGTTGGGACTCACCCCCAGTGAACTCATAATGAAAGAGACTGCATGGGGATTCTACTGGTGTCCCCCTGGCTTGACCAGGCCGCTGCGCAGCCGCAGGAGTAAGGGGCACCGGGCTAGTTACATGCAGACACATGTGTACATGCGTGTGCACATGTGTGCGGGCTGCGCAGGGGAGATTCCTGGCGTGCGCAGCCCCAGAGCGGATACAAAGTGAATGGTGTGGCAGGACTTATGCAGAATTGGGTGGTGATGGAATAGGCTTTATACATGGGAAGAAACATGCCAGGAAAAGTCAGTGTGTTTTACTGTGTTTTTCACTTCATTATTCCCCTATGGGGATGTGGAGCCCAGGGGCTAGATTAACTTTCCTAAGGCCTACAGATTCCAGACACGCACTAAAGTCCACTGTAACGGGTGTGAGAAGGAGTATTCTGCAGGGTCCAAAGTCATATTTGTACTGCTTTTGGGTCATCCAGAAATGCCATATTTCTCTGAGTCAGCCATAACCACGGCCTGGCTGGGGGCTGACCTCAGCAGGCTGGATTGATAACCTTTCTTCCAAGAGCTAAGGCCTCCTCTCCAAGGAAGAGAAGATGGGTGGAGCAACAGGCTCATCCAGCAGCAGCTGTCACTGGGTGCCAGGCACCAAGCTGTACCAGGGCGAAGGCAGCCCTGGGGGGAAGGGGCTCTCAGAGACCATGTGGCAGGAGACCATGGATGACGCCATCTTGAACCAACCCAGAGGCCTGGGCAGGAAGGAGGGAGCAGGGGCAGAGAAGTGATGTGTCGCTGTGTGATAGGGCAAACAGAGACTTCCTTCCAGCCCCCTCCCCAACTTCTTAAAAGAACTTGCACAGGAAGAGGAGCTCTCTCTGGGGTGTGGTCTGCAGAGGCAGAAGGTGCTGGAGCCTGGCGCAATGGGCGGTTGGAAGGCGGAACACCCTGACTGTCCCAGGATCCTGAACAGCGCCAGGAGAAGAGACCAGGACCAGTGTGCAGAAGCAGGGGCCTCTGCGCAGGGAGAAGAGAGGCCCAGGAGGAGAGCCAGGCGAAAGGCTGGCGCAGGGAGCCAGTGAAGACAGCTCCCTGCTGAATCCCCCTCCGTGTGACCAGGAGGGCAAAGGAGAGTGCTCCCCGCGGCTGGGGAGCACCACCAGGAGCAAGAAGAGGCCAAGATCACCAAAATCGGCCGCCTGGGGGCCGAGATACGCCCCCCAGAAGGTAGGCGACCTTTGACCTCTGGAAGTACCAACGACGAAGCGCGTGGGGCTCCGCCGCCGGTCCATGATGTGCCCCCGGGGTGGGTCAGGTCCCGGGGGCTGCCCCCAAGAGAAGTAAAGTCAGGGTGCGCCGTTGCGCACCCTGTGAAGGTACCACCGCGGTGTGCCAGGAGCCCACCCTGGCCCCCGCCGAACATGAGGCCGGGGAGCGCCATCGCGCTCCCCGTGAAGATGTGTCGGGGGAGTGGCCCGGGATCCCAACTCTAGTCCCCGTGTGAGGAAAGAGGCGGGGGAGCGCCGTCGCGCCCCCCGCGAAGAGGAAAGTTGGGGGAGCGCCGTCGCGTCCCCCGCAAAAATGTGCCCAAGGGGCCCGCGACCCCATCCCCGGGCCCCGAAGAAGAAGAGGAGCAGGGGGCGGGGAGCACCGTCGCGCCCCCGTGGAGAGGTCTCGAGGGGCCCAGGACCCCATCCCCGGGCCTTGAAGGAAAGCCGGGGAGCGCCGTCACGCTCCCCGTAAAGATTTTCCTGCAGGGTTTGCCAGGAGCCCACCCTGGCCCCCCGACGAAGAAGTGAAGGACGGGGAGCGCCGTTGCGCTCCCCGCGAAGGTGAGCAGAGGGGCCCGGGACCCCATCTCCGGGCCCCGAAGTGCTGGAAGGAGGGGGGAGTGACGTCGCACTCCCCTGAGGCCAGCGCAAGCTTCCGGGCAGACCAACTCTGCACTGCCGGCTCCCGCGTCAGCAAACGAGGGTGCTGGCTGGGCGGGGAGCTGGCAGGGGCAGCCGGGGGTGGGCTCCCCGGGCTGCCCTCCAACAGGAAGGCCTGCGGGGGTCCCAGGTGGGACCAAGACCCCGAAAAGACCAAGAAAAGGTGCCAGGGGCCTGGGTGGGACCGGGCCCCCGAAAGCGGACAGGGCAGCCGGGGGTGGGCTCCCTGCGCCGCATACACTCACCTGGGGGTCCGGGTGGGACTGGGCCCCCCACCGAGCACTGGATGTGGCACGAAGCTCCAGGACAGGCAGCGCGGCTCTCCCTAGAGCAGCGCTGCTCTAATATTCAAGAGCTGGGGGAAAGAGCGGCCCATAATGCTTTGCAGAGCCGGAGGCCTGCATGGAAAAATGCCTGTTTTTCTGCGTGTGGTGGCCCCAGGAGGACGGGGTCACCACGAGGTGGGTGTAGAGGTGCAGGGGGAGCTGCAGGAGAACGCAGTCTCCCCCAGCACGAAAATGGAAGTCCCTCCCTAAGTCTCATGGGGACTTGAAAAGGATAACCCCTCAAGGGCTCAGCCAGCATTTTAACACCTCCTGGGCTGGAACTTTTGTTCTACAGCTGGGTGTGTCCTGAGAAGTGCATTAAGGAGTGAAGGGTTGAGTTGGGGATGTCTAGTGGGAGGCATCCCCTGGAGGTGAAGAGGTGTAATTGCACCAGAACTGCATTTACCAAGGTTATTTCTTTTAGAGGGACTGAAGGTCACATGTGTAATGTGAAGTACCTGTGTGAGGTAATGTTATAAGCAAAGTGGGGTTATGTTGCCAGACATACCTGCTAGGGTGTCTGGCTGTATATGCGTAATCCTGTGATTTCATCTGTGATGCCTTTAGGGGCTGTAATTGCAATGCATTCTAATGATCCACAAATGTGATGAGTACTGTCAATCTAAAGTGATGCTTAAACATGTATTCTTGCTGCTGCGCTTAGGTGAAGAACCCAGACTGCTAGCCCTTAAGATGTAGAGGTGTATACTTCATGGTCAGTAGGAAATGCCCAGTCAGGGTTATGTGTCACCAAGGCAGGGTTACCTATTTTAAATGCTTGTTGAGATAATGGGGTGGGTTGCCACTGGGATGGTGCCAGTGCGCAGGGCCCTCGCTCCAGGTTATGGTCAACTAACTGCATTGGGGGCAAGATGATGTGCATACATGGGAGTGGTGGTACTAGACCCCCCCCCCCTGTGGGAGGGGTGGAGATGTTATGAAATGTCACAAAGTAATTCCAACAGCTTATGTATATTTGGAAATTGGTGCATAGTATTGAGTAGTGTGTGTGTTTAATAAATGTACTCTTACTTTTATAAAGCAAAGTACAGACTGGACAATCAATTATTGAGTGTTATTTCTGCGCACCTGCAAATGGCGATTACTAGCCCACACCACCTCCCTTGAGTAAGTCTCAGATTACTCTGCAACGCTACCCTCTGAGAGTCAGGCGCTACAATTGGGTGTTTGGTTCCCAGTGAAGGACAAATGTAGTCATGTTATTTGTGCAGGCCTCACAGATACTGCCTCGTTTTCCAACATTGGTGTCTAGCGGCGGGAAACATAGTATCCCATTCTGGTGCACATTTATAGCATTTGATAAGTCCAGTTTTGCCACACATTACCTATGCAGTAACGAGCAAATGGAAGAGAAGGCTCTGAGAAGGGTTCAAAGTTTTGGTTAGATTAACTAAAAGTATGGGAAAGGAAAGCCCAGCGCACATATGTGTCATGTGAAGATATTATGGTTTAAATGTAAACTGTATTGATATGACTGCGTTATGTTGATTATCATGTGCTAGCGGGATGGTGCTTTCCAGGAAATGATTGCATACAAATGTTCTAAGCCATATTGTACACCTTTGAACCCTAACACTACACGCACTACACCTGCATGAGGAGGGTGTCTCCTCAAGAGATAGGGACAGCAACTGATACCTACATCACAGGTGGGGGTGTAGGGGTGGATTGACCTTTGGGGGGACAGGAGAGGTAGGGGGTCCTGGGAGATTCCCACACTTTTTAAGGGCAGGGAGGGTTTCCACAGAAGGGGCCCCAGGTATCCTTCCCCACGGAAAGTTTTCTTTCCACTCTGCGCAGTCCAAAACCACTGGAAGGGTGGGGCAGGAGCTTTCTTTACCCCGGGCAGTAACACCCCAGGGGTTCCCATGGTGGGGGACCCCAAGAAACGTTTCCCACGGTGGGAGGAGGGTGTGGTAGAGTTGTCTGTCCAGCAGGCCCCCCAGGTTACCTGGTGGGGAGGTGAGCAACCCAGGGGTGGCCCATGGTAGTGGGTGGCCCCAAAGGAGGGTAGTTCTCGAGCGAGGGTGTGTATTGGTGGCCCCTAGGTACACTAGGTGGGCTAGGTAACTGACCCAGTGGAGATCTGAGTGGGGGTGATGTACTCCCTAGATTCCAGGTGAAGGGTTAGTGGTGGACCCTGAGGTGTCAGGGTAGGGTAAGTGGTTACCCAAGGAAGCAACAGGATGTCATTCTGGAGCTGGTGTTGTGAACCTGAAGTGGTGGCTGGGGCGATGCCTAGCCGGTGACCAGTCAGGTAGGTCCTGTTGGGCTTGGACCCCAGGACCAGGAGCATGGGGGTGTTCCCCTAGCTCGATGCAGGAGGTGGACTTCTGCAAGGTAGTACCACCCTGAACACAGGTGGGGCCCATCCTAAGTGAAGGGACCCTGTGTTTCCCAAAGGGGTGGTGCAGGCCTAGCCGGGATCTTTAGGGTCCCTGGCTGAGTGTGGTAGTACTACCCTGAAGGCAGGTGGGGCCTAACTTAAGTGAAGGGACCCTGCTCTTCAGAAGGGGTGGTGCAGGCCATCCAGGGATCATGTGGGTCCCTGGACGGTCTCCCAAGGCGCTGCAGGGAGACCGGGGAGAGCCATGAGAGGTGGGCCTGGGTGTAGCTAACTCGGGGCCCACAGGCTCTCTAAGGGTACACCGGGAGGAGAGCGCGCCTCTCGGAGGGAAGGGTGCATAGGCCCTGTTCTCGCAGCGGAGAACAAGGAAGGGATCTAGGTTCCCGGGGTAGTTTCCGTGTGGAGCTACTGACGGGGGGAATGAGCTGTAGGATGTCTGACGAGGCACCCTCAGTGTTCCTCCCTGGCACTGCCAGTGTGGTAGTGAGGCCGGTCTGAGGTCCTATCAGGGAGCCAGGCCAGTGGCCAAAGGGTGCTTTTCTGTGTGGGGAAAGCACGAGTGGCTGTGCTTTGTTTAGGGAAGACAGTCATCCCGAAAGGGTGGTGGCAGCTGAATGACCCCAGCGACAGGCTGAGGGTGAGGGTCCAGAGAGGTTGCATCTTTGGGGTGCAAGGACCAAACGGAGAGAGGGTACTGGTTGGAACAAACTCCGGAAGGGAGACCAGCTAGTGACCCCGGGGATGGGATGTAGACCTATGCCAGAAGACCGCATCGGTGCTGAGGCACTGTACCCTTGTCCAGTGAAGTGGTAGGCATAGTGTTGCATGCCCAAGGGCAAAGGGGGGCCTAGTTAAGCTGAGTCCATGTAGACCATGAGTGACCTAGCGGTATCTAACCTAGAGCCCGGAGGGTTCTTAGGGTAGTCTGGGATCCCTGTCATGGGTGGAGATTTCATGGATGGGCGGAGTAGGTGGTCTGAGCGGATAACTGGTGAGTAAGGGGGGTCTGGTCAGAACCCCTTATAACTAGTTATCGCTGACTACGGGAAGTGTACCCATGTAGAGTGGCTACTTCTTCCCTGTAGGAATCAGCTGGGCGCTGCGTGTGTTAGAAGGTGGTTCTGACACTATGGGCCGCCTGGATTTTTTGCTTTTTGAGCACCTAATTGTTGAGCTTTTACTGTGGGGGAGCCTCATAAGTTGAGACTCACCCCCAATGAACTCATAATGAAAGAGACTGCATGGGGATTCTACTGGTGTCCCCCTGGCTTGACCAGGCCACTGCGCAGCCGCAGGAGTAAGGGGCACCGGGCTAGTTACATGCAGACACATGTGTACATGCGTGTGCACACTTGTGCGGGCTGCACAGGGGAGATTCCTGGCGTGCGCAGCCCCAGAGCGGATACAAAGTGAATGGTGTGGCAGGACTTATGCAGAATTGGGTGGTGACATGGAATAGGCTTTATACACGGGGAAGAAACATGCCAGGGAAAGTCAGTGTGTTTTACTGTGTTTTTCACTTCATTATTCCCCTATGGGGATGTGGAGCCCATGGGCTAGATTAACTTTCCTAAGGCCTACAGATTCCAGACACGCACTAAAGTCCACTGTAACGGGTGTGAGAAGAAGTATTCTGCAGAGTCCAAAGTCATATTTGTACTGCTTTTGGGTCATCCAGAAATGTCATATTTCTCTGAGTCAGCCATAACCAGGGCCTGGCTGGGGGCTGACCTCAGCAGGCTGGATTGATAACCTTTCTTCCAAGAGCTAAGGCCTCCTCTCCAAGGAAGAGAAGATGGGTGGAGCTACAGGCTCATCCAGCAGCAGCTGTCACTGGGTGCCAGGCACCAAGCTGCACCAGGGCGAAGGCAGCCCTGGGGGGAAGGGGCTCTCAGAGACCATGTGGCAGGAGACCCTGGATGACGCCATCTTGAACCAACCCAGAGGCCTGGGCAGGAAGGAGGGAGCAGGGGCAGAGAAGTGATGTGTCGCTGTGTGATAGGGCAAACAGAGACTTCCTGCCAGCCCCCTCCCCAACTTCTTAAAAGAACTTGCACAGGAAGAGGAGCTCTCTCTGGGGTGTGGTCTGCAGAGGCAGAAGGTGCTGGAGCCTGGCGCAATGGGCGGTTGGAAGGAGGAACCCCCTGATTGTCCCAGGATCCTGAACATCGCCAGGAGAAGAGACCAGGACCAGTGCGTAGAAGCAGGGGCCTCTGCGCAGGGAGAAGAGAGGCCCAGGAGGAGAGCCAGGTGAAAGGCTGGCGCAGGGAGCCAGTGAAGACAGCTCCCTGCTGAATCCCCCCTCCGTGTGACCAGGAGGGCAAAGGAGAGTGCTCCCCGCGGCTGGGGAGCGCCACCAGGAGCAAGAAGAGTCCAAGATCACCAAAATCGGCCACCTGGGGGCCGAGATACGCCCCCCAGAAGGTAGGCAACCTTTAACCTCTGGAAGGACCGACAATGAAGCGCGTGGGGCTCCGACGCCGGTCCATGATGTGCCCCCGGGGTGGGTCAGGTCCAGGGGGCTGCCCCCAAGAGAAGTAAAGTCGGGGTGCACCGTCGCGCACCCCGTGACGGTACCCCCGCAGGGTGCCAGGAGCCCACCCTGGCCCCCGCCGAACATGAGGCCGGGGAGCGCCGTCGCGCTCCCCATGAAGATGTGTTGGGGGAGGGGCCCAACTCCGGGCCCCGTGTGAGGAAAGAGGCGGGGGAGCGCTGTCACGCCCCCCGCGAAGAGGAAAGTCGGGGGAGCGCCGTTCTCCTTACTTCTTGTGCAGAAAGTGGTGACACATACCATTCTATTAGTTATTTAATACTTTTTCACGTTGGGTGTGAGCAGACATTCTGTTGGATAATACCACACACATTTTCTTGTTCTTCCTAGCAGATGTTTTGGGTATCCCCTGTCAATTAACCTATTGATCGTGATGTCTGATTCCTTGAAATTATCTGATTTAAGTTTGCAATTCCTTCTGACCCATAAAAACTGTCCAAAAGGCAGGTTGTCTCTTAGACTCCTATGGTGGTGACAAGAATACCTAAGGAATGTATTGCTTTCTGTGGATTTGTGATTTAAGGTTGTGTACAGTCTGTTGTCAGACACTTTAACAGTTTTGTTCAAAAATGTTTCAAAATATTGCCATGAGGCAGAGTGAAATGAATGTCAAGTGACCTAACATTTAGCCAAGATACAAATGCTTCTAGGTCCACAATGTTACCAGTCTAAATCATAAACATATTGTCTATGTATCTTTTCCACAGGGGAATGTTAGAGTGGAAAGGATTGGTTTCTAAGTATATATGGATATGCTCAGAGTCATTCATGAAAAGGTTCCCTGAGTCCAGGGCAAATCCAGTCCACAGGTGGGCTGGTAGAGCACTTTCAGGCCCACTTCCAAGAGTCCAGGACTGGGGAGGCACCACTTGACAGGGTAGGAATCACAGTTGCAAAGTCCAGGTGCTGGTTAGAAGAGACTAGCCCTTGGAGTCACTCTGGTGGTCCTGGGTACAGATTGCAGGTTCCAGTTCTTCTCACCCAAGCAAGAGGCAGCAGGTCAACACAGCAGAGCAGCAGACCAGCAGATTGGCAGTCCTTTCAGCAGCACAAAAGTTCTTCTTCCTGGCAGAGTCTTCCGCAGGTCCAGTAGTGTTCTGAAGAGTTGGTGTCTGAGGTGCAATATTTATACCTGGTAACTCCAATGTTATCCATTGGAAGAGGTAGGTCTTGCCACAGTAAAAAACAAATGTGAGAGTTTTTCACTATCAGGACATGTAAAACTCAAACCTGCATGTTCCTACTTTTTAAATACATTGCTTCCTGCCCTGTGGGCTGTCTGGGGCCTACCCGAGGGCCATAATTACCATGTTTTAAGGAGTGAGCACATGCACTTTAGCACTGGTTATCAGTGGTAAAGTGCATACAGTCCTAACACTAACAAAAACTGAAATCAGAAAATTATGGAGTAAGGCAAAAGGTTTGGGAGAAGACCTCCCTGAGGCTGACAGGTCAAGCAGTAGCACATGAAAATGGCATGTTAATAAAACTTATCTGGTGTCATGTATGTCTTAAATTACATCTTGGCAAGGAACCGCCCGTCAAGTTGAGACAACGAGATTAAATGGGGAAAAGACAGGCTATAAGAATTCTGTGAAATTAAACATTATTGTTTAAGGTTTTGATGGTATCAGGAATTTGATTACAGATTTGGGTAAATTGGATAGATAGAGCACATTATGTGTATCACTGTTTCTTAAAAAATGGGACAGAAAAAAGTTAGTGAGAAATAACCCAGCCTAGCACATTTAATGATGGCGTAGAACATTTTGGATCAGAAACTCAAGTCCTTTATGGGAATCTTGATTAGTGCTTCAAAGAATCTTCAGTTGAAGATGCTCAGTCACTGACAGCCACTGTGAGGACTTGATAGATGGGACCAATGCTTTCTGTGTTCCTATGTTAGACAGTTGTCTGGCTGCTTCAACTACAGGTAGTCTATTCTCACTTCAAAGATCGCACAATCTCATAATACACTATTTACTATTTTGCTTTGTAATTGAGTTCTACAAAAGGCATCAATTGATTTTTGTTACTTTATATTTATTACTCAAGTGTTATTCTCTCTTCATACCCCTGTATACAAGTGAGTTGTGCGTTAAGTCCTTTACACCTCTTTATGGTGTTGGAGTGATATATAAAACTGTTAATTCAATCAATTAATCAATCAATAAATCCACCTCTCTCTCTCTCTAGTGGAGGGGCAGGAAGACTGATTAGGAGGTCTAGCAGTAAAAAGAAAGTTCTTAGGTAATGTAATTGCTGCACCGCAGCTCTGTGCTGTTGGTGGACAGTGTCAGAACTGACAAAAATATTTGTAGGGATTGATTATCGAAATGGAGAGTTAGCGTATGGACCGTTTGCTCCAGGGAGGGACAAAGAGACGGAGTGGAGGAGGATCCTGCACCCATTTGAGAAACAAGACAGTGTCCAGTGAGAATTCCAACAAATGGCTGCAGAAAATTCCTAAAATATTTATTATCAGGAGAATGAAGTCTAGTGAATCACCACACAGAGTGTAAGGTCAGTGGTGGTTAATACGACTGCACAGAAATGCACCCGTTGCATGGACGTTATGTAGAAGATCAGGTAAGTTTCTGGGAGGTCTGAGTGAGCCTTTAGAGCCTCAGAGCCCAGTGGGCATAGTAAGCCATCGACTCTAAAGAAGGCAGCACCTCAACTGAAAATTCTACAGATTAACTCTTTCATTAGTGCTTAATCTAAGCCGGTGGTTGCAGTTGGGGGCCACTGGCTTTTATGTTTGGGGCCCGGCACTTATTTTCCTCATCTGACTTTGACCCAGAGCATTTGAATGAAAAGCACAAACATGGGAAAGAAGGAGGAAGAGAGAGATGGAAAACTAGAGACAAAGAAACAAAGCATAGATGAAAAAGAACCTGAAAGAGTGAGGTAAAAGAGCAGAAAGTGTCTGGTGGTGGATAAGAGAAGAATTAGTTGGAATCAAGTCTGTGCAGACTTGCTATTTGGCACCCCAAAATTCAATAGCACTAGCAGCAGGCTTCCGAACAAAGCTTTGCGCCCCGGCACTTATTCTTTTACAAATTAAGCCCTGAGTCTGGCTCATAATTGTACATTCTACCCCGACAGAGCATAGATAGCTTCCGGCATCCTATTGGTGTCTGATAGTGATGGGGTACACATCAGAGTACCTCAATGCCCCCCCCCCCACACCACCACCACTGCCTACCCTCAGGTAACAGAAGCTCGAGTCCAAATCTAATTACACCACCATTGAATGAGGATTGCTTTTACTCTGGGCTCTTTCACATTTGGATCTTATTTGTGGCCATTGATTCAGTTTATATTTTTTGACATTTTCCCAATTGGAAAAGAAACAGAGCTCATTTCTAGGGCATGCAAGGCTCATTGCCCTTTCAGCAGCTAGTACTTGCTTGAGAGGTGAGGGCAGGACTCGGTGTGGTGCACGCCTGGGAGCAAGCCTCTGGAACAGTGAAGATTAAAACTTGTTTAAACATCATTTAACAGTAACACAGTGCACACATTCAACCTGGAGGGCAGCACTGCTTCTAAAGCAGTCCTGCAATGCAGGGTGTATCAAGGGAGCTATGGCCGAAAATCATGCCATGCATCATGTTGAATAGTAAACCAAACAGGCTCAATTGAGGTACTTTGAGGCCTTCACAGCCCTTGGCCCTAGTGCCACTGTACCTGCTGCCCTATTGATAGCAACGACCCTGCCGCGTTGTGAAGTCTATTAATTGTCCCAAGCCTCTCTCTAACACAACCAGCGATATAGGGATCGCATAAACTATTGCTACGTCTGACACTAAGTGCCATATTTATCACCTTGCTGTGCTGTGCTGTGTGAAAGGGAGAAGGAAGGAATGCACCACATCTATCAAGATATGGCGCATTCCTACTCGCTCCTTGCACTGGCGCATTTAGGGCTGCCTAGCATCAATGCAGACACCCTTGCACTATGGTGCAAGGTTGATTGTTTTGCAGGCAGAATTGTTTTTGTACTAGAATAGACACCTTCCAGCACAAAAATAATCTTTTGAGGCATTTTTCTTGTTCTACATGCGCTGCATTCTGCAGCACATGTAAAAAAAAGAAAATCAAGTAGAAATTAAAATACATCTCCTCGTTATGCCTCCCATGGGAAGGCGTCTCATTTTTAGGCTTTCCCAGGTCTACCACTCATGGTAAATCTAGGAATGCACCAAAATACATGGCTGGGAGCGTGGGAACACCCACACTCCACCCATGGAATGACTCGCTGGGGCAGAGTAATGCAAGGCAGCAGCTTGCACTGATTGCATTACTCCAGATGTAGCAAGCACCCCAGGGCCACATAAGGTGGCCTTGCGTGGCTTGGTAAGTCTCCTCTAAGTTTTGAGTTGCCCTTGTATTACCTTATGTGGCACAAGGGCAACACAAAACTTTGATAAATATGCCCCAACGACTATTATTCTTGCAGTCTTTTAACAATAATACAACTGGGCATCACTAGGGAACTTGTAAAAAGGCTGGCTCTACTGCTGAGATCAACACATATATTTATATCTATTGCATTTTAGAAGAAGAGACCATAATTTCGCAATTTATCATCTACTCAGTCTTTATTGCATTTTATCATGAAGCCATATTAATTTCATGTTGTTGTAAAGCCAATATTTATTGTGTTTTAGTACAGAAGACTCTCCCAGTCACATTCCATTAATTAGCTAATGTATGGTATTGATTTTGATCTTTATATTTATAGTACATGAAGTAAGTATGTATAATTTGTGATTACCTTCGTTAACAACCTTCCAAATAGTTCACTAGTTCAAAGTATACTTATTGTTCACTCTGCTTCCATAGGCTTTTGGGGTGAAAGGCACTAGGGAATTCTGTCAGCACGGCCTATGCAAGAATGTGCTAGGAAATGTGACATTTGGCTGAACCTTCAATCTAACAACAGGGCCACATTCTCTGCTTGTGAGGGTGATCTGGTGCGCCCTTCTCTTTGCACCATTTGCTTCTTTTTAATCAGACTCTATGGGCCAAATTTACTAATTTCTCAAAAATCACAGCAAACGTATTTGTTGCATTGGGTGAGGCGGTGACACAGGGTCAGATCCCTATTTACAAAGATTGGCCTCCAATGTTATCCCCTTGCAAATAGCGTCCCTTGTGCAGTGCATAGTCTCCCACTGTGGTGAAGAGGTGAGCTTGTGCTGTTTAGCATAGGATTTGTACTGGAAATGTAACCTTCAAGTAAACAAGCAACAATTCTTATTCCTAGACAAACTCAGAAGAGTCCAATGCATTGGATGTGTGCTGTGCACTGTAGCACTCATTAACTCCTGCTTTAAGGAGGTGTTAGTTTTTGATGCAAAGCCCATTCTAGCTACCTTAGTAGATTGGGCTTTGCATGAAGACCTATGGGTATTTGTGTTGCTCTGTCCCAGTAACTCTCTAGTAATCCCCCTACCCCTGATTCAATAGGACCCAGAATGACACAAAGAATTCCAAAGAATGTTTTTTCTACTAAGAAAAAGGCATCTTTCAAGAACACAATACCTTTTGTCCTGGATAGTAAATATCCTTGAATAGACTCTGCGTAGTTTATGGGAACATCTGGGACTCAGACTTGGGAGGTATCAAATTAGGTGAGCAGTGCAAGCTCTAGTGTAAGACTTAGGGGCCGATTCCGATTCGGGCCGGAAAACGTACCGACCGACTCGGTACGGGAATAAAGTCCGACCGACACGTACCTGCGCAGCCCGACCTGGGTAGTACGATGAAATGCATGTGAATCACGACCGACTCGTACGGAACACAAGCCGAACGACCGAACCGGACGGAAACAAGCTATCCGGCCGGGAAACCACGCGAATCGAACCGACCGACACGCACCAGGAATGAACCCGAACGAAACGTACCCGCGAACTCCGACCCGTGCAGTACGATGCAATGCGTGGAAAACCAGACCGAGTCGCACGGAGACCAAGCCGCACGACCGACACGCATACAAAACCCAGCCGAAACAACCCAATACACCGCGAACGACGCGTACGTCGCACATGAAACCTAGCAGAAACACAGCGTGAACGACACGGAGAAGCTGGCACGAGACAACTACAGCGTCCTACTCGGTCAGAAGAACGTCTCCTACATGCACAAAAAATACAAAGGGAAAAATACAAAAAAAAGGGCCAAACAAGCAATTACAAAGTCAATAAATACAGGGGGAAAAAAACAGGGAACAAGGACACACCCCCAACTCCACCTATATAAAGGCCACAAATCCCTACCATGATCCTTTGCAAATTCAACTGACCTGCCAGCACAGAACACCAACTCACAGCAACCACAGACACACCCACAGCTCATCCATCACACAAGCCACACACCATCAGCACCTCAACAAATAGCACCCTCACATTCACCCAGCAAAACCTACACACACACACCCTCACTTGCACACACACACACATCAATCACCACCACCACCCATCACCATGCCCCCAAAGAAGAATCATAAGTTCCTAGACAGTGAATTGGAAGTCCTGGTAGATGAGATCCTCAGGGTAGAGCCACACTTGTTTGGTACATTGGTCCAACAGACCCCCATGTCGCAGAAAACCAAGATGTGGGAGAGGATCGTCGACAGGGTCAACGCACAATCACCATGTTTGCGCACAAAGGAAGACATCCAGAACAGGTGGTATGACGTGCGCAGGATGGTCAGGGACCTACTAAAGAAGGATTACATCGTGAGTCAGCGCACCGGCAGTGGCCCTCCTGCCAAACCACTATACCTCAGGCCCTGGGAGGAGAAGGTGCGGGCCATCCTACCACCAGTGAGCGTATTTGGACTAACAAACATCCCAGAGCCTGGTGAGTACACAACTAATATACCCAATATTGTGTGGCAATACACACAGATAATGGTCAAATACTTGGAGAGTACGAAACTGCTGAAGCAAGACTACATCAACAGCCAACACACAGCGGTGGCCCTCTCTGCCAAGCCAATATACCTCAGGCCCTGGGAGGAGAAGGTGCGGGCCATCCTACCGCCAGTGAGCATATATGGACTAGAGGACATCCCAGAGCCTGGTGAGTACACAACAAATGTACACAATATAACTGCCACAAAACACACACATCACTGTCAAGGGAAGTCAAACCATGCACTCATAGCAGTTACACAGCAACTAGAACAGAATCATCCCAAAATGTGTATGTCAGTCAGATAAACACAACACATGCCATCAAGAGTCACATCCAACTGTGCCAACACATGTACAAACACAACCACCAACTACAGCTAGGCAGTGGCACAAATAGAACTAACACACACATCCACACATGTAGCCACCACAACAACACCAACACACAGTGAAGACCACTCAAAGGAAGGAATTCTCTGTATGCTGGCCAAATCCAGTGTAGCCAATAGCATCATGGGAGTCGCAGTCACACATATTGCCCCCACAACTGTCCCATCAACACCACCCTGAACCATGCTCACATCACAGGGAGTGGAGAAGGACTCACAAGATGGCTGACACTGGCTACTGCTGTGGGGAGCACAAGGCCCTGCTGCCAACTGTGCACCAACAAACAGCAGGACACCACTGACTGACATCCTGAGAGACAACTTACACTCCCTGCAATGCAAGCACGTTCCATGGTGGGATATCTGGCTGGCTGGGTGGGAAGGGGACTTGCAGCACTGACCATAGTCACCAGCACCTCCCCTCACACCCCCCAACACAAACTCCACAGTACCCACCTGGTAGAATGCAATGCCCTCCATCCTAACACAAGATCCACAAAGCACCACCACCTGGGTTATGTTGTGTGAAGCACAGGGACACTCTTGGGACTCTTAGCCAAACAACTGCCAGGACAACACTCCCAGCCATCCTGTCAGCACAGCCAGCCCACCCCACAGGAAGCAGAGTCAAAAGGAAGGAAGCATGGGCATGC